>CM060114.1:886476-1486476 GCA_030522415.1 Channallabes apus
CTACTGTGCGGGGGCAGATCAGGTTCTGGTCGGCTCCAGAGTCAATGAGGGCCCATACCGTGTGGGTCCTGTTGTTAACGGTCACAAGGACCGGAAGACAGGAGCGAGGGGTTGAGTCGATGTCCCGTTTCTGGCCTCCTAGGACCCTCAATCTCAGTAGGGGGCCTTGCCTTTTAACGGACAGTTCTCCCGAAAGTGTCCGGCTTGACCACAATAGAAGCAGGCTCTCTCCCTGCGTCGACGTAAGCGCTCTTCCGGAGAGATACGGGTGCAATCTACCTGCATGGACTCTGGAGCAGGTGCAGGAGTGGAGGGTGAGCTGCACTCACTGAATGTGCGGCCCCTTCTCTGTTGCCTAAGACGAAGACGGCTGTCGACGCGACCGGCCAAGTCCGTTAATCCTTGGAAATCAGAAGGTAGCTCATTGGAAGCTAATTCGTCCTTCATGGAGTCCGCCAGGCCATTGACGAAGGCATCACACAGCGCACGCTCATCCCAGCCACTGGAGGCCGCCAAAGTGCGAAACTCAATAGCGTAGTCGTATGCGGAGCGAGATCCTTGTCGCAGATTGAGGATTTTAACAGCTGCCACTCGCCCGGTGGAGGAACGGTCGAACACCCTCAGCATTTCTGAGGTGAAAGATCTAAAGTCCCCACAGCATGGGGCTTGAGTGTCCCAGAGGTCTGTGCCCCATTCCCGGGCCCTTCCTGAGAGTAAGGTGATAATGTACGCCACCTTGGAGCGTTCAGTGGGAAAGGATGAAGCTTGTAACTCTAAAACCAGGGAACATTGGGACAAGAAGGATCGGCAGGTACCGGGAATGCCATCATAGGAGGGTGGGGCAGGTAGACGGGGTTCGTGGTGTTGCACAGGGAATGAAGCTGCAGCTGGAGTAGCAGTGGGGGCTGGGGGTTGTGCTGGAGGAGCTGCCTGAAGGTGCTGAATTTGTGATGAAAGAGCAGCGAGAGAATCCGTGATGGTCGCGAGCGTTTGGTTGATGTTCTGGAGGTCTTGCTGGTGTGAGCCCAGCAGAGCACCCTGGTTCTCCAATGCTGTTCTGAGCCTGTTTAAATCTGCTGGATCCATCATGGCCAGATTATTCTGTCAGGTCGCGCAGAATAATGAAGAGAGCAAGAGAGGCTGGACCCAAGTGCAGATTATAGCGCCAAAGGGGGCGTGGTTCAGACGCAAACTTGAACGAGGAGTGTGTGGCACGCTGGCAGCCGCGCACTTCCGTGTTTCGGGGGGAATCCCAATGACATAATACAGAGCTGACAAAAACAGGTCGAAAAGCCAGTAAAATCAGTCCGCGGTGCATGAATCAAAAAGGGAGCGAGCAGAGACGTTGTCGTGAGCCAGTGCGAGAGTTCAAAGCCAATGAGTCAGTCAGCGGGGCGAAAAAATCCGAAGGGGGAGCGAGCAGAGACGTAACCGTGAACCGAAGCGAAAGGTCAAAACCAGCCGGAAACAAACAGCGAACGAGATCCAAAAATTATAGACTAGAAGCAAAAACCGAGAACAGGCGAGTTCGAAAACGGAAATAACTTGCACGAAAAAGAAACGCGAGAAGACTGGGCTCTGAAGGCACGCAATAATCTGGCAACGAGACCACGCTCTGCGCTTCCTTAAATGCCGGGAGAAATTAGTTTGTGAATGAGATGCCGGTGTGTAAAGTGGGCGGGCGTGTGTAAGAGCATGACAGATGGACAGAAAACATGAGCACGTGAGGGAGAAGACGTGACAGCATGGGAAAAGAGGAGAAAAGACGGCGATTAGTGATGGAAACGTGACACGCGCTAGTCGATGACGTCACTCTCAGGGCGGAAGCGACTGTGTGGAAGGTCAGGAAGGTGCCGATGTCAGAAAACCTGGAGTGGAGTCTGGAGCGGCGCGCGACCAGGACATGATACACACACGCGGCGCAACGGAGCATTTATACAAAGCATAATATATGTATTATTTTATCATTTTCATTCATTTATTTTTTACTCAGTAGCGAATATGATTTAAAATGTAGCGAATTACAATACTTCAAACAAAACGCACTTAAGTAAAAGTAAAATTACAGATTTTAAAAAGTACTGTAAAAAGTAGAAATACACAAAAAAGCTACTCAATTACAGTAACACAAGTAAATATAATTCGTTACTTTCCACCTCTGGTCTATTATAAACTTAGAGAACTTTTGACGTATATGAGGTTGTTTGACTGCCACATTTTGCAGTAAAAGCCAATATGATCTTTTATGGAAACTTGTATTGCTGATAAATGCACTGTATAAATCCAGATCATTTCCTGCTATCTGTTTCACCCAGATGAGGATGGGTTCCCTGTCGAGTCTGGTTCCTCTCAAGGTTTCTTCCTATTACCATCTCAGGGAGTTTTTCCTTGCCACTGTCGCCCTCGGGCTTGCTCACCAGGGACTATCTGAACATTTTGATTCATACACATTCACATTCCATACAAACTTAAATAATTCTTTTGATTGTGTAAAGCTGTTTTGAGACAATGTCAATTGTTAAAAGCGCTATACAAATAAAACTGAATTAAATTGATAAAGTATTTAACTCAAAACCCTACTGGTCCAGCACTGGATTTCACACAGGGTCTGGGACTATTTTCCTCAATTTTACTTGCTATTTAATTAATATCATATCTGTTAGGGATATTAATAGTGGACAAGGATGGAAGTGCACATAAACAGGATCGATAATTATAAATACCAAGCAGACAAGTCTTAAAAAATACACAATTCCCGAGGCAAGGTCAAAAACAGGCAGGGTCAGTCAATGTGCAAACAACAATGACAGGGTCAAAGCAAAAATTGGAATCTGGAGAAAAAGTGGTCAAAAGCAGATCAAAACACTAAGCAAAGGCTTGGTAACGTCAGACACGTTTAGTGCATGCTAAACCTGACTTCATATTGCTGAACACTTTAGATTCTGCGCATACTGTATGTGGTAATTAGGAACAAGTACTGGTGAACCTGATCATCATGTTAGATGTTGTAGTCCTAGGTGGCCATGTATGTAGGCAACAGTGCTTGCTGGGAAATTTACATTTACATTTACATTTACATTTAGGCATTTGGCAGACGCTCTTATCCAGAGCGACTTACATTTTTATCTCATTACACATCTGAGCAGTTGAGGGTTAAGGGCCTTGCTCAAGGGCCCAACAGTGGCAACTTGGTGGTTGTGAGGTTTGAACCTGGGATCTTCCGAACCGTAGTCCAATGCCTTAACCACTGAGCTACCCCTGACCAATGGGGTATCTGAAATGGAGGTCAGAGCTTGTTCCACTAATTCTCTTAAAATATTAATTATGTTGTATCAGTTTAATTTTATTATATGTCTAACTTTTTAAATATTTAATTGTTTAATATATTTCTGCGTATATGATTTTATTTCAATGTCTATTGTTGATGTCAAATTCTCTTGCACTGGAATTCCCATTTATTGATTCATTTATTAAGATTATTAAGATTAATGATCTTATCTTACTTTGTCTTGTCTCTTCTTATTTTACAGTGTATATAAAGAATCAAAGGATCTCAGTGGAAAAGAACACTTCTAATTAATGAACAACATGTGAAGGTTTAAATTAGTGATTTTTTGATGTTTCTAACCTTTTGCAGAGTGATGAACCATTTTCATTAAGTAGAAGATCTGTGTGTCATTGCCCAGCTTACTGGAGCCAACACACTGCACAGTGAGCATGTCTGTAAATGATTGACTGATGGAGATGAAGCTTCTTAAGGTTGTGTTGTTCACAGACTCGTCCCTGCTGGTGGATGAATGTTGACCAGAGAGGCGCCATTTCAGTTTAGGGGGTGGATTTCCATGAACCTCACAAGAACACATGATCAAATCCTGAGATCCTGAAATTACAGCTGAAGGGGGGAGAGAGCTGAGGAGCATCTGAGAGAGACAGAGATTATTTGCTTTAGTTTCATTATGTATGTTTTATTTGCTCTTTTCAACATAGATGGACCAAATTTTAAACATGTCCTAAAGGTAAAGATTAAGCTTTCAGAATACGCAGTTCTCCTAGGGGAATTTCACATAAGGCATTGATGGGTTTGTACCATGGCCAGGATTGATTGCTTCTCCTCCCCACTTCCCAGCTGGACAGAGTTCTCAGTACTTGGGTATACGTGTGTGTATTTTCACCCACCAATACAGCAGATGGAAGCGTGTACCTACCTGATTTGTAAACCACCATTAAACACATGAGAAGAAGAGAGCAATGACACTAATCTTCATGCTATGCCTAATATTATCAATATTTCTGAAATAATGTAAAGAACAATGCTCTCGCGTGTCCTCCTAGTGTATCAGCTATGGCTCTGTAGAGTGAGTTTGGAGCTGTGTGTATACCGAGATTTTAGAGGAGACAGATGGCATTAACTACAGAACATCTAAACAGCAATCTACTTCCATGTTCAGGTGTGAAAATACCCTAAGAAACGCTATCAGAATGAGGTGGATGACATAGGAATGCCATCTTACTCATGTTTGATCCTTGGTCATTCTTTATCCATTCAAGAACCAACATCACCAACTGCCATCCCTAAATCCCCAAATGGTTCGCTTATGCCATGACACTTAACATAAAACACTGTCCCAGTGGAACACTAGACATTTTCCAAATCCCTATGAAACGTTTGGCAAAGTTGAACCATTAGTAACGAGATCTTCACCCTCCTTTTAACTTCATATACCATTACACTGAGATAGCAAATTAATAAACAACAGATTGTAGTAACAATCTAATTTATGATGTTGTTACTTTTTTTTTTTTTTTAAGATGTTGTTAAGAGCCATAGCTCTTATGGATGAAAAGTCCTCTGTGCAAGGAGGAAATAGCACTCCTACTGGCACAATAAAGAATTGCATAATGTGAAGCTATGTATTTATATGGCAGCACAAAGCCCAGTTGATTTAGAAAAGACATGGTGACTCCTTCTTTAAAAGAGACCAGTAAAGCCCTCGTAGTTTGTCAGAATTCTTACAAACATTCTTCGAACTTCTTAGTGTTCCCACCCCCCTACAAGTATCCTGGTGGTTAACAGAAAAATGGGGTGAGGGGTATACAAGCAAGTACTCACACAGCACATCCAGGTAGACAGATGAGTTGTGATCTCTGTGCTGGTTTTGAGCTCTACAGTAGTATAAACCACTTTGTGTAGAATCAGTGGTGTTGATGGTGAGATGGTTTCCGGTTCCTATCTGCTCTCCGTTCTCTCTGTATTCAATTCAATTCAATTCAATTTTATTTATATAGCGCTTTTAACAATGGTCATTGTCTCAAAGCAGCTTCACAAAAATTAAAAAAATTTAACAAAAAAAAAAAAAAAAAAAACCCTATATATAGAATAATTATATATAAAATAATAAATAAATATATAAAATTATAATAGAAAATAGATAAATAAAAACAAATAATAATAATAGAAAAGAAAATAATTGGAAGTGTGGATGTGTGAGAAAAATGTGCGGATAATAATTCAATTCAATTCAATTCAATTCAGTTTTATTTGTATAGCGCTTTTAACAATTGACATTGTCTCAAAACAGCTTTACACAATCAAAAGAATTATTTAAGTTTGTATGGAATGTGAATGTGTATGAATCAAAATGTTCAGATATTCCCTGGCGAGCAAGCCCGAGGGCGACAGTGGCAAGGAAAAACTCCCTGAGACGGTAATAGGAAGAAACCTTGAGAGGAACCAGACTCGACAGGGAACCCATCCTCATCTGGGTGAAACAGATAGTAGGAAATGATCTGCATTTATACAGTGTTAAGTGTTAGGTTCAGCTATAATATTTGATGTTAATTGATGTTATAATACTTGATGTTAAAATGGAGTCCAGTAGTTATTCGAGACTCAGATAGACTTGTAGAAAGTTCCAGTCCTGAACTATCGAATTGTCAAGTCCTCAGAGAAACAGCTGACCACACCAGTCGAGGCCAGAACCATCTTCTAAGTATAGAGAATCATCCCCAGACACCAGACGCATCCTAAAGAGACACACGGGGCATCCATGCGATGAGACCTCCAACCAGAAACCGGGCACCAGGATGGATCAGACAGGTCCGGAGGGAAGAGGGAGTCTGGATCACTGCCAGCTCAGGAACCACATGTGTAGCTCGACAGAGAGAGAGAGAAAGAGTGAAAGGGGGAGACAGGGGGAGAGAGGAAAGAGAAAGAGGGGGAGGAAGAGAAGAGGAGGAGAGATTGCAATTAGGTATGGTCACAGTCACAATGTCTAATGTGAATGTATATTTACTGTAGAGTGCAAGCAGGGACTCCGGCAGGACTAACTATGACAGCATGACTAAAAGGGAGAGCCAGAAGGAAACACAAACATGAGGGCTCCCTGAGATGTAAAGCAAACAATCACCTCACCGTCAACAAACCTGAGTGATCAAATGAGACTGAGGAAGACAGCATCTAAACATACCAGTTCACCATAATACTCTACGTCCATGAGTCCCCCAGATCTGCTCCTTTACCTTATGGCAAATCTATTTATAAAATGCTTGGTTAAATAAATAGGTTTTTAGTCTAGACTTAAACACTGAGACTGTGTCTGAGTCCCGAACACTATTTGGAAGACTATTCCATAATTTTGGGGCTTTGTAAGAAAAAGCTCTGCCCCCAGCTGTAGTTTTCATAATACGCGGTACTGATAAGCAGCCTGCATCCTTTGACCGAAGTAGGCGTGGCGGATCGTAAGACACTAGCAGTTCGCTCAGATACTGCGGCGCGAGACCATTTAATGCCTTATATGTCAAGAGTAGTATTTTAAAATCAATGCGAAATTTCACAGGGAGCCAATGCAGTGAAGATAGGATAGGGGTGATGTGCTCATATCTTCTGGTTCTAGTGAGGACTCTCGCTGCTGCATTCTGGACTAGCTGAAGCTTGTTTATGCACCTAACTGAACAGCCAGACAGTAAGGCATTACAATAGTCCAACCTAGAAGTGATAAAAGCATGAACTAGTTTTTCTGCATCATTTAGCGACAATATATTTCTTATTTTGGCGATATTTCTAAGGTGAAAGAATGCTATCCTGGTGATATTATCTACATGAGCTTCAAATGAAAGGCTGGAATCTATAATCACGCCGAGGTCTTTTACTGTTGCATTTGACGGAACAGAAAGGCCATCTAAAGTTACGGTGTGATCTAAGATTTTACTTCTAGCTGTATGCGGTCCTATGACTAGAACTTCTGTCTTATCCGGATTAAGCAGAAGGAAGTTAATTAGCATCCAATTTCTTATGTCCTGAACACATTGCTCAACTTTAGTAAGATGGTTTTTCTCATCAGGTTTTGTTGAGACGTATAGCTGTGTGTCGTCAGCATAACAATGAAAATTAATACCATGCTTACGGATTATGTTGCCCAGAGGAAGCATGTAAAGGGAAAAAAGCAGTGGGCCTAAAACTGAACCCTGCGGAACGCCAAACTCCACTAGAGAACATGCAGAATAATCACCATTTAAGTCTACATACTGATAACGATCGGTCAAATAGGATCTGAGCCAGGAGAGGGTTGTACCCTTAATTCCTACTAAATTTTCTAATCTGTGAAGAAGAATAGCATGATCAATAGTGTCAAAAGCTGCACTGAGGTCGAGTAATACAAGCATAGTTACACAACCCTGAACAGAGGCCAATAGGAGGTCATTTACTACTTTAACGAGTGCTGTTTCTGTGCTGTGATGAGGCCTAAATCCTGACTGATACAGTTCATGTATGCCATTTCTATGTAGATATGAGCATAGCTGCTCCGCTACTATCTTTTCCAGAATCTTAGAGATAAAGGGGAGTTTTGATATTGGCCTGTAATTGGACAGCTGACAGGGGTCGAGGTCAGGTTTCTTAATTATTGGTTTAATAACTGCTACTTTAAAAGATTTTGGAACATAACCAATGCTGAGTGAGGAATTAATTATTCTCAACATCGGTTCTGTTATTACTGGTACTATCTGTTTAAGAAAATGTGTCGGTATAGGATCTAATATACAGGTTGATGAATTTGCAGAAGAGATGAGTGAAATTAGTTCATTCTCTTCAAGAGGAGTAAAGTATTCTAGGTTTGAATCTGACATGGCTAGGTTAACATCAGTATCAATTACATTGTTTGGTTTCAAAGCCTCAATTTTATGCCTGATATTTACAATTTTATTATTAAAAAAGTTCATGAAGTCCTCACTATTGCATGATGTTGTTGTGGAGATTTCTGTAGTGGTCTTATTTCTGGTTAATTTGGCTACGGTATTAAATAAAAATCTAGGATTATTTTTATTTTCTTCTATAAGAGTGGAGAGATACGTTGATCTAGCTACACTAAGAGCTTTCCTATAGTTCAGGATGCTCTCTTTCCATGCTATTTGAAATACCAACAATTTAGTTTGACGCCATTTACGCTCTAATTTCCGAGCAGTCTGTTTTAAAGTGCGCGTGTGATCGTTATACCAGGGAGCGAGTTTCTTATCTCTAATAATTTTTCTTTTAGCTGGAGCTACATTATCTAAGGTACAACGAAGTGTCGACTCTAAATATTCAGTCGCCTGATCAAGTTCTGTGGGGTCAGACGGTGGCCTAATCGAAGTTGGTAACTCTGGGAGATTACCGATAAAACTCTGTGTGGTAGTCGATGTGAATGTACGTTTAATACGGTAGCGCGGTGCTGTGTGTACATTATCACTGTGACACACTTGAATGGAGACAAGATAGTGATCTGAGATAATTTCAGACAGTGGAATTGTGAATACATTTCTTATAATTAATCCGAAGAATATTACTAAATCTAAAGTGTGACCTGCTTTATGAGTGGGTCCTACTGCACACTGATTTACACCTACGGAGTCCAGTATGGATATAAATGCTGTTCTCAGAGGGTCTTCTGGATTCTCAAAATGAATGTTAAAATCTCCAGCAATTAACACTTTGTCTACAGAAATGACCAGGTCTGAGATAAAATCTGCAAATTCACTAAGAAATTCAGAGTACGGCCCTGGAGGTCTGTAAATTATAATTAGTGGAATCGACTGAGCTGATTTAATATACTTAAATACACTTATGTTACTATAGAGAATTTCAAATGAGTTAAATTAGTGTCGGTGTTTTTGTACGATAGACAGATTATCATTATGAATAACTGCGACGCCTCCTCCTCTACCAGTTAACCGAGGCTGGTGTATGTAGCTGTATCCAGGAGGACTAGCTTCATTTAGAGCTACATACTCGTCCTGTTTAACCCATGTTTCAGTCAAACAGAGTATATCAAACGCCTGATCTGTGATAATTTCATTAACAATAACTGCTTTAGATGCGAGAGATCTAATATTTAACAATCCTAGCTTCAGATCAGAGGTGCCGGCTGCGCATTCAGTATGATCGGAGTTTGTGGACTTTATGTTAATTAGATTATTGAAACAGACTTTCTGGGTCTTTCTACATTTTTGCTTAGATCGGGGAACAGACACAGTCTCAATATGGTGAACCCTGAGTGACGACTCTATGCAGCTAGCAGACGGTTGGTTTAGCCTGTCTGTCTGCTCCCTGGCCTGGGCTCTGGATTGTCACCGATTAACTAGACCTCTACTGAGACTATGAGCTATACTACAGGAAATGAGAGCAGCACCTTCCCGAGTGGGATGGACACCGTCCCGCCCTAACAGGCCAGCTTTGCCCTCAAAGGTCTTCCAATTGTCTATGTAGCCCACATTATTTTCGGAGCACCACCTGGACATCCAGCGGTTCAGCGACCATAACCTGCTGTAAGCTATGTCGCCACGTCTCATTGGGATGGGACCAGAGCATACTACTTCATCGGACATCGCCTTCGCTAATTTAAACACCTCTGTAAAGTTACTCTTACTAACCTCTGACTGACGAAGGCGTATATCATTAGCTCCAGCATGTACCACTATCTTAGAGAACCTGTGCTGTCCTAGAGCCCTAAGATTACCTGCTATGTCCGGTGCTCTGGCTCCCGGGATACACCTAACCACTGCCGCTGGCGCCCCTAAAGGTCTAGCTAATGTCACGTGTCTCAGTATAGAGTCTCCTATAACCAGAGCTCTTTCAGGTTTCTCAGCGGGTGCAGCACTGAGGAGAGCAAACCTGTTGGACACGTGAGGCGCAGAGGAGGTGTGCTCCGGTGGGCTAGCCTTAGCGTTAGCTTTGGCTGAACGAGTATGCCGCCGAGTCGTCACCCACTCGCCCCGCTGTGAGGGCTCTAATGCCGGAGTCGGGGGCTGATTATCTCCGCCTGCGGCACCCAGACTGTCCGCTACGGGAATAACGCTGCTCTCACACTGTCTAACCCTCTCTAAAGTCTGGATGCGCTCCTCTAACGCTGATATCTTCTCCGTCAGAGTGCTCACTAACACACACCTATCACAAATAAAATTATCACTAATGACGGAGGAAGAATGTCTAAACATCCTGCACTCTACACACTGAACAAGCTGAACGGTAGACATTATAACGTACCTCTGTGTCGGAGTTTTAGTTGTTTAGTTGAGGAAACTCGCGCGTTGCGACTTGACAACTTTACTGACTCGTCCCTATGCTGAACTGGTCTTCATGACAATTTAAATAATTTCTGTCATATTGAATTTTCACCTGCACAAAACACAAGATGTTATATCATTTCTATCTGTTATCGCCCAAATGAGGATGGGTTCCCTGTTGAGTCTGGTTCCTCTCAAGGTTTCTTCCTAATGCCATCTCAGGGAGTTTTTCCTTGCCACCGTCGCCGTCACCCTTGGCTTGCTCATCAGAGACATTTCATTCATTCATCTCATTATTATCTGCACATTTTTCTCACACATCCACACTTCCAATTATTTTCTTTTCTATAATTATTATTATTATTTGTTTTTATTTATTTATTTTCTATTATAATTTTATTTATTTATTACTTTATATATAATTATTCTATATATATATATATATATATATATATATAAATTTTTTTTTTTTTTTTTTTTTTTGTTAAATTTCTTAAATTTTTGTGAAGCTGCTTTGAGACAATGACCATTGTTAAAAGCGCTATATAAATAAAATTGAATTGAATTGAATTGAATGAAGACCAGTTCAGCATAGGGACGAGTCAGTAGGTGCAGAGGGCAGATGAGGTCTGGATCACTGGAAGCACAGGAGCAGCATGTGTAGCTCCAACCATCATAAAGCTGAATCCAGCTGGAGCTGGTCCTTCTCTGGATGCCTCAGGAACCTCGCAGAGTCGGCCTTTGTCTACTGAAGCTGGCAAAATCTCCCGATGCCTCGGGATGGGTAGAGAAATACAGAACAGATGGGGAGAATTAGCGTAGTTGCCATTCGGTATAGGTGTACTGGAGTATGAGTACTGGGATGAGTTATGTGTATGCCAGATTAAAAAGATGCGTCTTGAGTCTACTTTTGAACTGAGAAACCGTGTCTGCTCCCCGAACACTGTCTGGAAGGCTATTCCAAAGCTTTGGAGCTAAATATGAAAAAGCCCTACCCCCTTTTGTAGATTTTGAAATTCTGGGAACTACCAGAATGTACCAGGTGTAGTTCAGCACTGCTGGGTTTCCATCACTGATGCAACTCAGAACTGCCCTGCCCTGACACTGAACTGCCCAAAACCACTGAAGCAGATGGAGATGCTGATACTGATGTGTCTCTAGGACCATCTGAAGGAGAAAATTAGGAATTTAAGAGAGACTTAGTGCTGGTGCATGTATCACTACTGGCAGTCCTACTAAACTATACTAAACTAAAGAAGTTAATATTAATAACAATAATAAAAAATAAAAAATAAATCATAAAGCTAAACAAAGTCATAAAATTCTACACAATAATAAAAATAAGGGAGTTAATGTGCATGTTGAAATGGGATTTGAAGTTGGAGAGAAAGTTAATATTATGAATATCATCAGTGAGAGTTATGGAGGTTCCTGTTTTTGTATCATTGCCGCGAAAGTTTCGCGTTTGTATCAGCGTTTAAATTACATAGCTTTTTCATTTATACAATAATAATATTAATAGCAACTAGCTTTTACATCTCCATAGTGTGGCGTGGGCGGGCCAGCGGCTGACGACCGTCATGCTTTGCGGGGTTTTTCTCTGTGTCGACCATGAGAGAGAAGGGTGTTTGGGTTAGTGGCTACGGCCAAGTTGGGTGCGTTTATGTGTGTGTGCTTGACCTGTGTATGTGTGCTTGTGCTGAGAGTTAATAAACTACTCCCCAGCCATTTGCATTGGGGAGCAAGTAAGCTCACTCGTAGATCCCTGCTAGCGTCGAAAAACGCTACATTGGTGTCAGAAGTGGGATGGAGATTTTTGAGTTTGAGCGAACGGCGGAGGACCTGCAAAAGATTCAGGAGGGCCGCCGAGTTGCAGCACGACTCCGGAAGAAGTATCTCCCGGATGGAGCAAGTGCCAGCAAAACAGCACGACAAAAATGGAGCGGCGAGATGAGGATCCCGGCACTGGATCTCGACGCTGCGCAAGTGTCGGAGCAAGCTACAGCTCCGTGCCGGCGATGTGCGCTGCAGCTGCATCTTCCTTCCTATAATGGCGCCGTCGAGCCCTACGCGTTCTTCGCCCAAGTGGAGCTAGCCGCCGACTTCGCAGGCTGGTCTACGGCGGAAACGGCTGTAAGGGTTGCACTCTCGCTGAAGGGCGCCGCGCTCCGGGCACTGGAAGACCTCCGGGCCGATGAGCGGAAAGACTGGGCAAAGCTTCGCGAGTCGCTTCACCTCCGGTTCGGCGCCGGTGATCGTCAAGAAGCAGCGTGCGAGGAGCTGGCAGTCCGCGAGCGGCGCGCATTTGAGCCACTGGGCGCGTTCGCCATGGACGCTATCCAGAGTGTGAGCCAGCTAAACAGGAAGAGCTAGCGTATCGCGCTTTTCTTCGTGGGCTTCGGCCGCCGCCGCTCGGGGAGCACATCAGGTTAGCAGCACCAGCTTCCCTCACCGAGGCGCTACGCGCAGCACAGCGCGCTGAACCCATAACTGCGGTGCATCACGGCGAAAGAGCCGAGCGATCGCCCGCAGCTCGGGGGCACTCGGTAGGTGAATCTAGCCGGGGACAGGGCTACCCGTCACGGCTAGACAACAGAATAGTCTCTGGGGTTTCGCGGCGATGCAACGTTCCTGGGTTTGAGGGACAGCGTACCCCAGCAGCCGTCGGACGAGCGCCAGGTGAACATCCGGGCAGCAAAGTACGTCATCGGTACTGCGAGCGAGGTAAAGAGCGCGTGTGCCGAGTTACCCCCTCGCCGAGAGCATCGCCCGCAGTCGTTTCACCTGCGCCGCCGCTGGTCAGTGAACGTTTTGTCCGCTACACAGCAAAGAAGGGCCCCACCCAGCGCTCGCGGGCACCGCTGCAGGACTTTCGGGTGGGGGCACCTGTGGAGTGTGTGGGCGTGGACACGCACAGCCAGGGGCGAGGCTTTGCTGCTGGTGAGCAGGTGTGGGTGTGTTCCAGAAGGAAGAGAGGGCGTTCACCCAAGCTCACGTCTCACTGGGTGGGCCCCTGTACGGTACTAGCTCAGCTCGCCGAGTTCATCTACCGGATGCGGTTGGCGGGGCGGGCGCGAGTGTTGCTCCACCGAGACCGTCTTGTGCCTTTCCAGCCGCACGCCGGCGAGACAGCGAATTCTGCGGAGGCCGGACCGCCTCCGGGACAATGTGCTTCTCCACAACAGGACCCCGGCGCTGATCGCCTTCACGCCTCCAAGACTGAGAGTCATGGTGACCGGGGACGGTCACAGCTCGGGTGGGGGCAGTGTGGCGTGGGCGGGCCGGCGGCTGAAGACCGTCATGCTTTGCGGGGGTTTTCTCTGTCTCTACCATGAGAGAGAAGGGTGTTTGGGTTAGTGGCTTCGGCCAAGTTGGGTGGGTTTGTGTGTGCTTGACCTGTGTATGTGTGCTTGTGCTGAGAGTTAATAAACTACTCCCCAGCCATTTGCATTGGGGAGCAAGTAAGCTCACTCGTCCTCCAAGATCCCTGCTAGCATCGAAAAACGCTACAATACTATTCGGCTTCGCCTTTTTCTGCGCTTTTTGGAGAACGCGCGAGTTTCCTCGTCTAAGAACAACAAACGGAATTCAGCCCCAAACAACTAAAACTCCGACACAGAGGTACGTTATCATGTCTACCGTTCAGCTCGTTCGTTCAGTGTGTAGAGTGCAGGATGTTTAGACATTCTTCCTCCGTCATTAGCACACCTCCTCTGCGCTTCACGTGTACAACAGGTTTGCTCTCCTCAGTGCTGCACCCGCTGAGAAACCTGAAAGAGCTCTGGTTATAGGAGACTCTATACTGAGACACGTGACATTAGCTAGACCATTAGGGGCGCCAGCGGCAGTGGTTAGGTGTATCCCGGGAGCCAGAGCACCGGACATAGCAGGTAATCTTAGGGCAGCACAGGTTCTCTAAGATAGTGGTACATGCTGGAGCTAATGATATACGCCTTCGTCAGTCAGAGGTTAGTAAGAGTAACTTTACAGAGGTGTTTAAACTAGCGATGTTGATGTCCGATGAAGTAATATGCTCTGGTCCCATCCCAATGAGACGTGGCGACATAGCTTACAGCAGGTTATGGTCGCTGAACCGCTGGATGTCCAGGTGGTGCTCCAAAAATAATGTGGGCTTCATAGACAACTGGAAGAGCTTTTGAGGGCAAAACTGGCCTGTTAGGGCGGGACGGTGTCCATCCCACTCGGGAAGGTGCTGTTCTCATTTCCTGTAGTATAGCTCATAGTCTCAGTAGAGGTCTAGTTAATCGGTGACAATCCAGAGCCCAGGCCAGGGAGCAGACAGACAGGCTAAACCAACCGTCTGCTAGCTGCATAGAGTCGTCACTCAGGGTTCACCATATTGAGACTGTGTCTGTTCCCCGATCTAAGCAAAAATGTAGAAAGACTCAGAAAGTCTGTTTTAATAATTTAATTAACATAAAGACCACAAACTCGGATCATACTGAATGCGCACCTCTGATCTGAAGCTAGGACTGTTAAATATTAGATCTCTCGCATCAAAAGCGGTTATTGTTAATCAAATTATCACAGATCAGGCATTTGATATACTCTGTTTAACTGAAGCATGGGTTAAACAGGACGAGTATGCAGCTCTAAATGAAGCTAGTCCTCCTGGATACAGCTACATACACCAGCCTCGGTTAACTGGTAGAGGAGGAGGCGTCGCAGTTATTCATAATGATAATCTGTCTATCGTACAAAAACACGGACACAAATTTAACTCATTTGAAATTCTTTATAGTAACATAAGTGTATTTAAGTATATTAAATCAGCTCAGTCGATTCCACTAATTATAATTTACAGACCTCCATGGCCGTATTCTGAATTTCTTAGTGATTTTGCAGATTTCATCTCAGACCTGGTCGTTTCTGTAGACAAAGTGTTAATTGCTGGAGATTTTAACATTCATTTTGAGAATCCAAAAGACCCTCTGAGAACAGCATTTATGTCCATACTGGACTCTGTAGGCGTAAATCAGTGTGTAGTAGGACCCACTCATAAAGCAGGTCACACTTTAGACTTAATAATATTCTTCGGATTAATTATAAGAAATGTATTCACAATTCCACTGTCTGATATTATCTCAGATCACTATCTTGTCTCCATTCAAGTGTGTCACAGTGATGTACGCACAGCACAGCGCTACCGTATTAAACGTACATTCACATCAACTACCACACAGAGTTTTATCAGTAATCTCCCAGAGTTACCAACTTCGATTAGGTCACCGTCTGACCCCACAGAACTCGATCAGGCGACTGAATATTTAGAGTCGACATTTCGTTGTACCTTAGATAATGTAGCTCCAGTTAAAAGAAAAATTATTAGAGATAGGAAACTCTTAGAGCGTAAATGGCGTCAAACTAAATTGTTAGTATTTCAAATAGCATGGAAAGAGAGCATCCTGAAGTATAGGAAAGCTCTTAGTGTAGTTAGATCAACGTATCTCTCCACTCTTATAGAAAATAAAATTTTCTATAAAACATAGAGTTTTATTTAATACCGTACCCAGATAGCAAGGTGACATTGATTCAATGTTGAAATTTCATCAGAATCATCATTTTGGTTGAGGTTGATTTTTCAATGCTAAATAATGTTGAATCAATGTTGATAATTCAATGCTTTTCTGTGTTGAAAAGACAAACATTAAATCAATGTTGATTTTTGGTTTTGGAACCCATCCTCATTCAACAATGTAAGGCAAATTAAATTAACTAAGTGCATTTCTATAAAAATGTGTATGCATGTGTGTATGTGTTTAAAACAGGTTAAAAAATTGACTACGAGAGATTTGCCATGGTGCTTAAAAAAAAAATATATATATATATATATATATATATATATATATATATATATATATATATATATATATATATATAGTTATTGAGGGAAAAAAATAATTTGACGGTAAGTTTTGTGTATTTACCTTGCTGCCTACACTCTAAAAAATGCTGGGTTGTTTTTTCTACCCAAACGCTGGGTTGCCGCTGTTGGGTTATTTTTCTGGGTTATTTACAGAGAGTTGGGTAGTTTTTGTGTAACCCAGCTGCTGCTTGAAGTTTGCTCGGCCCCTCCCCCAAAGTTCACCGGTGGATTCAGCGGCTGTCACTCAGCTTCGTGTCTCTTGAGCTCCCACACCGCTGATGACGGTTCATCCTCCTCGGACATTTAAGGGGAAATGGCGTTAAATACAAGGTCTGTATACACATGTTCACTCACCTAATTCACATATGACTGAAAAATTATTACTATATGTAACATTTATTACTGTTACCGTGTTAAGGTTACACACAAACTTTCCGGCTGGTCTGAGGTACTGGATGATAATTTAGCTGAGATTAGCTGCTAGCCATAAACCCCACCTGTGTATGAAAGAAACGGCTAAGATGTCTGAGCTTTTTAGCTTCTCTGTAGAATGTTTGCAGGGTTACGAAGATGGTGAAGTGATGAATGAACGCTAAGCTGTTAACTGCAGTGTTAGCATGATGCATGCATTTAGTTAGTTTGCTAGCATTAGCAACCACTTTAGAACTTTATTAAACTCACTGCTTGAGACAATAAAATGCTGGTGTGTTACAAAACACTGACCCTCTCACAAATATACAGACCTGCTAACCCTCCCGTTTTTCACCAGCTAGTAATTTACTCTGCGGTCAAATTTCTCCTGCGTTTCTCCCGAGTTATAACAATATTTTACACCTTCCCCCTTTGGCAAGTATGCAAATGTATCACCAGTAATAGCATGTAAGCTAACCAGGTAGCTCTCTTTAACCAAAGTTAAATTAACTATCAGTCAGCGCGCCAACTACAGGAAAAAGTACCACAGCGGTACATATAACTACTAGATGAAGTATTAATATTTTGGTGATTGTAATGTACCAGTATGACACCAGCTATGACATTTTTTCGGTAATTAGCTTAAAATCAATGCAGACTACAATATCAACTAGTCTGACATAAAGAGCTGTATCCTAAAAGCCATGCTTATTTTGCTGTTTTATTTTTGGTAGTAGCTGTCTCCATGTTTTTGTTTCTGGTTACCTATACCCTATCTTAATGGGCAGCTTTGTAATTTTTTAGTATCAATCGTATTTCACACGAAATTGAGAGTCTTATTCAGTTTAATCTTTGCTATTCAACAAAATTTTAACTTTTTCATTTCTTTCTTTCTAAGGTTGGCACCAACATGGTGGAATACCTCCAGCGGGCTGAAGTGTCGAGGCCGTACCCCTACATCCTGACGTTGGGAGATAATGACCAGCGCTGCTCTCAGTAATGTTGTAATGTTGTAATGTTGCTATGAAATAACGAGACCTACCTGAAAAGTCATAGACAGACAGTGTTTGTATGTTAAAATGAGACCAGGGCTGGATAGTTTTGATCCTGCTCTGTAGAAGTTGCTTCAGCCTATTTGTTCAATTTCTCCATTCTGCCCTTGTCAGTAATAGTATAGTAATGATGTCACTGTTGATTATCTGTTCTTGTGCTTTTGAAAAATAAATGTTTTTTCTAAGAACATTTAATAGGATGATGTTTATTGCATACATGTATGTTTTTTGTAATAGACCAGTATATCAAAGTAATTTAACTGTTTAATAGACATGGGTGTTTTTTTTTTTTTTTTTTTTTTACAGATTCACTGTAAAACATGAAAATAATAATAACCTATTTGTGAGGTAGAATTAACCCAATTCTGCCTCACAAATAGACCAATTCATGTGGTGGAATTAACCCAGCATTATAGTTAAATATGACCTAGCATTTGGATTGAATATTTAACCCATCTTGTTGGGTTAAACAAATAACCCATCTTGCTGGGTTAAATTAACCCAGCATTTAGTTAGTCCTATATTTACCCAGCAGCTGGGTTAAAAACAACCCAGATTGGGTTGTTTTTAACCCAGCATTTTTTAGGGTGTAGTTTACTCACTTGAGAGCTTAATTCCTGTTTGCCGTTCAAAAGTACTCAATTTTCGGCTCGCATTTAACATCGGAAGGTGTTTTTACACTGTCGCCACGTCATTATACTCTACAGGCATGAGAATTCAATATGTTGTAGTCTGGAAGTTCCTGCCACTCACGGTGAAAGAATTTTGGCGATGCGACCTACGGTATTCTGTTGGGAAGCATTTGTTTGAGAGCTTAGTTCCTGTTTCCCGTTGTCTGTGTCTGACCCAGAGCAGTGTGCGTGCCCCACATGGAAAGAACCTATATGAGGACATATGTGCATATATGAAACCTATATGCAGTATATATGCGCATATAACCGCACCTATATGGGGCCAGGGGTAGCTCAGTGGTTAAGGCATTGGACTACAGTTCGGAAAATCCCAGGTTCAAACCCCACAACCACCAAGTTGCCACTGTTGGGCCCTTGAGCAAGGCCCTTAACCCTCAACTGCTCAGATGTGTAATGAGATAAAAATGTAAGTCGCTCTGGATAAGAGCGTCTGCCAAATGCCTAAATGTAAATATGAGGATGTATGCGCATATATGAAACCTATATGCAGTATATATGCATATATATGATAATATATATGCGTATATATGCCACATGTAGGCAACATTGAGGTGCATATACAGGCCATATAGGTCTCCTGTATTGCTTCTTTATATCCACATATAAGCCCTATATGTACATACAAGATATGTCTCCTATGGCAGGATCTGGTCATTTTAGCTCATATCTCACTTTGGCAACTGTCATACATGATGCCTAGCTCATATTTTCTATTATCAAGGCAATAACTAAGAACTAACAAAAAAAAATGCAAAAAACTAATCCTAATTGGCCACATACAGTATATGAGGATATATGCACATATATGAAACCTCAGTCTCCGTGAAAATCTTTTTGAAACACGTCACTAAAATTAACTGAAATGAGAAATATATCTATATAAAGCTTAAAGTGTCTACTTTTAAATGATGCAAGTCACATTGAAAACAAATATTCTCAGTTTATGTAATCCGTATGAAACCAAGGAGAGGCACAGAATTTGGACATGTGGACATGATCATGTATGCAGATGATACGGTAATTTTTACACAAGCTAAAAGTGCTGATGATGCAGCCCATCAGCTTTCATTAGACTTAGATGACTTACAAAAATGGCTGAATGATTCATGCTTGTGCCTTAATGTTAAAAAGACTGTGTCAATGTTTTTTACAGAGTTTCTTTGCTTCAACAGTTCAGAAATGGCTTCGTTATGTCCCAGAACGGCTGGGGGGAATTGCTCGTGGTGGAAAACCATAAGTTCAGACTCTCTTATTATCTCTTATTATCTTATGTCTTATTATCTGTTTTGCTGTGTAAATACATTTCAACTTAATAATAATAACGAATAATGTTTCAGTCATCTGTTGTGTTTCTGACTTGTGTTTCTTGACTGAATGTTGCTGAGGCAGGCTGCCATTTTTATATTATGGTTTTCCAGTCTCTTCTCTTGGCAGTTAGATTCTGTTTTATGAATTCAGAATTAACAATCTCTTCTAATAGTTCTCTTCTAAAAACTCATTTTGTCATCCAGTTTATAATAATTTGTATGTAAGTTGTAGTGTGTTTTATTATATAGTTGTTTTATTGTAATTGTGATGTTACTTCCTGTTTAAATGGGTATGGAGCATAAATAAATAAATATGTTTACATGTAAACTGAAGGATGTTGAGTTACTGACTTTTTGTTAAAAAAAATGTTTTTCAGCCCTACATGGTCTCTGATTTAAAGAAATAAACCAAAACGGACATGATTTACTGTCATAGAATCTTGCTGTTCATAAAGCAAGACTAAACTATAATTGCTTCAATGTTGATTCAATGTAAAATAAGTGATTGAATTTACGTTGAACAAACATTGATTTTATGCCCATCTTGATCTATTTTTCATCATTGAAATAACATTATTTCAAGGTGCAAACCTGATGAAAAATCAACGTTTATCATTGAAATTTCAACATTGATTCAATGACAAGTTGGTTGATGCTTTAATGTTGATTCAACGATGATTCAATGTTGTTCTGCTATCTGGGTAGCCAAATTAACCAGAAATAAGACCACTACAGAAATCTCCACAACAACATCATGCAATAGTGAGGACTTCATGAACTTTTTTAATAATAAAATTGTAAATATCAGGCATAAAATTGAGGCTTTGAAACCGAACAATGTACTTGATACAGATGTTAACCTAGCCATGTCAGATCGGAACCTAGAATACTTTACTCCCCTTGAAGAGAATTAACTCATTTCACTCATCTCTTCTGGGAGTAATATTAGACAGTAACTTGTCTTTTGAAAATCACATTTCAAATATCACAAAAACAGCCTTTTTCCATCTTCGAAATATTGCTAAACTTAGGAACATCTTATCCGTATCTGATGCAGAAAAACTAGTTCATGCATTCATGACCTCCAGACTGGACTATTGTAATGCATTACTAGGTGGTTGTCCTGCATCCTCAATAAACAAGCTTCAGTTAATCCAAAATGCAGCTGCCAGGGTTCTCACTAGATCCAGAAAATATGATCATATAACCCCAATATTATCATCCCTGCACTGGCTACCTGTTCAGTTTAGAATAAATTACAAAATAGTATTACTTACATACAAGGCCTTAAATGGTTTAGCTCCCACATACCTAACCAGTCTTCTGATGCGCTACAATCCACCACGCGCCTTAAGATCACAAAGCTCCGGACTTCTGGTAGTTCCCAGAATTTCAAAATCTACAAAAGGGGGTAGGGCTTTTTCATATTTAGCTCCAAAGCTTTGGAATAGCCTTCCAGACAGTGTTCGGGGAGCAGACACGGTTTCTCAGTTCAAAAGTAGACACAAGACGCATCTTTTTAATCTGGCATACACATAACTCATCCCAGTACTCATACTCCAGTACACCTATACCGAATGGCAACTACGCTAATTCTCCCCATCTGTTCTGTATTTCTCTACCCATCCCGAGGCATCGGCAGATTTTGCCAGCTTCAGTAGACAAAGGCCGACCCTGCGAGGTTCCTGAGGCATCCAGAGAAGGAGCAGCTCCAGCTGGATTCAGCTTTATGATGGTTGGAGCTACACATGCTGCTCCTGTGCTTCCAGTGATCCAGACCTCATCTGCCCTCTGCACCTACTGACTCGTCCCTATGCTGAACTGGTCCTCATGTCAATTTAAATAATTTCTGTCATATTGAATTTTCACCTGCACAACACACAAGATGTTATATCATTTCTATCTGTTATCGCCCAAATGAGGATGGGTTCCCTGTTGAGTCTGGTTCCTCTCAAGGTTTCTTCCTAATGCCATCTCAGGGAGTTTTTCCTTGCCACCGTCGCCATCACCCTTGGCTTGCTCATCAGAGAAATTTCATTCATTCGTCTCATTATTATCTGCACATTTTTCTCACACATCCACACTTCCAATTATTTTCTTTTCTATAATTATTATTATTATTTGTTTTTATTTATTTATTTTCTATTATTATTTTATTTATTATTATTATTATTATTTTTTTTTTTTTTGTTAAATTTCTTTAATTTTTGTGAAGCTGCTTTGAAACAATGACCATTGTTAAAAGCGCTATATAAATAAAATTGAATTGAATTGAATTGAATTCTGCAAATTCATCAACCTGTATATTAGATCCTATGCTGACACATTTTCTTAAACAGATAGTACCAGTAATAACAGAACCGCTGTTGAGAATAATTAATTCCTCACTCAGCATTGGTTATGTTCCAAAATCTTTTAAATTAGCAGTTATCAAACCAATAATTAAGAAACCTGACCTCGATTATTCTGCATGTTCTCTAGTGGAGTTTGGCATTCCGTAGGGTTCAGTTTTAGGCCCACTGATTTTTTCCCTTTACATGCTTCCTCTGGGCAACATAATCCGTAAGCATGGTACAGTATTAGTTTTCATTGTTATGCTGACGACACACAGTTATACGTCTCAGCAAAACCTGATGAGAAAAACCAGCTTACTAAAGTTGAGCAATGTGTGCAGGACATAAGAAATTGGATGCTAATTAACTTCTTGCTGCTTAATCCGGATAAGACAGAAGTTCTAGTCATAAGACCGCATCCGGCTAGGAGTAAAATCTTAGATCACACCGTAACTTTAGATGGCCTTTCTGTTCCATCAACTGCAACAGTAAAAGACCTCGGTGTGATTATAGATTCCAGCCTTTCATTTGAAGCTCATGTAGATAATATCACCAGGATAGCATTCTTTCACCTCAGAAATATTGCCAAGATAAGAAATATATTGTCGCTAAACGATGCAGAAAAACTAGTTCATGCTTTTATCACCTCTAGGTTGGACTATTGTAATGCCTTACTGCAGTGGTTCTCAAAGTATGGGGCGCGCCCCACTAGTGGGGAATACAGGCATGACAGGTGGGGCGCAATGAACGGGAGGGAATTAGTGGAAAATAATAGGAAAGTACCTATTCTAATTCATGCTCTTCTTTATTGATAATGAAGAGCGTGCGCTCAAAACTAAACAATCACAGACACACACACACAAACCGCAACTTCCTCTGTTCTACAGGCAGAAACATACAGGCTTATGGCAGTTTTATTAGCCCTTAATAAGTAGACTCTTTGTACTGAGTCTTTAATGTTAACATTGTGAGCTGTTCAATATATTTAAAATGTTTTTTTCATTTTCTATTTTTTTAAAAATCTTGCAAATTATTACGTGAACTGTCCTTAAATGAGAAATGAAAAAAAAAAAAACAATAGCATTCATCCAAGTCTCACAACTCATACAGTTCTCTTTAACTTCATTTATTTAACCTGTAACAGTGAAATACCACGGAAATGGTAATGGTGACTCTTGTTCTACTTCACATATCCAAAAATCAAAATATACAGTTTGAAGTCTGAAGACTCCGTGTTAACACACACCAGAAAGGCTTTAATATAAGCACATATATATTTTTTTAATTCATTGAACTATGCTGAGTTGCTGGCATGTATCTGTGCCCCTTGGGTTTTAAACAAGTATCTCATCAACCTTGGCTAGCAGGTCTGTAGGCATGTCAGTCTGTGGCCCACTGCCCTGGACATTTTAGTGTTTACCCAGGGGGTAGAACGCCCTAAATATCTTACCAAGTAAGTAACGGCCTTTTCTGAATTAAAGTGGGTGTGGGGGTTTTTTCAAGGGTCTTCCAGGATCCCAACCAAGAACAACTGTTAAATAATTATTTCTTACAAATACATTACTGCAAATTTAAAATCCTTTCTTTGCATATATTAGACAGATACCAGTCTGTGCCAGGACTACAGGACAGACCAGACAGGGTTAAGGGGCTTGCTCAAGGACCCAACGTGTCAAGTGTCTTCTTAGTGGAGATGAGGCTTGAGTCTTCCGATTAGTAACTCAGAGACTAAACACACTGAGCAACCGCTGCCTCAACTGGTCCAAGTCAGTGTTGTTTTCGTCCAAGTCACTGCTTTACTCTGCATCATTGGTGCTTCTTTGTCATAGCATCAACTTTAAAAACTTGTGTATTTCTGTAAATCATGATGCAGTTTATCACTCACATCATTTAAAAATGGAGAAGCAGGCAAATGTCTAGTCTTAAAGGTATACGCATGAATACACTGCATCTGGTCTTAATGTGTAAATGAACGTAGGTGATTATAGACCCTTTCTTTAGAAAGATCTTTAGAGTGCTCAGCCTCTTTGTCCTGCACCAACGTGCTTCACAGCTGTATACAGGGATTAAAGTGAAAAAAAGTCTTCTGACTGAACTTTTTTCAGGCCGAGCCATATTCCTTTAACAAACACTTTATTTAAATAGTCGAGACCAATAGCGTTAGGGGAGATTAAACCGCTTTAATATTGCCAGTTTGCATATTTTAAAAGCTATTTGTAATCTTTGAAAAAAAAATATACCTTCACAAATAATCAACCATCTACCACATATCTTTTCAGTGCATGTTTTTATTTATCTTATAACACCAAACAATGTTTTGTGAAACTCTTAATAATTACCAGAAAAAAGTAATAGCACCACCATTAAATTCCAAAAAGTGCTTTTTCAGTGCATGTTTTATGTATCTTCGTTTTCAGCTTAGATGACAAATCGGATTTCCAGTAAGCAGCAATGCCATGTGTGCAAGTAGTAGGCCTGTGCATAGGCTACGTTTACACTGCAGGTCTCGATGCTTAATTCTGATTTGTTGCCTATATCTGATGTTTCTGACCGTCTGTTTACACGTTCTTTTAACTATGACTCATATCCGATTCACGTGTTTACACTCTCCATACCATCTGAAACATCGCGCATACATAAAGGGACGTTCTTGCGCTGCACACTGGCCAAGAAAGATGAAGGTGAAATATACTTAACGCTAGCTCTGCTATATACGCTCGCGCACCATGGTTTTAAAACGGAGGAGGAGGAAAAAACGGCATAATTGCAGCCTGCACATATTCTTTATTCATCAAATACTGATTTAATGTTATTTAGCCCAAATAAGCATTAACACAAGGCGGTGTGTGTGTTGGAGGGGGGGGGGGGCGTTGTTATTTACCTCTTCCATGTCACCTGCGATGTTGTAATTCCACACGCGCTTCCACCGGAGAATAACATTACGTCATTAAACCGCGAAGAAGTCGCAGTTTTAATGACGTACAGAACACAATGCCTCAGGGAATCCGATCTGTCTGTTTACACGACAATCACATTAGCACATATCTGATTTATTTCCACATATGAAGGAGGCCTGAAACCGATCTCGAAATATCGGAATGCATGCGTTTTTTTCCTGTTTACACGGACACTGTTATATGTGTCACATATGAGCAAAAAATCGGAATTGGGTCACATTCACCTGGCAGTGTAAACGTAGACAATCTTGAAAGTGCACTCTTGTCTTGACAACTGATTACATTAAATTAACTAGTGGTTGTGAGACTGTGAGCGACAGGTCATGCTCCGCTATGAAAGAACATAGGCGCACTTTTACATCGCGCACATGGTCGGCCACAGATGTGTGAATCTCCGTTGTGGTTCTTGTCGCAGCAGACAGGGAGCATGTGTACTGTTAGAGCACGAACCGCAGCATTGTGACGAGCTGCTGACTGATGGCGAACTCGCACTTTGTTTTGCCATTATTGCCATATTGAAGTTTCCTGTGGCATACTGTGCAGAGACACCTACCTGGATGTTTGATTTTTTTAGTCCACGAACTAAAAGGCTTGCCATTCTCCCCAATTTCGCTAAGCCAAGCCCATCTCCATTTATTTATTTACACTTTTATCAATCTCCGAAACATCGGAGCCTTCCTGCATTAAGTGTGTCCATGCTGTCTTAAATATAGTTATACCTCAGCCTGACATGTAGTTCTTCAAAACTAAACCAAAACCCGGAGTGGATCCATACCGGAGTGATAACAAAACGCTTAGAGTGGAGAGAGGAACGTGCAGTCGCTCCACTCCAGGCTTTGATCACATCCTCCTCAGCAGGCTGAATACACTGTCTTTCCCATGTAAGCCTATATTAGGTATATACACAGCATTAACATTATGAAAAGTGAATTTTAAACATTAAGGACAGGCGGAACAGTGTGATTGACGGAAATCCGTCGTAACGACGGAGAACTTTAATCCCTGTGTATAATCAAATTAGCTTTCCTGCTATAATAATAATAGCAGAAACGTTAATCGACTTAGTTTTTCAATGCAGATAGATTTAAAGGCATTGTTGATTTAAAATCAGACAACCACTTGTTGTATCACATGATCTCAAACACCAAATCTACAGACGAAAGTGAAACAACCCAAATTTCGACTTGTAGAGAGAAGCAACAGATATGTCCTGAACAAGTTTAATATTATGGACGTGAACGTACTTATTTACATCAAATTAAAATAAATCAATTAATGATGGTTGTATGTAAAGAATGACTATCCTCACAATTGTCTTGCTGGAGTTCCTCGGGGTTCAGTACTCTCTCCACTCTTCTTCTCTTTATTAATAAACCTCAAGGTTAGTGCTGTCGAGTCGCTCCGGAAGTACCGAGGGTACAAATCTCATGTCTCTGGTCTGAGTGCATGAAGTTTGGGTGTTCTCCTCCGGGTACTATAGTTCCTCTTAATCAAACCAAATACATCACACCCAAAGACATCCACATCCTTGATACAAATTAAAAAAAAAAATTCTAGATTCAATAGAACCCTATTCAGATGGAATTAGTTTGCCAGGTGGAGGTTTATAAGGTTATTATTGGTGTATCGCTGGGTTTACCAGTCAAAATTTATTTTTGTCAAGGGTTGCTCTTGCACACATTTATCAAATCCACCCCACCCTTCTCGTTTCTCAGGGGACTTTCTCTTGCTCCCATCTTGCACGTAATGGATGAAGATCTGATAAATAAAATTATACGTATTTCTCTACCAAGCTAAACTCCTTTAGTGGTGACTTGGGGCAAAGTTTTAAATATTTAATAAAATATATATTTAAAAAAAAACTAAATATTTAAATTTAATAAGATTGATGGTGAAAAATTGACCGGTTCTAAAACAGGGAGAAGAAAGAGTAATGATAATCTTAGATTTCTGATTGCACATGTTTATTAAGACATCAAGGTGACCATGAGGTGTAGAGAGATGGAGTGCTCGTGAAGTTTTATTCTTATAAGAAAGTGTGAGAAAGGGAGAAATATGCGACTTTGATTGCAATTCAGTTAAAATGTTCAAAACACAAAATAAATGGATTAAAGGAGAATAAATACAATTAATCACTTTCCTTTTTTTTTCATTGGGTTTGTATTTGAACTTGTTATTAAAACATGAGACAGGATGGAGGAAGACGAGCTCCGTACTGTAATATGGCATCTGTGTAAATATCCTTGATCAGTTACGAACAGTACATACAGATCACTCGAGAACAGTAAACACACACTTTGTTCTTATTAAAAATGTAAAAATGCATTTTGTTTGGCATTGTATCAACAGAGGGCAGTCTGTGCATCAGTAAACATTATAATCGGCTCAAACACTACTTCAGCCTTCTCTCCATGTTACTGCAGTAAGTTAGCAAGTGACAACGACTGGTTTATGCTAACGTGCTGTGGAACACTGTACTTATGGTAAATTCTCACTTATAAAATAAAATCTTAGGTCAGGGCTGGCTAATGTGTAAATTTGCTTAGCTTAGGAGAGATGCTCACATTGTGGTTAATCAACTTAACTTGCAATCTCAGTTAGCAACCAGTTATCACTTGTTAGCTCAGCAGATTGTATGTCATATTTCCGTATTTAAAAAAATACACTCTCTAAAATGTGCACCTGGCTTGCTTGCAAATGAGCCATTCAGGTTTGGGACAGTTATATTTTACAGTAACTCGTTAATAAGGTAGCTATGCTAGCAAGATGGTAAATAAAAAAACAACAACTGTAAATATAAATAAATGCCAAGTTGCTAAAATACAGATCGAGCCTCAAAGATGCGTCCTTCAGTGTTTAGTCCTAATACTGCAGAACTGCGTATGAAACATGTTGGTATTTATTGAGGGTAAGTGATTACTGCGATAAAGCCTGCACCTTTTACACATCATAAACCAGTTGTTAAATCAGAAATAATGAAAAATTTTCATTCATTAGTTAACAAGAAAGTTTTAACATTTTAATTATTTCGCCAACGAAGTTTTTAAAAAAAACTTTTTCTGTAAAATCCTGATCATGATCAAAGTGTTAGTCATGAAGAGATGATGAGCAAGATTGCGAGTTTGCATGGTATGAGTCTGTGTGTGTGTTTGTGTGCTAAAAATGTTTATTAGTGCTCGATAACTGATGGAAAAAGCAGTTCCCAGGTAGTGAACAGACTTTGGAATTCGACTGTTTGTACACAAACACAAAGAGCTTTCTGCTCTGAAGAAATTTCATCATGATTTAAATGTTTAAAAAATAAAAGGTCAGGACTTTGTCTCAAGACATTCATAATAATAATAACAATAATAATAATAATTAAACATTGACAAATATATAAGCAAGGTAACATAAGAGTGGCTGTTGCATATATAGCGATTATTTTTTTTTTTTACTTTAAAGAAAACTTTTCTATAAAAGAAGATGAAGCTCTAAAAACAGTGGATGTGCTGAAGGTGAGATCGCACCGCTCGCCCCCCTCAGGACACCCCGAGTAACTGGGCAGGACTCAGCCTGACACGTTGGAGAACCGTTAGCAGATTGGTTATGATTTAAAGTGACACTGTGAGAGGCTGGGTTGCTGGAGGCAAATTAGCAGGGGGCGGACTTAGACACGGGCAGTAGAATGCTGCGGTGTAAGAATACTCCAGCTTCTTTTTGGGTCTTGATTGGAGAAAGGATCAGGTGACCTTTGAAGGGTCTCTAAAGGCTAAAAGTCAAAGATTAGGAAGGTATACTGAATCCCAGTGGGGCAGGATGGAAAGATCGGGCTACGTGTAGTGAAGTCAGATGGGAATACTGCAGACAAACTGGGGAAGAGTGTGGAGACAAACATTCTCAAGTCACAGTCACAGACAGACAGAAGGTGGAGTAGACTCTGGGCAAAAAACTGGGTAATATTTTCGTAGTCTGGGGAAGACTTTAATATTGGTACGGTCTGTTTGATAAGTTATGATTTAATTAGTCTTTGAGGAGTGCATGTGTTTAGACTAGGAGAACAAAACAAGGTACACTCAACAGGACAAACCAGGATACACTGCAGTTGAATAGGGTTAGCCCAGCGTATATTTTATAGTGGACTCCCGGCAGACCCAGGTATACTGCGAGTAACAGGGGTAGACCAGGGTACAATCAAGTGGATATGGGTCGGGAGCAGGATGTACAACTGGCCTGGGGGCAGATTAATGTAAGCTCAAGTAGAGGGGAAGGTACATTCTAATGGCCTGCAGTAGAGCTGCACGATTAATAAAAAATTTTTTTGTTTAAATCACAATCTCGATTCATACATACATGTGATCTCATTTCTGAATGACAGTGATTCCTGCATTCTGATCAATCTACAGTCCAAAGACATGTAGATTA
The DNA here is from genome assembly GCA_030522415.1 of Channallabes apus. NCBI lineage: Eukaryota > Metazoa > Chordata > Actinopteri > Siluriformes > Clariidae > Channallabes > Channallabes apus. Next base: position 916,056 of record CM060114.1, read on the forward strand.
GGCTTATTGTTGTTCCCAAATTGCCCGTAGTGTGTGAGTGTATGTGTGTGCCCTGTGATGGATTGGCACCCTTTCGAGGGCAGACTAGAGTACATTCAAGCAAAGAAAGAGCAGACCAGGGTATATTTGAGAGAAAGAGTGTTAGAGAGGAGCAGACCAGGGTTTATTCAAGAGGACCAGGGGCAGACCAGGGTTTATTCGAGAGCACAGTGGGCAGACCAGGGTTTATTCGAGAGGACAGTGGGCAGACCAGGGTTTATTCGAGAGGACAGTGGGCAGACCAGGGTTTATTCGAGAGGACAGTGGGCAGACCAGGGTTTATTCGAGAGCACAGTGGGCAGAGCAGGGTATATTCGAGAGGACAGTGGGCAGACCAGGGTTTATTCGAGAGGACAGTGGGCAGAACAGGGTATATTCGAGAGGACAGTGGGCAGACCAGGGTTTATTCGAGAGGACAGTGGGCAGACCAGGGTTTATTCGAGAGGACAGTGGGCAGACCAGGGTTTATTCGAGAGGACAGTGGGCAGACCAGGGTATATTTGACAGGACAGTGGGCAGACCAGGGTATATTTGACAGGACAGTGGGCAGACCAGGGTATATTTGAGAGGACAGTGGGCAGACCAGGGTATATTTGACAGGACAGTGGGCAGACCAAGGTATATTTGAACTGGGGTCAAACTGGAAGTTGCTGCAGTGAACTGCGGGTGTGCAAATAATTTCTTGCTCATGAGCACAGACACAGTCTGGCCTACACTGGAGTAAACTGAGAGACTCTGGAGACAGATGTGGGAAAAGGACAGGCTGCACTGGAAGATACTGGGTCAGTAGAATGTGTGTTTTTAACTGGTGAGGGTACTCGAGGCTCTGAAGTAGGACAAGAACTTGAAGCACAAACTGACGACAAAGTACCAGATGTTTCTGGCCATCTGAGAACGAGCGATAAACACACGCCAGATAAAGACCAGCAGGACCGTGTTAAACGTGTAGCGGATGTTCCTCAGCCTGAAAGACAAATAGAGTCACAGACAAAGTTATTGTTTAAATGAGACGATGAACACAAAGCCACTCTGGACCGAGTGTAAACAGTGTGTGTCGTACTTGCGCAGGTGCTGTCTGGCGGCCGGAATGTCAGCCATGTCCTCGTTCAGTACATACTTCTTGGTACCGATGCAGTAGTTCTCGATGTACTCTGGCCAATTCAACTGACGCACATCAAAGTTGAACGTCTGAGAAAGAAAGATTATAAACCAGCGCTCAATAAAACTGAATATAAACGTGTTGTATTAGGTATTAATAAGACTGTGTGTGCAATGCGTGTACCTTGCGGTCCTCAGTGCTCAGTTGGTTCATCAGCATGTTCATGTTGTCAGAATTCCACTCCCAGTCCTGACTGCTGAAATACTCCAGCAGTCCGATGGCTTTGTGCAGCCTGTTGAAGATCCGCATCATTCTGCACACACACGGGTACGGAGACGGAACACACAAAATTATAAACAAAGAATGAAGCGTAAAAACAAAACTTATTAACAAGACTGAACCAGTGATAGAGAAGTGAATAAGGCGAGAACTTTAACAAGAATTACAGTGGAAATAAAACTAGCACTAGACCCATAACTAGAACATCAGAACCAGAAAGTTAAATCCAAAACCAATCAAAATATAGAACTAAAACTACAATTAAAAACCCGCCCCCTGATACCACTGTGTTCTACATTTCTTAAGATCCGGTGTGTTGCCCAGGTGTGTGCAAACTGTAGTAGTCTCTTACTGAGGCTTTTGTCCAGACAGTCTCAGGAACAGGTCGTAGAGGAGCGCAGGGAACTTGTGGCTCACCAGGATCCAGTACTGATTGATCAGATAGTTGGAGGTGATGTTGGCGTTGGGCCGACGGAATGCCTGTTCCAGAGGGTTCCGCTTAAACGTCGACATCACGTGATGCTCTGACGGCAAAAACAACATGTGAATGGACAAGGGAGCCGTTTAACACTTCATCAGAAGTTCTACGGCATCAAGAAAGACAGTTGAATGTAACAGTTTCTGCTGATCATTAGTGAACATGCACTCGACATGAGCCACGTTTCCACCAAAGTGAACCAGCTGGTGCTAGAGCTGGTTCAAAAGCAAGCGTCCTAAGAACTTGCCTTAGTTTTTCACAAGTTAGAGAGTTCAAAGTAGGCTTTATTGTCACAGTTAGTACACAGTGAAACGAAACAACGTTCCTCCAGGACCAAGGTGCTACATAAATTTACAACATGAATTAACAGAAACTAGCTAACTAAGAGGCCTAGTTAGCTGGCTAGCGGAGACAAGACAGATTGACCTGACAACATAAATTAACAACATAAATTAACAAAAACTAACTAGCTAACCCAGAGAGGAAGACTATCAACGTTGTTGTTTTTTTTACAGACAACATAAAATGCACATGCAAATGTGCAAACAAGAGCAACAAAGTGATATTGTGACAAATACGACATAATATAACATAAATTCAAAATTTATTTGATACACAGTATAATATGCAGTGAAATGCTTACACGACCGCCAGTGACCTTAAAAATAAAATAAAAGCTTGTACGTAAAATAAATATCAATCAAAGGAAATACTAAAGAAATAAATTTAACTAGTAAAATAAACTGTACAATAAGGGCATAATAAAATATTGCAAAATATAGAAATATAGTATATATATATATATATATATATATATATATATATAGAGAGAGAGAGAGAGAGAGAGAGAGAGAGAATTTAAAGTGACAAATGATTATGCAAATATGCATGAAAGGTGACTAGTGAAAGTGACATGTGCAATTGTCCAGATGTATAAATATTTAGTGCAAGTGTGTATGAATGTGTCCATGATTGTCCAGTCAATATTGTGAGCTTAAAAAGATGTTATTAGTCCTGTGTGGAGGTGTGATTGTGATTGAGAGACCTTATCGCCTGCGGGAAGAAGCTCCTCCTCAGCCTCTCTGTGTTGGCCTTTAGGGAGCGGAATCGCTTCCCAGACCGCAACAAAGAGAACAGTCCATTACTGGAGTGACTGAGGTCCTTCACGATCTTCCTGGCCTTAGTCTAGCACCGCTTGCTGTAGATCAAGTGCAGGTCAGGGAGCTCAGTGCGGATGATGCGCTCGGCTGATCGCACCACCCTCTGTAGAGCTCGTCTGTCCTGCATGGTGCTGTTCCCGAACCAGGTCGTGATGTTTCCCGTCAGGATGCTCTCTATGGTGAAGGAGTAGAAGTTCCTGAGTTCCTTTCTCCACTGGGCTCCTGTTGATGACGGGGGTCTGGTAGTTCCTTTCCTGCTTTGTACAAAAGTCCACTATCAGCTCCTTTGTCTTGCTGACGTTCAGGAGGAGATTGTTCCTCTGGCACCAGTTCTCCAGATTTCCAATCTCCTCTAGGTAGTCCGACTCATCATTGTTGGTGATCAGTCCGACCACAACGGTGTCGTCAGCAAACTTGATGATGGAGGTGGAGTTGGTAGTGGACGCAGTCGTGGGTGTACAAAGAGTACAGCAGGGGGCTCAGAACACAACCCTGGGGGGCTCCAGTGCTGAGAGTGAGTGTAGCTGAGACATGTCCGCCCATCCTTACTGCCTGTGGTCTGCCAGTCAGAAAATTGGGAGATCCACTGACATATAGATGAGCTGAGTCCCAGGTGCTCCAGCTTGGTGGTGAGTGTGGAGGAAATTATGGTATTAAATGCAGAGCTGTAGTCGATGAAGAGCATTTTAACATAGTTCCCTTTCCTAGTGTCCAGGTGAGTAAGTGATGTGTGGAGGAGATGAGAGATTGCATCGTCTGTGGAGCGGTTCTGACGGTATGCAAACTGTAGTGGGTCCGGTGTGTCGGGTAGTGAAGAAATGATGAAGTCTCTGATAAGGCATTCAAAGCACTTCATCACTACTGAGGTGAGGGCTACAGGGCGATAGTCATTGAGAGAAGCAGGATGTGGTTTCTTCGGGACAAGAACAGTGATGGACTCTTTGAAGCATGTGGGGATCACCGACTGAGATAAAGAGATGTTGAATATCTCAGTGAACACAGGTGTTAGCTGGTCTGCGCAGGATCTGAGAATACGGCCTGAGATGCCGTCTGGTCCTGCTGCTTTCCTGGTGTTCACTCTCGTGAAGGCTCTCCTCAAGTCGGAGATGATGAGCGCGTTCCCGGTGCTGGCAGTGTCTTCCTGTCTGCAGCCGTTAGCATTAGCATCGTTAGCATTAGCATCGCTAGCGTCTTTAGCTGCAGCCTCGAAGCGAGCGTAGAATGTGTTCAGCTCGTCTGCCAGAGTCGCGTCCGCGTTCATCATACCGGATGTTGGTGCTTTATAGTCCATTATTGTCCTTAGTCCCTGCCACAGGCTCCTAGAGTCACTCTGTTGAAGCTGTGACTCTAGTTTTTTCCCGTAGCGCTGCTTCGCCTCTTTCACCGCTTTCCGCACGTTATATGCCGCAGCCTTGTACGGTTCCATGTCCCCCGACGCAAGTCCCGTGTTGTAGGCAGCGGTGCGAGATCTCAGAGCGTCGCGGATGGTTTTATCCACCCACGGCTTCTGGTTGGGAAACTGATAGTCTTTTTCTCCACGGTATCGTCCACTAGCTTCCCAATAAATCCCACAACTGCTTCCGTAAACACGCTGACGTCATCATCGGAGCTGTTTCTGAACATGTCCCAGTCTGCGTCATCGAGTGCGTCCTGTAACGCGGCCACCAATTGGTCCGTCCAGCGCGCGACCTCCCTTTGAACCGGAACTTCCTGTTTCAGCCTTTGTTTATATTTTGGCATGAGGAAGATGGCGCCGTGGTCGGATTTACCAAACGCTGGACGAGATTGTGCCTTGTAGCCGTCTTTGACCGTTGTATAACAATGATCTACTGATCCATCCTGGTGCCCCGTTTCTGGTTGGAGGTCTCGTCGCATGGATGCCTCGTGTGTCTCTTTGGGATGCGTCTGGTGTCTGGGGATGATTCTATCTACTTAGAAGATGGTTCTGGCCACGACTGGTGTTGTCAGCTGTTTCTCTGAGGACTTGACAATTCGATAGTTCAGGACTGGAACTTTCTACAAGTCTATCTGAGTCTCCAATAACTACTGGACTCCATATTAACATCAACTATTATAGCTGAACCTAACACTTAACACTGTATAAATGCAGATAATTTCCTGCTATCTGTTTCACCCAGATGAGGATGGGTTCCCTGTTGAGTCTGGTTCCTCTCAAGGTTTCTTCCTATTACCATCTCAGGTAGTTTTTCCTTGCCACTGTCGCCCTCGGGCTTGCTCACCAGGGACTATCTGAACATTTTGATTCATACACATTCACATTCCATACAAACTTAAATAATTCTTTTGATTGTGTAAAGCTGTTTTGAGACAATGTCAATTGTTAAAAGCGCTATACAAATAAAACTGAATTGAATTGAATAGTGTTCTTTCACCCCTGGTGGGGCAGGTGATGTGCTGATGAAAGTTCGGCGCTGCGTGTTTGAGGTTGGCACTATTAAAATCCCCCGCCACAATGAGCGCAGCGTCCCGGTGTTGTGTCTGGTGCTGTGTGAGTGCCTCACGCAGCTCGCATAAGGCAATGTCTGTGTCCGCTTGTGGTGGAATGTAAACGGCACTGATTATGACCGATGTGAACTCCCGTGGAAGATAAAAAGGACGACACATGATGGACAGTAGTTCCAGGTTTGGTGTGCAGGAGCGTGTAAGAGGAACAACGCTCGCGCTGTTGCACCAGCTGTTGTTCACCATTAAGCACACGCCGCCTCCCCTTGACTTCCCTGAGTCCTGCGTTCTGTCCATGCGGTGAACCGAGAAGAACTCGGCTGGTTGTATGGCGTGGTCTGGCACCGCTGGGTTCAGCCATGTCTCGGTGAAGCAGAGGAGATTGCAGTCCCGAATGTCTCTCTGGAACTTTATCCTGGCCCTAAGGTCATTGAGTTTGTTCTCCAGTGACTGGACGTTGGCGAGCAGGATGCTAGGCAGAGGTGTGCGGTGTGCACGGGCTCTGAGCCTATTCCTCACGCCGGCTCGTTTCCCTCGGGGCCGCCACTTCACGTCGTGTCCATTGTTCTCCCTCAGGATCTCACTCGGCCAGCTCGGATCCGGAGTTAAAAACGTCAAATTGTGAGTACATTGTATACCAATAGAAACAAGAGTGTCTCTATCATACCTAATGTACTCAATGGTGATGATTTTGCCGATTTTAAAACACTGAAAACTAACTTAAAGAAGAAAAACAAAGAAAAGGTGGTACTCTGTAGTGTTGAGGTAATGTCACAACACTGCTAGCACCTCTACATCTCTACTTTCCTAGCCATGCTAGCGACCAAAAAAAGCATTTGAGCTGTCCGTTTCATATTGAGTCAATCTTTTTAAAGACAGCGGTCACAAATTTTTAGATAACCCCGCCCCCAGTCCGCTGGCTGTCTGAAAACAAAGAACCGGTTCAAAATCAGCACGGATTCTGCACCAGCTCTGGAGCCGCCTTGGTGGAAAAGGGGAACCAGACGGGTAATCCGGGTCTATAACTGTATTTATTATATGTATACATACCGATTTCTCCCCAGTGGAAAGGGTTAATGCCTCCTGTAGTACAGTTATAAACCAGAGCAGACTTCGGTCTAAAAACACAGACAGGAGACAGAAGGATATCAGAGTTCTAGGTTTTATTACAATATCTCAGATCTGTATTGATGCTCCAGACTGGAAATTAATAAACGTTATACTAAAAGAACCAAAGGTTCTACCTGGACATTTTAACAGAATCTTAAAATTCTGTTTAACTACATTGTGTGGCTTCTATTGCAAAATTACTAACAACAAATTATATAATTTATTTTAACAAAAAGTCCCCCGTGTTTCAGACACACCCAGGTCGAGTTATGGCAAGTTCAGAAATCCACACACACACACACACACACACCAGAGTAAACGTTTTTCCAACAAACAGATTTAGCATTAAAGTATAAAGCACATGACACCTTTTATATATAAACTAGTTGTGCAGTGATGGTGACGTTTCAGTTCTGTACGTCTGTAATGATGAATGTTTTAATCAGTGTACGATGGAAACATTAGAGACATATTTAAAAAGAACAAAGCTTGTTTTAGCTGCATGAAAAATGCATGATTATAAATGTCCTCACATCACACCTAAAGGACACTCGTGATAAAATCTCTAACACACGGACGGTGGTTTATTGCATCAACACACACACACACACACACACACACACAAATCAACATGTGCGGTCGGTTCTTTTTTCTGCAGTTTATCGCTCTATCATGGACACATTCATAGACACTTGCACTAAATATTTATACATCTGGACAATTGCACATGTCACTTTCACTAGTCACCTTTCATGCATATTTGCACAACCACTGACACTTTAAATTCTATATATATATACTTCCCCCCCCCCCTTATATTTCTATATTTTGAAATATTTTATTATGCCCTTATTGTACAGTTAATTTTACTAGTTCAATTGATTTCTTTAGTATTTCCTTTTATTGATATTTATTTTACGTGTAAGCTTTTATTTTATTTTTAAAGTCATTGGCGGTCGTGTAAGTATATCACCGCATATTATACTGTGTATGACTGTGTATGTGACAAATAAAATTTTAATTTGAAATTTAATTTGAAGGTTCTGATGAAATCTGGAGGTTTTCTAGTGTGGAGAAACTTGAGGAAGTTCATCAGTAAACATCAACATGTCTTCTCTTACACAACCGTCCTGCTTCAAAATAATAAATGAAGTTCTGTAACGTCTGACGGGTTTGTGCTCGATGCTCCATGTGTTAATGCAGTGTGTATTACCCATAATGCTCGTGTGTACCTGTGCACTGCCGTGTACCACCCCGCGGTGAGTGTCAGGTTGATCACCACATCCACTGGAATCAGATCTGCTACTGCATCGTTACTGGCTCTCATTGTCCTCAGTATGCCCTTTCCTGCCTGAACACACACACACACACACACACACACACACACACGTATTTATAGTGCTCATCTGTCTACATCAAATAGTAAAATAAGGAAAGGAAAACCAGGTAAAACAGTAGGTGAGTGTGTTTACACACACACACACACACACACACACACAGCAGTACCTCAGCATACGTTACGGACGTGAGTTCTTAAGGTGAAGTGTCGTATTGTGAAACACATTGTCCCAGAGGAAATAATGTAAATACAGATAATTTGTTCCAGCCACCCAGACATATTACCAATATCACCAATTTAACACCATAATCATATTTTCGCATATAAAAATAATTAAAATATTTAGAAAAGACGTGTAAATGAAGTAAAATATGAAATAAATATACATTAAACTTCACTTAAACATAATTTATGATTCCTCTCGGCACCGGCTGATTTAAAACCAAACTAAAAGTTTCTCCCCCTTTTCTTCTTGCTACCGTTCTTACACAAAACACAAAAAACTATTTAAAAAACTCATAAAAACTCGCTTGGCTTTACACTGACGTAAACAAGTTGGACGTATGTGTGACTGTTTGGTTTTTTCTCGTTCACTGGAAATGCTGAAATGCTTCGTTTGCCGAGACAAAATTCTTGCAAAATTTCAGTTCTTAAGGTGGAAATTCATGAGAGATATGCCGAGGTAGCGCAGTACACACGTGTGTGGAGTCATGAGTACACGAGAGATAACACGGATGTAGTTACCGCGATGAAGACACCGCTCGGACCGTTAAAGTTGTCAATCCAGCCCTAGAGAGAGACAGAGAGAGACAAATTTAGACACTAGACTGTGTGTGTGTGTGTGTGTGTGTGTGTGTGAGAGAGGAGTGTGATCTCACAGGGAACGGTTCCTGCCAGCTGGCCCCGACGATGGAGGGTCTGATGATCCCCACGTTGAGTTTGGCGCTCTCCTGCTGCACCACACACTCCGCCAGCGCTTTGGTGTAGGTGTACGTGTTCGGCCAATCGCCGATCAGCCTCGGTGTGATGTCACGGACAATCGCATCATCCATCCACCTCAATAACACACATGATCCATCATCAGAGATCAACGGTCATATCTTTTACATATGAAAAACATTTATCCTGAAGTGTGTCTCTACTTAAAATAAAATAAAAAAAAGATATAGATAATAAATTAATCATTTCCTAAATATTTGGGCTCTGAACATCTTATTACAATTATACTGAAATAATTAACATTACTGTGTGAAACGCAATCAAAAAACTATTTATATGAATCATGTGTCCCACTGAAGTACCAGCGCAGAACACAAGGGGGCAGCACACAACATATTTTATAAAGTAACACACAGTACCGTATAAGGAGGTGTGTGTGTGAGTGTGTGTGTGTGTGTGAGGGCTCACTCGAGTGAGTGGATGAGCTTGGAGGGCTCCACGGGCGGGGGGTAGATGACCTCATCAATATGGCGGCGGTTACAGTTGGCGTACGCGGTGGAGATGTGAATAAACGCCTGCAGCTGCTGCATCTGGTGCGCCAGAGACAAGAGCTGCTGCGTCGCAATCACGTTCAGCTGCAGGGCATGTCTATTCACACACACACACACACACACACACACACGGTTATCAGGGTAATCATAAAGACTGGGTTCCTCAATATACATGAAGCCTTTCATCAGGTCTTTTGAAATCAAACTTTGATCCACCTGATGACATGATTACAAAATAAATAAATAAATAAATAAAAATTCCACCAACAGTAGTTTTATTTACACAGCCAGAGCAGGACAGAGTGAACATTTATTGGCTATTTATTCATTTTTATTAAACTTTTATTCTCCTCCTTGTGGGTCTCGACCAATCAGCTCTCACTCTCTGGACTCGCCGGATTCAAACATGTGATCTCTGGACAACAGGACGAGCTCGTTACCGCTGCACAACTCAGGGGCCATTTTTGTTTTTTTTTTTAAGTCAGCACCGATAGTCATGATTTCCCTTAAAGACGCGCCCTCAGTGACAGGACAGTGCTGGGACAGGACATGGAGAACACAGGACGAAGACTCAGTGGCTGTTTTAAATTAGTTTAATTTGATGCTATGAGACCAGATGTCGTATTTTCATCTTGATTAGTAATAAACCTGTAGATGTTTCTCATTGATCACTCAGGTTTGTTGACGGTGAGGTGATTGTTTGCTTTACATCTCAGTTCCCCCTCATGTCTGTGTTTCCTTCTGGCTCCTCCCTTTTAGTTATGATGTCATAGTTAGTCCTGCCGGAGTCTCTGCTTGCACTCTACAGTAAATATACATTCACATTATACATTGTTCAACTGTGACCATACCTAACTGCCATCTCTCCTCCTCTTCTCTTCTGCTCTCTCCCTCTCTACTTTTTCCTCTACCTGTCTCTCTCTCTCTCTCTCACTACACATGTCACTCCTGAGCTGCCAGTGATCCAGACTCCCTCTGCCCTCTAGACCTGTCTGACCTGTCCTGGAGTTCTGCTTCTGGTTGGAGATCTCGTCACATGGACGCCCCGTGTGGTGACTAGGGACGGTTCAACTTTTCCATGAAGACGGTTCTGGCCTCGACTGATTCAGACAGCTGTTTCTCTGAGGACTTCAGTCGCTCGATAGTTCAGGACTGGAGTTTCCTACAGTCTACCTGATCCTCCAATAACAAACTGTATTCCATATGAACTTAAACTCTCCTGTTATACTGAACTTCCAGTCTCACACAGTATGACTGCAGATCGATTCCTGCTATCCATTTTCGCTCAGTGAGATGAAGTCCTTCATATATCTGTGGTGTGTGTGAGATTATCATCAGGTCCGGAGACTCTTTGATGTTTTAGTACCTCTGATGGTAAACGGTTCACACACTGAACCTGAGGAGAGTCTTACTTGAGCGGCTCGTCGAAGCGGATGGTGGCGGCGCAGTGGAAGATGATGTGGACGGACTGCGCGAGCATCTGGACGTCCTGGTCGCTGAGGGCGAGGCCGGGCTGTGTGAGCTCACTGCTGACGGGGACGATCTTCTTATGGAAGTCTGGGTTCTCCTCACGGAGACGGTCAAACAGCTGCACACACACACACACACACACAGTCAAACGAGTTCAGATATCATAAACAGAAGCTTTGTGTCTGAAGGAACAAAGAAACAGAGGGCATTCTAGGACACCAGAAGACGAGTGCCAGCCTACGCCCAGCACCGCAGCACAAATACACCAAGTGTGTGTGTGTGTGTGTGTGTGTGTGTGTGTGTGTGTGTGTGTGTGTGTGTGTGTGTGTGTGTGAGAAAGCATTGTTCTACAGAAATTGCTGATTTGTCACACACAGTCTGTTGAACAGATATCAGTAGCTAAAAACCAGTAGCTACGACGGGTTACCGTGCCAACCAGCAACTCCACTACAACTGTACACCACCAGGGGTCGCTGCACACCGCGTACTAATGCAACATGGGACATATGTCCATCAGAGGTCTTAATATAGAGACGCAGCAAGAACTCTGAAAGATTTCCAAAAAAAAAAAAAAAAAAAAGATTTTCCAAGAACCTGGGAGACACACAGAGAGACACGTGGACAGATGGAGACACACAGAGAGACACGTGGACAGATGGAGACACACAGAGAGACACGTGGACAGATGGAGACACACAGAGAGACACGTGGACAGATGGAGACACACAGAGAGACACGTGGACAGATGGAGACACACAGAGAGACACGTGGACAGATGGAGACACACAGAGAGACACGTGGACAGATGGAGACACACAGAGAGACACGTGGACAGAGGGAGACACACAGAGAGACACGTGGACAGATGGAGACACACAGAGAGACACGTGGACAGATGGAGACACACAGAGAGACACGTGGACAGATGGAGACACACAGAGAGACACGTGGACAGAGGGAGACACACAGAGAGACACGTGGACAGATGGAGACACACAGAGAGACACGTGGACAGATGGAGACACACAGAGAGACACGTGGACAGATGGAGACACACAGAGAGACACGTGGACAGAGGGAGACACACAGAGAGACACGTGGACAGATGGAGACACACAGAGAGACACGTGGACAGATGGAGACACACAGAGAGACACGTGGACAGATGGAGACACACAGAGAGACACGTGCACAGAGGGAGACACACAGAGAGACACGTGGACAGATGGAGACACACAGAGAGACACGTGGACAGATGGAGACACACAGAGAGACACGTGGACAGATGGAGACACACAGAGAGACACGTGGACAGAGGGAGACACACAGAGAGACACGTGGACAGATGGAGACACACAGAGAGACATGTGGACAGCGGAGTCCACAAGCGTCAAACTAAAACTGTAGTTAATCTGATAAAGACTCTGCAGCTGAATCTTACGGGAACAACGACATGATAAAATAGATTCCATTGAGGGATTCGGACGTGGAGTCAGGAAGTTCACCAAGAACCACAGAGCTGAACCAAAAACATTTCCTGTCTGTCACACAGAAGAATCCAGAAAACATGATTTGGACGCTGAGACGAGCGCAGAGTTCCAGAATTTTCCACCAAAAAATGGAAGGAAGCCATCAGGACGTGCACCGATAAACCTGAAATAAAGCCCAACTCTCAGGAAATCACACCAACGATTCTGGGACATGAAGTGCTCGTCCCAATAAGAGACGCAATGAAGTGTCCACAGAGGGGGACAACAAATGGTACAGAGTCACAGGACAGAGTCACAGGACAGAGTCGGGGGTCAGAACTGCACCAGAAACTCTCGAAAAGACTCACAAAACCAACAGACACAGAGGACTCAAGGAGGGACGTTCAGTGTTACAGAAACATGAAGGACTGTGGGACCATTCAGAGAATATTTCACACACACACACACACACACACACACACACACAGGGTTTAGCTATAAGGAACAGAGAGAGATGTAATCGCCATGGACACGATACTCTTGGACAGAGGAGACAGAGACAGGGACTGAGAGACAGAGTGAGTGACTCATCGTCCCGCGTGAGAAACCAGAGAGAGGACAGATCGGTTCCTCTCAGACCCAGAACCCGGTTCAGGTATCTCTCCTTATCCATGTCCCTCCTGTCTCTCTGTCCGTCCCTCAGGATCAATTATTAAACCCCCTCTGATCAGGTCACAGAAAACCACACACACACACACACACACACACACACACACACACACTGAGATGACAGAACAATAGATTACAGTCTGATGGAAACAATGACTCTGTGTCACACACAGCCTTCTCCTACTAACTCTACAACACTGTGTGTGTGTGTGTATGTGTGTGTGTGTGTGTGGGCGGTGTGTATGGAAATGCAGCAATCTTAACACACACACAGCCTGAGGTCAGGTCACTATGGCAACCATCACGAAGGTTTTTTTTCTATGATCACTTTTATTCAAACTGTGTGTGTGTGTGTGTTTCTGGAGTCACACTTTATGACACGCTGAAAAATCTGAACCCCCATAATGCACCACAGCAGAGTAAGGATGGGGTGTGCAGGAGGGGGGGCAGTGATGGGGAGGGGGAGGAGTTTTACACACATGAAGGGCGTGGTCATAAACAACTCATATCAACATATGAAAACAGGGAAATCAGAGAATGAATGAGTGTGTGTGTGTGTGTGTGTGTGAGTGAGAGTGTGTGTGTGTGTGTGTGTGAGTGAGAGTGTGTGTGTGTGTGGGTGAGTGAGTGAGTGAGTGAGTGAGTGAGTGAGTGTGTGTGTGAGTGTGTGTGTGTGTGAGTGAGTGAGAGTGTGTGTGTGTGTGAGTGAGAGTGTGTGTGTGTGTGTGTATACAGGTTTTTTCTCGTGTTCCAGTTTAGACTTTTTAGTCATCAGTGTTTTTGGGACAAACCAGAGGACACAAACTGACACACACACACACCGACACACCGACACACACACACACACACACACACACACCGACACACACACACCGACACACACACACCGACACACACACACCGACACACACACACACACACACACACACACCGACACACACACCGACACACACACCAACACACACACACCGACACACCGACACTGACACACACTGACACACACTGACACACACTGACACACACTGACACACACTGACACACACACACACGGTGTCACCTTGGTCTGCAGGACGGTGTGTATCCTCTGCTGTGAACTCTGTCCCTGTTTGGTGCGGATCAGGAGGTACAGAGTTTTAACTTCAGGACACGAGCGCAGCAGCTTCTCCACCAACACTTTCCCCATGAAGCCCGTCGCCCCGGTGATCAACACACACTTCCCCGCGTAGAACTCCGACACACACGCCATGACCGCAGCACACACACACCACTCCCACCTGACACACACACAGAGAGAGAGAGAGAGAGACAATAAATTATTACTGCTGTTTTATACACACACACACACACACACACACACACACACACGGTGGATTCAGAAGTAATCACACATCACTATACACTCCATTACAGGTGATCATAAAGTCATTTATTAAAAAAAGAAAACAAAGAAGTCAAAACACACAAAACATACAAACACACACACATGTGAGTTAAAGACACGAAAAAAATGTGGAACATAAAGTGGAAAAAAATAAAATAATAATAATAAACAAAACAGAGAGAGAGACAATACAAATGTACCTTTGTGATGAAAACAAAGCACCTGGAATTAAGATCAAGATCAAAGACTGGGAGGAAGAGAGAGAGATAGAGAGACAGAGACAGAGAACATGATAAAAAATGAGATAAAGAGACTGACGGATAGAGAGAACAAGAAAAACACACTGAGAAAAAGAGAGAGAGAGAGAGAGAGAGAGAGAGATCATACACCTGAATATAAATGTAGATTAACCGCTGAAGAAGGAGAGGAAATGAGTACGACTGAAGTGAAGCGAGAGAGAGTGTGTGTGTGTGTGTGTGTGTGTGTGTGTGTGTGTGTGTGTGTGTGTGAGTGGATCTAATGGCGCTCATTAAGATCAAATGTTCTGTTGAAAGTGAACGTTCTCTGATAAACGGTACGAAGAGAAACGTACAGCGTCTTTAATAACAGACACAGAGCGACAACACACACATCAGGATTTAACTTTACTGCAAACAAACAAACAAACACCACATGAGGAAGAAACCGTGCGAGGAACCGGACTGAAACAGGGAACCAGGTCCTCATGTGGGTTACTCAGTGTGTGTGTGTGTGTGTGTGTGTGTGGTTCACACTCCGTGCTGATATTCAGTACCTCACGCGGTGTGTATTAACACCACCTCAGGTGTGTATCAGCTCAGGATATCTCTGATGCGATTCAGACCTCTAGTGAGAACTTAATCGTACAGAAAAGTGTCTTTGGCTTCAAAAATTGTGCAAAAACAGAATTTAACTTTTTTCCCCCAGAGACGGAGGACACATCGTCCCGGTTCTGCACGCTGACTCGTTCGTGTTCTGATCCATGCAGCGTCACAACGACTCCAAAATCAGTTCATAATATAACGTGAGTTTTTAAGAAGTGTGTCTGCAGCAGCAGTGTAGAGTCGGTTATGGGGAAATAATCCTTTAACAAAACTAGTTATTATTTTTCTCACTCAGGCATTTATGTATTTATGTATGTATGTATTTAATCTCACACAGAATCGTCATGTGGTCTCCTCGTCTCCGGGAGAAGCTGCTTGAAAATTTCACTGAACTAAATCCGTGTGTTTATTACCAACGTTAAAAACGCGCTCCACCAGAAAAACACGCTTTCACAGAAAAACACGTGCGGCCGACGTTCAGCAGAGGTAAACAACTCCTGGAATACGGACGACAGACCGGTGGGGCCGAACAGGAGACGTTCTGTCTGTTAACAACTTAACAAGATTATATTTTATCCCAATTTAATATTTAATAAAACGGTGATACGTTGTTAAGTTTCTCACTGAAACACTGACAGAACAACCTGCTGATGACGAGGTGGTATCGGTTACAACCACCAACCAATCAGCAGACTCGCTTCAGAGTTCTCACTGTCTGTGGTTCCCCAAGTCTCTACAGTGTCCTTCAGCCTGTCCTCCACTCCACACACGGAAATAAAGAAATCAAACTGTTTCAGCTTGGTGTAGAAACAGTCTGTAGAAATTAACTTTTTTTAATATCATACAGTACAGAATATTAATATTAATGAAACTCGTCTGTAGAGGAGTGAGGGACGTGTCCCGCAATGCCAACGTCTGGAGCGCGGTCTTGTCCTGCGGTCGCGGCTCGTCAGCGGTAAGTTATATCCGCCTGCATCCTCCGAGCTGACGCGCCGTTTTCGTGTTTGTTGTTCTTTGTAGTTCGAGGGTAAGAATTCCATCAAGTGTTACAATTGGAGCTGAACGGAGTCTCCAGACGGGAAGAACGACTTATTTAAAGGCCTGACGTCAACAAACCGCTGCAACTGATTTACAGACCGTCCCAAATATCTCTGTGATTGATATTAAAACCAGGTGGTGGAACAGGGAGCGTCGACACAAGTGATCAGGAATGTGTGTGATTATTTACTCCAGGGAGAGTGGAGGAGTAGCAGGACGAGCTCGTTCCACACAGACAGAGAGAGAGAGAGAGACCAGTACTGTAATACGATCCTTACTGGAGACAGGACTAGGCAAGCCTGATCTTTGTCCTTCTTTGGTTAAAAGCTTGACAATGAGCCACGACGCAGTAGCAGATAATCACTCTCACACACTGTCGGGTCGTTCTAATCGCCGTAGCAACCCTCATCAAGCATCAACGACAAACAGATGGTTATAACCTGGTTTCAGTTTGCTGTGATTTACTGGTGTGGATTAAACCAGAACTCATTAAACTGAATAGTTGTGTTAACACGGCTACATCGGGTCACGACCCCTGCTTTGGTCCGCCCCATGTGACATGTGATTGTGTACAGATTCACAAGGTAGTGAGTTTACGTCCCAGTACTTCCTCAAACCCGTGTGCTGATCCTGAAAGTATTTCACTGCACGCTACATCCACACCACCAGTCAAAAGTTTGTACGCCCCTGTCCATTTGTCCATAGGTCGTTACTGATGTTTATTTCTAAAACGATACTGAAGGCGTTTATCCAAAATCCACAATAATCTCCTTTGAACCGTTGATATTGAGATGTTTATCTGCTACTTCTGCTCTGTAAAGCTTCATAACGGCTCTGAGGTGCTGGTGAGTAAATGAACTCCTCAGTTTTGGTCTTATTTTCCTGTGAAGGTCTTCATGAGAGACAGTTTCATCATCATGGAGCTCGATGGGTTTTACAAACACACTCGATTATAATACTGTTCTTGTAGGAACCGTTCCAGAACAGCCGACCTTCATGTCTTTAAATAACAACTAACTGTGAGTGTTGCCAAATGTGTTATTTTATAGTTTTGAAAAAATAAATCCAGTATTGTTCTAGAATGTAGAAAATGAATCCAAACTGCTGTAACTGTACATGACAGAAACAGTTTCCTATTAAGTTAAGTTTCCTATTAATCAGAAACACTTAAACGTGGTAAAGACAGACCGTCTCTCAAATACTGGAACGTCAAACTCCAAACACACCAGAGACCAAAGGAACAGGAGCGACAAGAGCGAAAGAGGGGATTAACCTGTTTCAGAAAACACACACACACACACACACACAGGGATTCCTCTCAGGTCACACATTCCTGTATAGTGACACTCCAAAGACACCTACAACCTACTGTACAACACTCAGCCTCAGCGTTTTTAAAACAGCACAGATCCTGATGTTCCCTTACACACGCCATTTAAAATAACCACCAAACTGGTACACACGGTACACACACAGTCCACACGGTACACATAGTACACTCGGTACACATGGTACACACAGGTTTCCATCGGGTGGACGGGGTTGATTACGATGTGGTGGTGTTTAAATGTGTCAGTGTGTTCAGGAGTGTGATGTCTCTCTGTACAGAAACCATTATAATGTCATCTCCAGGGATTAAAGTGAAAAAAAATCTTCTGACTGAACTTTTTTCAGGCCGAGCCATATTCCTTTAACAAACACTTTATTTAAATAGTCGAGATGAATAGCGTTAGGGGAGATTAAACTGCTTTAATATTGCCAGTTTGCATATTTTAAAAGCTATTTGTAATCTTTGAAAAAATATATACCTTCACAAATAATCAACCATCTACCACATATCTTTTCAGTGCATGTTTTTATTTATCTTATAACACCAAACAATGTTTTGTGAAACTCTTAATAATTAACAGAAAAAAGTAATAGCACCACCATTAAATTCCAAAAAGTGCTTTTTCAGTGCATGTTTTATGTATCTTCGTTTTCAGCTTAGATGACAAATCGGATTTCCAGTAAGCAGCAATGCCATGTGTGCAAGTAATAGGCCTGTGCATAGGCTACGTTTACACTGCAGGTCTCGATGCTTAATTCCGATTTGTTGCCTATATCAGATTTTTCTGACCGTCTGTTTACACGTTCTTTTAACTATGACTCATATCCGATTCACGTGTTTACACTCGCCATACCATCTGAAACATCGCGCACACTTAAAGGGAGGTTCTTGCGCTACACACTGGCCAAGAAAGATGAAGGTGAAATATGCTTAACGCTATCTCTGCTATATATGCTCGCGCCCCATGATTTTAAAACAGAGGAGGAGAAAAAAAACGGCATAATTGCAGCCTGCACATATGTTTATTCATCAAATACTGATTTAATGTTATTTAGCCCAAATAAGCATTAACACAATGTGTGTGTTGGAGGGGGGGGGGAGGGTGTTGTTCTTTTCCTCTTCCACGTCACCTGCGATGTTGTAATTCCACACGCGCTTCCACCGGAGAATAACATTACGTCATTAAACCGCGAAGAAGTGGCAGTTTTAATGACGTACAGAACACAATGCCTCAGGAAATCCGATCTGTCTGTTTACACGACAATCACATTAGCACATATCTGATTTATATCCGATTTATTTCCACATATGAAGGAGGCCTGAAACCGATCTCGAAATATCGGAATGCATGCGTTTTTTTCCTGTTTACACGGACACAGAACATATCCGACACGTGTCACATATGAGCAAAAAATCGAAATTGGGTCACATTTACCTGGCAGTGTAAACGTAGCCTATAGACAATCTTGAAAGTGCACTCTTGTCTTTGACAACTGATTGCATTAAATTAACTAGTGGTTGTGAGACTGTGAGCGACAGGTCATGCTCCGCTATGAAAGAACATAGGCGCACTTTTACATCGCGCACACGGTCGGCCACAGATGTGTGAATCTCCGTTGTGGTTCTTGTGGCAGCAGACAGGGAGCATGTGTACTGTTAGAGCACGAACCGCAGCATTGTGACGAGCTGCTGACTGATGGCGAACTCGCACTTTGTTTTGCCATTATTGCCATATTGAAGTTTCCTGTGGCATACTGTGCAGAGACACCTACCTGGATGTTTGATTTTTTAGTCCACGAACTAAAAGGCTTGCCATTCTCCCCAATTTCGCTAAGCCAAGCCCATCTCCATTTATTTATTTACACTTTTATCAATCTCCGAAACATCGGAGCCTTCCTGCATTAAGTGTGTCCATGCTATCTTAAATATAGTTATACCTCAGCCTGACATGTAGTTCTTCAAAACTAAACCAAAACCCGGAGTGGATCGATACCGGAGTGATAACAAAACGCTTAGAGTGGAGAGAGGAACGTGCAGTCGCTCCACTCCAGGCTTTGATCACATCCTCCTCAGCAGGCTGAATACACTTTGTCTTTCCTTAATTTAAGACCCATGTAAGCCTATATATACACAGCATTAAAATTATGAAAAGTGAATTTTAAACATTAAGGACAGGCGGAACAGTGTGATTGACGGAAATCCGTCGTAACGACGGAGAACTTTAATCCCTGCATCTCTTGTCTTGAGTTGACTGACCGGTGTGTGAACAATAGACCTGAGTTACAGGAAAATCCGATCCGGGGTTGAGCTGTGCATCATGGGAAGACTTTTTGTCAATTCCCCTTTCTGAGTTTTAATTCGATGTGATTCTACAGCACTGAAGTTGATGGTCTGATTTGTTTGAAGCAGCTTTAATCCTGACAGGTCTTGAGGTCTTGGAAAATGCCCCCGAGTGGTGCAGTGGTAAAGCGCTCGCCCGATCATGTGGAGGTCGTGAGTTCGATTCCCGAGTGATGCTGTAGCCAGACGCCTGGAGAGACCTGATTGACCCCGACGGTGTGTGTGTGAGGAGCAGTTTGAAAAGATGTGGTTGGCTGGTGTCACATGGTTTGGAGGAAACACGTGATAGTCTTCGTCTCTTCCTGACTCAGTGGTAGCGTCGATGTGTGAGTGCCATAGTGATGGGCGAGATCACGATGGGGAGAAATAATAATAATAAAATTCTGTTGCTGATTGTTTGAATGGCAGTTCGGGTCTATCACTTTGTATAAACTTGATATTTCCCTCAAATGTTCTTCACAGATCAGTCCAGCAGGTGGACGTACTGCACCAACCACTCACAAAGAAGATGAAGAAGCCATACTCCTTCAGAAAGTGAGGATTTATCAACCAACCAAAGATGAATTAAATATTATACTCTGAATCACAGACTGAATCACACAGACGTGGACTGGGACATGAGACAGAGAGAGACCTGCGCCGCTACATTCCGTCAACACTTTCATTCTGTGTGATAAGTTGATTCTGACACTCGACACTGATTTATCAGCTCATATTCAAGTTCGGTGTCGACAGTTAAAGAAACACATTTAAACTCATTTTACTCTCAGATCACTGAACCTCTTCACCCGTACATTTCTCAATCTGTAAAAAGATTAAGGCCTTGGACTACTGATCAGAAGGTCTCAGGTTCAAACCCCACCACTGCTGTGTCCTTGGTGAGACACCTCAGTGTCTCTGACGTGTAGCGAGATCAGATGCGAGTCGTTCTGTATAAGGGCGTCCTGAATGTAAATGAGGAAATGCAAAACGTCAGAAGAAAATCATTCGAGTCAGGTTTAAGACACACACACACACACACACACACACTATAGGCCTTTTCCAGGCTACCATGACATCAACACTCGCGAATGGCTGAAGCACCTTTAACTGACTTCACACTACTGTAAATTTTATTTAATATTTACATTCGGGGTGCAGCACTGTCGCCTTGCACCTCCAGGGTCTGAGTTCGATTCCCCGGCCAGGCTCGATTCCCGTCTCTGTGTGCATGGAGTTTGCATGTTCTCCCCGTGTTTGGTGGGTTTCCTCCGGGTACTCCGGTTTCCTCCCACACTCCAAAGATATGCAGGTTAGGCTAATTGGCGTTCCTAAATTGCCCGTAGTGTGTGATTGGGTGTGTGAGTGTGTGTGTGTGCCCTGCGATGGATTGGCACCCTGTCCAGGGTGTACCCCGCCTAGTGCCCGAAGTCTCCTGGGATAGGCTCCAGGTCCCCCGCGACCCTGAACACAGGATTAAGCGGTATAGAAAATGAATGAATGAATGATTCGGGGTGCATTTCAAAAACAAAGTAAATATATAAATAAATGAGGCGGCACGGTGGTGTAGTGGTTAGCACTGTCGCCTTGCACCGCCAGGGTCCGGGTTCGATTCCCCAGCCAGGCTCGATTCCCGTCTCTGTGTGCATGGAGTTTGCATGTTCTCCCCGTTCTTGGTGGGTTTCCTCCGGGTACTCCGGTTTCCTCCCACAATCCAAAGACATGTAGGTTAGGTTAATTAACATTCCAAATTGCCCGTAGTGTGTGAATGAGTGTGTGTATGTGAGTATGTGTGTGTGCCCTGCGATAGATTGGCACCCTGTCAAGGGTGTACCCCGCCTTGTGCCCTAAGTTTCCTGGGATAGGCTCCAGGCCCCCGCGACCCTGTATATAAGGATAAAGCGGTACAGAAAATGAATGAATGAATAAATAAATGAATAAATAGATCATTCAGATTACCAGATGATGTAATGGATCACCTGACGCTGGGCCACGAAGATAAAAGAGTAACTTAGCGACTGATAGATTCTGAGATGCTGATTATTTTAAAAAGAGAAACAAGCGTGTGAAAATGGATAAACGGTTATTAACTGCACGCGAGTCTGATTCGTTTTTAATTCCACGTGTTTACTTCAGTTGTGAGACTCCGTCTGGATTTGGTGGCGTTCGCTAGCGTTAGCATTAGCTAATTCAGTGCTTCTGTTCAGTGCTTAAATGAGACAATGCTCTAGATGATGTGAGGTAGGGCTGCACGATATTAGGAAAATACGCGATATGCGATATTGTTGAATATTGCGATAACGATATTTCTTGATAATATTTTTATTATTATTGGCTATTTTTTTTTTATAATTTATATATGTAATGATCAGACTAAAATAAACAGGTAATAGATATTCGTCTGATGTAATTAAATCTAATTCAGGCTAAAAAGAAACTATATGTCAAGGAAGTTGCAAATATTTCGACTTCAAAACACTATGAATGACTTAAACCCCTCAGCAGATATTCTGACTTCTGGTTTGCTGTTACTATAAACCTGCCAACACAATATGAATTACTTTCAAACATTACTGTTTATTTACATGTAACCGTGTAACACTCATCAATAGTGTCTTACAACAAGAGCATCTTTTAAACTAAATACACTCGATTTCATTTATCGCTACTCTTTGCGATACCGATATTGCGTATACCATTATCGCCATAACCATCATTTTTCGATATATTGTGCAGCTCTAATGTGAGGGTCACGTTAACCAGCACTGACGAAGTGTTATAATTAACGCACTACGGTCATATTTAGGGATGCTCATATTGACCGTTTAACCCTTAACCGAAAGAATGAATTTTGACAGATTATTACCAGATTACAGATTACAAGTTAAATGGTTTAAAATGTTATATATATAATGTTATATATATATATATATATATATATATATATATATATATATAATATATGTTATATATAAATATATATAAACTTTTTTTTTTATTCTTTTTTTTTTTATTAAGTGTGCCTAGGTGCACTTATTACTCTTCCCCCAGAAATGCCCCCAAAATCCATTTATTATTCTTCCGCCTAAAACTTTGGACCGTTTCTCCCCGCAGCTTTGAGACGACCCTCACGTATGTTACACCGTTTCGGGCGGCTCGATCGGAAACCGCCCCAAAATGTCTCATACACCAGACTTTGAGACCAGCATCAGCTATGACATCATAGTTCCGTCTATGATGCCGCACACATTAGAAGTGACCCGGCAGCAGCAGAGGCACATTTCTTCAGGAATTTTCGCTCTCTAGTTATTGTTATTATTATTATTATTAGTAGTAGTAGTAGTAGTATAAAGTTTTGCGGCACAACTACACATATGCTATTTGTTAACTCATGGGGCGTTATCACGTATTTTGCCGGGCAAGCAAAATGAAGCGAGCGAAAAGAAGTCACTGATTATGGAGCAGGGGTGGACATTTATATGAGAGACAATCCGTCCTGTTTGGATATTAATTCTCTAGACTGGTGGAAAGCAAATGAACTGCACTTCCCGAGACTGGCCGTTCTAGCGCGGCGTTATCGCTGCATTCCTGGGACGTGCCGTCTGAGAGGGTGTTTTCTGCTACGGGATTAACTTTCAATAGGTTGCATTCCAGACTATCCCCAACGCACGTTGACATGTAACTTTTTTTAAAAATAAAAACTAGACAGTTTGTGGTTTGAGGCCTGCTATTTTTTATAGTAGTTTTTCTCTGTTGTCGGAAACGCTGCAGGTGCGTGAAAATTTTACGATGTGTGAATCCAGATTCTGTTCCGTGTGCTGTTGTTCACACATGTTAAAATAAAAACTGAAAAAAAATTTTTTTTGTATATTTAATCAGACACTCCTCAGTTCTATTTTCATTTTATTCTAATTTATTATTCTAATCGGATCAGTTAACGATTAATGTTCGGATAACGAACGACGGTTGACGGTTGGGAAAATTAATCGAATTGAGCATCCCTAGTCATATCCTAAACAGTGTTAAATAGAGAGCTACGTAGGGTGTACAATCCCATGTTCCACACACTGAGTAGTGCACTTGATCAGGGGTTACAGAGGGATTTGGATCCAG
This sequence comes from Channallabes apus, assembly GCA_030522415.1. NCBI lineage: Eukaryota > Metazoa > Chordata > Actinopteri > Siluriformes > Clariidae > Channallabes > Channallabes apus. The sequence continues at coordinate 940,144 of CM060114.1, forward strand.
CCACGTGTTATTAAGGTGAAATAACATTATCAGATGTGTTTTCTCGCTGAAGGCGCTGCTGGTTTTAACCGGTCAGTTTTTGGCGCCCCCTTTCACCGTGGAGAAGTGTGCAGGACAAACGGCTGAGTGGGACACAAATGTGTTCGATATGACTGCAAAATAAAAATAAAATAAAAAAACATTCTGACTGCAAAGAATAAATGCAAAGCATTGTGGGAGAGAGAGACGGGGTCGGTGGAGAGACAGACGCAGACTGGAAATGTGGTTAGGGGACGGGGGAGGAACCAGTGTGTGGAAGAGAGAGAAAGACGGTACCTAATGGGTGGACAGCTCCAAGTCCATACGAGGTGTGAAGTAGATCAATAATTAATTGTCGTGTGTGTGTGCGATAAGGATGTAAAACCTTTATTAAAAACTAAATCTGTTATAAATGATTAGAGAGAGACACAACGTAGTGATGGGGCGGAGTCTGAGGAACGATCACGGCCAGACTTTTGTATCACACACACACACACACACACACACACACACACACACACAGTCTGACTCTTCTTATCTGAATTTTCACCTGCACAACACACAAGATGTTATATCATTTCTATCTGTTATCGCCCAAATGAGGATGGGTTCCCTGTTGAGTCTGGTTCCTCTCAAGGTTTCTTCCTAATGCCATCTCAGGGAGATTTTCCTTGCCACCGTCGCCGTCACCCTTGGCTTGCTCATCAGAGAAATTTCATTCATTCGTCTCATTATTATTATCTGCACATTTTTCTCACACATCCACACTTCCAATTATTTACTTTTCTATAATTATTATTATTATTTATTTTTATTTTTTTTTGTTAAATTTCTTTAATTTTTGTGAAGCTGCTTTGAGACAATGACCATTGTTAAAAGCGCTATATAAATTAAATTGAATTGAATTGAATTATCAGACATCAGTGCAGTGTAGGACATCCCCTCGCCCTGCGTCCTCCGCACCGCTCCCGTCCAGTTTAACTCCTGACAGTCATTAATAAACACGTCCCCCTGCTGCTGTCTGCTAATACTGTTTACACTCAATGTGAAGATCAGGTTAAAGACGTGTCTCCTGTTACAGCGCGTCATTCAGGGAAGCCTGTTTTCTCTCTCTCTCTCTCTCTCTCTCTCACACACACAGGTTCATGTGTCCTTGTAAACAATTGTATTATAAAACACAAACTGAAACTGAAGTGGCTCTAGTGGAGAGGATCGTAGTTCCTTTAAAACCATATTAAATCAAACTATTACACTGATTTGTTTAGCTGTAAATTAACTTAGCTGATGCTTACATCTAGCCACGCCCACAAGAAAGCTCTCAGAAAGCTACAGATGGAGGGGTAAAAATTTTAAATAAATCTATTTTTACATATCGCAGTTAGTGTATCGTATATATCTGTATATTATATATTCGTGTCATAAGACTCACTTTGCCGGACTTACAAACGTGTTCCATGAACAGAACTGGTTCATAAGTCAGAGACTACCTGTGCTATACATGTTTGAATTTGAAGTAAAAACACACTGCTGTTCCTCTATAATCCTACAAGTGGAGCACTCTAAACTATTCACAGCAAAATTAGAACTGTAACCACATTTTTTATGAATGTAATTATAATACATTATATTATAATATTATACAATAGATTATATTTGTATTAATATTAAATCAGAGCATGTATAAGATTCCTTAAGTAGCAATATTTTATCAATTTTACAGTATATGTTTTATTGTACTTGTCTATAAAGTGTAGATTGGTATATTCATCACATTGACTTATTTTATATTTTACATTTGTTCCTTATTTTCAGGGGTTAGTGTATACTTGAGACTTTGAATTTAAATTTAACATTTATAATCTCAGTCTGAATCAAACTGTCCCCTGTGTATGGTGAGAACACGGTCCTGAGCGCTCTACAGAGGGCTGAAACACCACAATCATGTTTTCAGGTATAAAAATCACAATTTAATCAATATAATCATATAACGGCTAAAGAACCGGATAATCACATTAGAGAATCTTGTTAAACACAAGCATATGAAACCTAAGATTCGAGATCAACACCACATTTCTTATGTCCATGCTGCTGAGAGGAATCCACAGATAAATCCGATCTTAACAAACATTCTGATTTTAAGCAAACAGACCAAACTTGTTGAGTTAACGGTTGGTGAGGTTCGTCTTTATCTTCAGGGCATTGTGAGTTTTAAATCCTCAGCCAATCACACGTGTCTGTGAGGTCATGAGTACAGGAAGCTATTTAAGTAAATTTAAGCCTTGACCATGTCCCCTGAAAACAAACAACCCTCATCGGTGGGTTGAGTTATCTGTTAACACAACGGGGAGCTTATACTTCTTTTTAGTCCTCATACTCTTCATTAACTATAACGCATAAATTAACGTTTTAAATATATACTGTATGTACTTATTGTCTTCAGTTGCAGAAATTGATATAAAAACTCCAGGAACATTCCAGACTCCCAAAAAACAAACTTAAAACAAACGAGGTTTATGAAACGAGGATGTTATGAAATTACTTTGATGTTCTGCTTAAATGTTCCGCCATGAATTTTAGGAAGTTTTTACTCATGCAAGAATCAGGAGTGACAAACAGTAAGTGATAAAATTATAACAACCTTACTGCTGAATAAATGTCATTCTGATAAAAACATGCAAACAAGCTGTATGTGTGTGTGTGTGTGTGTGTGTGTGTGTGTGTGTGGTTGCTCTGTTTACCCAGCAACCACGCCTTAAAGAAACAGGATGTGGTTTCATTCACACACTTCCCACTACCGCTGTGTGTGTGTGTGTGTGTGTGTGTGTGTGTGTTACACTAGCTCGATCATCCCAACACTGTCAGATTGACTTACCATCGATTCTCAAACCACTTCACTGCTGTTTAACACTCTGCCTGACCGGCTGTGTTCCAAACTGAGGTTTAGGATCGAGTGTCAGTTCCCTGAGCCCTACAGTAACGAGGGAGCGCTTACAGCTGTTCCGTCATCACTCAACCGCTTAGATTTATACCACGTTTAACGGCTTCACCACCTCCGCCCGTTCAAATGATGGTACAACCGATGCACATTTATATTTCTGCACGGGGATGATGTGAGAGCCCAGAGCACACACATCTACACTGCACGTGTAAGAAATGCTCCACACTCCTTCCACACTCCGTCTCGGAGCTCCAAGCCCCGTTAGCGTATACGGTAGGTGTTATTTTTAGGGCAGTAGCACAAGAACGAGGGCGCAGCGGGAATAAAGTGTGATTCAGCCTAATTAGTCAAGGATATAAATAGTGTCCGATCTTGGACGCGTTTTTGTCTCGGCCCCCGAGGAGACGCAGTGCGCTGAAGTAACGCTTCAGTAACAAATCAGACGTAGGGCACTTGGAGAGAGAGAGAGAGAGAGAGAGAGAGAGAGAGAGAGATTGCACGCTCACAGCAGGAGATACAGAGGAGGGTCCAAACTTAAACAGTTACTTCACCACAAAAATAACAGTGTTTCAGTGTGTGTATTCATAAGTTATTCTGATAGATCCACGAATGGATGGGCGTGGCACTTTTTTTATCATTAGCTCTTGTTGCAAGAGGCACAGATTGTGCATGTTAGTACATGACCTTTAACAGGCCTGTCGCTGTGTGAGGCCTTCAGCAGCTCATCCGGGTTTGTTTTCACCTTCTGAACATCTCTGAACATCTGAGCCCTGTCCAAAAGCGGGATCAAACCCTGGTTTTGTTTCTGATCTAAAATCCCCAAAGAAACAACGAGACTGAAATGTCTCTCATAGAACCTGAGGACCTACTTCCATCCATCCTCATCCTAACCTCAGTGGTTGACAGCCATCCACAGCACTCTTTTGTCCATCTTTTGAGTCTGTCTTACAGCATAGTGATGGATGTCTTTAGAAGATCAGTCATATGAGGTGATGTCCATGGAATCTACATCTGCCCATACAGACTTTACACTGGTGTCCCACACATCTCAGTACTAGGTCCGCTACTGTTTTCTCTCTATAGCTGACCTCTTGGTGAGGTCATGACCTCACTTGGATTTTTATACCCCTGATCTCATCATTAATGGCAGACAAAAATGAATCGCAACAAAACTAAGCTGTTCATTCCAGGTGATTTCTCTCGCTGTCAGGTCTCATGATCTCCCTAGACACGTCTATAATACCACCTTGGATTAATTCAGACAACCTTGGGTTAACCTTCAATCTTCTTGTCCATTCACATTCCTAACCTGACACGCTCTTCAACATCTGAAGAATTTTCTCTCCATTCAGGTGTCCCACCTCTGCCCTGACCAGTCTGCCTCTGAGCTCCATTAGAACTCTGCAACTGATCCACTCATCCAGAATGAGTCTTCATAACTTGTTTTTGATCTTCCTAATCCCTCCCCCGACTTCTGCATCAGATTTAAAACACTGATGCCGTCCTACAGAGCCATAAATGGACCAGAACCCACTTACACCAGAGCACTTATCACCACCCCGCACCGCACCACGTTCCAGTCCAGTTCAGCACTGCTCGACTTCTACCACTATCTCTCAGAGAAGAGAGAAGAACTGCGTCAAGATTCTTCCCTGTTCTGGAACTGAGGTGGTGGAACGAACATCTTCTGGATGAGTCTCACAACATCTAAAGACCATCTTCTTTATGGATTACTTAAAACACTTTATTTTAAATTTAAATTGCGTTGTATTTGGTCTCCGCCCCCGGCCTGGAGTTCTCCTTTGGCATACAGTGCAGGAAGGAAGCTACATCACGGAGGTCAGTCCCTCACACTGTCCTCATTCTGCTTACATTAGAGACAGTACTGTAAGCTGAACTCTGGTCCACCTGCTCCTGTCTGTCTGCGTGCCTGACACACACACACACACACTCTCACTGACTGACAACACCTGAGTAAAGAGAACACAGCACACATGCATGTTAAATATTTAAATATGAGCGTTTAAAGGAAGGAGGAAATAGAGAGAGCGAGAGAGAGAGAAAGAGAGAGACCTGGCCATGCAAAGGAGGAAGGATGGACAGAAAGAAAGACAGGAGGCGAAAGAAACACAACCTGAAACGATAAGAAAACTGAAATTAAATGAAGGAACGAACAGTACAAAAACAAACAGACAGACACATAACCGTGAACTTGTTTTTAAAGATGGGATGAAATGATTTGAGATCTGTGTCCAGATTACATGTGATGTTATATTTCTTTTCACACAGGAAGTCAGAGTGACTTTGAGATCTGCGCCACACCTCCATGTGAACCTGACTATATGGCTAAATAATAGGGTTGTGTACCGAACACACAATAGAATTCGGTCCGGTACCTATAGAACCGGTATGTACCGGATCGAAACAGAACGCGAATTTCGGTGCCACTTAAATGCCTGAACTGTCGATTGAAATACTTGTTCTCTAGATTCATATATTTTTGTAGATTAATAGTTTATTAGATTAAATTAAAGAAATTAAAAGCACAAATCATCCGGAAATGAGAGACCATCCGACATGCGCGTGAATGCAGTAACTAACGTTACACTCGCTCTGACGTCAGCAGGCGGTCTACCGATAGCTTAGCATGCTAAACTAAACAACTTTCGTTAAAATGCCTAAAACTAAACGGTCAAAAGTGTGGCTGTATTTCACAAGAAAGGATTCCGGCACCGCGACGTGCAGCAAATGTTTCACAGCAGTTGCGTGTAAAGGCGGAAACACGTCAAATCTAATGAAACATTTGAGGGGAGACGGAATAAAATTTAAAGCATACGGAGGCACCGTGTTTTCTTGTGGACAACAGCTGGCGCTATCAGTGTGGACCATAGAAGGCTATGCATGTCCTGTGCAGGGCAATAAGTCAGGAAAGGTGTCATATTTTGACAGAAAAGGCAAATATGGTGAAATTTCTGCAAAAGAATTGCTAAAATTTGAAGCTTACATATTCATATATACTTTAAACTTTTAATATATTGTTAAATTTTAAGCATAAAATTTTTTGTTCAATAAAAATTAATTCTTGAGTCATCCACTATAATTTTGTGGCTTAAAAGTATCGGTTCAGGCACCGTTTTGGCACCGGTACCATTTTCAAAGTATCGATTTGGCACCGGTATCGAAAAAAACCCAAACGATACCCAACCCTACTAAATAATGGATAAATAAACGTTAATAAATAATAATACTGTTATTACACTGAGGATGTCTCAGAATTACATTTTTCCTACTAAATGTCCTGTACTATCATATCCATGTGGTCGCCCTGGAGTCCTGTAGGGATGGAGGTTAACGTGTGAGAGCGTTTTCGCATTAGGAACCATTGGTTCGTACCGTGCGCAGGAACACTTGCGACTTCATACTGTGTCGGACTGGAGCGTGCTACGTGCAAACACAGATTTCAGACGGCACCGATGACGTTGTGTCTAAACAGTGGTGTACTTCTGTTCTCAGGTACGACTGGCTTTCACATTCGATTCGATTCGATTTATGCCCGAGTACTGTAACCGTCTGAACCACTACCGCACACAACCACAAGGTGGCTCCTCTTCTCATAGACACATTCCAAGTACTGTGGATAAGACAGATAAGGATCGTTACTGGTATTGCATCAGCAGACTTCTGTGATGAGTTTGTGTACAGAACCAAATAAATCTCTTACTAACTCTGTGTGTGTGTGTGTGTGTGTGTGTGTGTGTGTGTGTGTGTATATATATATATATATATATATATATATATATATATATATATATATGAATGAACAACATGTTAACTCATTTGGATCGACCTCTATTGGCTACAATAAAAACCGCATTGTGACTTTCTTTCCCTAACTCCATGTAGTGATGTTTATAGCTAATACGGCTAATGGAGGCACAGGCGCTAGTAGTCTATAGTAATGGGAATCATCAGTCACCTCACGATACAATATCACGATAACACGATGCTAGTTCTATTGCAATTCTATAAATTTAACAATTCTACATATAAAATTTCATCTGATTTTCTTACAATTTTAAACCTTTAAAAACGTTTAATGACTAATAAGTTCAGCATTTAAATTGCTACATTGTTACTGAGCAGCGTGTACCTCTGTTACATCATCCGCCAGTATTATTATTTACAAATACACTTAGCAAATAACTGACTCCTACCACACCAGATGTCTGTGTGGGAATAGTTTAGAGCACCACCTGTAGGATTATGAAGAAACAGCAAGGTTTTACCGCCTCAAACACCTCCAGAGTTTTACAACTCAACTTGACAGTGAGCGCGCGGGTCCATGTCGTTTATAACGCATGCGATTTTTGACTAATTTGCTCTGGTGGTGTTGTGACACTGGTGTAAGTGTGTGTAGTGACTGTGTTTGAGACTGATCATCAGTCACCGCCAATCAAACTGAAAACCAGACGATTCTGCTCACTGACTAACTGCTTCATCTCTTTTATACATTTAATAATAGTCAAATCATTTCAAAAATAATAATTTTCTTGATGCGTGAATCAGTCAACAAAAAAGAAAAAAGAAAATCGTGATTCATAACTGAATCTTTTGCTCCTCGATCTCGAATGCGTTTTATCTGTTATGATACTGTAGTCTCGTTCCAGGTACACCGTACCGTTCCTGAGACCATCTCTTCCAGCGAACACAGGAACGGTTCCTGAACACGGAACGATTGTGTTCACACTCTGACCAGAACGAACCAGAGTCGAGTGTTCTTCAACACCATCATCATCATCATCATCACCATCATCAAGACTGTGTGTGTGTGATGAGAACACTACACCACTCCACACTGCTGCTGCACCACGTGTTCATTAATCTGTGCAACAGCGTCACATCACCGCTCCGAGGCTCACGCTCTCACTTCCGCACTACACCCACAGAGAGAGAGAGAGAGTGTGTGTGTGTGTGTGTGTGTGTGTGTGTGTGATGAGCGCTACGCCCTGCGTTTAAACCGCGCACGAGGATTCCAGGGCGCGCGAGCTGATCAGGCTAACGTCTCTGTCACAGCTTTCCCCCTCACACACGGACTGTTCCCCCGATTATTCCTGTTCCCTGACTGAATTAAACCCTAAACCCCACTTAGTCCCTTATACAGACCTGACGGTTTTCCGGCGCAGACAGTTAGCTAGCCGCGTTAGCTAAGCGGCTAGGGCTCGGAGTGTGTCAGGATTTCACATCCTCTCTCTCTCACACACACACACACACACACTGATTCTCCTGTGTGTCTCTCTGTATTAAATCGCGTTAAACCGGGTTTACCTCAGACACTGACAGAAGATGAGGATGCTTCATCAGCGCGTCAGGAGATTATTTTACCTCAGAATGTCACTCACACACACACACACACACTGAACATCCCCACATCTTTCAAACAAACACACACACACACACACACACAGTTAAATAATAATGATGAAGTTCTGTCATTACCTTCAGCATGAATTAGTCCAGGGTCGATATATTTGCGGTGTGTGTGTGAGAGAGAGAGAGAGAGAGAGAGAGAGAGAGAGTGGCTGTGTGTGTGTTCAGACCCTGCGTCTGTTCCGGAGTTAAAACGCCTCTCACAGTCTCTCAGTCTCTCTCTCTCTCTCTCTCTGCGCGTGCTTGGTGCGCGCGCACGCTCGGCGTCACGCGCCTAGAAATATGAGGAAGAGAGCGCGCGCATCATCGCCTCAGAAAACGGGCGGGAAAATCCTGTGAGTGTGAGTGGATTAGCATCAGTGCGTTATTACATGGTTTAAATGAGGGTTTATGGGCTGAATAGAGACCTTGGAAACATCGTCAAACCCAAATAATGATGATAAGAAGAAAAAGAATATGATTAATAAGAATACATTTTTTTTCATGTGTTTCAGTCTTTTTTTTTGACTCTGTCCCCTAAATAGATAGGCAAATAGACTGACAGATATGGCGCTTTTCCATTGCATAGTACGACACGACACGGTTCAATTCTACTCACTTTTGGGGGGTTTTCCACTGGTAACAGTACATCATCAAACGTGACGTGTAAACACGGCTGGTCACCGATTAGCCGGAGAAAATCGTCATTACTGCGTCACCGAACTTGCGACACGAGACACAACAGAACCGCTATATTTAGAACAGCCAGAGAAGGATCGCACGCACCTTTTTGTATTAACCGTCGGCCTCTTTTGAAACAAACTCCTTCGTCTCGCTGTTAAAAACATCCACATGCCGAGAATGAAGAACACCATGCCGTCGATATGCTACATTGTTGTGTGTTTGTTTGTGGCGCGTTTACGATGACGTCACGGCGCCGCGCGCGTGAGTAATCCCGCCCACGCTAAAGTGTTACTACACTGCAGTGGAAGCGCAAACTGAGCCAAACTGTGCCGAACCGAAGTGAGTTGAACGGAACCGTGTCGTGCCGTTCTATGCAGTGGAAAAGAGGCAATAGAGTACAGCGGTACCTCGTCATGCAGATTTAATCCGTTACGGGTGAGAGCTCTTAAGGCGAAATTTCGTATTGCAAATACAGTGGAAACCTGGATTAAGTAACTTGGTCTGCAAGTATTTTACAAGATGAGCAAACATTTGACCCTCTAGCAGCATCATGCAGAACTATACCATGGATTTTGCAAACAAGAAAAAAAAAAATGAACGTACTAATTTCCAGACACATAATTTGCCCAAATATTTGTTGGTCAAATTATGACTGGGCCCTGATCGCAACCCCATCAAGAACCATTGTGATGAACTGGAATAGAGTTTGTGAGCAAGGCCTTCTCATCAAAATTTTGTGGATGGCCTTCCAGGAATGGTGGAAGCTGTTATAGGTACAAAAGGGGGACCAACTCCATGTATTTGGATACAGTGTCATTGCAGGTTTGGCCAAATACGTTTGTTCATATAGTGTAGATAGATAGACTGATTACCTTATAAATCCCAAACATTACAGACACATTGATATGATGTTTCGATATAATCACCTGGTTTTATTTTAAAAAAACATGAACCCAAAGAAATTTTCATAATAAGATAAAAGATTCCTTGTAAAAAAAATAAAACACTTTTATCATTATCATATAACATATAAAATTATTGAGTTTTTATTGACAACTAGAGGTTACCCATGGTTCTACCCCTTACAGGTCCTGACACTTGCATGCTAGTATTACCTGCAAATGAAGTGTGTGTTCAATTTGTTGCCACTCCTCACACTGCTCCAATGTTTCAGCAGCCCTTACTCAGTAGGCGCTCTGCAGTCTGATCCAATTCAATTCAATTCAATTCAGTTTTATTTGTATAGCGTTTTTAACAATTGACATTGTCTCAAAACAGCTTTACACAATCAAAAGAATTATTTAAGTTGTATGGAATGTGAATGTGTATGAATCAAAATGTTCAGATATTCCCTGGTGAGCAAGCCCGAGGGCGACAGTGGCAAGGAAAAACTCCCTGAGATGGTAATAGGAAGAAACCTTGAGAGGAACCAGACTCGACAGGGAACCCATCCTCATCTGGGTGAAACAGATAGCAGGAAATGATCTGCATTTATACAGTGTTAAGTGTTAGGTTCAGCTATAATAGTTGATGTTAATTGATGTTATAATAGTTGATGTAAAATGGAGTCCAGTAGTTATTCGAGACTCAGACAGACTTGTAGAAAGTTCCAGTCCTGAACTATCGAATTGTCAAGTCCTCAGAGAAACAGCTGACAACACCAGTCGAGGCCAGAACCGTCTTCTAAGTAGATAGAATCATCCCCAGACACCAGGCGCATCCTAAAGAGACACACGGGGCATCCATGCGATGAGACCTCCAACCAGAAACCGGGCACCAGGATGGATCAGACAGGTCCGGAGGGCAGAGGGAGTCTGGATCACTGGTAGCTCAGGAACCACATGTGTAGCTCGACAGAGAGAGATAGAGAGAAAGAGTGAAAGGGGGAGACAGGGGGAGAGAGGAAAGAGAAAGAGGGGGAGGAAGATAAGAGGAGGAGAGATTGCAATTAGGTATGGTCACAGTCACAATGTCTAATGTGAATGTATATTTACTGTAGAGTGCAAGCAGGGACTCCGGCAGGACTAACTATGACAGCATAACTAAAAGGGAGAGCCAGGGAGAGCCAAACATGAGGGCTCCCTGAGATGTAAAGCAAACAATCACCTCACCGTCAACAAACCTGAGTGATCAAATGAGACTGAGGAAGACAGCATCTAAACATACCAGTTCACCATAATACTCTACGTCCATGAGTCCCCCAGATCTGCTCCTTTACCTTATGGCAAATCTATTTATAAAAATGCTTGGCTAAATAAATAGGTTTTGAGCCTAGACTTAAACACTGAGACTGTGTCTGAGTCCCGAACACTATTTGGAAGACTATTCCATAATTTTGGGGCTTTGTAAGAAAAAGCTCTGCCCCCAGCTGTAGTTTTCATAATACGCGGTACTGATAAGCAGCCTGCATCCTTTGACCGAAGTAGGCATGGCGGATCGTAAGACACTAGCAGTTCGCTCAGATACTGCGGCGCGAGACCATTTAATGCCTTATATGTCAAGAGTAGTATTTTAAAATCAATGCGAAATTTCACAGGGAGCCAATGCAGTGAAGATAGGATAGGGGTGATGTGCTCATATCTTCTGGTTCTAGTGAGGACTCTCGCTGCTGCATTCTGGACTAGCTGAAGCTTGTTTATGCACCTAACTGAACAACCAGACAGTAAGGCATTACAATAGTCCAACCTAGAAGTGATAAAAGCATGAACTAGTTTTTCTGCATCGTTTAGCGACAATATATTTCTTATTTTGGCGATATTTCTGAGGTGAAAGAATGCTATCCTGGTGATATTATCTACATGAGCTTCAAATGAAAGGCTGGAATCTATAATCACGCCGAGGTCTTTTCCTGTTGCACTTGACGGAACAGAAAGGCCATCTAAAATTACGGTGTCATCTAAGATTTTACTTCTAGCTGTATGCGGTCCTATGACTAGAACTTCTGTCTTATCCGGATTAAGCAGAAGGAAGTTAATTAGCATCCAATTTCTTATGTCCTGCACACATTGCTCAACTTTAGTAAGATGGTTTTTCTCATCAGGTTTTGTTGAGACGTATAGCTGTGTGTCGTCAGCATAACAATGAAAATTAATACCATGCTTACGGATTATGTTGCCCAGAGGAAGCATGTAAAGGGAAAAAAGCAGTGGGCCTAAAACTGAACACTGCGGAACGCCAAACTCCACTAGAGAACATGCAGAATAATCACCATTTAAGTCTACATACTGATAACGATCAGTCAAATAGGATCTAAGCCAGGAGAGGGCTGTACCCTTAATTCCTACTACATTTTCTAATCTGTGAAGAAGAATAGCATGATCAATAGTGTCAAAAGTTGCACTGAGGTCGAGTAATACAAGCATAGTTACACAACCCTGATCAGAGGCCAATAGGAGGTCATTTACTACTTTAACGAGTGCTGTTTCTGTGCTGTGATGAGGCCTAAATCCTGACTGATACAGTTCATGTATGCCATTTCTATGTAGGTATGAGCATAGCTGCTCCGCTACTATCTTTTCCAGAATCTTAGAGATAAAGGGGAGGTTTGATATTGGCCTGTAATTGAACAGCTGACAGGGGTCGAGGTCAGGTTTCTTAATTATTGGTTTAATAACTGCTACTTTAAAAGATTTTGGAACATAACCAATGCTGAGTGAGTAATTAATTATTCTCAACAGCGGTTCTGTTATTACTGATACTATCTGTTTAAGAAAATGTGTCGGTATAGGATCTAATATACAGGTTGATGAATTTGCAGAAGAGATGAGTGAAATTAGTTCATTCTCTTCAAGAGGAGTAAAGTATTCTAGGTTTGAATCTGACATGGCTAGGTTAACATCTGTATCAATTACATTGTTTGGTTTCAAAGCCTCAATTTTATGCCTGATATTTACAATTTTATTATTAAAAAAGTTCATGAAGTCCTCACTATTGCATGATGTTGTTGTGGAGATTTCTGTAGTGGTCTTATTTCTGGTTAATTTGGCTACGGTATTAAATAAAAATCTAGGATTATTTTTATTTTCTTCTATAAGAGTGGAGAGATACGTTGATCTAGCTACACTAAGAGCTTTCCTATAGTTCAGGATGCTCTCTTTCCATGCTATTTGAAATACCAACAATTTAGTTTGACGCCATTTACGCTCTAATTTCCGAGCAGTCTGTTTTAAAGTGCGCGTGTGATCGTTATACCAGGGAGCGAGTTTCTTATCTCTAATAATTTTTCTTTTAGCTGGAGCTACATTATCTAAGGTACAACGAAATGTCGACTCTAAATATTCAGTCGCCAGATCGAGTTCTGTGGGGTCAGACGGTGACCTAATCGAAGTTGGTAACTCTGGGAGATTACTGATAAAACTCTGTGTGGTAGTTGATGTGAAACTACGTTTAATACGGTAGCGCGGTGCTGTGCGTACATTATCACTGTGACACACTTGAATGGAGACAAGATAGTGATCTGAGATAATTTCAGACAGTGGAATTGTGAATACATTTCTTATAATTAATCCGAAGAATATTACTAAATCTAAAGTGTGACCTGCTTTATGAGTGGGTCCTACTACACACTGATTTACGCCTACGGAGTCCAGTATGGATATAAATGCTGTTCTCAGAGGGTCTTCTGGATTCTCAAAATGAATGTTAAAATCTCCAGCAATTAACGCTTTGTCTACAGAAACGACCAGGTCTGAGATGAAATCCGCAAATTCACTAAGAAATTCAGAATACGGCCCTGGAGGTCTGTAAATTATAATTAGTGGAATCGACTGAGCTGATTTAATATACTTAAATACACTTATGTTTCTATAGAGAAATTCAAATGAGTTAAATTTGTGTCCGTGTTTTTGTACGATAGACAGATTATCATTATGAATAACTGCGACGCCTCCTCCTCTACCAGTTAACCGAGGCTGGTGTATGTAGCTGTATCCAGGAGGACTAGCTTCATTTAGAGCTACATACTCATCCTGTTTAACCCATGTTTCAGTTAAACAGAGTATATTAAACGCCTGATCTGTGATAATTTCATTAACAATAACTGCTTTTGATGCGAGAGATCTAATATTTAACAATCCTATCTTCAGATCAGAGGTGCCGGCTGCGCATTCAGTATGATCGGAGTTTGTGGTCTTTATGTTAATTAAATTATTGAAAGAGACTTTCTGAGTCTTTCTATATTTTTGCTTAGCTCGGGGAACAGACACAGTCTCAATATGGTGAACCCTGAGTGACGACTCTATGCAGCTAGCAGACGGTTGGTTTAGCCTGTCTGTCTGCTCCCTGGCCTGGGCTCTGGATTGTCACCGATTAACTAGACCTCTACTGAGACTATGAGCTATACTACAGGAAATGAGAGCAGCACCTTCCCGAGTGGGATGGACACCGTCCCGCCCTAACAGGCCAGCTTTGCCCTCAAAGGTCTTCCAATTATCTATGTAGCCCACATTATTTTTGGAGCACCACCTGGACATCCAGCGGTTCAGCGACCATAACCTGCTGTAAGCTATGTCGCCACGTCTCATTGGGATGGGACCAGAGCATATTACTTCATCGGACATCGCCTTCGCTAATTTGAACACCTCTGTAAAGTTACTCTTACTAACCTCTGACTGACGAAGGCGTATATCGTTAGCTCCAGCATGTACCACTATCTTAGAGAACCTGTGCTGTCCTAGAGCCCTAAGATTACCTGCTATGTCCGGTGCTCTGGCTCCCGGGATACACCTAACCACTGCCGCTGGCGCCCCTAAAGGTCTAGCTAATGTCACGTGCCTCAGTATAGAGTCTCCTATAACCAGAGCTCTTTCAGGTTTCTCAGCGGGTGCATCACTGAGGAGAGCAAACCTGTTGGACACGTGAGGCGCAGAGGAGGTGTGCTCCGGTGGGCTAGCCTTAGCGTTAGCTTTGGCTGAACGAGTATGCCGCCGAGTCGTCACCCACTCGCCCCGCTGTGAGGGCTCTAATGCCGGAGTCGGGGGCTGTTTATCTCCGCCTGTGGCACCCAGACTGTCCGCTACGGGAATAACGCTGCTCTCACACTCTCTAACTCTCTCTAAAGTCTGGATGCGCTCCTCTAACGCTGATATCTTCTCCGTCAGAGTGCTCACTAACACACACCTATCACAAATAAAGTTATCACTAATGACGGAGGAAGAATGTCTAAACATCCTGCACTCTACACACTGAACAAGCTGAATGGTAGACGTTATAACGTACCTCTGTGTCGGAGTTTTAGTTGTTTGGAGATGAATTCCGTTCTTAGACGAGGAAACTCGCGCGTTGCAAAACTTTCGCGGCAACGATACGAAAACCCAGGGTTTCAGTAGCCCTGAGCACAGCCTAGTGTACCCATTTTCACTACTGTGCATTTCCAATACATTTGTTGAGGAACGTTTGTGACATGCTCACAGTATGACAAAAATTTTCTTTGATGATGACACTGTCTACTGTTACATTGGAAGGAATGCCCACTACACTGGCCACCCAAATACCTCAGGCAGGCCAAATAGAATGTCTATAGATAAAAGTTATTATGTAAAACTTATTATGAGCGGTTGTTGAAGTGATGCTATTGTGTGAAGTTTAATGTTTGTTCTGTTAAATTTCAGGTCATAAGCATTTCAAGAAACAAGAGTGAAATCCACCATCAGATGAGGAGAAACATCTAGGATAGCTAGCAAAGTTAGATGGCAAATCAATACCCAAATATTTATGTCAGAATGCTGGAAGGTGAGCACCTACCTGCTTACTTGATGGTGCCCATCAATAGGCCAAGCCCAAAGAAATTCAAATCCAAAGGGACATTAAACCTTATTTCCTTAAAGGCTAGGAAAACTAAGACCTTGTTTGGACTGCCAGTCCAAATCTGGACACACGCAGATTGGAATCAGATTGTTTCCATTTAGTCTAAATAGTAAAAAAATAAAAAAATAATAATAATAATAAGATCAGATCAGATTTTTGCAAATCCATGCCCATATTTGGGCCGACAGTCAAAGATCCGTGGTGATGTAAGAAATGTACAGTGGTTTTCAAAATAATAGCAGATTGTTGAAAAAAGTGAGTAAAGCTCGATATCCATATAATAATTTAATTTAAATCACATAAATGCATTGGATACCCTGGGGCACTGGTGGCTCAGTGGTAGGTGTTTCACCTGTCATGCGGAAGGCCCGGGTTCGATTCCCAGCCAGTGCCCAAACCCCCAGCCACTGGATGCAGTGCCGGTCCCAAGCTGGGATAAAATGGGAGGGTTGTGTCAGGAAGGGCATCCGGCGTAAAACCTGTGCCAAGTTGTTGTATTCCACTGTGGCGAGCCCTTGCCGGGAGCAGGCTAAAGACCAACAAATGCATTGGATACCCTGCAGATTCTATTCTGAATCACAACATGAAGAAAAATGTGCTAAATGTATTATTAGTTTAATGTAAGTGAAGAAAAACAAATATTAGTCTGTTAAAAAAAAAATAGCAATGTAGCAATATAAAAGTCATCTTTATAAAGTAATGAATTTACCATTTAAACAAAAATGCTTGAAGTTTAATCTTTCTTGTGCATCTCTGAACTAATATTTGGTTGTATAACCAGGTTTCTGAGAACTGCTTCACATCTGTGACAATTGTACTACACACCACAATTCCTCTGCATTTCTTGGTTTTGCCTCAGAAACAGCATTTTTAATGTCAACCCACAAGTTTTCTATTGGATTAAGGTCTGGGGATTGGGCTGGACACTCCATAACGTTAATCTTGTTGGTCTGGAACCAAGATGCTGCTCGGCTTACTGGTGTGTTTGGGGTCATTGTTTTGTTGAAACACCCATTTCAAGGGCATTTCCTCTTCGGCATAAGGCAACATGACCTCTTTAAGTATTCTGATGTACTCAAATTGATCCATGATGCATTTATGTGATTTAAATTAAAAGTTATTATATGGATTTGGAGCTTTACTCACTTTTTTCAACACACTGCTATTATTTTGAACACAACTGTATATGGAAATACATTATTATAATTTTGTAGAAAGTTAAGTTGCTGTGGTTAAGTGGTCATGGAGGGGGTATGGAATTATGTAAACACTGCTCCCTTGAATTTTTCCATGTGGCTAAATTAAGTGTGTTTTGGGGGATACATCAGTCCAAACAGGCAAAGAAAGAGGGAATGTACAGAAACAGAAAAATATGTAAAATACACCTGATGACAGCAATAGCTTAGTGGCTAAGGCACTGGACTCCTGACAAAAAGGTCACAGATTCAAATGCAACCATTACCAAGTTCCCTCCGTTGGGCCCTTGAGCAAGGCCCTTAAACCTCAACTGCACAGATGTATAAGTAGACAACACAGTACAGTAAGTCGCTCAGTCTAAGCCCAGAATCAAATCCCAATCTAACCAAATCTAAGGGTTGCACTAGCACGTTATACCATCAGGTAGAAAGTTTTCTCAGTACCCCAGACCCATGATCAGACAGCCTGCTCCACGTCTGCTATAGCCACCAAGAAACTCCTTAAACAGCCCAAACATGTGAAACTTGCTTGGCGGGAGGTCATCATAGAAAACTTGGGCTTATACAACTTACATGGTCAAGTAGCATTATGATAAATGCAAGATAATTCACACAGAGAATTGAGAAACTGATTTATTAAATCAATGCTTTTTAATATCTATCTATATAATTTTTTTTTCTTAAATTTTAACAAAGGGTGCTTTTGTTTCTTTAGTAGATCTCTGAGCTAACAGGTAAGAGAATCCATACTGCTCTCAGATTAGCACTATATATTTAATCACAGACAATTAAAGAAGATGTTGAGGGCCCATCCATTCACCACCATCACCATCAACTATCTGCCATTAAGTATGCAGTGCTAGTGAGGGCCCATCCACAGCCCACCCTGTGGAAAAGCCCACTGCATTGCGCCTCACCTATCACATTAACAGAGAGTCATATAATGGTTGATGGAGATGAGATCTCTCGATAACTCCTCCAGAAGTGTGAACCTCCACATTTATTACCAAAGCCACTGTTATTATACAACATTTCATCTCTGATTGAGACAGAGAAAACTGCACCATGCAGTTTTCAACTTTCTTAAATTTACATTAACTTACTTTAATCTCTATATAAGGCACATTTAAATACAAATTATGTAAATGTAAAAAAGTTATGATTCATTGTGATTGTGCTAGGTAATTATGTATAATAATGAAAGTGATAATTTTAAAATAATTACACATTGGCTGACAGTTTAACAATTTGTTGATAAATAAATGTGTAAGTAAGGGTGTAATTCATCTCAAACTGAAATGTTGCGAGTTGAAATTGATAGTACATCATTATATACAACTACTGTTTAATCCTACTGGTGGGAGCAGAAAATTATTACTCAAATATTGAGATGTATTACATTTTAACTAACAGTTATTTATCAAATTAATTAAATAACATGTTATAGCTACACAGAAATCCCCACAATATTGTTAATTTTAATAGTTGTGTTTTAATGATTTTCTACAATTAGGCTAAATGTCTTGATTGAAATTAAGCTAATGCAGTGTTACAAATCACATCGCTTCCAGAATCAAGCTCTAATTAAAACAATCTCTGCTTTCACCACCTTCAGCTTCACAAACTCTTTCTACACATAAATACAGACCTGCACCCTGGCAAAATGAGGAAGTAAATAAGGAAGAGCACCAACGGACAACCGCATGACCGCAACTGCATTCACACAGACACATCCCGGGCATATAACCATAAACGTGGGCTGTGTGTGTTTAAGGACGGTGGAGGGAAAATCAGTATTTCAAACGTCTTGACTAGTGTGTAGTTTGAGACACACCCACATCATTTGTGTGTTCAAATGCAAGTCAGACATTTTTGCTTTTAACTCAGATGAGTAAACACAAGGATTAGTTCAGCATAAGCTACAAGTACATGGTTGCTAGGCATCTGCAAAAAATATATGAAAATACCTGATGAAAGAAGCACTTTAGTGGACTAGCTAGCTGAACACTAACAAAAAGTGTCACTGGATGTTAGGAACCATTTGCACTGCACACACACACACACACACACACACACTAATATGTTACTGTTACTGTTTTTTTTAAACAGGTTTAATTGGCCTCTACCGTGGAGAGGGGTGCTGATTGTAGGATCAGTCAGTGATGTGTGCCTTACTCCCGCCTCCTGTACCTCCATTGGACAAGCACTTCCTGAACCTGTGTGCCTTACTCCCGCCTCCTGTGTTGCCATTGGACTAGAACTTTGTGCAGCTCTATTTAAACGCCATCCTGCCTGCTGCTCGGGAGACAACTGCTTGATTTGTTATGGTGTTTTTGCTGATATATATTGACTTATTGTGTATCGACTTTTGCTGCCCTTTTCGACCTCGATTTTTGCTATTGCCCTTTGTATATAATTTTGTATACTGTGTAAATATCACCGTGTATATAGTGGTAAGTAGGGAGTCGACGCCCTTTTTGTTCTTCCCCCCCTTTTTCTCCTGGTTATGCTAGTCAGGGAGTTAGGTAAGACTATATGTATTTTGGTATGTTTTTGTTGTTAGGTTAGGTAGACTTTTGTGATTCTAGTTAGTGGGTTTGGTTTATTATTTTGGCATTGTCGGCTCCTGAAGATATTACCACCTTTGTAAATATTTGTACATAGAATTAAACTGCAGTTGATCTCAACCCCCCCATTTATTTCCCCATTTACCTTCTTTCCTTTTCCTAATTTATTTTATTGTCTGTTGCGGCCTGACCCTAGACCAGGACGTAACAGAATTGGGGGCTCGTCCATTGTTTTGTTGTTTATCTGCTGGTTTTTTGTTTGTTTGTTTTTGGCTATAGGAGGTGTGTGTGTTTGTCACTAATATGGCAACCAAATTTAATTTAGACCAGTTTGTTATTTGTCCTTCAGTGGAGCATTTTGAAAGGTGCAGGAAGGATGACTTATTGTTGCTTGCTGACTTTTACAGCATCTCGGTCCCACGGAGCGCGAATAAGCGCGACATTAAACAAATGCTTCAGGCAGAGCTGATTAAACAGCGCATTCTTATGGATCCTACCGAGGCGGGTGTTGTATATCAGTCCGGTAAGTCCGAGGATTCAGCTACAGCGGAGGCTGTGGTCAAACCCAAGGACCCCGCACACATAGATCCCGCGGTAGTAGGTCCGTCACTGAATGACCCGAAGCTCGCGCTGCAATTGAAGCAGTTGGACCTAGAGTTAGCCCGTCAGCATTATGAATCTCAAATGCTTCAATTTCGTATGGTGGAACTCGAGTCTCAGAGGGAAATTAAATTAAAGGAATTGGAGTTGGCACTAAGGAGTAAGCCAGCTTCAGATTCTCTTGTTCATGGCCCTCTGTCTCCTGTTCGAGCATCATCCCCTGTTCTGCATCCTGCACCTGCATCTCCTGTTCTGCATCCGGCACCTACAACCCCTGTACAGGCGAGTGACTCACCACCCGCACCTAGTGGCTCTTCAGCTGTAAGTTCATCTGGCTTTGACATTAGCAAGCATATTACTTTAGTTCCTATGTTTAGAGAAAGTGAGGTAGATACATACTTCACTGTATTTGAGCGTATTGCAGCCACACTACAGTGGCCTAGAAGCATCTGGTCTCTTCTATTGCAATGCAAGTTTGTTGGGAAGGCACAGGAAGTGTGTTCCGCTTTAAGTTTGGAGCAGAGTTTGGATTATGAAACTGTTAAAAATGCTGTTTTACGTGCTTATGAGCTTGTCCCTGAGGCCTACCGGCAGAAATTTCGTAAACATGTAAAATCTGCCAATCAAACCTATGTTGAGTTTGCACGTGAGAAGTCTGTGATGTTTGATAAATGGTGCACTGCCAGTAAAGTTAGTACTTTTGATGGATTGAAGGAGTTAATTTTGTTGGAGGAATTTAAGAATTGTGTTGCGGAGAAGGTGGTAGTTTATCTAAATGAGCAAAAGATCACTTCACTTTCAAGTGCAGCCGTCTCAGCTGATGAGTTCACACTGACTCATAAAATCACTTTCTCTCCCCCACGAGGTGAAGATTCCCAGCGTAGTGTTAGAAGCCCTCCAAGTTCTCAGAAAGTTACTCCGGAGAGTCGGGAATGTTTCTACTGTCATGAAAGGGGTCATCTCATTGCTGCTTGTCCTATCTTGTCTCGTAAAAACCGTAGGAAAATGCAGACCCAGCCCAAAAGTGTCGCATTAACACACGTACCAACAATGCACCAGAAAGATAGTAAATGCTCACAATCCCCTGTAGATCCTGCTTTTGAACCTTTTATTATGGAAGGTGTTGTGTCCATATCTAATTCTGAGTTAGAACAAAAACCACTTCGCCTGCTGAGGGACACAGGTTCTGCCCAGTCATTCATTTTAGAGGGTATTCTGCCATTGTCTGATAAAACTAGTTGTGGTGCAGATGTACTAGTACAAGGCATTGAAATGGAAATAGTGAAGGCTCCTCTACATAACATATTTCTGAGATCTAGATTGGTTACGGGTCTTGTTAAGGTGGCAGTCCGTTCCCAGCTGCCCGTAAAAGGCGTTTCATTCATTTTGGGCAATGACTTAGCTGGGGGGAATGTTTGCCAGTTGCCTATTGTTACAGATGTACCTGTAATTGATGAGAATGAGACAATCTCGGGTAAATTTCCACGAGTGTTTAACTCGTGTGTGGTCACACGTGCTCAGGCTCGTAAGAAGAGAAGTGCGGAAGATTTTTCTGATTCATTCATGTGTGCGGAAGACCCCATATTTAAATTTTCTGTTGTGCCTTCACCCCCTGTGAATAATCCAGATACTGTCTCTACTCCAATCTTTGGACCCAGTTGTGCTAAACCTATATTTGGACGTGATCAGCTGGTAAATGCTCAAAAATCTGATAACTCCCTTCAACCATGTTTCACTTCGGCAGTTAAGGAAGCAGAATTGTCACAGCAGCCTACTGCATATTTTGTTAAGGATCAGCTGTTAATGCGTAAATGGACACCTAAAAATTCTGAGAACAACTGGAGTTCAGTATTCCAGGTTGTGGTCCCAAAACCTTATAGAAGTCATGTCTTAAGTATTGCTCATGACCATGACTTGTCTGGGCATCTGGGTATTCGAAAAACATATGCTCGAATTCTAAAGCATTTCTTTTGGCCGGCTCTGAAATCAGATGTAGCATCCTACTGTCGTTCGTGCTCAATCTGCCAAATTGCAGGTAAACCTAATCAGGTCATCCCTCGTGCTCCACTCTGCCCAATTCCTGTGATGGGAGAACCTTTTGAGAGAATTTTGATAGACTGTGTAGGTCCCCTTCCTCGAACAAAGTCGGGAAATTCATATTTACTCTCTTTAATGTGTGCTGCATCTAGATATCCTGAGGCTATACCACTTCGCAACATTAAGTCTCGAGCTATCGTACGTGCCCTTACCAAGTTCTTTTCTACTTTCGGGCTACCCAAGTACGTCCAGTCTGACCGTGGTTCCAATTTTATGTCGGCCCTGTTTAAAAGAGTGTTGGAAGAGCTTGATATAAAGCATCAGGTCTCTAGTGCCTATCACCCAGAATCACAAGGTGTGTTAGAAAGATTCCACCAAACACTAAAATCGATGCTTCGCACATATTGCTTGCAGCACAGAAAGGACTGGGACGAAGCAGTTCCATTCCTACTATTTGCAATACGGGATACCGTACAAGAGTCTCTTGGATTTAGCCCAGCAGAGTTGGTTTTTGGCCATTCTGTTCGAGGTCCTTTGAAAGTGCTTCAGGAGAAAATGTTGTCTCCTACTTCGGTCAGTCCTCTACCTAGAAACGTTTTAGATTATGTAAGCCTGGTTCGAGAACGCCTGCACACGGCATGCAAGTTAGCTCATCGTTCGCTCACCTCCTCCCAGGCCAAGATGAAGAGGAGATTCGATAAGAAGGCTGTGGTACGTGAATTTAAAGAAGGTGACCAAGTGCTTGCTTTACTCCCGATTACAGGTTCTGCCCTTCAAGCTAGGTTTTCTGGTCCATATATTATTAGTTCTCGATTAAGTAGCACCGATTATGTGATAAAGACACCTGACAGAAGGAGGAAGACTCGTGTCTGCCATGTAAATATGCTAAAACCTTTTTTCTCTCGAAATACTGAGGAGATTTCCCCAATCACCCCTGTTGCGATTGTCTCCACAGGCATTACACCTGAATATTCTCCAGAATTCGACGGTCTCAATTTGGGTAGAGCATCTGTCCCTTGTGCGAGTTTGTCAAACTCTGTGTGGCTAAGTAAACTTGAGTGCAAACTTGTCCATCTACCAGCTTCCGCCCAGGAAGACATCATTAGGCTCATAAGGAGTCACCCCGCACTCTTTTCAGACACACCCTCACGCACAACCGTCATTGAACATGACATAGATGTAGGCGACCACCGACCTATTAAACAAAATGCCTACCGAATTAACCCGACCAAACGTGCTATAATGAAGCAGGAGACTGATTATTTGCTAAGAAATCAGTTAGCCATTCCCAGTTGTAGTCCATGGTGCTCTCCCTGTCTTTTGGTTCCAAAATCTGATAATACTTATCGATTTTGCACAGATTATCGTAAAGTTAACTCTGTTACCAAGGCTGATTCATTTCCTCTTCCCCGGATGGAAGATTGTGTTGACCGGATAGGTCAGGCAAGGTATGTCACAAAATTAGACCTTCTAAAAGGCTACTGGCAAGTTCCACTCACTCAGCGAGCCTCTGAAATCTCTGCTTTTGCTACACCTGATAGATTTCTTCAGTATACAGTCATGGCTTTTGGTTTAAGAAATGCACCTGCTACCTTTCAGCGTTTAATGACACAAGTCTTAGGTGATGTGAATAATTGTGAAGCCTACCTTGATGATGTAGTTGTGTTTGCAGATACCTGGAATGAGCATCTCTCTGTTTTAAACTGTGTGTTTGATCGCCTCCAGAATGCTTCTCTGACTCTGAACCTTGAAAAGTGTGAATTCGCTCATGCTACTGTCACCTATTTAGGCAAGCAGGTGGGACAAGGCATGGTTCGCCCGCTGGATGCTAAAGTGCAGGCAATTAAGGCATTTCCAGCCCCTAGGGCAAAACGAGAACTCAGACGTTTCTTAGGTATGGCTGGATATTACCGAAGTTTCTGTAGAAACTTTTCAGATGTGGTCCTTCCACTAACAAACCTTTTTCGTGACTCTATCCCTTTTGTGTGGTCTGCTACTTGTCAAGATGCATTTAATGCTGTGAAGCTATTGCTGTGCAGTGCACCTGTTCTTTCTGCCCCTGATTTTAGCAAACCCTTCCAACTTGAAGTAGATGCCAGTGGTACCGGGATAGGTGCAGTACTCACCCAAGAAGATGCTCATGGTATCGATCACCCTGTGAGTTTCTTCTCCCGTAAATTTAATCGTTGCCAGCTTAACTATAGTACCATCGAGAAGGAAGCTCTTGCCCTCTTACTTGCACTTCAGCATTTTGAGGTGTATATTGGATCCAGTCCTGAACCCATAGTGGTGTTTACTGATCACAACCCTCTCGTATTCTTACAACGTATGACTAATAGTAATCAACGACTCATGCGCTGGGCCATGATTGTACAGGGATTCAATATTGACATTCGGCATAAAAAGGGATCTGAAAACATTGTAGCAGACACGTTATCTCGCTGTGAGTCTGAGTAGGATTAAACTTGATGTTCAATCTTAAGGGGGAGGGTGTTACGTCCCTGACGTATTATATACTGTATATATATTTTGTATACTGTGTAAATATCACCGTGTATATAGTGGTAAGTAGGGAGTCGACGCCCTTTTTGTTCTTCCCCCCCTTTTTCTCCTGGTTATGCTAGTCAGGGAGTTAGGTAAGACTATATGTATTTTGGTATGTTTTTGTTGTTAGGTTAGGTAGACTTTTGTGATTCTAGTTAGTGGGTTTGGTTTATTATTTTGGCATTGTCGGCTCCTGAAGATATTACCACCTTTGTAAATATTTGTACATAGAATTAAACTGCAGTTGATCTCAACCCCCCCATTTATTTCCCCATTTACCTTCTTTCCTTTTCCTAATTTATTTTATTGTCTGTTGCGGCCTGACCCTAGACCAGGACGTAACACTAGTGTATAAAATTGCCGGATCACATGGTTTACATGTTCAGTATTGTTAAGTGCAATATCTTAGCTGCTGTAATATCTCAATTGAACAGTTCTTTGATTACATTTGACTACTTATCCTCTATTATATTTATCTTTATATCTTTCTATTTTTATTCACCATAAGGAGTGACACTTAATTTTGTTATACTCAAACATATGTGCATTCATTCATTCATTTTCTACACCGCTTAGTCCTGTGTTCAGGGTCGCGGGGGACCTGGAGCCTATCCCAGGAGACTTCGGGCACTAGGCGGGGTACACCCTGGACAGGGTGCCAATCCATCGCAGGGCACACACACATACACACACACCCAATCACACACTACGGGCAATTTAAGAACGCCAATTAGCCTAACCTGCATATCTTTGGACTGTGGGAGGAAACCGGAGTACCCGGAGGAAACCCACCAAGCATGGGGAGAACATGCAAACTCAATTCAATTCAATTCAGTTTTATTTGTATAGCGCTTTTAACAATTGACATTGTCTCAAAACAGCTTTACACAATCAAAAGAATTATTTTCAAACTCCATGCACACAGAGACGGGAATCGAACCCAGACCCTGGAGGTGCAAGGCGACAGTGCTAACCACTACACCACCGTGCCACCAATATATGTGAAATGAGAATAAATATAACTATCCATTGACAACTTTAACTATAGTAAAGCCAGATTAAGCCAAAATTGAAGTTTTAGTGCCTCGCATGGCAAAACAACTAGGATGATACTAGTGCAGGAAAAAGTGTTCATGAAAATTTATTTTATGAAATAAATAACTAAAGACCATTGGTTTCACTCCGTCCATTAAATGAATAAAGCCAAGAATGCAAAGTTTCATGTTCGGAACATTTCATCATTCCACTACTTTTTAACCAAAACACACACTTGCGAAACATAGCAGTGAAACTTATCAAAAGGTTTGATGCTCAGAACAGCACGACCTTAAACTTTTAATCCAAACACAGACATTACTGTAGCAATAGTGTGGATAATAACCTTATCACTGAGATTAAGACTTTAATAATGCATTACACTTTTCTGCTCACTGTATCACAAATGTCAACCTGACCGACGTGACTGGAGATACGGTGCTCTAGCACTGAAGGACAAAACTTTATGGGTGCTAACTACCACTCTCTATTCAACACAATGCACCGTTTTTGTGTGTGTGTGTCCCAAGACAGGATTACGCACAATGCACTACAGCACTGAAGTGGGCACATGTGGTCTGATGCTATTTCAGTTTACTCTACAGGGTGAAGGGCGTGTGGTTTGAGATACATCCCTCCATCTATGTAACGTTTGAGGTTATTTATATTTTTAATAAATAAGATGTATAAATTTACTATATAAAGTAGAAGCCCTTGTATTTAGACATCCCAAGCAGCACAGATTAATGACAAACATGAAGTGAATGCTTGTGAATTAATCATAGGTGTAGGTTCCCTTTGCCTAAAACAGCCATGTTTGTTGAAGCTTCTGTTAAGCAGAAATATGTGGTTTAGTTTAACCAATAAACAGGCAAAATTAATCTCAAGGAAATGAGCTAATCAGCCTCAGGACACAAAACAGAGAGGAACTGAACAACAGCCGGAAAACGTGCGGGTGTTTTGCTTCAAGTATACTTAGAAAAAAATTACGCAAACCTGACTTAGCATGACGCCCTGAATTACAGCTGAGCAGAGGCTGCGTGGTTATGTCTTTTTACTTTCAAATACCAACCATTCTAGAACAATCCACACCCAAACACACCCATACACAAG
This sequence comes from Channallabes apus, assembly GCA_030522415.1. NCBI lineage: Eukaryota > Metazoa > Chordata > Actinopteri > Siluriformes > Clariidae > Channallabes > Channallabes apus. The sequence goes on from CM060114.1 coordinate 967,086, forward strand.
GAGTGCAGCTTTGCATTGAAGTTATACCCCTGAAATCTCAGACTCTGCAGTACAATTCACTGAGCTAGTGAGAATGAGAACCTTTATGAGAACCTGTTTAAATGTCAGTATCATCAGCTTGGCGAGGTGAGCAGAACATTGTAATGTTCTTGAGTTGTACGTCTACACAGACTGTTATAAAATTCCAAGAAACACTTTATTGCCACCAGATGTTGTATCATGTGACAAGTAATCATCTTAAAAGTGCACTAAAATCATAAAGATTAAAACCAGATGAAGACCTTTGGTATTTGTCTCACAAATGTTTTTTAACCTCTCAGTTTGAAAGGACAATCTTTATTCATTCATTCATTCATTTATTCGTGCATTTATTCATTCTTTATATCGTTTATCCAGTATTGAGTCACAGGAAGCCCGGAGCTTATCCCAGGAGACTTACTTTCCACCAGTGCAGGAAAACATTTGTGTATCTGATGTGCTGGTTTTTATGTAAATTGTCCTTTAAATGATCTGTCCTAATGTGGAGGATCTACGGCGGGTTGTTTAAACAAAGGACTGATGCAAAAAGCTTGTCATCACCTATTAATAAAGCAAGCATGCTCTCCCAGATAAACGACCGAATAAAAGAGTGACAACAGAGATTGACAACGTCTCAGTTTATCGGCCTGTGTATCTCTTATTGGTCTTAAAAACAAACAAAAAAAACCTTCAAACATGTAATGTCACTCAATAATAAAGCAAACCCCTCTCATGTATGTATCTTGCACTTCAGGAAGGTATTGATTTTAAAATAATACATTCAACTTTTTATAAAAGGTAAAAAAAATCTTGTAAGTCTGGACGCAAAAAAAATCAGGACATGTCTGTTCAAGCTTGAATAAGTATACATGAGATTTTTTGGACATTTAACTGTCCTCTTGCAGCTACGGGTAACATGTCAGAGTGTGATGTGATGCCACATCTATGCTGAATCCTGGATTGCTCTGGAATGTTTCTTTGGTCATAATATGTTGATTTATTTTCTACAACAGCAGGTCCGACTCCAGTGTAGCTGTATGTCACAAGTTCTCATTCTTTTACTTTGTCATTTCTAAGATAACAGCTCATACACAGGGACCTGTACAAATGCTGCCTCACATTCAGATTTAAAAAATAATCCTTTATATGGTCATGCTTTCTTTAATTAGGCATAAAATAAGGAGTCTCCATTATCGGCGCTTTGTAGCAGTCAGAGTAGAACTGCTAAATTATTTTGACATTTTCAGGACAAAGGGCTTTACACTTTGTTTTTTCTATGTAAGCTGCATTTGTTTTGTCTTTAATTTCACAAAAAAAGGAATAATAAAGCACTAGTGAGCAAATATCTAATTACAAGTAAACTGTATTTGTGGGATGTCCTATAACAGCAAGCTCCAAGGTATTTTACTTATTTTATAATATTGAGAAATAACTCAAATATAATTTTTTGTAATAATAATAATAATAGTAATAACATTCAGGAATACATTAACTCCATGTTCTCCAAGGTAGCATAAGGACAATAAACGGTCCTTTATTATTTATTGAAGACAACCGTATGATTCTGTTTCCTGCGGATGTGTTCTGATAAGCATTGAGGACAGCTCTGTTGTACCTTCCCTAGTTGGACTCCTGAGGTCAATGTTAGACAAATTATGTTCTTGTCATTACCGTAATAACTGAACATTCTTCTCCTACTGAGAATTCCATCTAAACAAGAACTGCTGAGACTCATTCTCCTCATTGTTGATATAAGTATAATCAGTCATTTGAGCACTGTGATATCGTAACTCAGTCTATAAAATATTTTAGCTTCCAAAGAGGCACTGTTTGTACAAAAACTCAGATCTATAGGGTTCAAATTATTTTCCTGCATCAAAAAAAAAAAAAAAAAAAAAATAGGGATAACTAGAATTGGGTTAAGAACTGTCCAACACATGTTTAAACTCTTTAAGGTTAGTGTTGAACCATCAACTTGATGGAAGAAATGTGCTCAGAAAAACATTAGTGTGGGATGGGGAAGATCACTTAAACTCTTTGGTGAAGTTCTATGGTAAAAAAAATTAAGTCGAAATAATGCTTAATAGTGCATAGACATTATTATTAACATTGTGTTTATAAACATTTACACAGAGACAATGGGAAAATAACTCAGGATTGGTACTGAACAGCTGTGTGTCCATAAGAAAACCACTTGTTAAGGAGACTCATTTAAAAAAATAAAAATAGGCTCCAGTTTGCTAGGGAGAAGAACGATTGAACATTGGAGCGAGGGAAAAAGGTCATGTGACCTGGAGATTGATCCTATTCCAGAGTGATGGGTGTAAGAAGGGAAGGCTACCTGTTCAGTTAAGAATTAATTACAAAATAGTATTACTTATATACAAGGCTTAATTTTTTTTCGCTCCCACATACCTAACCAGTCATCTCATATGCTATAATCCACCACATTCCTTAAGGACAGTGGCGGTCCTACACTGAATTGCTCCCCGGACGAGACTCCCTCCATGTAATGGATTTAATGGTTATAATGGGAATTGTATTGGTTTTAATGGTAAGTATAACAATGTCTGCTGGTATATGATGGGATCTATTGGTGGGTGGGATGGTAAATCCTATTGGAAAATGCCCAAAACACTGAAACATAGTTTCAGTGGAAAAAGTTAATGGTTCATAATGACATATAATTATATAATAGACATTAGAATTTCTGTGCTGGTTTCTATATTAGGCTTTAATTGTGTGTTTTTTTTTTTATCAAGGTAAGCATAGCAAGCATCATAAGCAAGAAGGCTAACAAACCAAAGAGTTAACATTATACCATTAATTAACATAATGACATGAATACTTTAATCATACAGAGAGAACATTGTTACCTTTATCTTTTGCCCGTTTCTCCTCATCTTCTTTTCCTAAATTGTGCACCTGACAGCTTTGGCCTTTTTCTCTCCATCGCTGTGTTTACTTTGTAATCAACGATTCGACAATCAGCAGATTTCCCCCAACGCTGTCACTCACGACCAGAAGTCAAGACTAAACCAATTCACCTCCACAGCATCATCGTTTTATTACCTATTTTTATTAGGCATTTCACACAATTAAATAAATGAAAAAATTATTGGTCTGTGTTGATAATATTTTGAATGAAATGTGTTATTTGTAAGAAAGTCAGGTGTCACTGACATAATTTAGCCCCCCTCCTTGTCCGCTTCACTTGGGAGAGGTGAACTGTACTCTATGTAACCCATCCCATAACCTCATACTCCAGTACATCTATCCTGAATGGCACCTACGCTAATTCTCTCCATCTGTTCTGTATTTTTCTACCCAAAGGCCGACCCTGCTATGTTCCTGAGGCATCCAGAGAAGGACCAGCTCCAGCTGGATTCAGCTTTATGATGGTTGGAGCTACACATGCTGCTCCTGTGCCTCCAGTGATCCAGACCTCATCTGCCCTCTTCACCTACTGACTCGTCCCTATGCTGAACTGGAATTCCTGTTAATTTTCTGTTATATTGAACTTCCAGCTGCATAAAACACGTGATGTTATATAATTTCTATCTGTCATCACCCAAATGGGGATGGGTTCCCTGATTGAGTCTGGTTCCTCTCAAGGTTTCATCCTATTGCTATGTCAGGGAGTTTTTCCTTGCCACCCTCGCCATCACCCTTGGCTTGTTCATCAGAGACATTTCATTCATTCATCTCATTATTATCTAGATACATTTTTCTCACACACACGCTTACATAAATTTTATTTTGAAACTTTTTTCATTTTTGTGAAGCTGCTTTAAGACAATGTCAATTGTTAAAAGGGCTATACAAATAAAATTGAACTGAAAAGCACATGAAGCGATGCACCCATGCATGCATAGTGGCCACTGTACAAGCCTCTGAAAGCAGTGTTATGATCTGGGGTTCATAACAGCGTTTTCTCACTGGATTGTTCCGTTCCCGAACACAATGCACGGCTTCTGTCTAAGTGCAAGTATATAATGTATATATACAGTCTCTCACCTCAATTCCCCTTCCTAGTGTCCAGGTGAGTGAGTGATGTGTGGAGGAGATATGTTAAAATGCTCTTCGACTACAGCTCAGCATTTAATAGCATAATTCCCTCCACACTCACCACCAAGATGGAGCACCTGGGACCCTACGACTGCGTGGCCACTACCAACTCCACCGCCGTCAAGTTTGCTGACGACACCGTCGTGGTCGGACTGATCAACAACGAAGAGACGGCCTACCTAGAGGAGATTGGAAATCTGGAGAACTGGTGCCAGAAGAGCAAACTCCTCCTAAACGTCAGTAAGACAAAGGAGTTGATAGTGGACTTCAGCACTAAGCAGGAGAGGATCTACCAGACCCCAGTCAACGAGAGCCCAGTGGAGAGAGTGGAGAGTAGGGCTGCACGATATTAGGAAAATATGCGATATTGTTGAATATTGCGATAACGATATTTCTTACGATATAACGTTTCCCTAGAGAAATGCATTTTTTAATTATTATTATTGCCTATTTTTATTATTTATTTATATGTAATGATCGTACTAAAATAAACAGGTAATAGATATTCATCTGCTGTAATTAAATCTAATTCAGGTTAAAAAGAAACTATATGTCAAGGAAGTTGCAAATATTTAGACTTCAAAACACAATGAATGACTTAAACCCCTCAGCAGATATTCTGACTTCTGGTTTGCTGTTACTATAAACCTGCCAACAAAATATGAATTACTTTCAAACATTACTTTATATTTACGTGTAACCGTACACTCATCAATAGTGTCTTAAAACAAGAGCATCATTTAAACTAAATATTCTCTTTGGCTTGCCTGTTTTTTTTTTAAATAAAAATAAATATTATGAAACAAAAATTAAATAAAAAAAAATACTATTTGTCACACACACACTCACTCTCTCGCTCCACGACCGGCACTAGGACCCGGAAGTAATGCGGGCGCGAACCCGGAGTTATAAGAGGAGTAAACAAACCACCACATAGAGCTCAGTCACTGTGTTCACGCATGTCGTTTCAGATTGTTTACTTTCTGATTCGAGTGTGTGTTTATAGGACGCGGGTTAAATGTGTGTTTTTCCGTTGCTCCCCTTCTGTGAGAGTCCTTAAACTAATTCGCATGGTTATCCTGCCTACTCGCTTGCTTCCGCGTTTGGGTTTACCGTCCACGCTACAAAGGGCTAACGGCTAATCGCCAAGTCTTCTGATCATCCGGGTTAGTTCGCGACAGAATGAAGTATAAGCGGGTATAAACATAGTAAGGGCCCATCTGATTGGTCAAATTTGGACACACAAATGTTTGGCAAATAAAGGATTTATCGCAACTCTTTGCGATCTGGTTATCGCGCATGCCATTATCGCGATAACGATATTTTTTCAATATATCGTGCAGCCCTAGTGGAGAGCTTCAAATACCTCTGTGTTTACATCACACAGGACCTGTCATGGTCCGGTCACATCAGCACCGTGGTGAAAAAGGCCCGACAGTGTCTCTACCACCTCAGACGCTTGAGAGACTTCAGACTGCCCTCCAAGGTACTCAGGAACTTTTATTCCTGCACCATAGAGAGCATCCTGATGGGAAACATTTCAACCTGGTTAGGGAACAGCACCATGCAGGAAAGACGAGCTCTACAGAGGGTGGTGCGATCAGCTGAGCGCATCATCTGCACCGAGCTCCCTGACCTGCACTCGATCTACAGCAAGGAAGATCGTGAAGGACCTCAGCCACCCCAACAATGGACTGCTCTCACTGTTGCGGTCTGGGAAGCGATTCCGCTCCCTGAAGGCCAACACAGAGAGACTGAGGAGGAGCTTCTTCCCGCAGGGGATAAGGTTTCTCAATCACAGCACCACGCAGGACTAATATCTTTTTAAACTCCCAACATTGACTGGACAATAATGGACACATTCATACACACTTGCACTAAATATTTATATTTTCATTTCTGGACCATTGCACTGGTCACTATAATAAGATAATTTTCATGCACATTTGCACAACCATTGTCACTTTCAAATTTTTACAAATCTCTTTCTTCTATATTTTGTAATATTTTTATTATGCCCTTATTTGTACAGTTTATTTTACTAGGTAAATAAAATTTCTTTCGTATTTCTTTTTATTCATATTTATTTCTTATCTATAAACCTTTATTTTTTAAGGTCACTGGTGGTCGTATAAGCATTTCACTGCATATCGTACTGTGTATGTGACAAAATTTGAATAAATATTATTTTAATTATAATTAATTATTTTAATGTGTGCCATGAATGCAGCTTGTTTTTCACTTGAGTGATTTCCACTCTGAGACGCTTAGTATGCCTCAGCACGATAAAGCTTTCGTACCGCAGTTCTTAAAGACTCAGCAGTTGGCTAGTGCAATATGTAATAGTCTACAAAATAGATCCATCAAATTCTTAAATTTGGAGTGCTTGAAAGCAGGGATTAGTGTGCACCAGTATTTTTGTGGAGGATTCACCTCAAGCCGCAGCTTTTAACAAAACAAATAACATGCCTGTGCTTGTTCTGTAATCTTCCTTCCAAAAAGAACAGGAGACTCATTTGTATGATCAATTGTGTTTTCAGTAATGGATAAGGCACCATGAGCATGGTGAACAAAAAAAACAAAACAGATCATCCCCCCCCCCCATTATTTCTCACAAAGGACATTGGTAGAAGATTGCAAGTTATATAACAGGATGTTGGTGTAATCTGAATAATTGCACAAGTTGAAACAAAAAAAGAGCTTCCTCATTTAATGTCAGGACTATCATTATATTGCTGTTGTTTAAATGGCATAACATGCTTTTCTAGAGTTCTGAACAAAATAATATGGAGATTATTACATAGGCACTGCATAATTGTCACAGAAGAAACAGACAAGAGCATTTAATGTGCAACGGTTTAATTGCTTTAATGAACGTTCAGGGTTGGTTGGTGGTTGTGCAGTCGTAGAGGTTTTTCCCTTCCCATTTGCAGGAACAGTAATAAACCACACAAAAAAGTCACAACCTTTTACACATGGTGCAACATAGCAGCCCCGAAATGATGGAGAAGGTGGATCCAAATGATGACATTGTTTAGGGAAAAATTAAAAACTAAAGTTTGTTAGAACTGATTCAGGGAATTAAATTGGCTCTGGTTCATTTTGTGAGCGTAAATACACCAGAGTAAGCGATGGGTTTGTTGTGATGATCTGTTTAACTCATTTGCCTCCTTCACACCTCTTCAGCTACAGGGTGTTTCTTTGATAAATTGGGTGTCTTCGGGCCATTCCCCATATTTTATTTAAAATGTTCTGCAACCACATCCTTTATTTGTAATCCCTGACAGTTCCATGAGAGTAATCAAACACTGCATGATGATTATTAAAAACTTGCCAGAACAGCATCTTTAGTCCTCTTTATATTTTTGTCTTGCTTATACTACTCATAATACTGACATCGCTCACCCTCCAGTCATTTGTTTCCTGGAGAAACTTTTGGAAACACTTTGGGTTATGGCAATCAAGGCAAAATCATGGCCAGCTATTACCAAATGAGAGGAAACACAAAAACCTAGTCAGCTGAAAGGAACAGAATGAAAGAAAACTGTGTCCTTCAAGGACAATGGAGCTACATAAAATCAAGAAAGGACAAGATAACACAGAACTGAATCATATATATAATAATCCAGGACCACAAAGTGCTTGAGTTCAGTTGTGCACAAACACTGCAAGATGGTACAATTACCCCGAAGGGAGAGGGGTAATAAGGGGAATTATTATACACAAAAAAGGGGAACAGTAAGACAGCGCAGTGCTACCAGTACAACATTCCAGTGTTTATGCTAATTTGGAATTAGCACACAAGAGATTAACCTGCACACAACCTGGTTAAAGTAAGGGAGTTTGATCTAACTAGGCAGTTCAGAGTACATCACAGGTAATGCGCGAAATTATGGAATAATTTATGGTATTCTTAAAAACTCCAGATTAAAGAGAGATTGACTCTAAAAAACGTTGTAAGCTGGAGAGCAACTTGGCTTTTTTTGGGCCCTCAAGAATGTTTTTGTTATCGGATTGATTTAAGAAGCAATAATTTGTGTTTTTAATGTACATGATTACTATAGCCTCATTAGTATCCTGGTGGGGTAAATGCATTGTTAAAATTTTGTAGCAAAGTACCTAATGTGTGTAAATTGTAATTTATAGCTTTTGTTCCACCTTGAAATAATCCCAGTTACAACTGTTATCAGCAGCCAAAGAATATTCAGTTTTATTAAAAACCAGTACAAACTGTCCTGAAAATCACTTTAGCAGAGAAGTCGCAGCATTAAAGTTAACAATACTGCCCTCAGTCGGTCAAAAACACACGTCCTTGTTCTACTACATACAGGTTCCAAGATGCGGGAATTTCTCCAACACTGTGGTCTCTAAAACCATAAACAGGCACGCACGGGCGATAACACAATTCATTTAACAAGGCATGCTAAACAACTCAAACTACTTAATTTATAACCTGCAAGTTAACAAAGTTGCCCTTTATCAATAATTCATATGTAATAAACGTTACTGCAGTAATATTGAAATCTATTACATATTAAAAATTCATTAGAAGCAACATGACTCGTTAAACCTAAGTGGCTTCTTAAGTGAATAAAATTACATTACTTGTGGTGTAGCTTTTACAATTCCTGTTAAGCAGAATACATAAATCATGCAGTCATGGACTTCCTTTTGGCTAAACAACTTCATGCATTTAACAGGAGCAATGTGTATTAACCACAAACACCAATTTAATTTAAATAAAACTGTCCTTGTTCAAGGGCATTATACATACAGCTTTAATATGATTTAAAATTCTCATCCATCATACAAACTATTGTAAAGAAAAGCCAGACAACTTACCTTTCACAAAGCTACATCAGAGAGAGAGAGAGAGAATGTTTAGCTTTAACAAAAGAAAATGTCTGGACAAATGGTTACATCCACTTACCTGAATGCCCTGGAAACGCTTCTGAGTCACATGAAGATAAATATATATGCAGAAGCTTTAACTCCTAATTCATTAAACATGAGGGAATTTCACCTCAATAATAAATACAAAAGAAAGTCCAATATGATCTAATAAATTTTAAGTGCGGTTCATTGGTTAGGTCCTTCATCCGTCTCCAAATAACCATAATATACTGCAATACTTAAGGAGAAGCTTCAATTAACAATTAAAACATTTCCCACACATTTTACCCATAATTCTTTAAAATGTTTCATCTACTACAGTATGCTTTAGGAGCAGTGATTTAAAACGAACAATTTAGAACCAAAATTAAACAAGCAAAAATTTAAATGAGGAAAAAAAAAAAAAAAGTTTTCACTTAAGATACTTTTGCAACTTTTTCCTTGTTTCTATGCTTTAATATTACAAGTGTAAAACATTTGTACACCAAATGTAACCGATTTCTATTAAAAACAGGAAAGAAAATTCCATACACAGCCGGTTCTTTCTAAAGTTGGACTAAATGAGCTAAGGTTTTTCAATTGTAAAAAATTTCAATGACTCCCATTATATAAACCTGTACCAGAGAACAAATGTCAAAATTATATTATATATATATATATATATATATATATATATAAATAATATCTATATCTATATATAATTACCATTTTCTAAGAGAAGTGCCTTACTAAAAATATCTGATGCTTGCAGTAAAAATCTATAAACATTCACAGTCAAAGGTTTACCAAAGCAAAAAACCTGAGTAACACTAAATTCATACAAATATTTTCATTGAAGTGCACATCCATTATTTCACTATTTTGTAGCTACAGTATAAACAGTGTAAACGGTAAAAAATAAATAAATGATAAAAAAAAATATCAACCTCCTATTAAAACTTTCGGCATAAACTTTTCATATTACAAAGAACCACCTCTCCAAAATTCACATGTAAAAATTGTTCATCAGGAACAGTGAGAAATGTAAAGCATTATTCTTACACCGCACCATAACGCTACAATTGCTAAATATTTTAGACGTATATGTAGTTTTAGCGGTGCTGCTGTAACTGAGCCACGCACTAAAAACATTTTTTAAATCCTTAATTCAGTGTTATGTTTAAATAAAAATTTGCCATCAAAAATTTAACATTGTGAAACTAGCTACTTGATCTCAAACAGGCCATTATCAAAAATTAGCCACATGGAAAGAGTACAAAAATATAAAATTTTACAAGAAAAACTGACACTATTCACGTATATACTGAGGTAAGAAGTCTTAAAACCTCAAATGTTTCAGGTAAATTCAGTCATGTGCTGATGATCCATTACATAAATATTAAAACTTAGAATATTAATTCATTCAAGATCACCCCAGTCACATGGTGCAGTTTGAAAATAGTTTATAGACCACTTCCCAAAAAAAAAAAAAAAAGTTCTAGCACTTACTTTAATTCCTTTAAATCCTAATCATCATGCGAAATAACTAGGATACATCAGCACATGCTTAAAAAGAACCTTTTTTCATGGTTTGCATTTTAGTGCAATGAGCAAATGTACAACATGAAAAATGCATCAAGAAATACGGAGTATAAACAAGTGGCAACCCCAGAAACACTTTATTACAACATAGTCTATTTAATAAATCGAGGTAAAGACATTCACAGACAAAGATGCAGACAAACAGCATGGGGAAAAGGAGGGGAAAGGGCAATGAAAACAAAAGTTCCCTATAAAAACTACGTCTAACAATTTACACATTACAGGCGTCGAAAATCGTGTGTTTTTGGTGGAGGACCGAGCAGGCAAGAATTACTTTAAACGCCAAAAATCTGAACTTACTTTTCTTCTTCCAATTATGCAGATCAAATAAAATGTACAAAATAAAAAAATAAGCTGCTGGGAATTAAGAGTGAGTAAGTATTTATATATTTGCGCTTTAAAGAGATCAGTACTGGAGCTCAGTTCGGCAGAGTCCTGTCGTCTTGGTGATGGTGGGAAGAACGCTGATGGACGAGGGTGAAGTGCTCGGGTCGTATCCTCCTCCTTCTCCTCCTCGTTTTCTTCCGTTCAGCTGAAATGTGTCAGAAACGAAGGTGGCAGTTTGGTTTGGGGGTTCAAACCCATACAAAGACACATTATACCTCACACACAGGCATGCGAGCTTCAGTTCAGAAACCATCATTTACAAATTTATCTACAACATGTTCAAATTTAAACACTTTACACAGCTTTTATCTTTCAGATTAAATCTGCATTACTAGAGAAATACTTTACAGAAAGACTTTAAAATCTGAAGATTGTCCAAATGTCACATCAACTATAAAGCAGAATTGAATTAAAATTGGCCATATTACTAAACACATTCAAAGTTAAACATTTCTGTAACATTTCATTCAGTAAAATTTGGAAATAACGCTACTTTGTCAGCAATTCAAGCACAAAGTTATTACACAGTTTCTATTATCCAATTACACAGATCAACTAAACCCAATTACAATTCCTACTTAACCATCAAATACTTTCAATGAAACTTTTTTAATTATTAGTCGAGTTGTTTTAGGAGGAAATCACTTTACGCAATCTGTAACACACCTCACAATTCTTCCAACTACTACAGTGGTAAGAACAAGTAAGTAAACCATTTGCAATCTCCCCTACAGAACTGCCTCAGCTCAACCTGTATTCTGGGTTTGATTTTTCAAGTATCTGAAGCTAATCTAGTACAGATTTACTTGGTTGCTGAGGGTAAATTTTCCTGCTGTACCACCAAGCTTCTTCTGAGCATCATCTTAGACATGCACGCTGACGTAATCCTGTGGGATGAAACGAACTTGGGAATACATTTTCTACTCCATCAGCTTCTCTGTCCAGGTCCAGCAATACAGCCTGAAATCACATCCCTCCACAATACTTCAGAGATGCTGTGATGTTTTCATACTGGCATGGTGATCTACTGTAAGAACATGCGTAGTGCCCTGTGGTCTTTCCAAAATTTCCAATTTTCATTTCTTCTGTCCACCAGACTCCCCCCCCCGGTAGTGTTGTGGAGTATGAAGGTGGTCTTTGGCAAATCTCTGATGATTTTTAAGAGCCATGACTCAAATCTTTCAGCTCCATGTGAATAGCACATTGACACCATTTGAGCTAGCTCTAAACCACACCTTCTCTCATTTCATTCATTGGACACCAGGGTTTCAAACACCTGCTTTCAGTTGGAATTTGCTGACAGCAGAAATATTGTTTTTGTTTGTGACCGTTAAAAAAAAAAAGATATTTTCAACTAATTTATACAGATAACCGGGAAATTGCAAATGGCTCACTTACTTCATGCCACTTAAATAACATTCATAAAACTGGGGGAAAAAAGGCACAACCAGAGCACTTTAATAAAATACTGCAGTTAGTAAATACTGCTAATTTTATAGCTGCTGAATAATGGAAGTGTCCTAATTGTAATCTTTATAATGTGTAACACTGACAATGTGCAACAAGTGAGCATGACAGTTATAAAATAATTGAGATGGTCAGGTTTGGTCAGCAGAATAAGACAAAACCAGGGCTGGACAAATAAACAAAGGTTTAAATTTAAACTTGAATACTTTTTGCAGATTCGTGGCCCAATCAATAATGAATAAAAATTGGAGTAACTATGAATTATGAAGATAACACTCTTGAGGAAATAGTCTGTATACAATAAACACCCTGTTAAAATATCAAGAGTTTCTGATGTACAAAATTTTGACCAAGTAGATTAGGTGTTTATCTTTAAGCTGTACTATCACACACATGTAATCAATGAAGCATTTTTAGATTTTTATTTCTCGACATTGAGCATGGCTTCAGCAGTTAGATGAAACCAAGATAAAGTGTTTATAAAATCTCCCAGTTGAGAGGTTGGATTAAAAGTGGGAGGAGAAAATAACTCCGTTTTGTCCAGCTTTAATGAACCACATAGGAGTACTTCCCTCTAAATCTGACAAAATACATATACATACACACAGTGTGTATATAGGCTGCTGAGAGACCATCAGCAACACTGAGGGACCTGCATTAACATCTAGCAAGTACTCATCAGTTCCTTCTTGAATTGAAGGAATGGGATGGGATGGCTTATCCAAACACCATTTGATAGACTGTGAAGCATGGTGGTGGTGGCAGTGTCACTATGGATCTGCTTCTCTTCAGTTGAGAATGTAAAACAAAATTCCAGTTCTAAATCTGTGTTGGTTTGAATAAGGTCAAAAGCATAAATCCAAGTCAACAAAACAGCATCAGAAGATAATCAGCATTCTGGGCGTATCTAATCAAAGCCTAGATTTAAATCATATCAAGAGCATTTGGAAAGAACCGAATACAGCTCTAGATACGACTTCCAGTCAAAATTTGACGGATCTTGAGCATTTTCACGTCAGATAAATTGACAATTTTATTGCCATTTTAAAAAAAATGAAATTTTAACAGGGGAAGGTGTATTTGTGTGTTCATTCTGAATTTGTCCAGCCCTGTAACAGGAAGAGAAATGCTACATATAAATAAACCCTAAAGGAAAGGACCTAATGTAATGATAGGTCAGCTCCTTCCACCATTAAAACCTACATAAAATAGGATTTCTAGCATAAAACATTCTATTTTTTCCACTGTTGAACTTAATTACAACTGAATACAACTAAACCTACATGTGCTGCAAAACACAAGAACAGAACCAGGAAGAACACAGAACTCAAGGCATGGGCCGATACTAGACGTGCATACAAACAATGTTCATTTGGTTTAAACTAGTATAATATAATTTCTACAAAAACTATATGAATATCAAATGAGCTGTAGACTTTATATCTGTTTATCGGCACATGCTTTGTTGAGTGTACACAAAAAGGCACAAACCTGCTAGCAACTTCTAAAGCGAAGCAATTCATAAGAAAAGTTACTTTTATCAATGTGTTATGATCCATACTATTCAAAGCCAAATATTAACATTTTTACTTAAAATCATTCAGTTGCAGTTGAATTACTTTAAAATGAACTATTAAGCTCAAGCTTAGAAATGAATTTCCTTATAATTTTCTTACTAAGCAAAATATAAAAAAGTAATTTAAATGCAACTTGACTGTCAATTATAAAATATACAAAATTTTAGTACCAAAATCCATAAACATTTACTTGAAAATGTTGTGCAAAAATTACATTTTTCGAACTGCATTCATGAATAACGCTGGCTTTGAATGATCAACATTTGCTCAGAATCCTCAAATAAGTGAAACATGAACAAGTGCACTGACAAACATGTAATGACATTTTAAATTGTGACATATGAAGAATATTGTGTTTAATGTAGGCATATTTGTTATTACTGTACTGATGGAACCTGGTGACTGATGCGATAAATGACATTATTCCATATCCATTAATTTTATGGTCTGTACACTGCCCAAAAAAAAAAAAAAAAAAGAGAAAAAAGAAAACGTCACACACCAAGATTTCATTGGCTAACTTTAGCTTTGATTACGGTGCAGTGTGGTGGTAAATTCATGCGACTCCTCATTCTCACAGAACTACACTTTCACAGCTCAGATAAAAGATGTGATACTCTGAAATAAAGTAACTAAACAGCTGGCATGTTTATGAAGGAACTGACAGACTACGCTCACCTGATGGGGCAGGTTTATCAAGTTCTACAAAACGACTGGACAGACCTTTAGTTCTGATGAGACCCCCCCCCCCTCTCTTTAAAATATTACTACAGTGAAACCTCGGATTACGAGTAAAGCGGTTTGCGAGTGTTCCGCAAGACGAGCAAAGATTTTTAATACATTTTGATTTGGAAAACAAGCCTTGTCTTGGGTTTACGAGCAACGAGTATCATGTATCATGCATGCGCTTCTTGTTTTGACGCCGAGCATCACGTGATCACAACTGAGCCAGCGGTTTTTCTCTCTTGCACTGTGGAATTGTGGGTAATCGTCTCCCCTGCTGGGTCTTAGTGCTCGTCCCTTACTGGTATACTCAACATCCGTGTATGTGTGTACTGTTTAACACAGACACAAAATATAATGTTTTACACACACGTGGTCAGTGTGTACAGCGCACGTGTAAAGCAAAAGCAAGTCTCATTAGAGAGGTTAAAGGTCCATTTTCTCTTTGCTCAAGGCTCAGCCTGCTGTGTGTCTGTGTGCGCGCATCGAATGTCAGATGTTTCTTTTTCTGATAAAACATTGTTTCTGTTGTGTGCATGAAAAGAGTGGAGGAAGGGTAACTAAGATGAGAAGGGGGGGAGAGGGGAGCTTACTTAAGATTCACATACACACGGCGCCTGCCCGCACAAAAATACTTATCTGTCTGGATTTTTTTTTATATATATTTTTTTTTAAATGTAAAGTGCAGGTTAATTTGTTTTATTTTTACTTAATATTTTGTGTTAATTATTTGTGTGTTTATTTTTTTTGGGCTGTGGAACGAATAATTTGAGTTTCCATTATTTCTTATGGGAGAATTCGATTTAGTTCAAGAGTTATTTTGGAATAGGAGTCGCTTCCAGAATGAATAATACTCGTAATCCAAGGTCCCACTATGTATTTAATGAGTAAAATCAAACCCAAATCAAAAATTACTTAAGCTTTTAATTATAAACAATTACACAGTACATTTTGATATTATGGACATTTCACCTTAAAACACTTTAATACAGCAAGTAAATCAGTGTAATATCTTTTGGCTAAAACTTTACTTGATAAATCTGCCCCTTTTCTCTTCAACCTAACATTTCTCTGATAAAGATAACTGTTAATAAAATAGTAATTTTCCTTGAAGCACCACGGTTCACCACAAAAAAATAATTTGAGGTAACTTGACTAGTATATTCATCAAGCTATGAATTACAAACTTCCCACTTTCCAGTAATAATAAGACCAGATCAGAAGCAAAAGTAAGGCACTAACAATGCCAAGGTCCTCCCTCTTACCTACTTTACACTAAATAAGAAACCTAATTCTACATAAATGTACCAACAGCCAAGTGGTATTCATGTTGAATGAAAGTGTAGACAAAATCACATGTAAAGATGACTACTAAATAATTCTACTCCAATCACATCTGAGTGAACTGTTACACAAGTTAGCTAAAGCTCACTTTAGAATAAAACAAAGCTTCTTGTCTCATTAACAGTACATACATAGAAACTCCTAGAACATTTATAAACAGTACCTGTAAATGGCCAACAATGTAAATGTAGTGACCGTGACAACTCCCTTCATTTACATGAGAAGCAAATCAAGTCTTAATAGGCCGTCTGTGGACATTTTCAATTCAACCTGAAGTCGATGAAAAGTGTATTGACCTACAGATTACAGCCTGTTTCAAAATAATACTTAAAACGGAAAGTTAGCTCGAACCTCCCATAAACTTATGTTCACCTTAGCAAGTGACCAACTAACAAGTGACTCTTAGTCCACTCTGTAAATCTGGCATGTACGGTTCGGTAAAACAAAATGTATTGTTTGGGTTCTCTACAGTCCCCCAGTTCTCAGCCTCAACATCACAATAGGTGAATAAATCAAACCAAGCTGGACATTTTAACTAATAATTTATCAAATAAATTACAATTTTATTTAAATAATTTTCTGACTTTTATAATGATTAACTTGATTAATAAAGATCTTGGAACCTTGAATTTGCTACTTGTGAAAAACAAAAATAAATACATAACATGAATACGTCACTTCCTAATGAGAACAAGGGGCCATGAAAAAGAAAAGAGAAAAAGAAATCCAAATATATTACACTGTTGAATGTTGAGGGCCAAAAACATTACCTTAAACAGCCAAAACACTGAACCAATGACATGATTGTCTATTTTTCTGAACAATTTAAAGACCACACAGTTCTTCAAAAACAGCCAAAACACGAATCTACTAACAATATGGTGTAATAGGGATTAAATTCCAAACAGTGCCTCAGTAACTTCCATGTAATATTTTGGTATTTTATACTAAAACATTTTTCTCACTGCCATGACATCATAAGCATCATACTTCAGACCTTTGGGAAATTTGGTTTAAAGTATCTTTTAAACAAAACTCTATGATGAAAATTTAACAAGACAGAAAAATCTGCAAACAGTTTTGACAGAATAATGCCAATCTGATTTATAAATTAATTCATGTAAAGTCTGATTGTCATTACACCAGGCACAGCTTTAATACATTTAAAAGATCTGACAGCAGAGAAAATTAGACATTAAACATGTATAACTTCTCCATACAAACAGTAACTTCAACCATGACTGACTACTGGAATATTAAAACTCTGTACATAGTTCATCATGTTTTAGTACTGTGAAGTAATTTTATCTTATTGAATACAACAAAACACTGATAATTAGATGCAGGTTTTTATAAAGAATTAAGCCAATTTATTCCAATATCAAGTTAAGAACCAGAAATTGGAGGTATTTGAGTGCACAATATTTTTGCATCCCAACAAAAAGGCGGTAGACCAAATTATACATCAAATCTACCTAAAAACGTGTTTAATGAATACTTTAATTAGTAAACCTCAGTTATCAGTCACATAAATTACGGTCACAAAAAAAAATAAATAAATAAATTTCAGTTTCCTAAGGGTTTATTACTAAAGACCAGTTTAACCCAGTTCACAATTTTTGCTAGTTTCAGAGCCGTTGCAGCAGCAGCACTACAGACGTAAATTAACTGGTGTGCTGTGAGAGTCTGTCTGTCTACACTGACTTTAAAATCACTTCCTACATTATTTTTTATATTTATAAAAGATGATTAACTTAATACAAAATCATCAAAATTTACAGTTAAAAGAAATTCTAATGTTTAGAAAATCTCACCATACAGTGGACCTAGAGGACATAAGACAAAGCTCCGGCTTAAACTGATGACATGCTGAGTTTCAACAGGTGAAACCAAAGCAAAAACCTCAATAACCCCTAATTTATTAAAAACTAATTTCTATCAATTTTTTAAAAATATACTAAAATGTATGCTGGCACTTGAGCAAAAACTATAAA
Organism: Channallabes apus; assembly: GCA_030522415.1. Classification (NCBI taxonomy): domain Eukaryota; kingdom Metazoa; phylum Chordata; class Actinopteri; order Siluriformes; family Clariidae; genus Channallabes; species Channallabes apus. Next base: position 985,138 of record CM060114.1, read on the forward strand.
CTCAACTGTAGGACAGTGTTTGGATTTCAGACAACCTCTGTAGAAAGTTTTCCATTTATGATATCAATTATCAGAGAATTTTAATATTTGAGTCAGTTAATGTTTCAAATTTATTTCAAACTTTTTTTTTATAAACTCAGGATTTACTTACAGCTTGAAAGTAAAGTACAAAACTGCATTTCTGTAATAACTTTAAAATATAATTTCTGATCCTCACAACTTACACCAACAATGGAATGGCATTTTTTCCACAAAGATCTTCAACAACAAAACCAGTTAATAATAAATTAAACACTGCTTTATAAAGCAGTCTCCACACACACAGTTGTAATCAAGTCTGGACATCAGAATCACCAAAGTTCAACATGTCCCTACTTATTGTTTGTACTCTTAATATACTTCAGAACCTAGTCAGTTTATCCACTAGACAAAATACAGCCAATTTGTAAATCATATAAAAGCCAAAATTTAAACAATTAATGCCATTTTATAGTCTGTATATATCTGATTATAATTTAATTACAGTAAAGAATTTGGTAAACTTGTCCACGAACATAATAAGGCTATAAAAATTTCTAATACACAAGACCTAGAGCTTTTTCTACACAGACAAAAATCCTTTATGATGACATCAGTACAAAATTTAGAATCAAGAACCAAACAAATTTCAGCATGGATGAGCAGTTAAGAATTAAATGAAAGGATTCAGTATGATCAAAATAAAATAGTGTGTTTGTGTGCTTACCGTACTGTTACCTACCTGGTTCGTCCTGCAGTAGTGTAGTAGAGCTGGTTTAAAAGGATTGGTTAAGAAAAGAAAAAAACACAGAACTGATATACACACATTAATAATTAACCCACACACACACACCTCAGTGCCCTAACGATGGCGGTACTCCCTCTCTCGATCACGGTCTCTCTCTCGGTCACGGTCCCTCTCGCGGTGGCGGTCCCTCTCGCGGCTCCGCTCTCTGTAATAATCTTCATGGCGGTCGCGGCTGCGCGATTTGTGGCGTCGACTCTTCTCGCGGGATCGGCTGTGGTCCCGATCCCGCGATCGCTCTCGTCTGCTGAGAGAGGCAGAAGGGTCAATGTGAGGGTGGGACGAGCATGTGGCGGCGGCGACGGGATGCGAGCGCAGGCGAGCGGCGTACCTGGAGGCGGAGCCGTAGGATTTGGACTCGATGCCGTGCAGGCAGTCCTGCAGAGAGCTGATCAACACCTTACAGCGATCGTCAGCTGAAACCTTCGACTGCTTGATCAGTGAGATCGCAGTCACCAGTGTCTCGATAGCGCTGCCGTAATCTCCTGAAACACACATACAGTTGCCATCAATCAGTCCAATCGGATCATGGACGGTACCATTACCCAGGTGTCCAATCACCTCCCCGTCTTTACCTGCGCTTGCGTCCGACACAGCCCTGGATATGGCGCTGCTGGAGATAGCTCTGTTCCTGTTCATGATCTCCTCAAACTCAGCCTCACTCAGAGGAGCCCGAGCTGCGTCCATCTCCCTGACAAAGCACAAAATCAAAAACCGTAAACACACAGATAGACCACCTGGTGCTATAAACACTAGAGAAGAGCACTCTGGGAAAGTCCGTCACCTGCCCGGACCGTAATCCCGGTCATAGGGTGGAGGCCGTCCATAAGGATCGTTAGGGGGTGGGGCTCTGTCTGGTGCCGTCATGTTGTTGCTTCCGGGTGGCGGGAAGAAGGCGGGGTTAACGTGGGGGGCGGGTGGTGGGCCTCCAGGAGGGGGACCGCGCATGTGAGGGGGTGGAGCCAAAGCCAGGGGAGGGACAATAGGACCAGGGGGACGAGGTGGGAAGGGGCCGGGAGGGGGTGGACCTTGCTGAGGTGGGGGTGGACCAGGAGGCGGACCATAACCTGGAGGAGGCGGGCCAGGGGGTAGCGGGCCAAGGGGAGGTTGGCCAAACTGACCAGGAAACAGGACAGGAGGAGGTGGGCGGTCCCCTCTATTAGGGGGCCCGGAAAGGGGTGGGACTAAACCTTGTCCAGGAGGCGGTGGGCCAGGAGGACCTGGAGGACCAGGGGGGCCTGGGGGGGGACGAGGAGGACCCTGCATACCACCTGAAGATGAGAGAGTACAATATTAGAACATAGAGAGAGAACTGATCAAACAGGAAGAATAAAATATATAAAAACACTAAAGTCGCAGTAAATGTCGTACCAGGGAAGTGTGGAGCAGGCGCACCAGGTCCAACAGGTCCAGGAAAGCGGTCTCCTGGCCCTGCAGGACCTGGAAAGCGTCCTCGACCCCTACCTAGGGGAAAACCACCACGGGGACCCACACCTGGAGGTCCAGCCTTCCCTTCCCCTGACATCTGCCCCGACTGGGTGCCTAAAAAAAGCAAACAAAAAACATCCGGGTGGTGATGTAACCATAGCTGACACGATGAGCAGAAACACCCGACACGTGCACTCTCAGAATAATTCAGAGTGTGACGAGACACGGGAGGGTGAAGGAGACTCACTCTTACGTGACTGTAACTCGAACTGACTGAGCGACTGTTTGTTGCAGGGTGTGACGATTGGGTTCTGGCCGTGCAGCTCTCGCTTCGACAGCAAATCCAGTAACTTCCTGGAGGAGGCTTCTGATCCCACACACACCAGCGCAAACCTGCAACACGACACAGTAACACAGGGTTCAGAATCGGATCGGTCCAGTGTCCACTACCAACCAACTCTAGTACACTGGCTGATCAAGCGGTGCGTCTCTGTTATACATGTGATAACAGACAGTGTGTACAGATGCAGACTGTGTGTGGCCTCACCCTTTGGACTGTCCGTTAGCTCGGTTCTCAAAGAACTTGATCTCCAGGACGTCACTGATGCCGATGGAGCGAATGGCTTCCGTCAGATCCTCATCTGTGGTCCACTGTGGAGCACATGCAGAGGTTCACACGTACATCTATAATGTCTAACATGATCGAGGGTTTAAATATGTTTAACTTTCTATTGTTTCACTGCACACTGATGCATGTGTGTGTTCCTGAGTTGTGTGCGAGTGTGTACATACCCAGGTAAGGTTGCCGATGTACAGTGCGATGCGTTTGCCTGTGTACGTGTACACGACGTTGGGCGGAGCTCCTTTATTGCCCTCGGTGCCGCCGGGCGTGGGCAGGTTGTCCAGGTAATCTCTGTCCTCAGGCGCATCTCCGTTATTGGCCGAGGGAGAGATAACATCGTCGTACAGGTCGATCTGCTCATGTACGGGATAATCTGCTTCCTGTGAACACACAAAAGGTAGATCATGTGACTAACCACCTCATAGACAGGTAAAACACAAAAAATAAGTCATTTGAGTGATTTGATCGTGTGATGTAAATCATAACCACCCTCACCGGACCTTTAATGAGGTAGGTCATGTGACCAGGGTAGACATTAGTCCCCATCCTGCCACCATAACACTAACACACTGTGTTCTGACTTGTTTCCATCACAACCAGCATTAACCTTTCCCTCGATCTGATTTACGGGAGCTCTTCTATTGTATCAGACTACACGGCTCAGCTTCCAGGGGTCACTGGCACAAGATATCGAGTCAGTATCTGAACACCACAAGTACCAAATTTAACCTGCGCCACAAGTTAAATAAAAATGATAGATCAATGTCCTGGTACGTCGGCTTTTTGTGTCTAGTTTTGAGACTTCAAAACTAGTGCCAGGACTCGATTAAAATTTTTTTTTATTAATTACAAAGCCTCTAATTATTCTAAATTAATCGCATATAATATAATATATTTGACCTGAGAACACTGAAGTAAGTTTTTTTTCATATGGATTTTTAGCATGCCATTGAATAATGACTGAATACATAAGCTTAAGCAACAAAAGAGTTTATTTTTGTTCAACCAAGTCCAACAGACCAGTGCAATATTGCCATTAAGTGTAGCAATAGAATATTTAGAAATATAGAAATGTAGCCTACATTTCAGAAATTCAGGTACCCCATAGGTAGGTAGACCTTCTGTAAACTGTTTTTTTAAGTAAAACACAGTACTGTCAAGTACATTGGAAACCCTGACTATTAAACCCTGACGCTTCTATCCATTCGTTGTTTATAACAAAATTTCTCATCCACAGGGCCAACCGAAGTGGCCTCATCAGCTTCTGTGTCCATGTTCACTATGGTTTGTTTGTGTCTGAACGCTAGTTGGTGCTCCAGTATAATCGGTCCGCAAAAGTCATCCAGTGAGAAACGTTCCGTAAAAAACGGAAAAACGTGCGTAAAAAATTTAACACATTTGTGTGTAATTAATCTAAATTAACGCGTTAAAGTCCCGGCCCTAATCAAAACATTTCAGTTTCATCAAAACCTTTTACATCTTGTGTGGTAACAGTGAATATGTTGAAACCATTTAATTATTAGAAATAATACATATGGTGGATGACAAAGATACAGCCAGGAACAATGTTAAACTCTTGTATCTGAAGTTAGTTTGAAGCTTTTAAATGCTGCTCTGGGTTTTTAAGTGAAAATACTAATGTCATAAGGAACATGATACATTTAATTGCTCATTAAACTTTTTAAATTGTAATAACCAGGAAAAATATAGATATTTATAACACTGCAATACTTATAGAATTGCACATTTTAACTGCATCGTTATGAAGGTGTGGTGATGTGATATATTGGAGATTATATATGGATACGAGTTCTTTTGTGATGTCTGTCTCCTGAGTCTGATGGGCCTCGAAATTTCTGCTGCACAACAGGAACAAAATATCACAGAAAAACCAAATCAGCTGATTTGAACCGACAGTAGTTTTTTTTTCCTAAACAATAAAATGTATAAACAGTGTATACGTGCTAAAGCTCCTCTCCCTCACCACAGTGTGCAGGAGTGTGAGGCTAACGCTCATTAGCACAGCTCTGCTAACACACTATAAACAATGGCCGCTCACTCACACACACTCAAATATAAACACACAAACATACTCCACAGGCTGGTAAACCTTCTTACAAGTAAAGTTTAATCTTATATTCTAAGTAAATAAATAAGAGAAACGAACAATAATAATGGTGATGATGCAGCGTTTAATACAAGATTAACCAGAACACGACGCGGGACGGGGCCGAGTGCCAATCCGCCGCTCCGCAGTCTAAACTAAGTGCACTACACAATGAACAGAACGCGTTCATCACTCTCACTACCTAGTAAACGTGCACGCGATTTGAGACCCCGCCCCCGACTCCAAGCCATTTCATTGTGCGCACTCGCGGTTAGCTCGCGACGCTAACGCTCCGTGCACGCGCTGCAGCCTCAATCAACAATAAATACGATAGCGTAAAAAAAGGCAAACAACAACAATATTAACGCGATTCAGACTGAACAACCGTGTTATTGTGCTTGTTGAAGTCGTACCTGATTGAACTCCTCTTCTACATCCGCGTAAATGTCGATGTGATCAACACCGTCCGCCATTTTCCGCTCCTCTGTCCTCCTCCCTCAGCGGGCGGAAATGACGAAGTCGGCGCGCGAGCCTGCGGAAGAAGGAACAACGCGCCTAAACGGTGACGTCAGAGCGTTCGACCTCCCCACGTGACCGTCCATATAGTTAGCGGTGCTTTGCGAAGCAAATCATTAGTGATGGGAAGTTTGAATCATTTTAGTGACTCGGTTCTTTGAATGTCGTTCATTTAAAAAAACGAATCTGTTTTTGAATCTGTTTACTTAATTTCGTTCTTTTGATCAGAAATAACATCCAAAAATTGTGGCTTTTGTTCCAGTAAAGAAAATATTACAGTGCAGCTAAGGACATATTATAATAATAAACAGAATGAGGAGCTCACCTATTATATCTTCGTCGTTTGTTCTTTTGAATCTATTGCACCGCATAGCGTCTATGGGAGTCACGTGACAAAAGAACGAACAAATTGGAGTAGAAGAGTCATTGAGAAAGAATCGCTCAATTCTGTTTCCTGTACATTACCTATGGAGGGTTTGCGACGCTTTGCGCATGCGCGCACAGTAGACTATGAACGAATCAGTCGACGACTCGTTCTTCTGAGTCACGATAAAGATTCGTTCAAAAAGACTGAATCGTTCATGAACGACTCATCACTACAAAGCATCACCTGTATTATCTTGCAGGCTTATTAAGTGTAAGCGCACACTTAGGCTGAATCCCATTTCTACCCCTTACCCCTTCACATAGCCCTACCCCTCCGTTTGGCGCGTTCACGTGAAGGGGTAGGGGTGTCTCATTTCTCTTTTGGTTGGAGGGGGAGGGGGAAGGGGAAGGGCCAGATAGCCCTTCAAACGAAGATTTTTCAGGACCTCACTTCAAACGAAGGGCTAAGAGAAATTTTCAACATGGCGGCTCACTCGAGCAAACAGACGCATAAATGTAAATTTTTGCCATAAATAAAGATTTTTATGACAAGTTTTCATTATATGTAAGGCTGAATCCCATTTCTATTTTCTACCCCTTCCCCTTCCCCTTCCCCTACCCCTTCCCCTTGTCCCTTGAAACGAAGTGGAAAGGGGAAGGGTTTAAATTTTTCCCCTAAGAAATGGGACACCACTACAACACTGTTATACGTCATCATACGTTGTCACTAGTTCCTAATGTTACGTTAAAGGACATGCGCCGATGTTTATCACACATTGCAATAAGAGAGAGATTACTCACTCCCAAAGTATTTTCGCGCCGTATTTCATCCCTATACATAATATAAATTATAAAAATATATAAAAATAAAATATATATTTGTAATATCGTGCAATCGGTGCTAGCCGCTAGCAAACTTTAGCGATTTTTTTGCAAACATTTCTTTACAGAACATCACCATAAACACAAACACAAGACTAGAGGTAATATACATATAATGAAAACTTGTCATAAAAATCTTTATTTATGGCAAAAATTTACATTTATGGGTCTGTTTGCTCGAGTGAGCCGCCATGTTGAAAATTTCTCTTAGCCCTTCGTTTGAAGTGAGGTCCTGAAAAATCTTCGTTTGAAGGGCTATCTGGCCCTTCCCCTTCCCCCTCCCCCTCCAACCAAAAGAGAAATGAGACACCCCTACCCCTTCACGTGAACGCGCCAAACGGAGGGGTAGGGCTATGTGAAGGGGTAAGGGGTAGAAATGGGATTCAGCCTATATTACCTCTAGTCTTGTGTTTGTGTTTATGGTGATGTTCTGTAAAGAAATGTTTGCAAAAAAATCGCTAAAGTTTGCTAGCGGCTAGCACCGATTGCACGATATTACAAATATATATTTTATTTTTATATATTTTTATAATTTATATTATGTATAGGGATGAAATACGGCGCGAAAATACTTTGGGAGTGAGTAATCTCTCTCTTATTGCAATGTGTGATAAACATCGGCGCATGTCCTTTAACGTAACATTAGGAACTAGTGACAACGTATGATGACGTATAACAGTGTTGTAGTGGTGTCCCATTTCTTAGGGGAAAAATTTAAACCCTTCCCCTTTCCACTTCGTTTCAAGGGACAAGGGGAAGGGGAAGGGGTAGGGGAAGGGGAAGGGGAAGGGGTAGAAAATAGAAATGGGATTCAGCCTTATTACTCTTCATTGCGCAATCGGTTTATTATATCCCTAAAATTTTGGACCGTTTCTTGTCCCGCAGTTCCACGCCGAACCACACGTATGTTACACCGTTCCGTTCGGCTCGCTCGGGAATGGTGTGCTATGACTTTTGGTCGGGGGTCGTCGTGCGGTGCTCCCGATATCCCCAAAAAACCCGCCCTGTAAAGTCCCATAGACTTAACATTCAGGCCGGCCTCTGTTGTGACATCACAGCCGTGACTATGATGCACCGGAAGGCTCCACCATGCACTGGATGGTGTCCACGCACATTAGCAGTAACCCGGCCGTCGCAGAGGCACACTTAAAAATTTCTCCAGAAATTTTCGCTCTCTAGTTATTATTATTATTATATTTTTTCTCGTTTTCTGTACAAACTTTGGTGTGTAAATTTAGTTCCGCAACGTTTGTCGTGGACCCATGAAAGAGGTGCCAAATTGTGCGGCTTATTCCGGGAATGGGGTGCTATGACTTTTCTAAGAGGTGGATCAAGAGGATCAAAAATCTCATAGACTTAACATTTGACTGATTCTAGTGCAGAGCAAGAAATCTCACATTCAGAAATCTCAAATTCACCACATTTGAAAAGGCTTACAAGCTGTGTCAGAGAATACCCCCCCCCCCCAAAAAAAAAAAAATTTAATTCTATTTTATTTGTATAGGACTTTTAATAATTGTCATTGTCACAAAGCAGCTTTACACAATCAAAATAATTATTTAATTTTGTATGGAATGTGAATGTGTATGAATAAAAAATGTTCAGATAGTCCCTGGTGAGCAAGCCCGAGGGCGACAGTGGCAAGGAAAAACTCCCTGAGATGGTAATAGGAAGAAACCTTGAGAGGAACCAGACTCAACAGGGAACCCATCCTCATCTGGGTGAAACAGATAGCAGGAAATGATCTGCATTTATACAGTGTGTTAGGTGGCAGCAGTTCAGCTATAATAGTTGATGTTAATTGATGTTATAATAGTTGATGTTAAAATGGAGTCCAGTAGTTATTGGAGACTCAGATAGACTTGTAGAAAGTTCCAGTCCTGAACTATCGAATTGTCAAGTCCTCAGAGAAACAGCTGACAACACCAGTCGAGGCCAGAACCATCTTCTAAGTAGATAGAATCATCCCCAGACACCAGACGCATCCCAAAGAGACACACGGGGCATCCATGTGACGAGACCTCCAACCAGAAACGGGGCACCAGGATGGACCAGACAGGTCCGGAGGGCAGAGGGAGTCTGGATCACTGGCAGCTCAGGAACCACATGTGTAGCTCGACAGAGAGAGAGAGAGAAAGAGTGAAAGGGGGAGACAGGGGGAGAGAGGAAAGAGAAAGAGGGGGAGAAAGAGAAGAGGAGGAGAGATGGCAATTAGATATGGTCACAGTCACATAATGTATAATGTGAATGTATATTTCATATATATATATATATATATATATATATATATATGAATGTCTCCTGGAACAGAACTCATTTGTAAGTCTGGAACTTATTGTACAAATGTTTACAAAGTGTCATCAATATGCTACTTCTGAAAATAAAAAGATTCTGAAAATAAGGGCATTGTTTCTGGCAATACACACACACACACACACACACACACACACAACGCCCCCATTGTGGATGCCCAGACATATTTTATCCTAACACAAACCATACACCTTACCCTGCATGGGTCAGATTCTGTATACAGTATTTTAGCGTTGCAGTGCTAAATTGAAACAACGCATGTATGTGAGTGTATTTATTACTGTTGGTACAACTGACATTTGAAATATTCACCCAAACCAAAATGAAATGAAATATGGCCTACCTTACCCACCAGCTAAACCACCAACAGCAGCTCCATGTAGGGCAGCAGGGGCACAGTACAGAACTCTCAACACTCCAGAATTACATGAGAGTGTGTAAAGATGAGTGATCTCATGTGACTCACGCTCAATGTATGAGAGTTGGCATCTTTGATTGATGGTCTGGCCCCTGGGGATGAATTCTCAGTTCACGATGATGTGAATGTAACAGAAAAATGTTGAAGTCGGTCGAGCTGCGGACCTGCCTCACCGCTTTTCGGTCATGATGATGGGCTCTTCCCTGTGAAGACTGTTGCTTCATCTCAGGGTCGTACCCATACACCCAGGTTTCGTCACCGGTAACGTGGGTCAAGGACAAGTCATTCACGACATGCTGACGGAGTGCTTGGCAGACTTTGACACGATGTTACTTCCACTTTGGGGTCAGCAAGAGTAGAGAAATGACGAAATCGGTGCGTGAGCCTGTGGAAGAAGGAACAACATGCCTAAACGGTGACATCAGAGCGATGACTTCCCCACGTGAACGTCCATATAGTTAGTTGTGCTTCTTCTGTACAAACTGTGACTATAACTACACCCAAGTTTTGTCACCGGTAATGATTCTCGCTAAGAATCACTTGTATTATCTTGCAGGCTTATAATTTTTTTTCTCTTCTTGTGTACCATTAGTCATAGACTCATGAAAGAGGTATCATATCATGCGGCTTATTCCAGGAATTAATTCCATTCGTAAGTCGGATTTGTTCTTAAGTCCGACAAAGCTAGTCTTATACGCCTTTAACACCAATGTAAAATATAAAGCATACCAATCCACTTGACTAAGTCTCTGTTCACTTTCCCCACACTGCCAGCATGTGGCCAAAAACTGCAACCACACCTAATGAGTATTTAACCCCAAAAGTGAAATGTAACAGCGTTGTCTCTGAGCCATTAAATCATAAGGAGAATTACGGACACCATTTCGTCTCAGTGCTGTTTTCCACTGTACTGTATTGAACTGTGAACTGTGTTTTGTTGCGGATTTTAGGATGTTGTTGAGCAATTTAGAATTATTTCGCATCAGGACAGCTTTACAGGACAGTTGGGGACTACATGTATATTCGTTAAATGTAGACCCTAGAATTTGTCATTAAAGTTGACCATCATTTCTATCATAGGTGGGAAAATTCCCTTTATACTAATTGCAAGTAAGCACTCCCTCGCTCTCCATCATTCTGTATCTCTCTGTCTCTCTCCCTCTCTTTCACTGTCATTCTGTTGAGCTAAACAGGTGAAATAAAATTCAATTCGAGACGCTCATCCTGCTTCCCACTCTTCTATCCTTGAAGCCATTACACTTATGTATTAGTAAAAATAACAAATCTGGGTCACATCCTCTGCGTGTGGTGATTCCATAAACTCTGCCACGGGTTGTAAGCATCTAATCATCATTTTTAATCTTACAGGCACTATTGATCAAAAGCACTGTCTGCTGCATTATGAGCATTACAGTATATAATACACTGTCATTAAAAAAGCTGGGCAACTAAAAACTAGGAATTGTGGGGAAAAGCAAAGAAGTAGCAACAAAGAGCTTCCAAATAAATACGAAACACTAACAAAGCTGTATTCATTCACAGAATGGTGTCACACAACAAAGCACAGAGACACACTCTACACTGCTGTGATTAATCAGGGAGACGTGGCAAGGAGAGCGTGAAACGATAACATAAGCTAAATTTCAACGATTGTTACACTACATATAATACTACATATGTACAGTGTCTCAGTGTAGTACACAGGGATTGTGTTGACTCCACCACATGTGAGTAAGTAAGAAGTATTCTGCTGGATGTAAATGAATATGTGACAGTTGTCAGATTTGTGGTTTTATATGGAGTTTGTCTTTATTATTGTTGTTGTTGTTATTATTTGTTATTATAGAATTGCTGTAATAAATAAATAGTTTCCATTTCAAATTTAACCCAAAATCTATAACATTGTTATATTTATGATAAAAAGCTCTTCAAATGTGTCCTATTTTCATTTCTCTGATTAGTATTATTATTTAAGCTCCCATGTTTAGTTCTTGTCTTGTATCCATTATGTTTTGTTTATCCCTGTTTGCGTTACTCCTGTTTAAGTATCAGTAGGGTTTACTGATGGTAAAAAAAGTAGTGTTGGCTCTGTTCATGTTTCTATTCATTCATTCATTCATTCATTCATGTTAAAAATAGTCTTAACACCTACACATACGTGAACCATGATACATGACAGAAATTTAGGGCTCCAAGTCCAATGTAGTGAATGGGCCACCCCTAATGGTCCACACACACACACACACACACATATATTTTGGGTGGGGCTATGACTGAGTTGACTGGCAATGAGAAGCATGTGGGGTAAATGAACAGTGTAGGATCTCATGAGACACTCAGAGGGAAGGATGAAAGCAGTGAACATATGAGGTGAGCATACTGTATAGACCACAAGAGAAGGACTGAGGGTTCAGTGCATGGCTGTGTCCAAGGTGAAGAGAAACTCTGTACCTCATGAATACTAATCAATCAACAAGGAACAACAGCAGTGACTCCACGCCATCCAGCAGCAAGTTATGGAGCTTGATATTCGAATAGACATATGCCATGTTGTTCTTTCAGCTTAGCATGAGGTGGAGTGAATGAAGGAACTTCTGGATGAAGGATCTTTGTTTACCAGACAGCTGACTTTGCTCAAGAGAGAGGTCAATAGTGATGTGCAATTGAATTAAGTTTGAGTTACCTTTTCTGATGTCAATGTTGTTGGCTCTGTTATGGTAACCCTGTAGTGCCTGTAGTGCCTCCTAGCCCTGTTATGTCTCCTAATAGACAGGGACACAGCCGCCTATTCGGGCCAGCTGGCGATAATTAACGTTAATAGCATCTCGGACTAAACTCCGCCCCCCGCTTTTATAATGCGGAGCCAGCCCGAGATCCTATTAACGTTAATTACCGCTAGCCGGGCCGAATATGCGGCTCCCTTTTGAGCAAGGAGTGATAGAAAATTTGGGCGCACACCCATCACAGGACATTGACATTGTCCCTCCCACAGCCCGAGCTCACCATTGCCACTGGCACTGCAGAGTAAGACCCCAGCCTCGTCCGAGACTCAACCCAGGGTCTGTGCCAGGTGCCACCGTGCGCACATTCTCCACCAGTGTAATGGGTTAGACTGATGTTGCACGGGGGGCGCCATAAAGCAAAATGGAGAAGGAAAGGGTTAAACGAAGGAGGATGTAAAGAAGGGAAGGAAAGTTGGTGCACGTGCAGGTCCGGAGGCAGTGCCACGCTGCCATGCGGGCACACAGCTTTCCTTCCCTTTCATTCCATCCTCCCTCCTTTAACCCTTTCCTTCCCCATTTTTCCTAAATAAATTACCCTTTTCCCCGTAAGACCTCGCCTCGTGTCCATACTTTATGGTGCCGCCCGTGCAACATGGGTTGAACCTGTTACAGGGCTCCAAAAAGGGTGCAGTGTAATTCATGAGCATCAGTGACAGCAAATCTTCTACCATCCACCTGTCGCTTGCTCCCTATAAATTGTCCCCAGTGGCATATGCTGGTGAGAAGGATGACATATGCATGCTATTTATGTCGTATTCTCTCCCCCCAGACTCTGATTTGTGTGAGAGCCCCTTCACTTGCACACCACGAAGAAGAAGCCAGTGCCCCAGCACTCCCATGTAGGCACTGAGACACCCTCTGTCAACCCTGCACTGCTTGAGACATGCCTAGCCCTGTTTCAGCCAAACACTGCATCATCTCCACTTATCTCTGCAGCATTGTCTGGTGCAGAAGACATCATGCTTATCCCACTGCCTGGATTTGAGGACATTATGTTTGTTCTGCTATCTGGGTTTGAAGACATCATGTTTGCTTCACCACTTCCCATCACCTCCCAGCCTCACTCATGTAGTGCTGATGCCACCACATGGATTTGGAGAGGTTGAGCTCACACTGTGCGTTCTACAAGAACCCAAGCTCTGTGTTCTAGTTTAGCTCAGTTACCATACCAAACTCCAGTTCTATCCTTACAACAAGCGTGTGTAATCTAAACATCAATGAGTGTTTTGCCTTCCAATGGACTTGCATCCCACCAGTGTTTCTGTAAAAGATTCTGCACTTACCATGACCATGCCCAGGATAAAGCTCTAACTGATAAATGAACATAAAAAATGATGGGTACAGTCAAGCAGATGTCAGTTGTCATAAAAAAAGCTTCATGCACATATTAGGACCTTACTTAATAAGCTTTAAAGATTTTAATAACCATTGAAAGCTGTGTTGTTTTATTCCAGTATGCTTGTGTGTGTATGAGTATGTGTTACTTTTTTATTTTAGGTGCTGTTTCTGACTGGAAGTATGAAACCTGGAGAGAAATTAGTTTTCACCTCTTGCTTGTTTCAAGGTTTGCAAATTAATTATTAATAAATGTCATGCATTTAGTAAAAAAAAATGTCATGTGTGACAGTAATATTTTGTGTTATGGTGTGTGCTTGCAGCTGTTTTGTGTAGAGAATTCTTGATCAATCTACCAGAAAGTATAGAAGCTGTGAGAGGACTCTGTGTTTTCATCCCCTGCAGTTTTGATTTTAATGAACAATATGATGCACAACTATATATAAATCCTGTAGGAGTCTGGTATAAAGGTGACAATTGGGCAAAACACAAAGTCTTTTCCTCAAAAACTTCTGAAGGCAACCAGATTGATGGCAAAATCATAGGAGACCTCAGGAGGAAGAACTGCACCACCATCTTCAACAACGTCAATGAAAGCGACAGTGGAGAATATTACTTTAGGATAGTGTCTGGAAATCTGAAATATATTTATCCTTCTTCTTTTTATTTAAATGTCAGAGGTGAGAGCTGCAACACAGCATAGTACATTATGTATTTAATTACAATAATGATGCACTAGAACATATTTAAACCTCATCTCTAATGTACTGTAATACTGTGTTTATCTCAGGCTCTCCAATCATACCCTCAATAAGACTGTATAAGGAGGATCAGGGGGAGGGGGAGGGGGAAGACCAAAATGAGGTGGTGGAGGGAACTTCAATGAAGCTCATTTGCTCAGCTCGATCTCCGTGTCCCTTCAACCCCCCCACTTTTACATGGAACTTCCTGCCAGAGGATGGAGCACATGAACAAAATCACAATACCAGATTTAGCTCCTCTCAGCTGAACTTCAATGCTACTCACCTGCATCATGGACTTGATTTCACATGCAATGCCACCTACTGGCTCCAGAACAACACCAAATCAGTACAGAGCTTTTTTATGCTACATGTTCTGTGTAAGTGTTTCTCAACCAGCCCACATTCCATACACTTAAATTATACAAAGATATTTACTTATATATACACTTCCTCTTTTAGATGGTCCAAGAAACATGTCAGTATCAGCATCTCCATCTGCTTCAGTGGTTTTGGGCAGTTCAGTGTCTCTGAGTTGCAGCAGTGATGCAAACCCAGCAGTGCAGAGCTACACCTGGTACAGAGAGAACGGAGAGCAGATAGGAACCGGAAACCATCTCACCATCAACAAGACTGTTACTACACACAGTGGTTTATACTACTGTAGAGCTCAAAACCAGCAAGGAGAACAGAAGGCATCTGTCCACCTGGATGTGCAGTGTGAGTACAGTTGTGTTGCATTATTACATAGAAAAGTCATTGTTTAAAGATTGCCAGTGACTCAACTGTACTGACATCTAGAGGAAGTTTATTTCATCACCTAACTGCCAGAACAGAAAACAGTCCAGATGTGTGTCATCCTCATCTCCTGGGGTGGTGCGGGAAAATTTAGAAAGGTGGAAAACAAGCCATGCAGCTGCATTTTGGATCAACTGCAGGGGACCAGTAGTGCACTGAGGCAGAACCACCAGGAGTGAGTTGCAATAGATCAGTCCTGAAATAATATGGGACTGAATAAGCAGCTGAGTATCATGTGTGGAGAGAAATGGATGAATTGTTTTGCTCTTGTAAAGAAGAAACCGACAAGAGCAAGTAAGGTAGCAATGTGTGCGAAAATGACAGTTGATTGTCCAGAGTTATCTCAAGTTTGCGGTCAGTGACTGAAGGAGTTATCCAATTGTTGTCCAGGGAGATCATAAGATCCTGACAGGGAATAAATCACCTAGAATGGACAGCAGTTTGGTGTTAGTTGATGAACTGCCATTCAGGATGAGATGTTTGACAGACATACTAAGATCCAGATGGAAATCTGAGTGTCTGAGGGAGGAAAGGAGAGAATAAGCTGTGTGTCATGACATAACAATGGTATGAAAAGCCGTGTGAGGATATGACCCCACCAAAAGTCTGAGTATAGAGGGAGAAAATAAGAGGTCCAAGTAGTAAGCCTCACGGGACTAGAGGACGAGCACCAGAATGTTTCCCAATCAGAAGCCGTGGGTGAATAAAACCATCTGTGATGCTCTGAGATCTCGCACCGCTGCCTATAATGCGGGACTTGCATCGGGGACATGGACCCGTACAAGGCTGCGTCACACAACGAGACGAAGCAACACTACGGGAGAAAACTAAAGTCACATCTCCAACAGAGTGACTCTAGGAGCCTGTGGCAGGGCCTAAGGACAATAACGGACTACAAAGTACCTCCGGTATGACGAACATGGACGTGACTCTGGCAGACGAGCTGAACGTCTATGCTCGCTTCCAAACTGCAGCTAAAGACGATAACGATGCTAATGCTAGCGGCTCCAATGGCTGCATACAGGAAGACACTACCAGCACAGGAAACACCGGAGACGGCATCTGAGGTCGAGTCCTCAGAGCCTGCACAGACCAGTTAGCACCTGTGTTTTTCTGAGATATTCAACCTCTCTTTATCTCTGTCGTTGATCCCCACATGCTTTATGGTGTCCATCATTGTTCCTGTCCCAAAGAAACCCCATCCTGCTTCCCTCAATGACTATCATATGTATGGTTTTCCATCCACTTCTTTCTTCAAATGTTGCTGAGAGGTTGAAGAGAATACACGATGACAATTTAGCTGATCGAGCAGCATGGAGGGTCTCAGTGACAGGCAGAGGTGCAGTCTCAGTGGAATGTACCACTTTTATTCTGGATTGGTTAAGATCATTGATGTTGTTAATGGTTGTGATGAATGGGAGGAGATCTTGCGAGATGGCCTGGAGTATTGTGGATGGTGGCTGGGATTGGAGGAAGTGATGATATGCTGAATCTCTTCGATTGTTAGGCTGGAGTATTTTGCTATGGGAGGAGTTTTGCTGTAGGGGTTGAGGTGGGAGCAAAAGTCTAACAGATTGCTGATATTTTCCCATCAAAAACTATTATACTGTTTTTGCCACCATGGAGCGGCTGAGCTGTCCACACAGCGCTGTGGAGGGGGAGACTCGTCCAGGAAACAGTGGCAGCAGTGCGGAGTCAACCAGCCGGAGGACACCAAGGTGCCCGCATCTGCTATGGGCCTCACCAACTGTACACTAGTGACACACCTGAGTCATGGCCCATAAAGGTCAGTCCTGAACACACTGACACCATAGGTAGACACATCATACTCTGTGCTGATATGAACACAATCACTGATGTAAACAACACAAGTGTAGGTCACGATGTCAGTACAGTAACCAGGGCTGACAGTGACCCCACCCCTAACATCTGCTCAGAAGAAGTACAGCAACCATAGACCACCACACCACCACTGCCCCCTTAAAAGAGCACTACAGCCAATGCCAGGAGGAAAAGAGAGGACACATCCGCCACACAACCCCTCAGCAAATGCCAAACCCGCAGTCTCTGAGCGGTGCAACACAGGAGACTGAAGGAGCAGGGTGTCACGTTTACGCTGTTGGTGAGTGCGTGCCATGAATGCAGGAGGCGAGCTGGCAGTTCAACAAAGACTTTTATTATACTTTTAAATATAAACAAAAGTAAACAGGCTCTTTCCTGAGCACTTAATAGTCTTTATCTTTACTATAAAAACAGAACCAACAAAACAAACATAATCACTGCAACAAAAGCTAGACACTGTTTTAACTTAAAGCAGCCTATTTATAATGACTTTAATTACCTACCTCGGTTCAGGTGCACGCTTGCGACAAGTTAACCTACAAACAGAAAGCATAAAATCACAAACCAAGAAGGGGCGTTTGTCGCCCTCTAGGGGTTAACCCTTATATTACCCCCCCTTCAAAAATGCTCCTCCGGAGCATCACCGGAGGTCCTGGACTCCCACCCCAGTGTTCCCACTTTTTCCCCCCGATCCCGAGGCTCGGCGGCTGCGGAGCTGGAGTGAAGCTCGACGGCAGTGGCGTCGATGCGAGGTTCGGTGGCAGCAGTGTTGGAGCGGAGCTCGGCGCCGGCACGTCATCCTCGAAGCCGGGAGGCGGTGGCAGAGTGGATGCGTAGCTCGACGGCGGCGGTGGAGCTGAAGCGTAACTTGACGGCGGCGGCGGAGCAGGAGCGTAACTTGACGGCGGAAGCGGAGCTGGAGCGTAGGTCGACGGCAGCAGCGTCGATGCGAGGTTCGGTGACCGCAGTGCTGGAGCGGAGCTCGGTGCTGGCACGTCGTCCTCGAAGCCGGGAGGCGGCGGAAGGACGATGCTCTCCAACGACAGAGCAGCAGTAAACGAACAAAAACTACAAAAACAAAAACTGTGTGCTTGTGTACTGCATGTGTGTACAGTATGTACTGTGAATGTGTGTTTGTGTGTGTGTGTGTGTGTGTGTATATATAAAAATAAAATCATATGTATATACAGTAGTGTAACAAGTGGAGGACAGAGGAGCCTCTTAAAGAAGAAGTTACGGGTCTGTGATAGACAGAAATCCTGCTTGTTTGTAGGCGACCAAATACTTATTTTCCACCATAATTTGCAAATAAATTCTTAAAAAATTGTACAATGTGATTTTCTGGATTTCTTTTCTTATTTTGTCTCTCATCGTTGAGGTTCACCGATGATGATAATTACAGACCTCTCTCATCTTTTAAGTGGGAGAACTTACACAATTGCACAATTGGCTAAATACTTTTTTTCTACTACTACGTAACTACTGTATGTGTTCATGTATGTATACAGTATGTGTGTACATAGTATGTGTATATGTATGTATATATGTATGGATACACTACCGTTCAAAAGTTTTAGGACACTTTCTAACTCCATGATGGTTCCTGATGTTTATTTCTTTCTACATTGTAAAGCTGAAGGCGTGCAGTAACTGCATGAATCTCCTTTGAACAGTTGATATTGAGATGTTTCTGCTACTTCTGCTCTGTAAAGACTTCATAACGCCTCTAATCTGAGCTGCTGTTAATTGGTCATTTTTCAGGCTGATAACTCTAAATGAACTTCTCGTCTGCAGCAGAGGGAGGTTTTGGTCTCGTCCTCCTGGGACGGCCTTCATGAGAGACAGTTTCATTATGGTGCTGGACGGATTTTGCAAATGCACTTGACACAATACTGTTCTTGCAGGAACTATTACAGAAAGGCCGACCTCTGTGTCTTACAATAACAACTAACTGGTGTTTTTCTTGTTGTTACGTAATTACCTAATTCCATATGTGTTATTTTATAGTTTTGAAATCCACAGTATTGTTGTAGAATGTAGAAAATAAATCACTAAACAAAAACAAAGACATTTGCAAGTGACCCCAAACTTTTGAACGCTAGTATATATGTAAATAACACCTCACACAAGCAAAAATATGTTAAAATCTCAAATCTCTCTCTCTCTCTCTCTCTCTCTCTCTCGCTCTCTCTCAGATGCTCCTCAGATCTCTCCCTTCTCCAGCTGCAACAATGCTCAAGATTTGATTATGTGTTCCTGTGAGGTTCATGGAAATCCATCTCCTAAATTAGTGTGGCATCTCTCCGGTCAAACTGTTCTGCCGTCGGACAGCACGTCCATCCAAGAGGAGTCTGTGGGTGACACAGTTTTAAAAAGCTTCATTACCATACATCAGTCATTTTTAGGTACACCAACTTTGCAGTGTATCGGCGTCAATAATCTGGGCATTGATGCCCACCTGTTTAATCTCCTCAAATCAGGTAAGCAACTACAGCTACAAATGTTACCACAATTACTTCTTTCTAAATATATAAATCAGTCAAATCTATTAAAAATTTTATTATTTCCTTCCAGAATGCAGACATACTCTAGTACCCTATCTGGTTCTATGTCTTTCTGTGCTTCTTCTTCTCTGTGTTGGTATTATTAGTTTTCTCATCTACAAATTAAGGGAGTAAGTTGCATGTAATCATTTTTTTGTAATATTTCTACTATTAAAACCGGATCTAAAAATAATAAAGCTATATTCAGTCACAAAGATTTAATATTTGACTAATTACAGACTATTTAATATGTCTTTTATTTAATATATATTTTATTTAATGTCTTTTACAGATTATTTGTTAAAATAAAGGTGAGTTTAAAACAGAAGTGCAATCCTACAGGATAATGTATGCATGAATTATGGCAATGGAAATTATGCTAATGTGCTCCATGATGGTGATGGTGGTGATGATGACAATCACATTTTACTGTTTGCTATTTACAGGTTCTTAAGAGTGGGAATATTTATGCATCTCTCCAGCTTACTGCTCCAAACAGTTATGAAATTGTGCAGACTCACAGAGGTGATTTCAGATTATTAACATCAGTCATCATCCTTTAATTAACCTCTCTGGAACTTAAGAAAGCATTAATATTAAACATTTCTTATATGTTTCAGAAAGGAGACTATAGGAGAACATGGTGTGCCAGACTACACAAGCTGTATCATTACACTTTCATTTGCTGGTCTGATTATTGTTTTCATGTGAATAGACAATACCCTGCAGTACCGCCAGGGGGTGCCATTCTCCTGTTCTCCACTAAGATGTCTGTGACATTTGTCAGAGCTATGTCCTGTTTCTTAACTATAAAAGCACATGGTCTGTAATTTCCCCACAAAGGATTACAGTATGTCTGTCATGTGGAAGTTCTGAGCTGTTGTCTATAATTTATCTGTGCATGAACCTGTTGCTGCTCTGCACAGTCTGTTCGATTGTGTTTGCTGTTATTTAATTGGAACATTTTAGACCAGTTTGAATTTGTACAAATAAACTTTTGTTTTTTTACTTTTAACATTTTGTTATGTTATAACAGTGTCCTTCTTATTAGATATTATTAGAGGTTACTGTGATTTGTGTATACAAATGTGTTATTGATGCTGTTTTCTTGTTTAAATACAATAAGAAGTCAAATTTTACAATGTTTAATTTGTTGTGACATCTGACATGTCATTTAAATAAATATAATGGGAAAATAGTGTTCAGCAATTCTTAGCTTTGGTCAATATATATACCGTAAACAAATCAGCGTTGGTCAGGTCAAAACGGTACTTTGGATTGTATGAAACAGCAGAACTGTAGGTGTTGGTGAATGATTATGTTAACAGTTCCCACAGACAGATGCATCTCTTTCGCAAGCTGGCAATAAGTTATCCGACATTTTTCAAGGATCAGACATTCCACTCGATAAATGTTATTAGGAATGACAGCCGTGGGTCCCGAGCCGCCTTGGAGTGTACCACTCAAATGTTTTACTGTGGGTAAGAGTCTCATTAACACACTGTGCTTGCAGTCTTTTGTAAATATTAATTGGTTGTGTTCTGCTCCTCTGATGACAAGTCCCAGATTGACATGAATGTGCCTGTATATACAGACCATCTACATGCACAGCACCTTGTTTATAAATTTTTTTGATGGCATTTGGGATTCGGGACTGTATCCATAGGCTGGAGAGTCAAATGCTCTATTTAAGGCTAAAAGTGAGGCAGACCAGTACCTGTGTGTTGGTGGGCCTGTACCTAGAGGGGTGGGTGTGTGAAGGCGAGAGGAGGGGTGTGTGTGATGGGGCATAGTGTCCCATGACACGCGCGCACACAAAGTGCAGGCTGAAACAAAGAGAAAGAGAGGTTAAAGATCCATTTTCTCTAATGAGACTTCCTTTTGCTTTAATTTAAACACATCTCCTGTTATACTGAACTTCCAGTCTTACATAGTATTATGCAGATCATTTCCTGCTATCTGTTTCACCCAGATGAGGATGGGTTCCCTGTTGAGTCTGGTTCCTCTCAAGGTTTCTTCCTATTACCATCTCAGGGAGTTTTTCCTTGCCACTGTCGCCGTCAGCCTCGGCTTGCTCATCAGGGACAACCTCATCATTTTGATTTATACACATTCACATTTCATAAAACTTAAATAATTCTTTTGATTGTGTAAAGCTGCTTTGCGACAATGTCAATTGTTAAAAGTGCTATACAAATAAATTGAATTGAAATTTTTTTTAAATAGAAGTAAGACTGCTGTTAGAAAGACTGGTGGTGGTGGTGGGGGGGGGGGGGGGGGGGGGGCAGAGTAATTACTTTGTCAGATAGGGGCAGATAGGTTTAGATAGTTTTTTTCCCCTAATAAATGAAATTATAATTTAAAAACTGCATTTTGTATTTACTCGGCTTGTCTTTGTTTAATATAAAAATATGTTTAATAATCTAAATCATTTAACTGTGACAAATATGGCAAAAAAAATTATAGTAGTATATGGATATGTTAAATCAATGATCATGTTGCATCCATATCCCCCTGCGTGTTGGTGCTGTGATATAGTCTGTACCCGGGATGATGATTATTTTAATGTTTGTGCCATAGATGATTCCCACAACTCCAGGGAAACCAGCGATGCACATAAATGCAACTTGTTTTTATCATTGATTTCATGCTGCGGGGGGGGGAAATATGTGAATCTACCGCATTATCTGTGGTTTAT
Source organism: Channallabes apus (assembly GCA_030522415.1). Lineage (NCBI taxonomy): Eukaryota > Metazoa > Chordata > Actinopteri > Siluriformes > Clariidae > Channallabes > Channallabes apus. The sequence continues at coordinate 1,007,352 of CM060114.1, forward strand.
AAAAGCAAAATAAGGTTTATTATTTTTGACATTATCTGCTGTGACAAACGCAAATCATCACTGATTCAAAGCCTCTTCACTATTACTGAAAAAACATAAAGATAGCAGTCACCTGCAGAGAGACATTAATGGCCCAGTTGCAAGAAAAAGAATTCCATTTTGTTCAAACATGTCCCTTATGAGCTCCGTGTCACTCAGTGTTACTAAATGTCTCTCCTCTACACATGTCTCTGCCTGAACATATTTCCTCATTACTCCTAAGCAGATAGAACACCCCCAGAGCTCTCAGAAGTTTTGAAGGGGATAAATACAGGCCCTGGTCTCTTAACTGTACAGCAGACAAGTAGGGCTGTTCTATCAGCTGCTTGTGGCCAGTGCTTCTGTCTAGGAGAGCATCATGGAGAAGATGTTAAGCACCTCAATAAACTCAGCAGGAAAGGCATCTCTATCTATCTATCTATCTATCTATCTATCTATCTATCTATCTATCTATCTATCTATCTATCTATCTATCTATCTATCTATCTATCTATCTATCTATCTGTCCGTCCGTCTAACTCCTTAAACGGCTCCACTGCATTCATAAGTGTTTCTTCTACTTCTTCCTCATTTTTTATATTATTTTAAGTTTTAATGTTTTGCATTCCTGTTTTTTTAATATTATTCTGCTGAAACTTTCTTTTCTTACTTCCCCCATTTTTATAGTCATGTGTGTCACTTTCTTCACCTCCTTCTTTCAAGACCCTTCTTCTGTTAAATTCCTACAGTCTTATGTTCCTGACTCATTTCTGATTTCCATCCAAATCCATCTAAGCTGTCACTCATACTGGAAGCACAAACCTCACCGCTCTCCTACATTATTCTCACAAAAGGGCGTCTCCTCTCTTCTTTCCTGTCACATAATCTTTCCTGCACTCCACTCTTTTGTTTTCCAACATGCAGCAGTAGTTGGAGGTGTTACACAAGCTCATCAGTGTTCCTGGTGTAACTCTCAGGTAAAATTGCATTTCTTTAGGATGAATATTGGCAAAGTGGGACATTTATATTTATGTTGAACTAAAATTTTAGATATTTGTTTGTGTGAAATTTGATGTGTTGATGTGAAATTAACAAATACTTATATCGTACAGTGCTTATTGTATTTCTAATACTTATACTGTATTGTATTTATAATACTTTACAAAATATTTACATCATTTAACTGAATCTGTTTTTTGCTAAAATTCAACAGATTAGCATGTCATTTGATTACATATACATACTTGAAAAAATAAGCCAGATATTACTGTGTCGCACATGATACTGAATTATTAAGGCTGATAATAACTGATCATTAGTAACTAGTTACTGGCAAAAAAAATATTTCATTGAACACCTTTGCACTGGCTTGACTAGAACTAGTAATAAGTAATAATCTTAAATGTTAAGGACCTGTATATGTAGCTATGGGGTTTGATGTTTGAGATGGTTGTCATGGTTTTGATAGGTGGTTTATAGGATGTTGCAAGGCAGCTACTGTCATGTCACATGGTTAACAGGTTGCCTGGTGGTTGCTGCAGTCCCGGGTGGTTGGTAGAGGATTGTTAGGCACTTGCTGTGATATTCCATGTGGTTGCTCAACTCTGGTATTTCAAATCAAAATTGTCTTCTTGTGGTTATGATTTTTCTCAGTAATCTTGATGATACAGTGATGGTATGATCGTTTGTGTGCTGTGTTTAGAAATAAATTCTATGCTACAGTTAAATCAACCAACCAAAGTTAAAAAGCAAAAAAAAAAAAAAAAAAAAAAAAAAAAATATATATATATATATATATATATATATATATATATATATATATAATGGTATAATTTAATCATTTTAATAGCACATGGATATACTATATATATCCCAGGTGCTATTAAAATTATTAAATTATAACATTATACCATGAGGTCCAACATGGAACTACAGCAGGATCATCTGTCTCCATCTGTCTCACCATTAGCCCTGCTATTGTCCATCACTCTGATTCCGTTGCACCTTCTCTCACATTAATTTATAATTCAGCTCTTCTCTCATTTTCTCATTTCTTTTCTCTCTGTCTCTCCTGCCTACATACTTTTCCTTCTGTATTTCTCTTGATCTCTTACTTCCTAGATTTCAGCTTCAAAAGTTGGCAATATTTTATTTATATTCACTGCTTACTGCATCTGCAAACAATTTTGGAGCTTGGCAAAATTATTTCACAACATTTTTTTTTTTTTATATCTTAAACCATTTCTGAGTTAAAGCAAATATTTTATTTTCAAATAAGCCACTGCACGTTTTTACTGAGAAATATCAGTATGTTTTGTTCTACAAGGCAGAAGTCTATTTATCCAGTATACTGTTTTGACTGAGTGTGATATTAGTAAGCTTTGTAACATGAATGTTAAGGGCACAGTTTCATTCTTGCATTTTGGAATGTTATTTGCATATTTTGTTATAACAATGCAGCATTTGTTTATTTGTTGAAAGAGTAGCTGGATTGCACTTAATCAATGTTGATAGTCTTTAACAGGTGTTTAAAGTTTACATTAAAAAAATATTCAAATTTAGAAGAATGTGTCATGTTATTTGAAATGTGGCCACAGTGAATAACCTACTCAAGTAAACTTTAAGATGTTAATTTTATAATTATGCAAGCATAATTTCCAATTCAAAATGTACCTTTCAGTCAACTTGGAACATTTAATTGACACAACATTATATTTCAATTTGAGACTGCTTGTTGGACTAACTAGGCATGTTTATTCAGCATAGAACATTTAGTTGACAGAATGTTTTATTTCAATTTGTGTGTACATTTAGAGGTAATCAGCACAGCAAAAACAAAATAGTTGATACAACTTAAATTGAGCCAACTAAAAATTTTAGATGCAACAGGTCACTAGAAATTTTTTAGTTGGAGTAGCAAGAATTTTTTTACAGTGTACATGCTAGGGTGCAAAACAGTTAAAAATAGATTTTTAAATGTCATAATAGTAAATTAATGATTTGTGTGTGTGTGTGTGTGTGTGTGTGAGTGAGAGAGAGAGAGAGAGAGAGAGAGAGAGAGGTTTTTGAGGTTTTAAACTCACTTTATTATAAATTAAGGAATAGACTATTTTACAATTTTAAATACAATTTTATATATATATATATATATATATATATATATATATATATATATAATTGTATATATTTTATATATGTTGGTGACCCTCCACCCCACCAACAACTCCAACGTCTTTTAAAGTCTTGTGTCACCCTCTTATGTTTTATAGTCTGATTTATTTATGTGTAAATTTTCTTGTTTGTCGATGTGAGATTTTTTAACAGTTTAAGTCTTATTTTAGGTTAAACGTTTTTGAGAATTTGACCATCCAGCTTAGATAAATGTTATGTCATTGATTGATAAAATCTGGATTAAGGATATTTTATTTCTTACATTTTTTTTTTAGTTTCCCCCCTGAGGGATTGCCACCTTATTGTGGTCAGGGGGTTTGCGTGCCTCAACACAATTCAGTAAGGACAATACTGTTACTATACAGTAAGCCCAGGGAAAAAACAGTGCTCGAACATGACTCGAACAATTTCTGACTGCTGAATGGAGAGGTGTGTGTGTGTGTGTGTGTATACTGTATGTATGTATGTGTGTGTGTGCGCGCGCTCCTGCATTTCTCCATTGGCTTTAACACACACACCCATCCCCCCCGCCAAAAACACACACACAGAGCAATTAACACCATGTCATACTCAGTATTCTCCATTGAGGTTTCTCACCTTCCACTCCTAAGTTTGTCGTTTCTCTTTTGGAGTTCTTAAAACCCAAAACATTTATTTATACTGAGAAAAAGTATTATGGGTCACATAATCACAAACACAAATACATATAATCAAGTGTTTAACTGGTTTCATTTGTTTCTATGATTAATAATAATTATTATTATTTTCAGCCCAACTCTTTGACTATTTAAAACAAAGTTGTGTCCCATTTTTTGCCCATTGAAGTTGTTGGTTCAACTAAACAATTTTTAAATACCCAAACAATCCCCCAAAATTAAAACACGCAAACATGACTTTAACAATTCAATTTATTCTTCCAAAACTAGTCAAAGTTAAAACAGTAATTTATATAAAACAGATGAATACATGTTGTCTTTTTGCTTAAAGTTCATTAAACTACCCGGATACACCAGCTGCTTATAAGTCTCTATCTATAGTTCTTTTATATTAAAATATACATTTTTCAAATATCAAAACTATTAAACATGGAACAGTTGAAGTCTTTGTTTCCCCCAAACTACTGTATCAGACATTTTGCAGTTCTATGTTCAGAATATACAGTAGACCTGATCAAACATCATTCTAAAGCTGTCGGACTGTGACGTCATCCCTCCTACAGCTCCGTCAACAGCTTGTTCAGGCTCCTCCAGTCCTGTAGCTCCAAAAGTCCAGCCGTCAGCCGTCTGACCCCCCAATCCTCCACAGCGGAGCTCTGCTTAAAGACAACAGGAGAATTTAGTCAAGACAAAGACAAATAAACTTCACAGAACATATAGTTCTAATAAAAATAATATATATTAATAAACCTATTTACCACAGAGTGTGTAAAATACTGTTTTGGGGATTCTGGAATGTAAGTAATCTGCCTGTGCTAATGTTAACCAGTGAACAGTGTTAACCAGTGAACAGTGTTAGTGTTAACCAGTGAACAGTGTTAGTGTTAACCAGTGACTGTCTGTATTATCGTCTGAATTAAATTAACCGAGAATTTACTTAATGCGCTTCTCATACAAATAAGTTAAGCGATATAACACTCGTATATGAGCATTAGTTCATCTCTGAAGCCAAACTATAACTTACTGAAGCCCCTCATACCTACACCCCCCCCCCCCACACACACACCTCCCCCCTCCTCCTCCTCCTCCTTAACTGATAAACACTTCAGTGTTGTTATTCAGCTCGTTAACTAAGTGCTCGCGCTACCGCGGAAAGTCACGGACAAAGTGTATAAAATATAAACCGGGTTATGAGCGTTACTAGCTCCTGTACAGCTACCCTCAGTCTGTGTGCCTCATCAACTGCATCACATTATATTACAGTCACAGAAATAACCTGCTGATTAACTCTTAACCAGAGAATAAATAAGCGCTGAATTTATCCAGACAACACGCGGTGAGATTCTCTCAGTATTTACAGAGAACACAAACACTCTTCATCGGGTAGTGCAGCTCTTGTAATAGGGACATTAATAGTATTGTCGAAGCTTGAGCATGTTTTTGAGTTAAAGTGGAGTGACATTGTGAGTTTGTGACACGGACAGTAAGCTGTAATATTAACTCCAGACTTGGTAAACAGACCATTAAGTTCTCTAAAGTCACATCTGACCGCTGCTGGTGCTGCCAGTGATATTTAAAACGGCCAATAAAAAACTAAACTGGGAAATAAACTGTAAACTACCCCAAACACATTTTATAAAATAAAACATCACTTACCACGAATAGTCCGTTAAGCCGCCATCTTCACCGCTGTAGTTTGGTAGCGTCAGTTCGGTGGGGGTGGTGGCGGGTTGTTAAAATCACGTGATTGCAACTCAGCGCAGCTGGCTTGTTTTAACGTGTTCTTGAGAACGAAGCGCCATCTAGTGGTGGCACCAGGTAAATGAATAAATAGGGCTTGAATGGGCGTGTTTACTGTGAAATCTTGACACGCCTTTCTGGCAGAAACAGGAGGGGGGACTACGGCATGCATAGGGCAGTCACACGCCATTCACACGTCAGTCACACGGCTGCGGCTATTTGGCGTGGCTCCCACTATAGGCAGAAGCTGAAATGCGAGCAGCCTATGACGTGTTCGGTTCAGCGATGGACCGACCAATCAGACAGTGCCCTGCGTCACTGCTTCGACATCACGGACTAGGAAGTTTTCCGGACTGCCACTGACAACAAAATCAATAACTATGCTGAGTACGTAAAGGACTTTATTCACAAATCCATCGAAGACATCGTACCGCGGGTCAATGTACAGATTTACCCCAACCAGAAGCAATGGGTTAACGGAGAGGTCCGCGCAGCGCTCAGAGCGTGGACTGCAGCCTTTAAATCCGGAGACACAAATGAGTACAAATCATCCTGGTATGCACTCAGAAAAGTAATAAAAACTGCCAAGGGACAGTACAGAGAAAAGGTGGAATCTTGCTATAGCAGCTCTAACATCAGGAACATGTGGAGTGGACTGAAGACCATCACAAACTACAAGGGGAAGAGCTGAACACCTTCTATGCATGCTTTGACAACCACCTATCTCAGGAGCTTTCACTGGAGGATGACAGCTGCCCTCTTCAGATATCTCAGGCAGACGTGTGTAAATACTTCAGGAAAGTAAATGCACAGAAAGCTCCTCAACCAGACAATATCCCAGGTCGTGTCTTCAAAGCATGCGCCCGGGAGCTAGCGGATGTCTTCACAGACATTTTTAACCTTTCCCTGCACCAGTCTGCTGTCCCAACATGTTTCAAGAGGACCACCATCATCCCTGTCCCTAAGAAAATGAATGTGAGCTGCCTAAATGACTATTGCCCAGTAGCACTCACTTCCATTGCCTTGAAGTCCTTTGAGCGCGTAGTCAAAGCTCAAATCACATCCTTACTCCTTGCTTCACTCGATCAGCTCCAGTTTTCCTACAGGTCTAATAGATCTACTGATGGTGCAATAGCAATTGCACTTCACAGTGCACTCTCTCACCTGGACCAGATGAACACATATGTGCGGATGCTTTTCATTGATTATAGCTTTGCTTTCAACACCATCATACCACCCAGACTGGTCATGAAACTCCGCGACCTGAGCATCAGTTCCTCCCTGTGCAGCTGGATCCTAGACTTCCTGACAGACAGACCTCAGGTGGTTCGGATCGGCAACATCACCTCATTCTCACGAACACTCAGCACCGGTGAGTCCCTCAGGGATGTGTGCTCAGCTCCCTGCTGTAAACCCTGTTCACCCACGACTGCACAGCAACACATAGCTCCAACACCATCATCAAATTTGCAGACGACAGCACCATCATCGGCTGCATTTCTGATGGAGATGAGTCGGCATACAGGGCAGAGGTAAGAACCCTGAAATCATGGTGCCGCGACAACAACCTGCTGCTTAATGTCAGCAAGACTAAGGATCTCATCGTGGATTACAGGAGACTGCAGGGAGGAAGCCACACCCCCATCCACATCGCGGGAGCAGAGGTGGAGAGAGTCAGCTGCTTCAGATTCCTGGGCATCAATATCAGCGAGGATCTGAGTTGGTCACACCCAGTGGCGGTTTTAGGGTAGGGCGGCATTTTTTTATGTCACGTGGGGGGCGGCACACGAACCTAGAGTAAAAAATAATAATCTGTGCCACTAAGCGGTTTTCTATTATCTGTGATACCTGCGTCCGCGCCGCCCCTGAATGAGCCGCACAGAAGCTGAGCGAGCGGAGAACACCGGGAGGGGTTGAGCGGAGAGCAGATGACACGGGGCGGGAGCGTAGAGGAGAGGGGATGACATTTGGGGGTGGCGCAGAGCACAGTTCACCTCTCCCAAATTTAGCGGACAAGAGGGGGGCTAAATTATGTGTAAGTGCCATATTGCACTTGTTATGAGTTTCTTGTTGTGTTTATTTTATTTTATTTTATTTGCTGTTATTTCATTTATTCTACCTTGTTCTATTCATTAGTAAAGCATTAAACATTAAGTTTGTTACATAAGCCACAAGCTTTATCTTTCTTAGTTATGCATCCATTTTGACACTCGTAAGTTGGTCTGTGATGTCATTCTACTATTACATGCATTTGTGTGACTGTCATATGAAAGAGAGTTCAGTATAGACGTGGAAGGCTACGGAAACACAAGCTTTTGACCATCAGATATATACAGCAAGAGTGTTGTTATATTCGTAAGCTAAGACTGTAATTTACAAGATACAGCAAATAGGTTGTTGTAAAAGTCAGAGATTTGCAAGATACAGCAACTGGTGTCTGTAATCACAGTGGATTTACTCAAGACGACTGTATGAAGTGTTGATTCTTTGATGCTGACAAAATAAACTACACGAGACAAAGAGATCGGACTTCTGTTGTGTGAGTGAAACTTTAAGACAAAGCTACGCGTCAAAACTGGTGAAATAATATGACCGCATCTACATTATGTCTACCCGACTTTCTTACAAATAACGCACATTCCATTCAAAATATTATGAACACACACCAATAATTTGCACTTTTTTTCATTTATTTAATTGTGAAATGGCTAATAAAAATAGATAATAAAAGTGATGATGATGTGGAGGTGAACTGGTTTAGTCTTGACTTCTGGTCGTGAGTGACAGCGTTGGGGGAAATCTGCTGATTGTCGAATCGTCGATTATAAAGTATAAACACAGCGATGGAGAGAAAAAGGCCAAAACTGTCAAGAGCCCAATTTAGAAAAAAAAAAGAAAAGAAGATGAGGAGAAACGGATAAAAGATAAAGATATATAACAATGTTCTCTCTGTATGATTAAGTTATTCATGTCATCATGTTAATTAGTGGTATAACATTAACTCTTAGGTTTGTTAGACTTCTTGCTTATGATGCTTGCTATGCTTACCTTGCTAAAAAACACATACACACACACACACACACACACACACACACACACACACACACACACACACACACACACACACACAATAAAAGCCTAATTTACAAACCATCACAGAAATTCTAATGGTTTCTATTAAATACCACAAAATTAAACCAAACCAAAATTAACCACAAAATTCTGCTTTGCAGCAAGACTGTTGCAAGTACAGTTATTTATTTCCATTGTTTATTATGTTAATGTTGGCCAATATATTTACTATATATTTACAGTATACTGTAAATAGCCAGTTTAATTTACATATGTGTAGATAGTTTAAAAGACATTTTCCATTTGCTATAACTCTGTTACGTGACAAAGCATATAATTTGAGGCAGTAAATTAACCAAGCAGCTAATTGTTCCTCCCTTAGATTAGATTAGATTAATAAAGTGTCTAATGACTGCCATCAAAAACCATGAGCCTCTTTGAGCTTATCACTTTTATGCACGATAAGGATCTATCTGAGATCTACCCCAACTTTTGGACTGCTCTCAGGATTGCACTTACATTGCCAGTGACTGTAGTTCAAGCAGATTCAAGATTCAATTCAAGATTCAAAGAACTTTATTAATCCCAAAGGGAAATTGCTTTTGCATATGGAGAGAAAGCAAGAGGAGCTTTTCCAAACTCACGTTAATCAAGACATACCTGAGGTCAACCATGTCTCAGGAACGGCTCACTGGCCTCGCTGTCATAAGCAGAAATCATGCAATAGGGGAGCAGATCTCATATGATGCCATTATTGATGACTTTGCATCTAGAAAGGCCAGAAAAGTCAGATTTTAGTTTCAGTTGGGGGCTTGGGTGCCGGGAGGGAGTCTCGCCCAGGGAGCATTCAGTGTAGAACCGCCACTGGTCACACCACATCGGTGTGATCACTAAAGTGGCAAGACAGCGACTCTTCTTCCTGCGGTGACTGAGGAGGATCGGCATGGACCCCAGAATACTCACAAACTTCTATCGATGTACCATCGAGAGTATTCTGTCTGGCTGTATCACCACCTGGTATGGCAGCAGTAATGCTTTTGATCGCAAAGCTCTGCAGAGGGTGGTGAGATCAGCACAGCGCATCACCAGGACTGAATTGCCAGCCATGCAGGACCTCTACAGACAGCGCTGTAGGAGGAGGACGCAGCGGATCCTCTCTGACCCCAGCCACCCCAGCACCAGACTTTTCACACTCCTGCCATCGGGCAGGCGGTACAGTATGGAATAAAATCACTGTCAAAAATATTCGTGCGTAAAAAAAAGATGTGTGTGTAATCTACGGCCACGACAGCGTACAGATACGATATTTTGTGTGTTTGTTACAAAACAACTCTGAAATATACGACTCTGACCGCTTACAGATACGAATCTCGTTGTTACAACTCCTCTGTTTCACGGACGAATTGTGAAATTACGGCTACGAATGCTGTGCGTGAAACCGCTGTCAAAAATACGTCATCAAGATCACAGGCATTACTATCAGAGGGAAGATTAATCGATTCCACGATATGCGCATGAGCCCTTTAGCGGTTTAAACCACAGGCGCCAAAATGGCGGATCAGCAGCCAATAGCTCACTCATCGTCTCAGGTAAGTGCACAATTCCACCCAGAAATCACTAAAAAACTTAGATGATTTTGTCTAAGTAATATTAATGTCTGAGTGATTTGATTTACAGGGACCTTTTTTGACGCACTTGCTAGAACGCCTCAGGTCACGAATAAGTGCAGTTATAGATGTCCATCAGCTGGACTTGGACTATTTTCAGTATGTTATCAATCAAGAAGTGTTTATTTTGTCATCAGCCTCCACTATCTTTGATGTGCCTAGTGATATTTTGGAGACCCTCATGGATCTACAACAAAAAATTAGTGCAGCTTTTTTCCAAGAGGTGGCTCCAGTTCTTACGAGGGACTTTGGTGGGGGACGAGGCCGACCTAAGTTTATTGTTTCCGAGGAAATGCTGTTCCGGCTCATTGAGATGTCTTTGCCAGTTTCTTGCATTGCAAATATTTTAGGAGTAAGCCAGTCAACGATCTTCCGCCGAATGCGTGACTTGGGTTTATCTGTGAAAAGTACATATAGCACCATATCTGACAATGAATTGGATAATGCCATTTTGGCCATCAAAAGAACACAACCAAATGCTGGATATAGAATGATGAAAGGCTGCCTGCAAGCAGATGGACCTAGAGTTCAATGGAACCGCCTAAAAGAATCTATGCACAGAGTGGATGCCCCTGGAATTTTGGAAAGGATGACACAGCTGGGGTGTATTGTTAGGAGATCATATTGTGTTCAAAGTCCATTGTCCTTAGTCCACATTGACACGAATCACAAGCTCATAAGGTATTGTCCCCTATTTTACTTATGATGGTGTAATGTTATGCAGTATTATGTTTAACATGGTTTTATTTTGTAGATACAACATTATCATATTTGGTGGAATAGATGGGTTCTCACGAAAGGTAAACATATTTATTTCAAACCCAGTGGAATCTATCTATCTATCTATCTATCTATCTATCTATCTATCTATCTATCTATCTATCTATCTATCTTGAATCATTTAATGTAATTCATTTATTCTTTTTTTGTTATAGATCATGTACTTGGAACCAGCAGCAAACAACCGTTCAAGCACTGCCTTAGCATTCTTTCTCCTGTCTGTGCAAAAGCATGGCTGGCCTTCAAGGTAAGAGAACATATTTTTATCTGCTCCTCCCTTTCTTGCGTTTAGTTAAACCCTCATTCATCCCTTGGGTCATTTTGACCCAGAATTAAATTTAAAATAAATTCTAAAAATTGTATGTTTATCATTCTGGTTCAAGATTTCTTTACTTTTGTCACAATTGCACCAGGAAAACACACACAGAGAATAAAAAAATTTTTTTAATGGGTGCAATAAAAAATTCACAAAAGTGTCCCTTGTGGGTAATTTTGACACACATGGATATGTATGTACCAGAACTACATTATAATATATAAGTTTGTCATTTTTCTCTCAGGATGGCATTAGAGACTCTCAATGACCCAATTCCAAGTCCATCTGTTGTTTTTTGATAAAATTCCCGGACTGGGAATTGATTTTGGGTGAAATAATGTGCAAAAATTGCATCTGTTTTCTTAATATGCAGAATAGAAGATAAATCTATTAAAAAAATTACTCAAACATAATAGAAAAACCTGCATAAATATTTAGGGGGAAAAATATATATATAAATGGTTTCTGGTTATGGTTAGTGTCATTTTTAGCTTTAATCTTAATTTTTTACTTCTGTTAATTCATCCATTGCTCCTGAACCTATATATATATATATATATATCTTAACATTATAGCAGTCGGGCAGATTTAACCTCTCCCTCCACACCTCTATTTTAGGGTCCGGGGTGATGGTGTGGAAAATGTGGCAATTGCAGAAACCATGTTTCATGTGAAAGGAACCGGAAGAGGAAGCTTCATTGCTGGGAAAAGCGTACATAATCAGCGGTAATAAACAATTTAGGATGTCAGTGTTGTTTCATTTATTGTTTTAATTGATACCTTTTGTGTTCTCCAGCATAGAGCGTCTGTGGCGAGACGTCTGGCTTGGTGTAACTCAGCTGTATTACGAAGTACTTCACAGCCTTGAAGAAGATTGCTTGTTGGACTTGTCAGATTCCTTTCATGTGTTTTGTGCACATTATGTGTTCCTCCCACGTCTCAAACGTGACCTCCACACTTTTTCTGAAGGCTGGGACAATCATCCATTACGGTCTGAAAATGGGCTCACCCCTAACCAGCTGTGGATAATGGGACACATGCACAAGTCATCTGGTGATGATGAAGAGAATGTTCAGGTTTGCTTGTTTTTTCTATGCATTTAGTCATACTGTTAAATTGTGCTTTTGCATGATGCAGGAAGTAATTTGTTTTTATTTCATTTAAGAATTTGGAACTGTTTGGAACAGACTGGGAGACATTTGATAGTGTGACAGAAGGTGATGGAGTTAATGTTCCAGAAATTGAGTGCCCATTCACTCCTGCTCTGATGGAAACAGTAAAATCCATCTTTAATCCTCTTGCAACCTCTGACTGTTATGGCAGAGATATCTATATATCTTTGGTTCAATATTTTGAAAGTCTTTAAAAAGCAAACAACTATGTGAGACCATTTGTAAACATTTATTTTACAAATTGTGTACATTTCGAAAACTGTAACACAAAGCAGCACAATGAATGGTGTGAAAAATAATCTGTAAATAAATTCAGAAGAGTTTATGATAAAAAAATAAAAAAAAGTGTTTCTTGAACAAATTCTTTGGACAAATATTGCCAACAGAACAGTTTTTACATGTGCCAATAAACAGTGATGAAACAGCAACTTTCAGCTTCTCTTTGCAACATACTTGTCCCATCAAATACCAAATTGTGTACATACTTTGAAAATTGCAACTGTAACAAAGCAGAACAATGAATGAATCATATGAGAAGTAATTTGTAAAATTCAGAAAACTTGATTGTGTATCGTTTCTTTAACATGAAACTACTTTGGACAAACAGTCAACAATTCTTACATGTGCCAATAAACAGTAACTCAAAGAGAAGCTATTTCAACATGCTTTCTCCATGAAATACATTTAATCATTATCAAATGACACCCCATATTTTATAGCTATTCCCATTATGTTTTTGAATTCACTGAGTGTTTTCAGGTGAGCTGTAGGAAACGTAATTGTATGAGTACATGCGTTTACAGTTGGAAAACACACGGTATGGTTTGTGTCACAGTCGTGATTGAACTTCACAGTGATGGAGAAGTCCTTCTGGTCACTGGGAAGAATAGGCTTGTGGCTCTGGCCTGTCATCCACTGCATAACTTTACCAGCAGTCATTTGTTCAGCTTCACCTTCTATAAAAAAAGGACTTAGAGTGAAATGAAAACAAGATTAACAGAGCTAAGTATGTTATGCCATTATAACAATACATACCACAATCCTCAACTTCTTGTAGGAAATCCTGGAAGAAGTTCATAACATTTACTTCTTTGGTGTATTTCACAGAACCTTTGTCACTAAAGACAGGGTGGCAATTCTCCAGAATAAAGGCTGCATCCACCTTAAATAAAAGAGAGTGTTAGCATTTCTATATGCATGTCACATTTAACATGTCCTCATAATGAAAACACCATAAGAACCACAATAGTTTACCTAGTCATCTTTTTCCCCTGGAACAAACAGTGGTAGACACAAGTCTGGATGCATTTCCATGACATTCCGGAGATCATAGAGCTGTAGTCCTTTTCTCAGCTGATCAAGCATTGGAACAACTCTCATAGTGGAGTGTAAAACAATGGCTCTACAGGCAATGTAAACGATTTCATCAAATATTTATATATTAATAAAAATATATACGTAGTAACTAAATTTTGATGTACCATGTGACAAAAAAACTTATCTACTGTGCCACATTTCATATGATTAGAAATGCAGTTAACATTAAACTTTTTGTAGTCCTTCAAGAACAAAGTATCGCGCACCTGATGATGTCATTTTTCATGTCAGCAGACACTTTTCCAGTGTATCCACAGCTTAAAATCTCATCTGTAAGCTCACTCATGTCATCTGTGGAGTTTATCTAAAAAGAAACAATACACTGTCTTATTGGCTTTTACTTTTAAGCATTGCTATACAGTAGTCAACATTTGAAGTGGATCATAAAATTTCATCAAAGTTGTCCTAAGACAAGAATAGGTATTGTTTTTGATTGTAGGACAACTTTGATGAAAGGTTTTGATCCACTTGAATGTTGACTACTGCATATCTGTTTAATATTTTACCGTCTCAATGAGCAGGGAGAGTTCCAAATCTGTGACATCACTGGAAGTCACCTGTATCCTGTCACTATCTCCAGAGCAAAGATATTGGAAACACCACTTGCGCAAAAAAAACGGCGGTGGTCCTCCTGCTAGACTGACTGCCATAATTTCTCCTGCACTTCTAATACCACAGTGGATAAAACAAGACCTTAAATCAACCAAATATGTTTATTAATGTGAAAAGTGTTAACTGATCAAATCTTGCATACCTGAAGTAGTTACGATCCAAGCTGTTGAGACAAGAGACTGGATTTTTTCCCTTTTTATCTACACCAGCAATAAACAGTCTTGTTTCAATCTCTGCAATCATTTCTAGATAACAAATACAACTTATTTAAAACCTCATCTGTCAAAATATAAAACATTTTATTATAAACTAAATTAGTTATACCTGTTAAGAACTCCTTGCTAAGAGCACCAGAGTCAACCCCTGCTTCGCCAAAAAAGGTAACCTTTAGTCTGCCTTTCGGTGACAATTTCTTCTGTCGCTGCCACTGCTGCATGCCTCTAGTGTAGATGTCATTCCGAGAAATGCAGATGGCAAAGGTGTTGGTTTGATCAACTTTACTGCTGATCCAACTCAGAATCTCCCCAGAACTTTGTAATAGAAATTAACAAATGAAACATTAAAAATTTACCAGCAAAATGAGCACTCTCTCAATATACCTTTTTTACCTTTTCAGTGTATTTATTGGTTCACTGAAGTCATCACATTCTGCAGGTCTGCACACAGACAAAAGTAACAAATTAAATGCTTTGATATTTCAAATTGCTGGATAGGAAACATTTAAATTATTAATATTAGATAACACTAAACTCTATTTAATAACTTACCGTAATCCACAGTTGGCTTCGTTGTTAAATTACACACAAACAATTGTTTAAGGACCATGCATATACTATAAACTAAAAATCCATATTATTTAATACACAAATAGATAAATACATATACTTCTTACCTTCTCTGTCCAGACTTCATCTGGTAACTTTTCCAATTCCTGAAACCAAAAGAAAACGTGTAAAAAAAAAAAGAAAAAAAAAAGTCACAAAGATCGTTTTTTCAGACCTTATGAAATATAATCAAAAGATGTCTCAAACATTTTGAGAAAAAAAAAACCCACACACCTCTTTCCAAGTGTCAACAGAACATGAATTATATTCTTGTGGGGAGTCTGGGGACTTCTCCATTGCCTGCAAGTAAAACAGAATCTCATTAATCTTGTTCTTAGAGTAGAGAGAAAGAGTGAAAGGGGGAGACAGGGGGAGAGAGGAAAGAGAAAGAGGGGGAGGAAGAGAAGAGGAGGAGAGATTGCAATTAGGTATGGTCACAGTCACAATGTCTAATGTGAATGTATATTTACTGTAGAGTGCAAGCAGGGACTCCGGCAGGACTAACTATGACATCATAACTAAAAGTGAGAGACAGAATGAAAAAACAGACATGGGGGAACTGAGATGTAAAGCAAACAATCACCTCACCGTCAACAAACCTGAGTGATCAATGAGAGTGAGGAAGACTGCATCTAAACATACCAGCTCACTGTAATACCACTGAGGGGCCAGGGGTAGCTCAGTGGTTAAGGCATTGGACTACGGTTCGGAAGATCCCAGGTTCAAACCCCAAAACCACCAAGTTGCCACTGTTGGGCCCTTGAGCAAGACCCTTAACCCTCAACTGCTCAGATGTATAATGAGATAAAATAAATGTAAGTCTCGGGATAAGAGCGTCTGCCAAATGACTAAATGTAATACTCTACGTCTGTGCTGCCCTCGGTATATGTCCTGAATATAACTTGACAGCCAGATAAACGCTTTCTTAACATCAAGACTCTGAAGACGAGACTCTCCTTGTCCATAGGTTTATTGATATTGACAAGAAAGGTGAAACTGGAATATTAAAAGGTACAAAAGAATAACCCAATTGGCCAAGATGGCGCCGGTGAGGTCGGCTGCCGTCACGACTGCTCCGACCACCTTTTCTTTGTTTTTGTTCTTTAAGTTAGTTTTCAGTGTTTTAAAATCGGCAAAATTATCACCATTGAGTACATTAGGTATGATAGAGACACTCTTGTTTCTATTGGTATACAATGTACTCACAATTCGACGTTTTTAACTCCGGATCCGAGCTGGCCGAGTGAGATCCTGAGGGAGAACAATGGACGCGACGCGAAGCGGAGGCCTCGAGGGAAACGAGCCGGTGTGAGGAATAGGCTCAGAGCCCGTGCGCACCGCACACCTCTGCCTAGCATCCTGCTCGCCAACGTCCAGTCACTGGAGAACAAACTCGATGACCTCAGGGCCAGGATAAAGTTCCAGAGAGACATTCGGGACTGCAATCTCCTCTGCTTCACCAAGACATGGCTGAACCCAGCGGTGCCAGACCACGCCATACAGCCAGCCGAGTTCTTCTCGGTTCACCGCATGGACAGGACGCGGGACTCGGGGAAGTCAAGGGGAGGCGGCGTGTGCTTAATGGTGAACAACAGCTGGTGCAACAGCGTGAGCATTGTTCCTCTTACACGCTCCTGCACACCAAACCTGGAACTACTGTTCCAGGTTTATAGCCAGTAGTATAGCCGTGCCCTACTGACTGTCATTCCCGAGAGTGAAAGGATCAAAGACATGAGAGACTTAGACTTGAGTAAAAATGCACTGCCCATAGAGAGAGCTCTGGGGGTGCTGTGGTGCAGTGATTCAGACATGTTCAAGTTTAAGATTAGTTTAAAGGAACGACCTGTGACAAGAAGAGGAATTCTGTCAGTCACTGGCTCAACATACGACCCGTTAGGCTTTCTCCCACCTGCCATACTGCCAGCTACAATCCCAATGCAACAGCTATGTAAAGAAAAACTAGCCTGGGATGTTGACATTCCCGAGCAGTTTGCAACAGCATGGAAAACCTGGCTGCAAAAGCTGCACAGACTGTCCAAGTTCAGCATAGCAAGGTGCATAAAAGCAGCCGACTTCGGAGTTACAGCTACAGCACAACTCCACCACTTCTCGGATGCAAGTGAAATGGGATACGGAGCTGTCTCATACCTCAGGTTAGTAAACGCTGAAGGACTTACACATTGTGCATTCATGATGGGGAACTCCCGTGTAGCACCCCTGAAACAAACCACCATTCCACGAATGGAACTGACTGCGGCAGTGGTCGCTGTAGAAAATGACAATGTTGAAAGAACAGCTAGAATTGAAATTGCTGGACTCTATGTTCTGGACTGACAGTACAACTGTTTTGAGATACATTGATAACGAAACACTTCGTTTTAAAACCTTTGTGGCCAACAGAATCGCCATTATAAGAGAGTCAACCAAGTCACAGCAATGGAGGTACGTTAATACCTCAAAAAACCCAGCTGATTCTGCCTCCAGGGGGGTATCCTGTGAAAGATTCATGAAAAATGTTAACTGGATCCAAGGTCCCTCCTT
This sequence comes from Channallabes apus, assembly GCA_030522415.1. NCBI lineage: Eukaryota > Metazoa > Chordata > Actinopteri > Siluriformes > Clariidae > Channallabes > Channallabes apus. The sequence goes on from CM060114.1 coordinate 1,025,298, forward strand.
TCTCAAAGAAGCAGAGTGCAAATGGCCTGAAAACATTCATGACACATCAATAAAAGAAAATTTTGATGAAAATGCTGATGAAGTTAAGCTCTCAGCTTTAGTGAATATTGTGAGCATTACAAAATACACAGACACAGACGCAGTGAGTAAACTGATTAATCATCACTCTGACTGGCACAAGTTAAAAAGATCTGTTGCCTGGATCCTTCGCATCAGAGACATGCTGAAACAAAAAACAGAAAGGGTTAAAACACAAGTAGATGACCCAAAGACAGAAAATCACAAGTCTCTAAAAGAACAAGACCTAACAAGAGCAGAAAACGAAATCATTAAGTTCACTCAAAGACAAAATTTTAAGGAAGAACTCTCACGTTGCAAAAGGGTAAAGCAGCAGCAGAATTCAAACAGGGAATTCGCACACAGCAAAAACGAAAGGCATCTGTGAAAAGAAACAGCTGCTCGCCCAAAATGGAACCTCTGACACCAAACCACCTGCTGCTGATGAAAAAACAGCCAAACCTGCCCTCTGGATTCTTCAAAAATGAAGACATCTATGCACGTCGCAGGGAGAAGCAGCGACCAGCATCTATCAGACCTGCTCTGGAAGCGATGGGTACGTGAATACTTGCCCTTGCTCCAGGGGCGGCAAAAATGGTTTCAAAACAAAAAAAGCCTCTCGCTTGGAGATATAGTGTTAATAACTGATGAGTCTTCTCCAAGCAATTCATGGGTTATTGGATAAATCACGAAAGTGTTCCCAGAGATGTGTGTTAGTTAAAACTAAGACCAACACTCTGGAAAGACCCATCGACAAACTGTGCCTCATATGTGAAATGGACTGTTAAATGTGTGGTAATATGTTATGAAATTTGATATGCAAATGTAAACATCTGAGATAAATATTACACACTTAAAAGATTTAAAACGTTTAGAAGGGTAAAAATTTTTGATTTCATGGCTTTATCAAAAAAAAAAAACACAAAATTGTAATTGTCAGTCTCCATGCCTGTCAATTAGGGGCTGGAATGTAAGTGCCATATCGCACGTGTTATGAATTTGTTGTTGTGTTTATTTTATTTTATTTTACTTGCTGTTATTTCATTTATTCTACCTTGTTCTATTCAGTAGTAAAGCATTAAGCATTAAGTTTGTTACATAAGCTTTATATTTCTTAGTCATGCATCATAAGTTGACAATCGTAAGTTGGTCTGTGATGTCATTCTACTATTACATGCATTTGTGTGACTGTCATATGTTAGAGAGTTCAGTCTAGATGCGGAAGGCTAAGGAAACACAAGCTTTTGACCGTAAGCTCGTCAGCTAACGTAAGCCCGGTAAGCTAAGAATGTGAAATACAGCAACTAGGTTGTTGTAACCGTAAGCTAACGTAAGTGAATATATACAGCAAGATTGTTGTTATATTTGTGAGCTAAGACTAATGTACAAGATACAGCAAACAGGTTGTTGTAAAAGTCAGAGATTTGCAAGATGCAGCAACTGGTGTCTGTAATCACAGTGGATTTACTCAAGACGACTGTATGAAGTGTTGATTCTTTGATGCTGACAAAATAAACTACAAGAGACAAAGAGATTGGACTTCTGTCGTGTGAGTGAAACTTTAAACCAAAGCTACGCGTCAAAACTGGTGAAATAATATGACCGCATCTACACTTTGCATGCACCGACGAAGTTTGTGCCGTGATCTGAACGGATATTTTTAACAGGTCCCCGGACAGCAATAAACCGTCTAAAGGCATTGATGAAGCTGGACGTGTCAAGGGATTCTATGACTTTGATATGAACAGCTCTCACACTCATACATGTAAAAATTACAGCCCACCTCTTGCTGTGTAAAAACCCTCCTCTTGTCCGTCGTGAGGAAACACTCCAAGGACCAAACACGTCCAGTCCAACATTGGTAAAGGGAGGATCAGTTGAAAGACGGTCTGCTGGAAGGCTTGCCATTTTTTGTACACTGAATGGAGCTCTGAGTCGTCTACAAGTTACACACTGGTGAATCACACTTCTCACTCTTTGCTTCCCACCAACTATCCAGAACCCGGCTGACCTGACAGCTCCTTCAGTAAAGTGACGTCCTTGATGGTGAACATGCTCATGGCAGTGCCTAATAATCAAGATGGCTATGTGATGTTTGCCAGGAATTATCAAAGGAGTCTTCTCGCCTTGAGTAAGGTTTGACTTGTGAAGACGTCCTCCAACTCTCCGAAGACCTTGTGCATCAATGAAAGGATCCAGAGTACAAAGCGGACTACTCTTTGGAATCCTCTCTTGCTTTTGTATGCATTTGATCTCTTGGCTGTAAACTTCTACTTGTACTGCCCGAATGATGGTGGCTGGAGCTTTATCGCATTCCTCCACTGTGAATTCTGTCTTGCAGTAGTGCCAGCCTTTACAGGAACCGCTTCTGTTCACTCTTCTCTGGAAGCTATGTGCCACATGAATAAGACGAGTTACTGCACCAGTTAAAGACTTCCAGGATGAGAATTTGGTGAATCGTTTAGAACCAAGCTGTTTAGATGATGTCGTAGTGCTTAGAGTAGACACAAGCGGACGAAGGTTCGGGTCTGAGCTGGGATCAACAAGGTCATAACAGCTTTGTGAGGTACCTGGTTCTGACTTAAGCAGAAATTTGGGTCCACTTAGCTAGTTGGTGCTCTGTAAATGTGATGCAGAAACAAAACGTGTTGCATGATCTGCTGGATTCTGGTCTGTTGGCACATAGTGCCATTGATCTGGATGAGAAGACCTTCGGATACGCTGTACTCGGTTGCTCACATACACATAAAAACGCCTAGTTTCACTTCCGGTTAGCAGCCACATGGAGTAGGACGTGTTGGTTAGGTGCTCCGACAGTTTCGAATTTCTTCACTCCCTTATTCGTCTTTAAATGTTAAATTAAAATCTTAGTTGACAATAACTTTGTACTCTACCCCACGGTTATATATTTTTTCATCTGCGATGGCTACCAGGAGTGTTAAAGCCGTGAAAAAGGACGACACTGCGACTCCTCTAACAGTCGAGGCTATCTCAGCGCTGTTAGAGCAACACCGTGATGCGTTAGCGGCGGAGTTTAAATCCTCGTTTAGTTTACTAGAGGGAAAGCTGGATCAGATTCAGGCCCAAGTAGAGGACCATGGACAGCGCTTACCGTCATTAGAACTCGCTACAGACGACCTGAGTCAGCGTGTGACGGAGCTGGAGAACATCTGCTCCGGACTTCGGGAAAACAACTCAAAGTTAACGGCCAAAGTTGTAGACTTAGAAGGCCGGAGCAGGAGACAAAACCTGCGTGTTCTGGGTCTCCCGGAAGGTACTGAAGGTGGACTCCCTACCGAGTTCTTCTCCAAGTTTCTGTGCGAGGGGTTTGGGACTGAAACGCTTCCTTCCCCGCCGGAGATTGACCGAGCCCACCGAATACCTGCATCTAAACCCGCTTCAGGACAGAGACCTCGGCCCGTCATTCTCCGCGTGCACCGGTACCAGGTGAAGGACCTTCTGATTCGGGAGGCTCGGCGGAGAGGGAAGCTGGAATATCGCGGTCAGCAGCTTCGCATAGTGGAAGACTACGCTCCCGAAGTTTTAAACCAGCGAGCCGAGTATAGAGGAGTGATGAGTGAGTTATACAGCCGTGGACTCCGGCCTTCTCTGCTGTATCCAGCGCGGCTCCGGATCACTCTCTCTACCGGACAGAAGAAGTGGCTCCGCTCGGTAGAAGAGGCGCAGAAACACATAGACAGTCTGCCGAAAACTGCGTAGTGCACTATATTATTATTATTATTTTAATACGCAATACTACAGTTCTCAGGAAAGTACCATTTTTAACTAAAAGTCTGGCCATGTTTACGTCTTTCCCGGTAAGAGTGTTGTGTTAAACTTGTGAAGGGGTTATTATTATTATTTTTATATTACTATTTTTTCTATTTTTAATCACGTGTGATTTACATGTTTGTATATTTAGAGTTACAATGTGACGTGGGGGGAGGGGTGGTGGTGGTGTGTTTTTCTCTCATTGAGAGATTTCAGTATTGGAGTGTGGAAATGTTTTATTTATATATTTAATTATTAGTTTCTGTAAGTTGTGTCGGAGCAGAAGATGGGGTGGTTAGCGGCAGGAGGATTTGTTGGGTGGAAGATGGAGGAATGGAAGAGCTTGCTGCTCTGTTTGTTAGCAGCTATCTTTGTTTGTTGGGGGGCAGTGGGGTGTGTGGGGGAGGGGTGTGTGGAGCAGGGGTGTGGGGGGCAGGGGTGTGGGGGGGAGGGGTGGGGGATCTCCAAAGCCAGTATTGTGTTAGTTCTTTGTACACTGTGTATTTTTAACACGTTGTTCTGTGTTTTACACTTTAAGGCTGACGTTAGGCATCTCAGTATTATTCATGTTTATCTACCTGCATTTTCTCTCAGGGAGAATGAATAGTTCTTTAAACTTTGTGAGCTGGAATGTTAAGGGTTTAAACCATCCGGTGAAGAGAAGGAAGGTGCTCTCACACCTTAAACAACTTAACACTGCAATCGCATTTTTACAAGAAACTCACATTCGCAGTTCTGATAATTCTCGCCTTATGTCACGTTGGGGTGGGCAGCACTACCACTCAACCTTTCAGGCCAAAGCTAGGGGTGTCTCAATTCTCATTAACCCAAACATCTCTTTTGAGCATCATAATGTTATTACGGATATACAAGGTCGTTATATCATTGTTTCAGGGAAGTTATTTAATACTAATGTGGTGTTGGCTAATTTATATGCCCCTAATTATGACGATGTCTCCTTCTTTGAACATTTTTTCTCTCTTCTACCTGATCTGAGCTCATACTCTCTCATATTAGGGGGAGACTTTAACTGCTGTTTAGATCCATCACTTGACAGGTCATCTCCCAATCCTATACCTCTGAGTAAATCTGCCACGCTACTTCAGTCCTATTTCTGCAGCTTTGGTATCTCTGACATATGGCGCTTCCTTAATCCAAAAAAGAGAGAATACTCCTTTTTCTCACATGTTCACCATACTTTCTCCAGAATTGATTATTTCTTTATAGATAATCAACTGATCCCAATGGTTACTTCTTGTGCTTATCAGAGCATTGTGATATCAGATCACGCTCCAGTGGTTATGTCTATAAAACTCCCCGATCTCCCTCAGGTTACTAAACATTGGCGCTTTAATTCATCGTTACTGATGGAGGACGATTTTGAAAAATTTATGGAAGACCAGATAGTTTTTTTCCTCACCACAAATGAAACACCTGAAGTGTCACGTTTAGTTATTTGGGATGCTCTGAAAGCCTACCTCAGGGGACAGATAATTTCATACACTGCAAATATGAAAAGGAAGGCATATAAAGAACGAAAAGATTTGACCAACCAAATTAAAGAAATTGACCAGCAGTATGCTCTATTTAAAAACCCCGATCTCTATAAAAAACGCGTAGAAGTGCAAACTAAGTTTGAACTTATTTCAACGCATGTAATTGAACGGCAATTATTAAAGAGTAGGAGCCAATTTTACATTCATGGTGACAAATCTGGGAAACTTTTAGCTAATCAGTTAAAAGGATTTAGAGCACAACAACAAATTACGAAAATTCGGATGGAGGATGGTACCATCACTACAGACCATTCTAAAATTAATGATGCATTCAGGAATTTTTATTCTCGATTATATACTTCTGAGTTCCCAAAGGACCATAGTTCAGTTGAAAATTTCTTGACTCAACTAAATATCCCAACACTGTCCCCTGATTCTAGATTAAGATTAGAAGAGCCCATATCACAAGAGGAAATCAGTTCAGCTATCTCATCATTGCAATCTGGTAAGTCCCCGGGTCCTGACGGGTTCCCTGCAGAGTTTTTTAAATCATTCTCCTCATACCTTGCACCACAACTAGCTTTGGTTCTATCTGAATCTTTCAAGCAAGGTAAGATGCCTGCGTCATTTAATGAGGCTCGCATCACCCTCATAGCAAAGAAGGATAAGGACCCAACAGAGTGCTCCTCATATAGACCAATCTCTCTTCTTAATGTGGATGTTAAAATCCTTGCTAAAGTCTTGGCTCGTAGATTAGAGAATGTTCTACCCTCAATTATATCTGAGGACCAGACCGGTTTTGTTAAAAATCGTTATTCTTACTTTAACATTCGACGCCTTATGGATATCTTGTACACACCATCAGAGGAGACCCCTGGGTGTGTCCTTTCTTTGGATGCTGAAAAGGCTTTTGATCGTGTGGAATGGGAGTATTTATTCAGGGCTTTAGAAAAATTCAATTTTGGTCCAAGTTTTATCACTTGGGTTAAATTATTATATTCAAGCCCTACTGCCTCAGTTCTGACAAATGCTCAACAGTCTCAACCATTCAGTCTTCAGCGGGGAACTCGTCAGGGGTGTCCCCTTAGCCCATTGCTCTTTAACATCGCCATTGAGCCACTAGCAATTGCATTCCGAAGCTGTAGAAATATATCTGGGATTTGGAGGCAGGGAGAAGAACATAAAGTTTCCCTTTATGCAGATGATCTTCTACTTTTTTTATCGAATCCAGTCTCCTCTCTGCCACATGTGCTGTCATTGCTCAGGGAATTTAGCTATTTTTCAGGATATAAATTAAATTTGCACAAAAGTGAACTTTTTCTGCTAGATAATACAGCAGTAATAACTGGTATGCACAATTTTCCATTCAACATAGTGAAAAATCAGTTTACCTATCTTGGTATTACAATCACAAGGAAACATAAACACCTCTTTAAAGAAAATTTTTTTAGGTTGTTGAACCAAACAAGAAAGGACTTGGGACGATGGTCACCACTGTCCATGTCCCTGGTGGGCCGCATTAATGCCATTAAAATGAGTATTCTCCCTAAATTTTTATATCTCTTTCAGTCTGTACCTGTTTTTATTCCCAAATCTTACTTTGGCGCTTTAGACTCAATTATATCTTCTTACCTTTGGAAAGGTAAACATCCACGATTGAATAAGTCCCTACTTCAAAGATCTAAAAGAGACGGTGGCATGGCTCTACCTAATTTTCGTTTCTACTACTGGGCAGCAAACATTCGTTCTGTCATTTTTTGGTCATATTTTCATAACCAACCTAATCGGCCTGCCTGGGTGGAAATGGAGATAAAGTCTATCAAAAATCTCTCTGTCTCTGCACTCCTTGGATCTGCTCTCCCCATCCCCTCAATTAAATTAATCAATAACTCAGTAGTGGTGCATACCTTGAGAGTATGGGCTCAGTTCAGAAAGCACAGCGGTCTTCTGGGCTTTTCTCTGTCCAGTCCTATCGTCTCTAACCATCTCTTCCAGCCTTCTTTACATGACTCAGTGTTTCAGGAATGGTACAATAAGGGCATCAAGCTTTGCAAGGACCTGTTCGTTGACCATAAGTTTGCATCATTTGAACAGCTTTCTGAAAGGTTTAACTTACCCAATTCTCACTTTTTCAGATATCTGCAAGTAAGACACTTCATTCGCTCTTTAATACCAAATTTCCCTGAGGCTCCTGCTGCAAACATTCTAGATAATCTCCTCTGTTTGTCTCCGCTGCGTAAAGGCCTAATATCCACTATTTATGGTGGATTGATGGCTTCGAGTCACACCCCTCTGTGTAAAATTAAAACTGCTTGGGAGAAGGATTTAAATTTGTCACTATCAGATGATACTTGGAATTCAATTCTTAAACTTATCAACTCAACCTCCTTATGTGCTCGCCACTCTTTATTACAGTTTAAGGTCGTACACAGGGCTCATTTTTCCAAACTTAAACTCTCCCGTTTCTACCCAGACATTGATCCTTGTTGTAATAAATGTAAAAGCGGAGAGGCGTCTCTTATCCATATGTACTGGACATGCCCGAATTTGGAAAAATTCTGGAGGGATGTTTTTAAGACCCTGTCCTTCATATTGAATTGCAATCTTGAACCAGACCCTCTGATTGCTCTTTTTGGTGTCACTGGAGAAGAGGGTAAGAGTCTAAGTCCAGCCAAAAAGAGATTGTTATCTTTTGCGACACTCCTGGCCAGGCGTTCTCTTTTATTCAAGTGGAAGGATGCCATGTCACCCACTCACGCCCAGTGGCTCAGAGATATCATGTCCTGTTTGTCCCTGGAGAAGATTCACTACTCAATTAATTACTCAGACTTTAAATTTCAACAGGTGTGGGGGCCCTTCCTTCACTTTTTTCATATACATTTATAGTTTGATTCCTGTCTTATTTAATTACTTGTTTGTTTGTTTTCTTTCCCCTTTTTATTCCTCTTTATTTATTTATTTTTTGCACGTAGAACCAAAAAACTTCCAGCTCCATATTCTTTATTCTTTTTTCTTTTTTGGTTTCTCTCAATGCCTGGCGTTTAGCCTTTCATATCCTTGTAAAACTGGCTTGGAGTCGGGGAGGGACGGGATGGGTGCTATAGGGTTTATAAGGGGATTATAAAACCTGTATTAAAATATTACATGTTTACCCTGTTTTATCCCTGTTAAAATCAATAAAAATATTGTTGAAGAAAAAAAAACGCCTAGTTTCATTATAGATGTAGCCCAAAACCACTTTACTATCTGAGTAATATTTACTGCATCAAGCTGGAGGTCTAATTCTGCTGAAATCAAGTCTTTCCACAGCAAGCACTGCTGCACAAAGTTCAAGCCTTGGCACTGTGTGCTCAGGACGGGGGGCAAGTTTGGCTTTCCCCATTACAAACCCAATGTCGTTCTTTGCAGCATCTGTGACTTTTAGATATGGCACTGCGGCGATGGCCTTAGTTGATGCATCTGAAAAGACACACAATTCTCTTCTAACTGCTGCTGACGGAGAAATCTTTGTATAAGCTCTAGGAATGGAAAAACTGGACAGTTCTGACAAAGATACTCTCCACGAGTTCCAAGCTTCCTCCATCTCTTTGGGTAGTGGGGAATCCCAATCGCTGTTCTCAAATGTGAGTTCTCTCAGAATAGCTTTGCCTTTGATTGTGACTGGTGCTACAAACCCAAGAGGGTCAAAGAGGCTGTTGATCATGGATAAGACACCTCGTCGTGTGTAAGGTTTTATCTCATTGCCGACAAAAAAGAGAAAGCTGTCTGTGCAGAGATCCCAATTAAGTCCAAGACTACGTTGTATAGGTAACGTGTCTGCATCTAGATCTAGATCTTTCAAGTCACCTGCATGATCACTGGATGGAAAGGCTTGCATGACTTCCTGGTTATTTGCTGTGATTTTATGCAGTCTCAGATTGGATTTAGAAAGAACGTCCTGTGTCCTTTTCAACAAACTGATAGCACTTTCGACTGTGGGAAGAGACTTCAAGCCATCATCTACGTAAAAGTCACGCATTACAAAGTGTTTTACATCCGGATCTACATGGAACTGGTCACTCTGAACAGACTGGTGTAGACAATGTTTCGCGACTGCGGGTGATGGGCTGTTACCAAACACATGGATCCTCATGCGATAATCCACAACATCTTTGGAAATGTCATTGTCTAAAAACCAAAGAAAACGTAGAAAATTTCTGTCTTCTTCTCTCACTAAAAAACAATAGAACATCTGTTCTATATCTGCAGTAAAGGCGATGGCTTCTTTCCTGAAACGGATTAGCACTCCCAACAATGTGTTGTTCACATCAGGCCCAGTAAGAAGCACATCATTAAGCGATAGCCCATCCTGTTGAGCACTAGAATCAAACACTACTCTGATTTTGTTTGGTTTTTTGGGATGATACACTCCAAATGTTGGCAGGTACCAATGTTCTTCATTCTCACTCAGAGGAAGGGCTAACTCAGCATGGCCACTTTTGAACATCTTGTCCATGAAGGAGAGGAAGTGCTCTCTCATTTCGGGTTTCCTTTCGAGGTTGCGCTTGAGTGACATAAGACGTTTCAGTGCCTGAGACCTGTTGTTGGAAAGGCGTGGACGTGGACTCTTAAAGGGTAATGGCGCTACCCAACTGTGTTTTGAATCTTTACATACTGTAGATTCTTATCCATGATCTCCATAAAAGAGACATCTTGAACTGAAGAAGCTACCTGATTGTCATCTTTGGTTCGCCTAAACACAGAGCATCCCAGATGGTCAGCATCACAGACAGATTCTTGCCCAGAACACATCAGAGAGTAGTAGTTGGGCATTTGGATGTTTTTGTACTCTTCTTTGACATTGAACACATTAGGACATGGATCAAAGAGTGTTGGACGTTTTGGCTCTATAATGTTTGTGTGAAAGGTCCTGATTGTCAGTGGCCTATGAACATCTCCTAGGCATACATTGCCTACAATAACCCATCCCAGGTCTAATTTCTGTGCATAGGGTAGGTGGTGTGGGCCATTCACCTGTTTGAGAACCTTATGAACTCGTATAATGTCCCAACCTAGGAGAAGCATTATTGGGGCTTGTGGATCTTGCTCTGGGATTAGGTGTGCTACAGACTTAAGGTGTGCATGATGGCGTGCCACATCAGGTGTTGGAATCTCCTCTCTGTTGTTAGGGATGTCGTTACATTCTATAAGACATGGTAATGTGATTCGAACAGTTCCATCCAGAGACTCCATTTCGTAGCCACTGGCCCTTCTTCCAGCTGCCTCCTTAACTCCTGCATACGTTCGCAATGTGTAGGGCGCACTTGGACTTCTGTCATCAAATATTTCAAAGAACTGTGAGCGAACCAGTGACCTGTTGTTCTGTTCGTCCAGGATTGCATACAGTTTTACTGCTTTGTCCTTGTGGTCAGCTGGAAATACTTTTACCAAACATATTTTCGCACAAGATCGGTCTACCTGATTTTCTCCACAGACTTCTGTGCATTTACTGTCAACTTGAGATTGAGGTGACATTTCCTCTCTCTCCCCACCGTGCTCAGTTACAGGTTCTGACTCTACCCAGGGTGCAGTTTCAGGGTGAATTGCTGTGTGATGTTTTTCACTTTTACATTCAGAACATTGAACTTTAATTGTACAGTTCTTTGCGATATGTGTTGCTGAAGAACAGCATTTAAAGCACACATTATTCTCTTTTAGAATTGTCTTACGAGCGCCAATGGACTTTTCCCGAAAGGTACGACATTTACTCAAGGGATGCGGCTTTCGATGAATTGGAAACATTTTATTAATGTCGTTAGATTCCTTTGCCAGCTCGCCACCATCAGTGGAAACTCTGGAAGATACTGCAGTCTTTGTGTACAGAGATTTCTCATTGCCTAGTGGGTTTCCAAGCCGTCTTGTCCATTTTGGGAATTGTATCTATATGTGAAATGAAGTTGAAGCTTGGATCACTTCCTATGCGTGCTGCCTGGCTAACAAAGTCTACGAAGTAGGCGAAAGGAGGATAAAGCACATGGTTTCGTTGCTTATAGGCTGCAACGACTGACGCCCACTTCTCTTGCAAACGGAAGGGAAGCTTTTGCACTATAGGATTGACACCATGGGCCATGTCTAAGAAGGTGAGGCCAGGTAAGTCTCCTTCAGCCTTTGCGGACTGGAGCTCCATTAGTAGATCGCTTAATCCCGTCAATTTATTGTAATCTCTATTAGCAATTTTTGGAAAGGCATCAATACGTTTGAACAAGGCATCTTCTATCACTTCAGCTAAACCGTATATTTGATCTAGTCTGTCCCATGTCATGGCCAGACCTGCACGTGGATGGTTGATATGTATTGCTCTTATTTGTTCTACATGTTCTGCTGATTCCTTACCAAGCCATTTTAGAAGGAGATCTAGCTCTTCACTTGGCATAAGGTTTAAATCGTTTGTCGCAGTCCCAAAGGAACGTTTCCAGGCTTGATAATTCTGTGGTTTGTCATTAAACTTAAGTAAGCCAGTTGCCACAAGTTCACGACGGGCGAGGTATCGGACAAAGTCATTTATGTTTGAATTGTTAGCGTTTAGATGTGGGGGAGGGGAGAGAAATGGGATTATAAGAAATGTTTCTTGGTCTTAAATGTTGCACAGGAGTAACATGGTCGGTCTCATAGCCAACTTTTCATGTCTGATGAGCATACTCATTTTCATAGTTGCCTGACTATTCTGTGGGCATATCAGGCGTTTGCAAAGGAACACTCTTTTGGCATGGAAGGAATGGTACAGCATCAGGTTTAAGATGTGAAGCGAAAATGCTACAACTTGGGATTGGTTCTGTATTTTTTGGGTCTTTACACTCCTGTTCTTTTAAACCCCGTTCTTTGGTTTGATCAATTATATATTGTTCAGTGCGTTGCGTAGTTTCCAATGGAGTACAATTTAGACTTAACTTACAACTTTGCTTCTCCATGTTCTCAACAACAACAGCTTCAAGCACTTCTGCTTCTGCGATGGCTGCCGCTGCCTCTTTTTGATGCCTGAGCATCTCCATAGAAACCTCCAGCTTAGCTTGCTGTAGCTTAAGATCAGCTTCCTTTTCGACGAAAGCAAGACGTGCTTTTGCTGCTTCTGCTTTTGCCCTTGCTTTGGCTGCTGCTGACCCTGTTGACGATGCATCTGATCTTGCGGAAGAATGTGAAGCACGAGAGCGTGTTCTCACTGAAGACATTTCTGTTGCCACGGCGGAGTCTCTTCACACGCTGGTAGTTTACTGGATGCGAGCTTGAATGTCTTGCCTAAAAGTCGTGGTTTCACTGTGCTGCCCTCGGTATATGTCCTGAATATAACTTGACAGCCACAGGGATTAAAGTGAAAAAAAATCTTCTGACTGAACTTTTTTCAGGCCAAGCCATATTCCTTTAACAAACACGTTATTTAAATAGTCGAGACCAATAGCGTTAGGGGAGATTAAACCGCTTTAATATTGCCAGTTTGCATATTTTAAAAGCTATTTGTAATCTTTGAAAAAAAATATACCTTGACAAATAATCAACCATCTACCACATATCTTTTCAGTGCATGTTTTTATTTATCTTATAACACCAAACAATGTTTTGTGAAACTCTTAATAATTAACAGAAAAAAGTAATAGCACCACCATTAAATTCCAAAAAGTGCTTTTTCAGTGCATGTTTTATGTATCTTAAAGAAAACATCTTCGTTTTCAGCTTAGATGACAAATCGCTTAGATTTCCAGTAAGCAGCAATGCCATGTGTGCAAGTAGTAGGCATGTGCATTAGACATAAACAATCTTGAAAGTGCACTCTTGTCTTTGACAACTGATTGCATTTAATTAACTAGTGGTTGTGAGACTGTGACCAGTGGCGGTTCTACACTGAAGTGCGCCCTGGGCGAGACTCCCTCCCGGCGCCCCCCCCCCCCCAAAAGTTGGGGTAGATCTCAGATAGATCCTTATCGTGCAGAATAGTGATAAGCTCAAAGAGGCTCATGGTTTTTGATGGCAGTCATTGGACACTTTATTAATCTAATCTAATCTAATCTAAGGGACGAACAATTAGCTCCTTGGTTAATTTACTGCCTCAAATTATATGCTTTGTCACGTAACAGAGTTATAGCAAATGGAAAATGTCTTTTAAACTATCTACATATATGTAAATTAAACTGGCTATTTACAGTATACTGTAAATATATTGTAAATATATTGGCTATAGCCAGCATTAATATAATAAACAATGGAAATAAATAACTGTACTTGTAACAGTCTTGCTGCAAAGATTGTTTGTGGTATTTAATAGAAACCATTAGAGTAAATTAGGCTTTTATTGTGTATGTGTGTGTGTGTGTGTGTGTGTGTGTGTGTGTGTGTGTGTGTGTGTGTGTGTTTTTAGCAAGGTAAGCATAGCAAGCATCATAAGCAAGAAGGCTAACAAACCTAAGAGTTAATGTTCTACCACTAATTAACATGATGACATGAATAACTTAATCATACAGAGAGAACATTGTTATATACCTTTATCTTTTATCCGTTTCTCCTCATCTTCTTTTCTTTTTTTTCTAAATTGGACGCCTGACAGCTTTTGCCTTTTTCTCTCCATCGCTGTGTTTACTTTATAATCGACGATTCGACAATCAGCAGATTTCCCCCAACGCTGTAACTCAAATCAAATTCAAATTTTATTAGTCACATACACAATCATACACAGTATAATATGCAGTGAAATGCTTTATACGACCGCCAGTGACCTTAAAAAAAGAAAATAAAAGCTTGTACGTAAAATAAATAATCAATAAAAAGGAAATACTAAAGAAATAATTTTAACTAGTAAAATTAACTGTACATAAGGGCATAATAAAATATTGCAAAAATATAGGGTAGATAGAGTATATATGTATATAGAATTAAAGTGTCAGTGGTTGTGCAAATATGCATGAAAGGTGACATGTGCAATTGTCCAGATGTATGAGTATTTAGTGCAAGTGTGTATGAATGTGTCCATGATTGTCCAGTCAGTGTTGTGAGCTTAAAAGATGTTATTAGTCCTGTGTGGAGGTGTGATTGAGAGACCTTATCGCCTGCGGGAAGAAGCTCCTCCTCAGTCTCTGTGTTGGCCTTTAGGGAGCAGAATCGCTTCCCAGACCGCAACAAAGAGAACAGTCCATTACTGGGGTGACTGAGGTCCTTCATGATCTTCCTGGCCTTAGTCCAGCACCGCTTGCTGTAGATGGAGTGCAGGTCAGGGAGCTCAGTGCGGATGATGCGCTCGGCTGATCGCACCACCCTCTGTAGAGCTCGTCTGTCCTGCATGGTGCTGTTCCCGAACCAGGTCGTGATGTTTCCCGTCAGGATGCTCTCTATGGTGCAGGAGTAGAAGTTCCTGAGCACCTTGGAGGGCAGTCTAAAGTCTCTCAAGCGTCTGAGGTGGTAGAGACGCTGCCGGGCTTTTTTCACCACGGTGTTGATGTGACAGGACCATGACAGGTCCTGCGTGATGTGAAGACCGAGGTATCTGAAGCTGTCCACTCTCTCCACTGGGCTCCTGTTGATGACGGGGGTCTGGTAGTTCCTCTCCTGCTTTGTACTAAAGTCCACTATCAGCTCCTTTGTCTTACTGACGTTCAGGAGGAGATTGTTCCTCTGGCACCAGTTCTCCAGATTTCCAATCTCCTCTAGGTAGTCCGACTCATCATTGTTGGTGATCAGTCCGACCACGACGGTGTCGTCAGCAAACTTGATGATGGAGGTGGAGTTGGTAGTGGCCACGCAGTCGTGGGTGTACAAAGAGTACAGCAGGGGGCTCAGAACACAACCCTGGGGGGCTCCAGTGCTGAGAGTGAGTGTGGCTGAGACATGTCCGCCCATCCTTACTGCCTGTGGTCTGCCAGTCAGAAAATTGGAGATCCACTGACATATAGATGAGCTCAGTCCCAGGTGCTCCAGCTTGGTGGTGAGTGTGGAGGGAATTATGGTATTAAAAGCAGAGCTGTAGTCGATGAAGAGCATTTTAACATAATTCCCTTTCCTAGTGTCCAGGTGAGTGAGTGATGTGTGGAGGAGATGAGAGATTGCATCGTCTGTGGAGCGGTTCTGACGGTATGCAAACTGTAGTGGGTCCAGTGTGTCGGTAGTGAAGAAATGATGAAGTCTCTGATAAGGCGTTCAAAGCACTTCATCACTACTGAGGTGAGGGCTACAGGGCGATAGTCATTGAGGGAAGCAGGATCTGGTTTCTTTGGAACAGGAACAATGATGGACTCTTTGAAGCATGTGGGGATCACCGACTGAGATAAAGAGATGTTGAATATCTCAGTGAACACAGGTGCTAGCTGGTCTGCACAGGCTCTGAGGATACGGCCTGAGATGCCGTCTGGTCCTGCTGCTTTCCTGGTGTTCACTCTCTTGAAGGCTCTCCTCACGTCGTGCTCGGAGATGATGAGCGCGTTCCCGGTGCTGGCTGTGTCTTCCTGTCTGCAGCCGTTAGCGCCGCTAGCATTAGCGCCGTTAGCATTAGCGCCGTTAGCATTAGCGCCGTTAGCATTAGCGCCGTTAGCATTAGCATCGCTAGCGTCTTTAGCTGCAGCCTCGAAGCGAGAATAGAAGGTGTTGAGTTCGTCTGCCAGAGTCGCGTCCGCGTTCGTCATACCGGATGCTGGTGCTTTATAGTCCGTTATTGTTCTTAGTCCCTGCCACAGGCTCCTAGAGTCACTCTGTTGAAGCTGTGACTCTAGTTTTCTCCCGTAGCGCTGCTTCGCCTCTTTCACCGCCTTCCGGACGTTATATGACGCAGCCTTGTACGGTTCCATGTCCCCCGACGCAAGTCCTGTGTTGTAGGCAGCTGTGCGAGATCTCAGAGTGTCGCGGATGGTTTTATCCACCCACGGCTTCTGGTTGGGAAACGTTCTGATAGTCTTTTTCTCCACCGTATCGTCTACCAGCTTCTCAATAAGTCCCACAACCGCTTCGGTAAACACGCTGACGTCATCATCGGAGCTGTTTCTGAACATGTCCCAGTCTGCGTCATCGAGTGCGTCCTGTAACGCGGCCACCGATTGTTCCGTCCAGCGCGCGACCTCCCTCTGAACCGCAACTTCCTGTTTCAGCCTTTGTTTATATTTTGGCATGAGGAAGATGGCGGCGTGGTCGAATTTACCAAACGCTGGACGAGATTGTGCCGTCTTTGACCGTGGTATAACAGTGGTTCAGTGTCCTTTCGCCCCTGGTGGGGCAGGTGATGTGCTGATAAAAGTTCGGCGCTGCGCGTTTGAGGTTGGCACTATTAAAATCCCCCGCCACAATGAGCGCAGCGTCCCGGTGTTGTGTCTGGTACTGTGTGAGCGCCTCATGCAGCTCGCATAAGGCAGTGTCAGTGTCTGCTTGTGGAGGGATGTAAACGGCACTGATTATGACCGATGTGAACTCCTGTGGAAGATAAAATGGACGACACATGATGGACAGTAGTTCCAGGTTTGGTGTGCAGGAGCGTGTAAGAGGAACAACGCTCGCGCTGTTGCACCAGCTGTTGTTCACCATTAAGCACACGCCGCCTCCCCTTGACTTCCCCGAGTCCCGCGTCCTGTCCATGCGGTGAACCGAGAAGAACTCGGCTGGTTGTATGGCGTGGTCTGGCACCGCTGGGTTCAGCCATGTCTCGGTGAAGCAGAGGAGATTGCAGTCCCGAATGTCTCTCTGGAACTTTATCCTGGCCCTGAGGTCATCAAGTTTGTTCTCCAGTGACTGGACGTTGGCGAGCAGGATGCTAGGCAGAGGTGTGCGGTGTGCACGGGCTCTGAGCCTATTCCTCACGCCAGCTCGTCTCCCTCGAGTCCGTCGCTTCGCGTCGCGTCCATTGTTCTCCCTCAGGATCTCACTCGGCCAGCTCGGATCCGGAGTTAAAAACGTCGAATTGTGAGTACATTGTATACCAATAGAAACAAGAGTGTCTCTATCATACCTAATGTACTCAATGGTGGTGATTTTGCCGATTTTAAAACACTGAAAACTAACTTAAAGAACAAAAACAAAGAAAAGGTGGTCGGAGCAGTCGTGACGGCAGCCGACCTCACCGGCGCCATCTTGGAAGGTGACCAGACCAGAAGTCAAGACTAAACCAATTCACCTCCACAGCATCATCGTTTTTATCTATTTTTATTTGCCATTTAACATAAATAAATAAATGAAAAAAGTGCAAATTACTGGTGTGTTTATAATATTTTGAATGAAATGTGAGTTATTTGTAAGAAAGTCAGGTAGACATGATTTAGCCCCCTTCTTGTCCGCTTTATTTGGGAGAGGTGAACTATACTCTGCGCCCCCCCCCCCCCCCCGTCATCCCCTCTCCTCTCCGCTCAAACACCCCCCCCCCCCCCGGTCTTCTCCGCTCGCTCAGCTTCTGTGCGGCTCATTCAGGGGCGGCGCGAGCGCAGGTATCACAGATAATAGAAAACCGCTTAGCGGCACAGATTATTATTTTTTACTCGTGTGCCGCCTCCCACATGACATAAAAAAAATGCCGCCCTGGGCGGCTGCCCACTTCGCCCTACCCTAAAACCACCACTGACTGTGACCGACAGGTCATGCTCCGCTATGAAAGAACATAGGCGCACTTTTACATCGCGCACATGGTCGGCCACAGATGTGTGAATCTCCGTTGTGGTTCTTGTCGCAGCAGACAGGGAGCATGTGTACTGTTAGAGCACGAACCGCAGCATTGTGACGAGCTGCTGACTGATGGCGAACTTGCACTTTTTTTTGCCATTATTGCCATATTGAAGTTTCCTGTGGCATACTGTGCAAAGACACCTACCTGGATGTTTGATTTTTTTAGTCCACGAACTAAAAGGCTTGCCATTCTCCCCAATTTCACTAAGCCAAGCCCATCTCCATTTATTTTTTTACACTTTTATCAATCTCCGAAACATCGGAGCCTTCCTGCATTAAGTGTGTCCATGCTATCTTAAATATAGTTATACCTCAGCCTGACATGTAGTTCTTCAAAACTAAACCAAAACCCGGAGTGGATCCATACCGGAGTGATAACAAAACGCTTAGAGTGGAGAGAGGAACGTGCATTCGCTCCACTCCAGGCTTTGATCACATCCTCCTCAGCAGGCTGAATACACGTTGTCTTTCCTTAATTTAAGACCCATGTAAGCCTATATATACACAGCATTAAAATTATGAAAAGTGAATTTTAAACATTAAGGACAGGCGGAACAGTGTGATTGACGGAAATCCGTCGATGACTCGCTACAATTAACGGAAATCCATCGTAACGACGGAGAACTTTAATCCCTGCAGCCAGATAAACGCTTTCTTAACATCAAGACTCTGAAGACGAGACTCTCCTTGTCCACAGGTTTATTGATATTGACAAGAAAGGTGAAACTGGAATATTAAAAGGTACAAAAGAATAATCCAATTAAACTTCTGTTTAAGATGATCAGATACACAAATGCTCAAAGAATATATTAAATGTTCTAGTTTCAACTGTAATACTTTCCAAATATAACATATTCAATAACATGTAACAGACAGTTACCAAACCTTATTTTTTTTGCACTGTTGCACATATATTGTTAGCATTCTATGAACGGCAAAAAATGCTAATGCGGAGATATGTTAGCATAACAACATAATCAGAAAAATAATTTCTAACAAAGAACTTAAATCAATTAACACTGCTGTCAATAATTTCAAAACACATGTAGGTATCAATAGACAATAAAAACATACCCACGATGCTACTACAAGGCAAGAATTACTCAAATATCACAGATTTTGCTGCAAGTAATGCTGAACACGCTACTCTCCGTCTCTGCTTAACTGCTTCCCGACTACAAGTCACATGACAACTCCCTATTTACACTTTCTTAAAGGGGCCACAACACAATTGTATACAACAGTGACAAAACAACGTCCATGAGTCCCCCAGATCTGCTCCTTTACCTAAGGCAAATCTATTTATAAAAATGCTTGGCTAAATAAATAGGTTTTTAGCCTAGACTTAAACACTGAAACTGTCTGAGGCCTGGACATTAATTGGAAGAGTATTCCATAACTTTGGGGTTTTGTAAGAAAAAGCTTCGCCCCATGCTGTAGGTTTCATAATATAGTGGAACTTTGGATTATGAACATAATTCCTTCCGCAAGCGGGTTCATATTTCAAAGCAAATTTTCCCATAAGAAATAATGGAAACTCAAATTAACCTGCACTTTTGGAATGAGAAATAAGTATCTGAAACTATAAGAAAGTAGAACAAAATTTTCAAGAGAAAATAAAAAGATATATATAAGAAATAGAAAACATACCTGTACAAAAGACAAAAAGCTTATTTAAATGGAAATGTCCAGAAAGTGTGCAAATGTCCATGTATGTGCAAATGTGCTTGTATGTGCAAATGTGCAATGTCCATGATTGTCCGCTCTACAGTGTATTGGGGTATGTGCATGAATGAACAGATGAATAATGTCCATAAGTGTCCATTTCTGTGCGGTTTGCTCAAAGGTGTTGATGATTAGTCCTGTGTATTGATCTGGTTTAGAGATCGCACCACCCTCTGTAGAGCTGAAATGAGGAGACGGAGAGATTACTACAGCGCGCTGATTATTTGAGAGGGAGTTTGTTTGTTGTTTCCAAACGGATTATCATCATTGCTTGGATTAATCTATTGGACACTCACAATTCACCTCTCGTTCCGTTACTCGAGCTCCCAGAGTTGTCATCTATCCTGGTGAGGCAGAGAATAATCTCTCCAACTGATCATTTCATACACGCAATACCACACACCCTGGACTTCCATTCATACACACACACACCCCTGCATACACCACACACATTGTTTATATTTGTATTATATTTGTATATATTGGTTTGGTGCACCTTGTTTGTTTGTTTGTTTGTTAGTTTGATTGTTTGTTTGTTTGAAGAAAATAATGGAGGTTCAACCTCTAATAGTATCTCACGATCCAGTTCAGCCTATAGCTTCACATTTAGATTTTCACTGCTTCACAGGTATAGGACAGGAAGAGCTGTATAAACTCATCACCTCGGCTAAATCAACAACGTGCCTGTTAGACCCAATCCCAACCAGATTTTTAAAAGAAGTGATGCTTACGGTTGGAGAGCCACTCCTAAACATTATTAATTCTTCATTACATCTAGGTCACGTCCCTAAACCTTTCAAGTTAGCAGTTATTAAGCCGCTTCTTAAAAAATCTAATTTGGACGCGAATGAAATAACAAATTACAGACCGATTTCAAACCTCCCGTTCATATCAAAAATACTAGAAAAAGTAGTATCAGCTCAAATTTGCACATTCTTGCAGGATAACAACATCCTTGAAGAATTTCAGTCAGGTTTCAGGCCCCATCATAGCACAGAAATTGCACTAGTTAAGATTACAAACGACTTGTTTTTAGCTTCAGACCAAGGCTGCATCTCATTGCTAGTCCTGCTTGATCTTAGTGCTGCATTCGACACTATAGATCATAATATTCTCATAGATCGCTTACAAAATTATATAGGTATTCAGGGACAGGCATTAAAATGGTTTAGATCTTACCTGTCTGATCGCTACCATTTTGTAGATCTAAATGGAGAACCGTCTGGTGTAATGCCAGTGAAATATGGGGTCCCACAAGGGTCAGTTTTAGGACCTCTGTTGTTCTCAATATACATGCTTCCCTTGGGTAACATCATTAGAAGACATGGGATTAGTTTCCATTGTTATCCTGATGATACCCAATTATATATCTCAACTAAACCAGACGAAATACCTAAGTTGTCTAGATTAACTGAGTGTGTCCAGGACATAAAAGATTGGATGACCAATAACTTTCTTTTATTAAATTCAGATAAGACAGAGATATTACTTATTGGCCCAAAAACCAGCACACAACAGCTTGTACTGTTATTACCAGTTCAGCAGTAAAAGATCTGGGAGTAATATTAGACAGTAACTTGTCTTTTGAAAATCACATTTCAAATATCACAAAAACAGCCTTTTTCCATCTTCGAAATATTGCTAAACTTAGGAACATCTTATCCGTATCTGATGCAGAAAAACTAGTTCATGCATTCATGACCTCCAGACTGGACTATTGTAATGCATTACTAGGTGGTTGTCCTGCATCCTCAATAAACAAGCTTCAGTTAATCCAAAATGCAGCTGCCAGGGTTCTCACTAGATCCAGAAAATATGATCATATAACCCCAATATTATCATCCCTGCACTGGCTACCTGTTCAGTTTAGAATAAATTACAAAATAGTATTACTTACATACAAGGCCTTAAATGGTTTAGCTCCCACATACCTAACCAGTCTTCTGATGCGCTACAATCCACCACGCGCCTTAAGATCACAAAACTCCGGACTTCTGGTAGTTCCCAGAATTTCAAAATCTACAAAAGGGGGGTAGGGCTTTTTCATATTTAGCACCAAAGCTTTGGAATAGCCTTCCAGACAGTGTTCGGGGAGCAGACACGGTTTCTCAGTTCAAAAGTAGACTCAAGACGCATCTTTGTAATCTGGCATACACATAACTCATCCCATAATCTCATACTCCAGTACACCTATACCGAATGGCAACTATGCTAATTCTCCCCATCTGTTCTGTATTTCTCTACCCATCCCGAGGCATCGGGAGATTTTGCCAGCTTCAGTAGACAAAGGCCGACCCTGCGAGGTTCCTGAGGCATCCAGAGAAGGAGCAGCTGCAGCTGGATTCAGCTTTATGATGGTAGGAGCTACACATGCTGCTCCTGTGCTTCCAGTGATCCAGACCTCATCTGCCCTCTGCACCTACTGACTCGTCCCTATGCTGAACTGGTCTTCATGTCAATTTAAATAATTTCTGTCATATTGAATTTTCACCTGCACAACACACAAGATGTTATATCATTTCTATCTGTTATCGCCCAAATGAGGATGGGTTCCCTGTTGAGTCTGGTTCCTCTCAAGGTTTCTTCCTAATGCCATCTCAGGGAGTTTTTCCTTGCCACCGTCGCCGTCACCCTTGGCTTGCTCATCAGAGAAATTTCATTCATTCGTCTCATTATTATCTGCACATTTTTCTCACACATCCACACTTCCAATTATTTTCTTTTCTATAATTATTATTATTATTTGTTTTTATTTATTTATTTTCTATTATTATTTTATTTATTTATATATTATTATTATTATTATTAGTTATAATTATTATTATTATTATTATTATTATTATTTTTTTTTTTTGGTTAAATTTCTTTAATTTTTGTGAAGCTGCTTTGAGACAATGACCATTGTTAAAAGCGCTATATAAATAAAATTGAATTGAATTGATTTTGTATAATACACTTTGGTTTATTTCACTACAAGCTTTTGTGTCATGTCGTATATTGTCCCGCCGCGGTTGCGCAATACCAGAAGTGTGGTTTACCAGCCCATATTTAGATTCCCGAATCCGTAATCTTGTAACAAACGGTTTAATATTAATCCAAGCGTTACAAGTGGATCTCCAACTTCCTAACTGGCAGACCACAGGCAGTAAGGATGGGCAGTCATGTCTCAGCCTCCCTCACTATCAGCACTGGAGCCCCCCAGGGTTGTGTTCTGAGCTCCCTGCTGTACTCTTTATACACCTACGACTGCGTGGCCACTACCAACTCCACCGCCGTCATCAAGTTTGTTGACGACACTGTCGTGGTCGGCCTGATCACGAACAACAATGAGTCGGCCTACCTGGAGGAGATTGGAAATCTGGAGAACTGGTGCCAGAGGAACAATCTCCTTCTGAACGTCACTAAGACAAAGGAGCTGATAGTGGACTTTAGTACAAAGCAGGAGAGGAACTACCAGACCCCCGTCATCAGCAGGAGCCCAGTGGAGAGTGAGGACAGCTTCAGATACAGCATCAGTTCCTGTTGGTGACGTAGCTTCCTGTTTTCGTATTGTTGCCGCAAAAGTTTTGCGTTTGTATCAGCGTTTAAATTACATAGCTTTATACAATAATATTAATAGCAACTAGCTTTTACATCTCCATACTATTCGGCTTCGCCTTTTTTTCCTGCAATTTTTGGAGAATGCGCGAGTTTCCTCGTCTAAGAACAACAAACGGAATTCATCTCCAAATAACTAAACTCCGACACAGAGGTACGTTATCATGTCTACCGTTCAGCTCGTTCAGTGTGTAGAGTGCAGGATGTTTAGACATTCTTCCTCCGTCATTAGTGATAATTTTACTTGTGATAGGTGTGTGTTAGTGAGCACTCTGACGGTGAAGATATCAGCTTTAGAGGAGCGCATCCAGACTTTAGAGAGTGTTAGAGAGTGTGAGAGCAGCATTATTCCCGTAGCGGACAGTCTGGGTGCCACAGGCGGAGATAAACAGCCCCCGACTCCGGCATTAGAGCCCTCACAGCGGGGCGAGTGGGTGACGACTCGGCGGCATACTCGTTCAGCCAAAGCTAACGCTAAGGCTAGCCCACCGGAGCACACCTACTCTGCGCTTCACGTGTCCAACAGGTTTGCTCTTCTCAGTGATGCACCCGCTGAGAAACCTGAAAGAGCTCTGGTTATAGGAGACTCTATACTGAGGTACGTGAAATTAGCTAGACCTTTAGGGGCGCCAGCGGCAGTGGTTAGGTGTATCCCGGGAGCCAGAGCACCGGACATAGCAGGTAATCTTAGGGCTCTAGGACAGCACAGGTTCTCTAAGAGAGTGGTACATGCTGGAGCTAATGATATACGCCTTCGTCAGTCAGAGGTTAGTAAGAGTAACTTTACAGAGGTGTTTAAATTAGCGAAGGCGATGTCCGATGAAGTAATATGCTCTGGTCCCATGCCAATGAGACGTGGCGACATAGCTTACAGCAGGTTATGGTCGCTGAACCACTGGATGTCCAGATGGTGCTCCGAAAATAATGTGGGCTACATAGACAATAGGAAGACCTTTGAGGGCAAAACTGGCCTGTTAGGGCGGGATGGTGTCCATCCCACTCGGGAAGGTGCTGCTCTCATTTCCTGTAGTATAGCACATAGTCTCAGTAGAGGTCTAGTTAATCAGTGACAATCCAGAGCCCAGGCCAGGGAGCAGACAGACAGGCTAAACCAACCGTCTGCTAGCTGCATAGAGTCGTCACTCAGGGTTCACCTTATTGAGACTGTGTCTGTTCCTCGATCTAAGCAAAAATGTAGAAAGACTCAGAAAGTCTGTTTCAATAATCTAATTAACATAAAGACCACAAACTCCAATCATACTGAATGCGCAGCCGGCACCTCTGATCTGAAGCTAGGATTGTTAAATATTAGATCTCTCGCATCAAAAGCAGTTATTGTTAATGAAATTATCACAGATCAGGCGTTTGATATACTCTGTTTAACTGAAACATGGGTTAAACAGGACGAGTATGTAGCTCTAAATGAAGCTAGTCCTCCTGGATACAGCTACATACACCAGCCTCGGTTAACTGGTAGAGGAGGAGGCGTCGCAGTTATTCATAATGATAATCTGTCTATCGTACAAAAACACCGACACAAATTTAACTCATTTGAAATTCTTTATAGTAACATAAGTGTACTTAAGTATATTAAGTCAGCTCAGGCGATTCCACTAATTATAATTTACAGACCTCCAGGGCCGTATTCTGAATTTCTTAGTGAATTTGATCTAATTTCATCTCAGACCTGGTCGTTTCTGTAGACAAAGTGTTAATTGCCGGAGATTTTAACATTCATGTTGAGAATACAGAAGACCCTCTGAGAACAGCATTTATGTCCATACTGGACTCCGTAGGCGTAAATCAGTGTGTAGTAGGACCCACTCATAAAGCAGGTCACACTTTAGACTTAATAATATTTTTTGGATTAAGTATAAGAAATGTATTCACAATTCCACTGTCTGAAATTATCTCAGATCACTATCTTGTCTCCATTCAAGTGTGTCACAATGATAATGTACGCACAGCACCGCGCTACCGTATTAAACGTACATTCACATCAACTACCACACAGAGTTTTATCAGTAATCTCCCAGAGTTACCAACTTCGATTAGGCCACCGTCTGACCCCACAGAACTCGATCAGGCGACTGAATATTTAGAGTCGACACTTCGCTGTACCTTAGATAATGTAGCTCCAGCTAAAAGAAAAATTATTAGAGATAA
Organism: Channallabes apus; assembly: GCA_030522415.1. NCBI lineage: Eukaryota > Metazoa > Chordata > Actinopteri > Siluriformes > Clariidae > Channallabes > Channallabes apus. The sequence continues at coordinate 1,050,764 of CM060114.1, forward strand.
GAAACTCGCTCCCTGGTATAACGATCACACGCGCACTTTAAAACAGACTGCTCGGAAATTAGAGCATAAATGGCGTCAAACTAAATTGTTAGTATTTCAAATAGCATGGAAAGAGAGCATCCTGAACTATAGGAAAGCTCTTAGTGTAGCTAGATCAACGTATCTCTCCACTCTTACAGAAGAAAATAAAAATAATCCTAGATTTTTATTTAATACCGTAGCCAAATTAACCAGAAATAAGACCACTACAGAAATCTCCACAACAACATCATGCAATAGTGAGGACTTCATGAACTTTTTTAATAATAAAATTGTAAATATCAGGCATAAAATTGAGGCTTTGAAACCGAACAATGTAATTGATACAGATGTTAACCTAGCCATGTCAGATTCAAACCTAGAATACTTTACTCCTCTTGAAGAGAATGAACTAATTTCACTCATCCCTTCTGCAAATTCATCAACCTGTATATTAGATCCTATACCGACACATTTTCTTAAACAGATAGTACCAGTAATAACAGAACCGATGTTGAGAATAATTAATTCCTCACTCAGCATTGGTTATGTTCCAAAATCTTTTAAATTAACAGTTATTAAACCAGTTATTAAGAAACCTGACCTCGACCCCTGTCAGCTGTCCAATTACAGGCCAATATCAAACCTCCCCTTTATCTCTAAGATTCTGGAAAAGATAGTAGCGGAGCAGCTATGCTCATATCTACATAGAAATGGCATACATGAACTGTATCAGTCAGGATTTAGGCCTCATCACAGCACAGAAACAGCACTCGTTAAAGTAGTAAATGACCTCCTATTGGCCTCTGATCAGGGTTGTGTAACTATGCTTGTATTACTCGACCTCAGTGCAGCTTTTGACACTATTGATCATGCTATTCTTCTTCACAGATTAGAAAATGTAGTAGGAATTAAGGGTACAGCCCTCTCCTGGCTCAGATCCTGTGCAGGACATAAGAAATTTGATGCTAATTAACTTCCTTCTGCTTAATCCGGATAAGACAGAAGTTCTAGTCATAGGACCGCATACAGCTAGAAGTAAAATCTTAGATCACACCTTAACTTTAGATGGCCTTTCTGTTCCATCAAGTGCAACAGTAAAAGACCTCGGCGTGATTATAGATTCCAGCCTTTCATTTGAAGCTCATGTAGATAATATCACCAGGATAGCATTCTTTCACCTCAGACATATTGCCAAGATAAGAAATATATTGTCGCTAAACAATGCAGAAAAACTAGTTCATGCTTTTATCACCTCTAGGTTGGACTATTGTAATGCCTTACTGTCTGGTTGTTCAGTTAGGTGCATAAACAAGCTTCAGCTAGTCCAGAATGCAGCAGCGAGAGTCCTCACTAGAACCAGAAGATATGAGCACATCACCCCTATCCTATCTTCACTGCATTGGCTCCCTGTGAAATTTCGCATTGATTTTAAAATACTACTCTTGACATATAAAGCATTAAATGGTCTCGCGCCGCAGTATCTGAGTGAACTGCTAGTGTCTTACGATCCGCCACGCCTACTTCGGTCAAAGGATGCAGGCTGCTTATCAGTACCGCGTATTATGAAAACTACAGCTGGGGGCAGAGCTTTTTCTTACAAAGCCCCAAAATTATGGAATAGTCTTCCAAATAGTGTTCGGGACTCAGACACAGTCTCAGTGTTTAAGTCTAGGCTAAAAACCTATTTATTTAGCCAAGCATTTTTATAAATAGATTTGCCATAAGGTAAAGGAGCAGATCTGGGGGACTCATGGACGTAGAGTATTATGGTGAACTGGTATGTTTAGATGCTGTCTTCCTCAGTCTCATTTGATCACTCAGGTTTGTTGACGGTGATGTAATTGTTTGCTTTACATCTCAGTTCCCCCTCATGTTTGTGTTTCCTTCTGGCTCTCCCTTTTAGTTATGATGTCATAGTTAGTCCTGCCGGAGTCCCTGCTTGCACTCTACAGTAAATATACATTCACATTAGACATTGTGACTGTGACCATAGCTAATTGCCATCTCTCCTCTTCTTCTCTTCCTCCCCCTCTTTCTCTTTCCTCTCTCCCCCTGTCTACCCCTTTCACTCTTTCTCTCTCTCTCTCTGTCGAGCTACACATGTCGTTCCTGAGCTGCCAGTGATCCAGACTCCCTCTGCCCTCCGGACCTGTCTGATCCATCCTGGTGCCCCGTTTCTGGTTGGAGGTCTTGTCGCATGAATGCCCCGTGTGTCTCTTTGGGATGCGTCTGGTGTCTGGGGATGATTCTATCTACTTAGAAGATGGTTCTGGCCTCGACTGGTGTTGTCAGCTGTTTCTCTGAGGACTTGACAATTCGATAGTTCAGGACTGGAACTTTCTACAAGTCTATCTGAGTCTCCAATAACTACTGGACTCCATTTTAACATCAATTAACATCAACTATTATAGCTGAACAGCCTGCCACCTAACACACTGTATAAATGCAGATCATTTCCTGCTTTCGCCCAGATGAGGATGGGTTCCCTGTTGAGTATTTTGATTGTGTAAAGCTGCTTTGCGACAATGTCAATTGTTAAAAGCGCTATACAAATAAAATTGAATTGAATTGAAAATCAAAAATAATTATTCTCAGTTCATGTAATCCGCATGAATCCAAGGAGAGGCACAGTCCTTCTGTCTCCTTTATTCGTCTGATAATGACCTGATACAGGACACACCCACATGCTATTCACAGGGGAAATTTTATGAGAAATTTACATACCAGGTCACGCCCCCGCCACATGCGCATGCTACAGAATGTTCTCGACAGTGGGCGGAGTTTATCTGTGGGAGACAGTGGGCGGAGTTTATCTGTGGGAGACAGTGGGAGGAGTTTATCTGTGGGAGGAGCTTATCTTTACCTCAGAACAACACTGAGAGTCGGACAGTAAACAGAGGAGGAGAACCCAGCAACCTGTTACCACAAGTGAGTTATTAAGTCTCATATAATCCTTATTCTGATCATATTAAACTCAGTTTATATGAAACATTGACTTTCAATGTCACTTACACAGTCTAGTGTAGCATGTAGATAACACTGCTAACATACTGCCTTATGTAGCTTAGCATAAACCTGTTAGCTCCTGGTGGCTAAGCTAATGCCTTATGTAGATTACGGATGGTTGTCAATATCAGCTGTGGTGTAAATGTTCTAATGTATTTCACCCTGTTTTGTGTAGCTTTAGCTTATGCTAGCTATTTGGTTCAGTTAGTGGTTAGCTTATGACTCTGATATCTATAATGTTATTTAGCACAAACACTTTAGCTCCAGGTGGAGAAAATACTGAGTTATATATCTTACAGATTTTAGTGATATTCAGATGTAAAAAAAAAAAAAGTTTAAATTGTTGTATGACGTTACAAAATCTTGTGTTGTCTTTATGGTCATTAGTGATGATGATGATGATATTCAATAGTTTATTTTATTATGTTATCATGTTCATGTTTTTTTTTAATTCTTTTTTTTATAAACAGTTGTGACAGTGAAAATGATCAGCAGCTGTTTGATAGAAAGTAAAAGCAGGTGAGATACAGACGGTCCATCACTGTATCATGGAAAACACAGACTGATGATGTCACTCTGAGATCCCTGTCCTCATGGGAACCTGGACCACAACTGGGGTCTGGATTCGGGACGGATCTCTTGTGTTTTTAAACTGGATGGACACACGATAAGTCTCTGTCTGCACCTGTGACTGCGGACAACCAGCACATGCACTGACCTCGGGGGACAGGAATGTTCTCACTGCTGGTCACAGGGTGTGCGTGTGTGTATGTTAAGCAGCAAAAAAAACATTGAAATATCAGGTATGTTATGATCACTTCATATTTATTCCATAAATGTACATTCTGTGTATAAGATCATCTGTGTCTCTCTCCACTCGGTCCTGGACGTTTTTTCTGCACTATGTGAGTGAGTAGGATTATGTATAGGGTGTACAGTAAGAATCAGCAGTTTTATGTGAGTTATTTTTCCTGTCAGTTAACTATAATGTAAATAAACTACAAAGAAAATCTATGTTTCTTTTGTTCTCAAATTCTTTTCTTGTCTCACTTCCCTCTGTCCCATACAGTACCTGACTGAAAGACTCAGGATGCAGCTCATCCCAGATTGAGGGAGATTATCAGTGGTCTTGTATGTATTCCATTTTCTAATAATTGCTCCCAAAGTTGATTTCTTCACACCGAGCTGCTGCTCACCTACTGCAGATTCAGTCTTTCCAGCCTGGTGCAGGTCTACAGTTTAGTTTCTGGTGTCCTTTCACAGCTCTTTGGTCTTTTGGCCAAAGTGGAGATTGGAGTGTGACTGTTTGAGGTTGTGGACACGTGTCTTTTATCCTGATAACAGAAACCATTAATACAGGTAACGAGTGGAGGACAGAGGAGCCTCTTAAAGAAGAGGTTACGGGTCTGTGAGAGCCAGAAATCCTGCCTGTTTGTAGGCGACCAGATACTTATTTTACACCATAATTTGCAAAATAATTGCTAAAAAAATCCCACAATGTGATTTTCTGGATTTTTTTTTCTTATTTTGTCTCTCATAGTTGAGGTACACCTATGATGATAATTACAGGCCTCTCTTTTCTTTTTAAGTGGGAGAACTTACACAATTGGTGGATAACTAAATATAGTTTTGCCCCACTGTACACTCTAAAAAATGATTCTGTGGCCTTGTAAATTTCACAGTAATAAACAGTTTATGTTACCTTAATAAAATCTCTAAAAGTCACATACATGATTGTTTGAGTTAGACAAATCAAAATAAATGCCTTAAAAAACTACTGTTCTGTTTGTCTTAAATTTACACTATAATTTAAGTTTATTTCACAAATAGAAATTAGTATTTGACTAACTGAATTATATTTTTAACATCCACTTAATATTTTTGATAAATTTCAATCAAAATATTTGGTAATGGAGTAATTAATGCTGATTAGTTTAAAGAACTACAATTATCACTCATTCCAACTCAATATTCTTTATGTTTAACAAGAAAAACTTAAATAATTTAGTAAATTGCCCTGCGCAAGTGCTCATGGGAAATCTGGTGTAACATCAGAGACCAGAAGGCTGTGAGGATGGACATGAAGCTCCTGGAACATTCCTTATAAATCCTGGTGAGTAAACAGCTAACACAAGTTACTGAAATAATGCCTCTGTCTGTCTGTATACACAACTTTATAGTGTGTGTGTTACTGTTCTGAATCCTGTCACAGCCGAGCTACATAGCTAACGATAGCTAGCAACAGGTCAGTCCTGGTGTTCAGTGTCATTTTAATTGTTTGTTCCAACCACCGAACTGCTCAGGTAAAGCGGCGTTAATTACAGACACTTAAAATCTGGGTTAGGGTTAGGAGACACTTAAAATCTGGGTTAGGGTTAGGAGACACTTAAAATCTGGGTTAGGGTTAGGAGACACTTAAAATCTGGTGTAAAAGGAGAGATTTAACACCGAGCCGCGTGCGCGTGCATGTCCGGGTTTCTTGGTGTAACCGGCCGCGGTTGTGCCGCAGTGTTTGAATTTCTCCCGCCGAATGCGGTGATTTTGCGCAGCCAACCGTCACTGTGGCGATGATATAAAACTAGCCTGTTCAAATAATTACCGCGTGTGTACCGGGTCCACTTCACACACTGAACCGCGAGTCTGCTCGGGTCACTCCGACACTTTAAGGAGGAAACGCAGGTTTAAACAGCAGAAATGAGGTGCAGTGTCCGGACTCTGGCACTGTTTACACACCGGGAGAGCAACAGCACAGTTCCAGTCTCGTGATGTACAGCACTACAGACAGGCAGTTTGATTAGCAGTATAATGGTGTATAGCTTTGTTTAAAACAATAGAACTTCAAACCTTTTACTCAAGTTAAAGATATAAGCACATGCCATTCTAAACTTCTAATGTATTTGAAGTACAAAAGTACTACAAGTACTTCACAAACATAACCGTGTACTTAAACATTATTAAAATGGCTGTTGATGAAATAAATGAAGTAAAAGTAGGCCTACAACATTTCTCTCAGAATTATATTTGGGAGAAATAATATAAAATTAAAATATTGAAGTGAAATATGTTATGTATGTTGTAATATGTAAGTAAAAAAAAACTAAAACTGATTTTTAAATCATTTTCGTGAAACGTTATATATTTTCAATATCTCTTTCACAGCACCAACACCACTAAAGAAGAGAAGTTGAATGGAGATAAAACTGGAGGTAAATGTCAATTTTTTAAATGTTTCAGAAGTATTAAATGTGTAACCATTGAATCCAAGATAGAAATTGAAACAAGGCTGGAAATATTTCACTTTACCTATTTATAATCCAGAATATATTGAATCCACTAGAATATACAAGATTTTCCAGTAACTAAAGTAAAAAATTATATAGTTGATAGTAATGCGTAAATAAAGTTCTTGTATCATTTTTATACAAGGGACAAAGACATGTACAAGGGACATTCAAGTCAAAGAGGGACTTTTAATTGTGCAGAATAACAGAACACACTTATTAGAGTAAAAGCTCCCTTTATTTCTCTCTATATTTCTGTCTCTATATATGAGGTTGTGCATTGTTCTGCAAGAGCAAAACGCCTTTGGTGATCAAAGCAGTCTGTTTTTTGTAAAAGCATTCCACTGAAATGTTCACCGGAATTTTACCAGCAATGGTCTCTGTAAAATCAAATCAGTTTTACATCTTCGTTTCAGAGAATTTTCATCACAAGTCCCGCTTTGACTTGAACACCACTTATGGATCAGTGTGATGATGCATATAGTAACAGTCACACTTGTACTTACTTGTATACTATAATTCCTTTTTTAGGTGCCAGCTTATGGGATGGCGGTGTAAGCTCTGCACATTTGTCGCATCAACAAAAGGAATTTCGATCATTATGGAGTGAAGCATGGTACTGTTGATCAATGATATTCAGTGTCCTGTCTTCATTTAGACTGTCATTGCTTCTTTAAGACCTGGGAATGTCTGCACACACATTTGTCCATACAACTTTCCACAGTTTGAAGGAAACTGAAGTGTGAAGGTCTGCAGTCTTTCAGATGTAAAATGTGACTGTGATTCGATTCTAATTCAAAAGTCTACTTTCCACATATTATCTGTATAATACTTGTGAAAGAAGTATTGTTTGTCAGACTGTTTAATAATGAGATCAATTCAGCTCATTGTTTATGATCATGTTACATGTCATTTGCAAAGTAAACCAGATTGAGTTTAGACGTCATGTCTTGTCAAATTTGGCAAATAAATGTTTAATTAAAATGGTAATGTGTGTATTGTGTCTTTGTTTATAATTAGATATGTCATTAGATACATTGACCTAAATTGAAAAAAAAAACTTGATTAAAAGCTAAATATACAGTATTAAAAAAAATAGTGTAAGATATTAATTCTGTGATAGACCAGTATGAATTAAATTTATTTAAAACAAGTAAATGTAGCACATTTGTTTGTTAAATAATAGTCAAATTTTCAGTTTCTTCTACCTTCCATTTCAATCATATCTACTCAATTATTTTACTCATTTTCACTTGGGTAACCTACTACAAAAAGTTATTCAGGTCTACTTATTTTTTTTACTGACTTGTACTTCATTCATGAAGTATATTTTACATGATTTTTTTAATTTTTAGATTGATATTAATATTTTTAAGTGTAAAAATGTTTCACCAAAAAAATTGAGTACAGCACAGTTTTATTTTTTAGAGTGTATGGCCTTTCTAAACAAAAAGTGTCTTAGAAAATCTAAATAAATATATTGTTTTCTGTGAATGAGTGAGCAGGATGACTTGTCACATCCTTTTGAAGTAAAAACTCCAGGTTACAAGATCCAGGTCACAAACATAAATAGTTTTGTACATAAATGTTATGAATGTGGTTTGTGGCCTTTTATTTTATTCAATTCAATTCAATTCAATTTTATTTATATAGCGCTTTTAACAATGGTCATTGTCTCAAAGCAACTTCACAAAAATTAAAGAAATTTAACAAAAAAAAAAAAAAAATAATAATAATAAATAAATAAATAAAATAATAATAGAAAATAAATAAATAAAAACAAATAATAATAATAATTATAGAAAAGAAAATAATTGGAAGTGTGGATGTGTGAGAAAAATGTGCAGATAATAATGAGACGAATGAATGAAATTTCTCTGATGAGCAAGCCAAGGGTGACGGCGACGGTGGCAAGGAAAAACTCCCTGAGATGGCATTAGGAAGAAACCTTGAGAGGAACCAGACTCAACAGGGAACCCATCCTCATTTGGGCGATAACAGATAGAAATGATATAACATCTTGTGTGTTGTGCAGGTGAAAATTCAATGACAGAAATTATTTAAATTGACATGAAGACCAGTTCAGCATAGGGACGAGTCAGTAGGTGCAGAGGGCAGATGAGGTTATTGGTCATCCAATCTTTTATGTCCTGGACACACTCAGTTAATCTAGACAACTTAGGTATTTCGTCTGGTTTAGTTGAGATATATAATTGGGTATCATCAGCATAACAATGGAAACTAATCCCATGTCTTCTAATGATGTTACCAAAGGGAAGCATGTATATTGAGAACAACACAGGTCCTAAAACTGACCCTTGTGGGACCCCATATTTCACTGGCATTACACCAGACGGTTCTCCATTTAGATCTACAAAATGGTAGTGATCAGACAGGTAAGATCTAAACCATTTTAATGCCTGTGTTACGTGCAGAGGAGTGGTGCACGTATGTGTGTGTGTAGCGCAGGTATGTGCGCATGCGCGACGGCGGCGCGTGCGCGATCTCTCCCCCCTTTCTCTCTCCCGCTCTCCTTTTCGCAGGAAACCCCGCCCGATGGAACGTGCCGTGACGTGCGCCGTGATTGGCTGGCTGTGGATCTGCGTGGCTTCTTAAGCTCGCGAGTGGAAGCAGGAAGTGCGCAACTTATGCCTTGTGTGTGACTTCCGTGCTCCGTTGTTGATTGGTTAATTAGTGAATTGTTGGATTGTGATTTGTGTGGTTGTTGGATTGTGTGATTAATTGAGTGATTGATTGTATGTTGAAGTGTTGGTGTGTGACTGAGTATTTGTTTGTTATTTTTGTATTTGTTTTGAGTGTGTGTGTGTTTTTGGTTTGGTTGGAGAGAGAGCCTGTGTGTCGCGCCTTGCCTCTCTCCTTCCCTTTTGTTGTTTTTGGGTTTTCTTTTGTTTGTTTGTGTTAGCGTGGATGGAAGTTTTCCTCCCGCTTTTGTATATAGTTTTCTTTACTGTAAATATTGTGTATATATATTTTGTTCTTTTCTTGTTTGTACATAGTTGCAAGGAAGCAGTAGGGGTTGGGTGCCATTTTTGTTGTCCCCTGTTTTCTCCTGTGTTTTTGTAAGTAGTTAGGAAGCTAGTTTAGTTTTTGTATTTTGATTTCAGTTTTTCTTTTTGGTAGTTTAGCTAGCTTGAGGGAGGAGATAGAGGGGGGGTTTTGTTTATTGTTTTGGCCTTGGCCCAATCCTGAAGCCCAGAGCTTCCTGTATGTGTATGTGCGTGTGTGTTAAAATAAAAACCACGCACAAAATCTTGGTTGCAAGAATATTTATTTATAATCAATTTATTATTTTCTTTGTTGCGTCCCTTGACCCTAGACCGGGGGTCGTAACAAGTGGGGGCTCGTCCGTTGCCATTAACTGGTTAAAAAGTGGGAACTCGTCCATTGCCAGTTACTGGCTAACAAGTGCTGGCTTGTCTGCTTTTGAGTATACCCTGCCTTTTTGTTTGTTTGGCTGCCTTCTTGAGTTGGACGGTAGTGGTAGAAACATGGCGTTTGACTTAATTGCCTTTACACTGGCTCCTACCATGGAACAGTTTGACCAGTGTCGTAAGGATGATTTGTTCAGCATTGCTGACTTTTTTGAAGTTGAGGTGCCACGAAGAGGTCTAAAGAGGGAGATTAAAAAGATATTGCTTGACAATTTAATTGAACAGCAGATTTTGCCTGGAGAGCCTGGAGAGTGTGCTGAGGACAAGGACGCTTCAACGCCGACGGAGGTCGACGGTAGGCCATTACCTGCGCCGCAGTCACCTTCCACGCCCCCCAAGCATAAGGTAATAACACCACCAATTGGGGACTCTAACCAGCTTTTAGTTCTAAAAACGAGGGAGGTGGAGTTGGAAATTAAACGAGAGGAAACAGAAGCTCAAAGGTTACGGTTGCGAGAGCTGGAGCTTGAGATGGAGAGGGAGCATTTTCGGCGAGATTTCGGCCGGCTGCACCGGGCTGAGATCGCGCCGGGGAGTTCACCTGCTTCTCCATCATTCGCACAGTTACCTGCAACGGCTGCGCCCGACTTCTCCTCTCCAGTTTCTGCCCCAGTGACTACCTCCCCACCCCATTTTGACGTAAGCAAGCATATTGTTTTAGTACCTCCTTTTAGAGAGACCGAGGTGGATAGCTATTTCATAGCTTTTGAACGTGTGGCAGCTACGTTACAGTGGCCGAGAGCAATGTGGGCTCTCTTGTTACAATGTAAGTTGACTGGTAAAGCGCAGGATGTGTGCTCTGAGTTGCTGTTGAACAAAGCCTGGATTACGACACGGTCAAACAAACTGTTCTGCGTGCGTATGAATTAGTGCCAGAGGCTTATAGACAAAAATTTAGGTCCCATAAAAAGACAGACAGACAAACATTTGTGGAGTTTGCCCGTGAAAAGCAAACACTGTTTGAAAAGTGGTGTGCTGCAACTAAAGCTACCACTTTTGAAGCTCTTAAAGAGTTAATTCTGTTGGAGGACTTTAAAAATTGTGTCTTTGAAAATGTTGTATTGCACTTGAATGAGCAAAAAGTCATGTCATTATCAGCAGCCGCGGTATTGGCTGATGAATTTGAGTTGACGCACCATACTGTATTTTCTCCTACTGTGAGAACGGATAAATTCGCTGTCCGTGGGGTTGAAGAGCAGGTGAAACCTTCAGCAAGCAGTGTGAAACCTGCAAGAGGGAGCACGTTTAGAACTTCTCAGTATCGATCAGGGGGAGGTAGAGTGTGTTTCTACTGTTTGAGTGCTGATCATCTCATTTCAGACTGTGATGCCTGGAAGAAAAAAAATACAGCTGTAAAGTCAAAATCTGTGGGGTTTGTTGAAAGGCAATTAAAACACGTCTTACCTGAACAAACAGTGGAAGTTTATAAGCCATTCATGTTACAAGGGTCAGTGGCAGATAGTCCTGAAGGTGTTCGCAGACCAGTGTCCATTCTGCGAGATACAGGTGCAGCACAGACTCTGATGTTAGCTGGTACACTTTTGCTGTCTCAAAAAACCTACACAGGCACCGATGTGATTTTACGTGGCATAGGAGCAGGCTGTATCACAGTTCCACTTCATGACATTTATCTTGAGACAGAAATAGTGAAGGGGAAAGTACGTGTTGGTATTTGTACCGAACTCCCTGTTGAAGGAGTTCAGGTAATCCTGGGTAATGATCTGGCAGGTGGTGTTGTTTTCCCTCGTCCTATTGTGACAGAAAAACCAGTAGCTGATGTTAACAATGATGGTGTTTCCAATTGTCCTACAGTGTTCCCATCATGTGCAGTTACACGTGCACAAGCACGAAAGTTTGATGATGCTGTCAATTTATCTGAATCTTTTCTGAAAACTACACCTGTCAGAGCAAAATGTCATGTCGAACCAAAATTCTCGTCTGAAGCTGTGGTACCATTACAGATGGGCCGTTCGCAATTGGCGGCGGCACAGAGAGCTATCTTAACCTGTCTAATTCTGTTCATCTGTGTTGGTGCAGCTTCAATTTTGGTGACAGACATAGATTTTACGTATTTCTTTATATGTCTTTTTGTCAAAATAATGATTTTGACTTTTATGGGTGGGGGTGTTACGTGCAGAGGAGTGGTGCACGTATGTGTGTGTGTAGCGCAGGTATGTGCGCATGCGCGACGGCGGCGCGTGCGCGATCTCTCCCCCCTTTCTCTCTCCCGCTCTCCTTTTCGCAGGAAACCCCGCCCGATGGAACGTGCCGTGACGTGCGCCGTGATTGGCTGGCTGTGGATCTGCGTGGCTTCTTAAGTGGAAGCAGGAAGTGCGCGACTTATGCCTTGTGTGTGACTTCCGTGCTCCGTTGTTGATTGGTTAATTAGTGAATTGTTGGATTGTGATTTGTGTGGTTGTTGGATTGTGTGATTAATTGAGTGATTGATTGTATGTTGAAGTGTTGGTGTGTGACTGAGTATTTGTTTGTTATTTTTGTATTTGTTTTGAGTGTGTGTGTGTTTTTGGTTTGGTTGGAGAGAGAGCCTGTGTGTCGCGCCTTGCCTCTCTCCTTCCCTTTTGTTGTTTTTGGGTTTTCTTTTGTTTGTTTGTGTTAGCGTGGATGGAAGTTTTCCTCCCGCTTTTGTATATAGTTTTCTTTACTGTAAATATTGTGTATATATATTTTGTTCTTTTCTTGTTTGTACATAGTTGCAAGGAAGCAGTAGGGGTTGGGTGCCATTTTTGTTGTCCCCTGTTTTCTCCTGTGTTTTTGTAAGTAGTTAGGAAGCTAGTTTAGTTTTTGTATTTTGATTTCAGTTTTTCTTTTTGGTAGTTTAGCTAGCTTGAGGGAGGAGATAGAGGGGGGGTTTTGTTTATTGTTTTGGCCTTGGCCCAATCCTGAAGCCCAGAGCTTCCTGTATGTGTATGTGCGTGTGTGGTAAAATAAAAACCACGGACAAAATCTTGGTTGCAAGAATATTTATTTATAATCAATTTATTATTTTCTTTGTTGCGTCCCTTGACCCTAGACCGGGGGTCGTAACAGCCTGTCCCTGAATACCTATATAATTTTGTAAGCGATCTATGAGAATATTATGATCTATAGTGTCGAATGCAGCACTAAGATCAAGCAGGACTAGCAATGAGATGCAGCCTTGGTCTGAAGCTAAAAACAAGTCGTTTGTAATCTTAACTAGTGCAGTTTCTGTGCTATGATGGGGCCTGAAACCTGACTGAAATTCTTCAAGGATGTTGTTATCCTGCAAGAATGTGCAAATTTGAGCTGATACTACTTTTTCTAGTATTTTTGATATGAACGGGAGGTTTGAAATCGGTCTGTAATTTGTTATTTCATTTGCGTCCAAATTAGATTTTTTAAGAAGCGGCTTAATAACTGCTAACTTGAAAGGTTTAGGGACGTGAACTAGATGTAATGAAGAATTAATAATGTTTAGGAGTGGCTCTCCAACCGTAAGCATCACTTCTTTTAAAAATCTGGTTGGGATTGGGTCTAACAGGCACGTTGTTGATTTAGCCGAGGTGATAAGTTTATACAGCTCTTCCTGTCCTATACCTGTAAAGCAGTGAAAATCTAAATGTGAAGCTATAGGCTGAACTGGATCGTGAGATACTATTAGAGGTTGAACCTCCATTATTTTCTTCCTGATATTATTGATTTTTTCATTAAAGAAGTCCATAAAGTCTTCACTTCTAAACTGTGATGGGATACTCTCTGCGGGCATCTTAGGTTTTGTTAGGCGAGCCACTGTACTAAATAAGAACCTGGGATTGTTTTGGTTTCTTGCTATCAGTTGGCTAAGATGCTCGGTCCTAGCAGTTTTTAGAGCCTGTCTATAGCTGCACATACTGTCTTTATACGCAATTCGAAAAACTTCTAATTTAGTTTTCCTCCATTTTCGCTCGAGGTTACGGGTTGCTCTCTTTAGGGTGCGAGTATGACTGTTGTACCAAGGTGCAAGTGTTTTATCTCTGACTTTTTTTAATCTGATGGGAGCAACAGTGTCTAATGTACTGGTAAGTATAGTGCCCATGCTGCTAGTCACTTCATCTAGATCATTTGCATTTAGGGGTCTAATAAGAAATTGGGACAGATCCGGCAGATTACTTGTGAATCTGTCTTTAGTAGTGGGATTCATATTTCTAACAGATTGATAACGTGGGGAGACACAGCTAATCTGTTCTACGGGTAGAGTATATGTCAGGAGGTGATGAGGTGATTTAACTCATTTGAAATTCTCTATAGTAACATAAGTGTATTTAAGTATATTAAATCAGCTCAGTCGATTCCACTAATTATAATTTACAGACCTCCAGGGCCGTATTCTGAATTTCTTAGTGAATTTGCAGATTTCATCTCAGACCTGGTCATTTCTGTAGACAAAGTGTTAATTGCTGGAGATTTTAACATTAATTTTGAGAATCCAGAAGACCCTCTGAGAACAGCATTTATATCCATACTGGACTCCGTAGGCGTAAATCAGTGTGTAGTAGGACCCACTCATAAAGCAGGTCACACTTTAGATTTAGTAATATTCTTCGGATTAATTATAAGAAATGTATTCACAATTCCACTGTCTGAAATTATCTCAGATCACTATCTTGTCTCCATTCAAGTGTGTCACAGTGATAATGTACGCACAGCACCGCGCTACCGTATTAAACGTACATTCACATCAACTACCACACAGAGTTTTATCAGTAATCTCCCAGAGTTACCAACTTCGATTAGGTCACCGTCTGACCCCACAGAACTCGATCAGGCGACTGAATATTTAGAGTCGACACTTCGTTGTACCTTAGATAATGTAGCTCCAGCTAAAAGAAAAATTATTAGAGATAAGAAACTCGCTCCCTGGTATAACGATCACACGCGCACTTTAAAACAGACTGCTCGGAAATTAGAGCGTAAATGGCGTCAAACTAAATTGTTAGTATTTCAAATAGCATGGAAAGAGAGCATCCTGAACTATAGGAAAGCTCTTAGTGTAGCTAGATCAACGTATCTCTCCACTCTTATAGAAGAAAATAAAAATAATCCTAGATTTTTATTTAATACCATAGCCAAATTAACCAGAAATAAGACCACTACAGAAATCTCCACAACAACATCATGCAATAGTGAGGACTTCATGAACTTTTTTAATAATAAAATTGTAAATATCAGGCATAAAATTGAGGCTTTGAAACCAAACAATGTAATTGATACTGATGTTAACCTAGCCATGTCAGATTCAAACCTAGAATACTTTACTCCTCTTGAAGAGAATGAACTAATTTCACTCATCTCTTCTGCAAATTCATCAACCTGTATATTAGATCCTATACCGACACATTTTCTTAAACAGATAGTACCAGTAATAACAGAACCGATGTTGAGAATAATTAATTCCTCACTCAGCATTGGTTATGTTCCAAAATCTTTTAAAGTAGCAGTTATTAAACCAATAATTAAGAAACCTGACCTCGACCCCTGTCAGCTGTCCAATTACAGGCCAATATCAAACCTCCCCTTTATCTCTAAGATTCTGGAAAAGATAGTAGCGGAGCAGCTATGCTCATATCTACATAGAAATGGCATACATGAACTGTATCAGTCAGGATTTAGGCCTCATCACAGCACAGAAACAGCACTCGTTAAAGTAGTAAATGACCTCCTATTGGCCTCTGATCAGGGTTGTGTAACTATGCTTGTATTACTCGACCTCAGTGCAGCTTTTGACACTATTGATCATGCTATTCTTCTTCACAGATTAGGAAATTTAGTAGGAATTAAGGGTACAGCCCTCTCCTGGCTCAGATCCTATTTGACCGATCGTTATCAGTATGTAGACTTAAATGGTGATTATTCTGCATGTTCTCTAGTGGAGTTTGGCGTTCCGCAGGGTTCAGTTTTAGGCCCACTGCTTTTTTCCCTTTACATGCTTCCTCTGGGCAACATAATCCGTAAGCATGGTATTAGTTTTCATTGTTATGCTGACGACACACAGCTATACGTCTCAACAAAACCTGATGAGAAAAACCATCTTACTAAAGTTGAGCAATGGGTTCAGGACATAAGAAATTGGATGCTAATTAACTTCCTTCTGCTTAATCCGGATAAGACAGAAGTTCTAGTCATAGGACCGCATACAGCTAGAAGTAAAATCTTAGATCACACCGTAACTTTAGATGGCCTTTCTGTTCCGTCAAGTGCAACAGTAAAAGACCTCGGCGTGATTATAGATTCCAGCCTTTCATTTGAAGCTCATGTAGATAATATCACCAGGATAGCATTCTTTCACCTTAGAAATATCGCCAAAATAAGAAATATATTGTCGCTAAATGATGCAGAAAAACTAGTTCATGCTTTTATCACTTCTAGGTTGGACTATTGTAATGCCTTACTGTCTGGTTGTTCAGTTAGGTGCATAAACAAGCTTCAGCTAGTCCAAAATGCAGCAGCGAGAGTCCTCACTAGAACCAGAAGATATGAGCACATCACCCCTATCCTATCTTCACTACATTGGCTCCCTGTGTAATTTCGCATTGATTTTAAAATACTACTCTTGACATATAAAGCATTAAATGGTCTCGCGCCGCAGTATCTGAGCGAACTGCTAGTGTCTTACGATCCGCCACGCCTACTTCGGTCAAAGGATGCAGGCTGCTTATCAGTACGGCGTATTATGAAAACTACAGCTGGGGGCAGAGCTTTTTCTTACAAAGCCCCAAAATTATGGAATAGTCTTCCAAATAGTGTTCGGGACTCAGACACAGTCTCAGTGTTTAAGTCTAGGCTCAAAACCTATTTATTTAGCCAAGCATTTTATAAATAGATTTGCCATAAGGTAAAGGAGCAGATCTGGGGGACTCATGGACGTAGAGTATTATGGTGAACTGGTATGTTTAGATGCTGTCTTCCTCAGTCTCATTTGATCACTCAGGTTTGTTGACGGTGAGGTGATTGTTTGCTTTACATCTCAGGGAGCCCTCATGTTTGTGTTTCCTTCTGGCTCTCCCTTTTAGTTATGATGTCATAGTTAGTCCTGCCGGAGTCCCTGCTTGCACTCTACAGTAAATATACATTCACATTAGACATTGTGACTGTGACCATACCTAATTGCAATCTCTCCTCCTCTTCTCTTCCTCCCCCTCTTTCTCTTTCCTCTCTCCCCCTGTCTCCCCCTTTCACTCTTTCTCTCTCTCTCTCTGTCGAGCTACACATGTGGTTCCTGAGCTGCCAGTGATCCAGACTCCCTCTGACCTCCGGACCTGTCTGATCCATCCTGGTGCCCGGTTTCTGGTTGGAGGTCTCGTCGCATGGATGCCCCGTGTGTCTCTTTAGGATGCGCCTGGTGTCTGGGGATGATTCTATCTACTTAGAAGATGGTTCTGGCCTCGACTGGTGTTGTCAGCTGTTTCTCTGAGGACTTGACAATTCGATAGTTCAGGACTGGAACTTTCTACAAGTCTATCTGAGTCTCGAATAACTACTGGACTCCATTTTACATCAACTATTATAACATCAATTAACATTCAAGATTCAAGATTCAAGATTCTTTATTTGTCACATGCATAGTTATACAAGTACAACACGCAGTGAAATGTATCCTGAACCGCTCCTACTTTGTGCAAATAACAAGAAACAAAAGAAATAATCTATAAATAGAAATAGAAATTAAAAAAAAAAAAAAAAAGGTGCAAATGTAAACATAATAGTAAAGTGTGTATCTGAGCAGGATAAAGATGTTAGTGCAAGTGATGCTTACAGTCCAGACTAAAGTGTAGTGTGCAGTGTGGAATGTCAGCACAGCAGTGTGTGGGTGAACTGTTACCAGTCCTATGAATGGGAGAGTGGCCCATCATGGTTGAGGAGTCTAATCGCCTGTGGATAAAAACTCCTCCTGAGTCTCTCCGTTTTGGCCATAATGACCCGGAACCTTCTGCCTGAATGCAGAAGTTTGAACAGTCCGTTATTGGGGTGCGACAAGTCCTTAATGATACGAGCTGCCCTGGTTTTACATCTCCTGGTGTAGATGTCCTGCATGGAGGGGAGAGTTAACCTGCAGCAGCGTTCAGCTGCCCGGATCACTCTCTGGAGGGCTTTCCTGTCCTGTACACAGCTATTCCCAAACCAGGATGAAATGTTCTGTGTTAGGATGCTCTCAACAGCACCCGAGTAGAAAGCCTTAAGGACAGCAGGGGAAACCCCAAACTTCCTCAACTGCCTCAGGTGGTACAGACGCTGCTTTGCCCTTTTCGTCTGAGCACAGATATGCTCAGTCCAAGTCAGATCCTCGGAGATGTGGACGCCCAAGTACTTGAAGCTGCTCACTCTCTCCACTGGAGCTCCATTGATGATGAGGGGTTTGTGGTCCAGTTGTCCCCTTCTGAAGTCCACCACCAGCTCCTTCGTCTTACTGACGTTCAGTCGGAGGCAGTTTTCTTCACACCATAGTGCCAGGTTCTCCACTTCATCTATGTAGGCCGACTCATCGTTGTTGGAGATGAAGCCCAGCACCACCGTATCGTCAGCAAACTTAACGATGGTGTTGGAGTCGAACATGGCCACACAGTCTGAAGTGTAAAGAGAGTATAGCAGTGGAGAGAGAACACATCCCTGTGGAGCACCTGTGTTGATGGTGATGCTGCTGGAGAAGCACTTGCCCACTCTCACCGCTTGAGATCTGTCCGAGAGGAAGTCCAACACCCAGGCACACAAGCGTTTGTTAAGTCCTAGATCTCTCAGCTTTGTGAACAGTCTGTTAGGCACTATTGTGTTGAAAGCAGAGCTGTAATCTATAAACAGCAATCTCACATAGTTACCTTGCATCTTGTCCACGTGGCTGAGAGTGGTGTGCAGAACATGGGAGATGGCATCCTCTGTGGATCTGTTGGGGCGGTAGGCGAACTGAAGTGGATCTATGGAGCTGGGGATGGAGGAGGAGATGATGTTTTTTAGCAGACCCTCAAATACCTTCATGACCATCGATGTCAGTGCAACAGGCCGGTAGTCATTCAGGCATGAGGGTTTGTTGGTCTTGGGCACGGGGACAATGGTGGATCTCTTGAAACACGTCGGGACCACAGACTTCGCCAGGGACTCATTAAAGATACAGGTGAACACACCTGACAGCTGGTCAGCGCAGCAGCGCAGCAGGCGCCCAGAGATGCCATCTGGACCCGCCGCTTTCCTGGTGTTCACCCTCCTCAGCGCCGTGCGAACGTCGTGCTCTGCGATGCTGATGACGCAATCCTCGCTGATGACGTCATCACTCTCAGTCAGCAGGCTGCTAGCATTAGCCGCCTGGCTAACCTCGAACCCGGGCGAAGAATGCGTTCAGCTCGTTGGCGAATGCAGAGTCGGCGACGATCGTCGTGGTGTCTTTGGCAACCTTGTAGTCCGTGATTGTGCGTAATCCGTGCCACATGCGGCGTGTGTCACCCTGATGGAAGTGTGATTCAGTTCGCTGTCGGAATCGCCCCTTAGCTTCCCTCACCGCTCGCCTGACGCTATAAGAAGCCGCTTTATATGCGCTCATATCGCCGCTAATGAGTGCGGCATTATAAGCAGCGGTCCGGGCATTCACAGCATCGCGGATCGATCGGTCTACCCAAGGCTTCTGGTTCGGAAACGATTTGAACCTCACTGTCGGAACAACTTCATTTACGAGCGTGCTAACGAAGCTAACTGCTACATCCGCAAACTCGTTGATGTCTACTGCGCAGGCTCGGAACATGTCCCAATCTACGTCATCGAGCGCGTCCTGTAGCGTAGCTTCTGATTGGGCAGACCAGCGTTGCACCTCCCTCATGACCGGAGCTTCACGACGAAAGCTTTGTTGATATTCCGGTATGAGGAAAATGGCGTTGTGGTCTGATTTCCCGAATGCTGGATGTGAAACAGCTTTGTAGCCCCGCTTGTATGGTGTGTAACAGTGGTCCAGAATGTTGAGTCCCCTCGTCGGACATGTAACATGTTGATGAAAGTTTGGCATAACCTGTCTGAGGTTCGCTTTATTAAAGTCACCTGCTACAATGTGCGCTGCGTCCGGGTGTTTGTTTTGGAACTCGCTCAGCACATCATGTAGTTCAGACAGAGCAGTGCCTGTATCCGCGTGGGGTGGGATGTAGACCGCCGTGGCAATGACCGAGGTGAACTCGCGAGGCAGGTAGAAAGGACGACATTTAACACTCAGATATTCCAAATGAGGCGAGCAGCTACTGGAGAGAATGGAAACACTCCTGGCATCGCACCACTTCTTGTTGACCATGAAGCACACACCTCCACCTTTAGCTTTGTTAGACTCTGCCGTCCTGTCCATGCGGAACACAGAGAATGAGTCCGATGGGGTTACGACTCGGTCCGGCACAATGGGGGTCAGCCATGTTTCTGTAAAGCACAGAAGATTACAATCCCTGATATCTCATTGGAAAGTAACTCTGGCTCTGAGGTCATCAAGCTTATTCTCCAGTGACTGTACATTAGCCAGCAGGATACTCGGCAGAGGGGTGCGATGAGCTTGTTCTCTCATTCTGTTACGGACGCCGCCGCGTTTCCCTCGACGCTTCTTTGTTCTTCGCCGCGGGTTAGCGTCCCGTCCATTGTTGTTGTCGTCTGAGCAGCGTAGTATCTCAGAGGGCCACGACGGGTCAGGCTTAAAGGTGGTATAAGTAAGCGCCGAAATCTGAATTCCTATATCCAGTAGTGTTCTACTGTCATAGGTCACTAAACCTGAAGTACTCTTAGCGAATGAAAGTAAAATAAATAAAGAAAGAAGGAAAAAAACGCACAGTTTGTACGGAGCGATCAGGAAGGCGTCTGGACGTGGCCGCGCCATCACACTTCTATTATAGCTGAACCTAACACTTAACACTGTATAAATGCAGATCATTTCCTGCTATCTGTTTCACCCAGATGAGGATGGGTTCCCTGTCGAGTCTGGTTTCACTCAAGGTTTCTTCCTATTACCGTCTCAGGGAGTTTTTCCTTGCCACTGTCGCCCTCGGGCTTGCTCGCCAGGGAATATCTGAACATTTTGATTCATACACATTCACATTCCATACAAACTTAAATAATTCTTTTGATTGTGTAAAGCTGTTTTGAGACAATGTCAATTGTTAAAAGCGCTATACAAATAAAAAACTGAATGATCTGTGATATCATCACTTTGAGGTATGATCTCTATATTAGAGACATCTATACCATGGGATATAATTAAATCTAGCGTATGATTAACGCGGTGAGTTGCTCCAATTATATTTTGTTTAACCCCAAAGGAATTTAGTAAATCCATAAATGTGAGTGCTAAAGCGTCGTTAGCATCATCTACATGAATGTTAAAATCTCCTACTATCAACACTTTGTCAGAGTTAACCAATAGGTCTGATAGCAGATGTCCAAATTCTTTAAGAAAATCGCCATATGGCCCCGGGGGTCTGTACACGGTGGCCAAGGTAAAATATAGCAAGGGTTTATTACGTATTTCATTTAGTGCAACATTAATGATAAGCACTTCAAATGAATTAAACCTGGGCCTTATTTTCTGGGTAACAGTGAGTACATCATTGTAGATAGTGGCGACACCACCACCGCGACCAATTAGACGGGGCTCATGCTTATAGAAATATCCTGACGGATTAGACTCATTCAGACCAAAATATTAATTTATTGCAATATTACTTGTCACAGTTTTTTATGTAAATTCTACACCAGAGTATGGTTTCTTACTCTATTTCTACCGGTTTCTGCATTTACTTTGGTCTCTTTTGTCTCTTATGTCTAGTTTGTGGGTTTTTTATTTTTACTTTATTTATTTCTTTACTTTACTGCATGTGCATTTTTTTACTCTCTTTACACTTAGAGCTGTCTCTGGCAGAAAAATTTCCTCTGGGATTAATAAAATTTGATCTTATCTTTTAAAGAACTTATCTTTTTTTATCTAATATTATTGAAGTGGACATAAAAACATGTTACAATTGCAGCTGGTGTCACACGTGTGCCACAACGGCCCCGGGAATAAGATCTGGTTCTCCAGATTACTGAGCCGCCGCTGTGTCTCCCCCTAGTGTGGCTACGTTGTTATGTCTCCCAGTAATGTCAAATTAGTGTCCCTCCCCTGTGTGTCACTATTTAAATCAGCCGAACCCGTAGGTCCCTGTCCGTTCACTGTTGTTTTTGTATATGTCAATGCTCGTCAATAACGTCCCTTTGTTCACAGGTTTTTCTCCTCGGGACAGAGCGGTGTCTGCAGTGACCGGGCCTGTACGTGTAGAGAAAAGGCATTTCAAGTTCAAGGCTGAGCAGTATTCAGCAGTATTATCTGTTTTGTTTGTTTCTTTGAGTTTCTCTGTTTTTTCCCACTAGTATACCTGCCTGCATACCCGGCCTGAGGAAGTGTTTATGTTTTTGTTGTTGAGCTTCTTCATTTGCATTTGTTTTCACATAAATAAACAAGACTGATTATGTTACCCTGCATTTTGCGTCCGTCTTCAACCTTCAGGGACATGACAGCTGGGTAAATTATTGTTTTCAGTATTGTATGAGGGATTTCTGTGCACTTTTGAAATATTTTCTGTAATTTAGTGTAGATTTTACTGTAAGAGCCAAAACACACCTGTCACGTAGGGACTCCATGTGTTATAGTCGAGGATAAACCCGAATAAGGAACTTTCCAGAACATGTAAATCATTGTGACACAATGGGGCACCGTGGGTTCTTACAGGCAACAATATACACACCTATGTTTAAATGTGTCTAAATGTGACTCAGAGTAACATTTCATAGCATTAGCACACAAGCCTTTAATATAGTTTACTCATTTGTAAAAGTAATTCAATAAAAGAGAAGAGGAAATAAAACAAGAGGAAAAGAGTCTGTGTGTGTGAGAGAGAGAGAGAGAGAGAGAGAGAGTGAGAGTGTGTGTGTGTGAGAGAGAGAGAGAGTGAGAGTCTGTGTGTGTGAGTGAGAGAGAGAGAGAGAGAGTGAGTGTGTGTGAGAGAGAGAGAGAGTGAGAGTCTGTGTGTGTGAGAGAGAGAGAGAGAGAGAGAGAGAGAGAGTGAGAGTGTGTGTGTGTGTGAGAGAGAGAGAGTGAGAGTCTGTGTGTGTGAGTGAGAGAGAGAGAGAGAGAGTGAGTGTGTGTGAGAGAGAGAGAGAGTGAGAGTCTGTGTGTGTGAGAGAGAGAGAGAGAGAGAGAGAGAGAGAGTGTGTGTGTGTGAGAGAGAGAGAGTGAGAGTGTGTGTGTGTGTGTGTGTGTGTGTGTGTGTGTGTGTGTGTGTGTGTGTGAGTGTGTGAAATGTCAGCATGTTATAACTGGGCACACTACATTTTAAGGACTCTCGGGTAAGAAACACTTGTTCTTTATTCTAACACACTTTGTTCTGTATTTAGTTAATAGTGGAGTTGACTCTATTTATCTTTTAATTTATTGATGACATTGTGTATGTCTCTCTCTCTCTCTCACACACACACACACACACACACACACACACACACACACACACAGTCACAGTAAATGTGTATCATGCTTTAGATCTTCTGTCTGGAGTAAAATGTGTAAATGAAATGTTTGTATTTAAATATTTTTACTTTTGTTTCTGAACTGAACTAAATTAAAATATATTTTACTGAGAAATGAAATTTAGTCAAATCTACATTAGTGTTAAAACTATAATAAAAGATTGTACACATTTTTGGACTTATGTCCTTGATGTTACTTGAGATACAGAAGCGTACGTGTGGGTCATTTCTATCTGTCAAATTCAGGACGACTAAAGTGTACAAATTTAAAAGCAGCGGAAATGAAAGTCTACAAATTTATAAATACAATTGAATCTTTGTGTTTGTAAGTAATGAATTCATAGTTTATAAATGTCTATAAGCAGAAACACAAGTCATATGTGGTTTAACACCTCCTCCTCCTACAGACTGGTCTATATGTGAAAGTTTACAGCCTGACTGATCCTGTTTTAGATGTGAAAATCTAACGGGTTAAAAACATCTAACAGAGGAAACAAACAAGAGCATTTTACAACATGCAGTAATTTAATTAATCGTTTTTTAATTTACTGACAAATTTTCTTCAAACATCTAATGTAAAATAAAATGTAACAAGGTCTAAAGAAACATCACGTGATCACAACTAAGCCAATGATTCTTCTCTCTCGTGCTGCAGAATTGTGGGTAATCGTCTCCCATGCTCAGTCTCGGTGCACGTGCGTCACTCGTATACATCCATGCACTTGTGTACTGTTTACTATAACACTGTGTGCGCGTTAAGCATGTTTCATTTTGTGCTTGTGTAGGACGACTTTCATACACACACGTTTATCGTATACAGACGCGCTTGTGAGCTCAGTAAACTCATTGTGTGTGTGTGTGTGTGTGTGTGTGTGTGTGTGTGTGTGTGTGTGTGTGTGAAAGTCGTCCTACACAGCCGCCCCCCCCCCCTTCCTTCCCCTTCCTTCCCCTTCTTCCTCTCATCTCACACCAGCCACGATTCTTTTCAAAGGTAAAAGTGCAGGTTAATTTGTTTTATTTGATCAACATTTTTAATGAAACAAAAACATTAAGATTGACTGAGAATGTTTTCACAAGGGTTTTAAAAAAGGACAAATATTATGTCCACATTGTTTGGGTGATATCAGTGTGATTTTCTTTTCCTTGAATTTTGCAGAACACTAAAACTCCACCTTATACAGTTTTGTCACAGCTGATAATGAGTTGAGTTTATAGTTTAGTTTTTGTGGCAGTGTAAATATATATGTAGTAGTGGATTTTAAATCTCCTGTTTAATCTACATTCATAAATTATATTCTACACAAATCAAGCTGCAGTATGATGTAACGTTTGTACTGATTGTTGTGTATTGTTTGTATGATCTGTACTTTACTGTCTCGCTGAAAGTGTTTCTCATTAATATTCTCTTCTCCAGGTGACCAGAGACATGAAATCTGTGGAGAAACTCCTTATTGTATTTTCTCTGGTTCAAGGTTTGTGTAGAATGTTAATGTTAATGTGGCAGTGTACGGTTAGTGTAACACAGATTCATATTGTGTGTGTTTGTGTTACTGTAGTGTAGTTGTGTGTTATGTTGGATTTGTGTTTCACGGTAAGAATAAGTGTGTGTGTTTTACTGTAGGAAGTAATTCCACAGTGTACTTTGTTAGTTATTTTTTAAATAATATTTTTTACCCTGTGTGTGTGTGTGTGTGTGTGTGTGTGTGTGTGTGTGTGTGTGTGTGTGTGTGTGTGTGTGCAGCTGTTTTGTGCAGTAAATTCTCCATCAGTCTACCAGAGAGTGTAGAAGCTCTGAGAGGACTCTGTGTCCTCATACCCTGCAGATTTGAGATTGAAAAAAAACATGATGCAGAGCTCCAGGGAGATCATACAGGAATCTGGTTAAAAGACGACACTGATGCTGTCGATAACAGAGTCTTTAACTCTAAAGTAACTGAAGAGAACAGGATTAAAGGTGAAATTATAGGAGACCTCCGCATGAAGAACTGCACCACCGTCTTCTACAACATCAGTCAGAGTGACAGTGGAGTTTATTACTTTAGAATAGAAACTCCAGGACCTCTGAAATACACTTATACTTTTCCATCAGTATCTGTGAGGGTGCGAGGTGAGAGCTGCAGCAGTGTGTGTGTACAGTGTAACTGTAATTACACTAATGATCCACTGGAACAGATTTAAAACTCATCTCTAATGTGGTACTGTGTGTTTATCTCAGACTCTCCAATCAGCCCCTCAATAAGACTGTATAAGGAGGATCAGGAGGAGGTGGAGGACCAGAATGAGGTGATGGAGGGAACTTCAGTGAGGATCATCTGCTCTGCTCCATCTCCTCCATGTCTCTTAAAGCCTCCCACGTTTACATGGAACTTCCTGCCTGAGGAGAGAAGACAGGAACAGAACCACAACACCACCTTCAGCTCCTCTCAGCTGAACTTCAACGCTACTCACCTGCATCATGGACAGGATTTCACCTGCACTGCCACCTACTGGCTCCAGAACAAGAACATATCAGTACAGAGCTCTCTTACACTCCATGTTCTGTGTAAGTGCTGATTAATCACTAACTACACTTTTAATGATTCATGGGGTCTCCTAAATCCTGTTCTTCCTCCTTCAGATGGTCCTAGAGACACATCAGTATCAGCATCTCCATCTGCTTCAGTGGTTTTGGGCAGTTCAGTGTCTCTGAGTTGCAGCAGTGATGCAAACCCAGCAGTGCAGAGCTACACCTGGTACAGAGAGAACGGAGAGCAGATAGGAACCGGAAACCATCTCACCATCAACACCACTGATTCTACACACAGTGGTTTATACTACTGTAGAGCTCAAAACCAGCACGGAGATCACAACTCATCTGTCTACCTGGATGTGCAGTGTGAGTACAGTACTGGGGCTTTGGCATGTGACATTATTTTAATTAAGTATTAAAATTGGCTCAGCCCTAAAAAGAAAGTCAGCTATTTTGCTTGCCATTTTTCATAGTCTTAGCTATAGTGTTGTTGAACCTAGGAATAATTTTGGGCCTGAAGTTATATGAAATATTGCTAATACACTAGCAAACCACACAATAGCTACATTCTTTTGTGAAGCAATTCAACTGTTTGGTCATAACAGCAAAAGTGTAAATAATAGACACCGCTATATTTGGGGTGCTGCTGTACTGCTAAGAAATGATTAAAATATTTAACTAATTCTGGAAAAAGAAATTAAGAAATACAAACCGGATTCCAAAAAAGTTGGGACACTAAACAAATTGTGAATAAAAACTGAATGCAATGATGTGGAGATGGCAAATGTCAATATTTTATTCAGAATAGAACATAGATGACAGATCAAAAGTTTAATCCGAGAAAATGTATCATTTTAAAGGAAAAATATGTTGATTCCAAATTTCACGGTGTCAACAAATCCCAAAAAAGTTGGGACAAGTAGCAATAAGAGGCTGGAAAAAGTAAATTTGAGCATAACGAAGAGCTGGAAGACCAATTAACAGTAATTAGGTTAATTGGCAACATGATTGGGTATAAAAAGAGCTTCTCAGAGTGGCAGTGTCTCTCAGAAGCCCAGATGGGTAGAGGATCACCAATTCCCACAATGTTGCACAGAAAGATAGTGGAGCAATATCAGAAAGGTGTTACCCAGCGAAAAATTGCAAAGACTTTGCAGTTATCATCATCAACTGTGCATAATATCATCCGAAGATTCAGAGAATCTGGAACAATCTCTGTGCGTAAGGGTCAAGGGCGTAAAACCATACTGGATGCCCGTGATCTCCGGGCCCTTAAACGACACTGCACCACAAACAGGAATGCTACTGTAAAGGAAATCACAGAATGGGCTCAGGAATACTTCCAGAAACCATCGTCAGTGAACACAATCCACCGTGCCATCCGCCGTCGCCAGCTGAAACTCTACAGTGCAAAGAAGAAGCCATTTCTAAGCAAGATCCACAAGCACAGGCGTTTTCATTGGGCCAGGGATCATTTAAAATGGAGTGTGGCAAAATGGAAGACTGTTCTGTGGTCAGACGAGTCACGATTCGAAGTTCTTGTTGGAAATGTGGGACGCCATGTCATCCGGACCAAAGAGGACAAGGACAACCCAAGTTGTTATCAACGCTCAGTTCAGAAGCCTGCATCTCTGATGGTATGGGGTTGCATGAGTGCGTGTGGCATGGGCAGCTTGCGTGTCTGGAAAGGCACCATCAATGCAGAAAAATATATTCAGCTTCTAGAACAACATCTAGTCATCTCTTTCAGGGAAGACCCTGCATTTTGCAAGAAGATAATGCCAGACCACATTCTGCATCAATCACAACATCATGGCTGCGTAGGAGAAGGATCCGGGTACTGAAATGGCCAGTCTGCAGTCCAGATCTTTCCCCTATAGAGAACATTTGGCGCATCATAAAGAGGAAGGTGCGACAAAGAAGGCCCAAGACGATTGAACAGTTAGAGGCCTGTATTAGACAAGAATGGGAGAGCATTCCTATTTCTACACTTGAGAAACTGGTCTCCTCGGTCCCCAGACGTCTGTTGAGTGTTGTAAGAAGAAGGGGAGATGCCACACAGTGGTGAAAATGGCCTCGTCCCAACTTTTTTGGGATTTGTTGACACCATGACATTTTGATTCACCATATTTTTCCCTTAAAATTATAAATTTTCTCAGTTTAAACTTTTGTTCCGTGATTTATGTTCTATTCTGAATAAAATATTGACATTTGTCATCTCCACATCATTGCATTCAGTTTTTATTCACAATTTGTTTAGTGTCCCAACTTTTTTGGAATCCGGTTTGTATTTTGGGAATGGGTTAAAAATGGTCAGATTATGCTGAAATTGTTTTCCCCTTAAATATCTGTTACATAGCATCCTGTTCTTCCTCCTTCAGATGGTCCTAGAAACACATCAGTATCAGCATCTCCATCTGCTTCAGTGGTTTTGGGCAGTTCAGTGTCTCTGAGTTGCAGCAGTGATGCAAACCCAGCAGTGCTGAACTACACCTGGTACAGAGAGAACGGAGAGCAGATAGGAACCGGAAACCATCTCACCATCAACACCACTGATTCTACACACAGTGGTTTATACTACTGTAGAGCTCAAAACCAGCACGGAGATCACAACTCATCTGTCTACCTGGATGTACAGTGTGAGTATTTATGGACTTAAAATTAAGAGACCATTTTAGAACTTAGATCACCTGATGCCACCTGACAACCCGCTCATTCTAGGTGTGAACATTTCCTGAGAGGAACCCACCACTGAGCCACCAATGCCCCTATTCACATTCTCCAAGTGCTCTACTTAGACCAATATTCTACTCTTACAATTTTGTTACAATTTTAAACCTTTAAAAACATTAAAGTTTAATGATTAAATAATAAAAAAAACTTAAAATGAAATAATTTTTTTTTAAATTCAAATAAAATTTGTCACATACACAGTCATATGATGCTTTACGACCGCTGATGACCTAAAAATTTAAATAAGAGCTTTAAAATAGAGAATATAAAGTATGAAATAAGAGAAAAAAAATATACAAATATATAAATATATAAAAAATGTTTACCTGTAAATTTTTTATAATAAATGCAATAAATAGAATTTAATTGAAAATGGAATTAGGACATAGAAAAACATGTTCAGTCATGAGCAAAACAATATGCAGAATAATGTCCAAAGTTCAACGTTCCATTGTGTGCAAAATGTGTAAATGTGCGTTAATATGTAATGTGATGAGTGGTGAGATTGTTACTGTGTGAGAAAGCAGATCAGAGGGTTTAGTCCTATTGCTTAGAGAGCAGTCTGAAGTCTCTCTAGCGTGTGAGGTGGTAGAGACGCTGCCGGGTCTTTTTCACCGCGGTGTGGTTGTGACAGGACCATGACATAATTAAATTAAATTAATAAATATTAAATTAAATTAAATTGTATAAATCATTATTTATTTAACATAATCACTATTTAAAAACACACGTAGCGAGTGCGGCACCTGTAGGTTTATACAAAATGGTGACGTTCTACCACCTCAAACACCTCCAAAGTCTCTAAACTCCACAGGACAGTGAGTGCACAGGTTGAGTCGCTGCAAGAATGTTAGACTTTCACCTAATTAGCACCGTGAGACTAGTGACTAGTGTACATGTGTGTAATAACTGGGTTTAAGACTAATTCAGTCATAGAGTCTGGAGAAAAAGGCAGATTGGAGGCTTTGAACACATGCGATTTTTGATGATGTAACACCATAATCAGGACAGAATCAGAATACAAAATCGTTTCTATCTGAGGCTGATTGGCTGATCACCGCTTACAGCAATCAAACTGAAAACCAGACAATTCTGGTCACTGACCGATCGACCGCTTCATCTCTATTAAATGGAATCATCACACAAAAGAATTGTGATTCATAACTGAATCTATTTTCCACAACTTTAGTCTCCATATTTTCTCTGTAACACGACAAGCTGAGATTTTTGTTGGTGTTTTATTACTTTAACTTAAAGAGAAAAAAAAATGATGCTGGTGAGGGAAGGACAGAAATACTTTCTTCTTTACTAACTGTAATGAATGGGATACTGCTGTGGTATAAGAGGAATAAAAGACATTTGGTGATGAGATGTTTTAGGATAATTAGCAGGTTAATTCTGATAAGAGATGAATGTATTAATCATTACATGTTTTTATATGAATTCTACTTTACATGCCTAGTTTCAGCCTGCTGCGTTATTACACACATAAAAATGTACTTTGACGGCTCATTGGAAGCAGCTTTTCCTATCAACTCTGAAGGAACGTCGCATCTGATTTTCTTTTCTTTTTTTTATTTAAAAGAACGGATGCAATTTCAAACACTAATTGTGATTTGATCTATGTTTGTAATGGTTTCTGTACTTTCTTGTTCTATACTTATTTCTTGTTCCCCTTTTAATGTGGCACTGGTGAGATCCTCTGTTAATAGACCAAGTATAGCTCACCATAAAGAGTAAATCTCACCTTAAACACAGTATTACTGCATCATTTTGGTGTCTCTTACAATCCACTCCTGAGTAAATAAACAAGATTTAAAACCTTTTACATGCAGCACATTAACAGTGTGCATTTTGGAAAAACCTACTTTATTCTGACATCAAACAAGTGTGACAGGAATTTAGTTCACATACACATGCACAGGGCAAGAACTGTGAATTTCATCTGTTAAAGTTTTCTGGTTCCTGGTTCTCTCTCTGTGTCTCTCAGATGCTCCTCAGGTCTCTCCCTCCTCCAGCTGTAACAGCTCTATGGAGTTCTTCAACTGCTCCTGTGAGGTTCATGGAAATCCGTCTCCTAAACTGGTGTGGCTTCTCTCAGGTCAAATTGTCTCTAAATCTGACATCATATCCACCCTGGAGGAGTCGGCAAGCAACACAACTTTAAGGAGCTTCATGTCCATCCGTCCATCAGTTAACGACACACCCACTCTGCAGTGTGTTAGCACCAACAATCTGGGTGTCACCTCACAAGTCTTCTCCTTCATGACCACAGTGCCGTGCTCTGCTGGAGGTCAGAAATAAAGTTTTCTTCATTACTTATTGGTCTCCAACATTCCTGGATTGTAATTAAATTATTATTGGATTAGATTGTTGTGACAGTTTTAATCTGCAGTCTTCATTAAGCTCTTTATCCTGGTCATAGTAACATTTGATCAGAGTTTATACTGGAAACACCAGTGTTGGTGGACGTTACTGTTTAAAGTATCTAATTACATTACAAAATTACCGTCTTTATAAAGTAATCAGTTCCATTACAGCGTTACTTTCTGATAAAAGTAACTAGTTCAGTACTTTTTCCGTTGCAGAAAATGAAAACTCCTTTGTGATTCCTCATGTATGTTGTTTTAGTCCAGACCTTTATAATTATTCTACCGTCATCACTCAGTGAAGCTAACCCTAACTACTAACAACAGAAATAACAGAGGGGGGTGGGGTGGGTTATCAGGGGCGGGGCTTTTAGGATAAATTTTACACACACACACACACACACACCTACACACACACACACCTACACACACACACACACACACACACACACACACACGCACACACAGAATGAATGATGTCTGGCTCATGGATTACATAAATTGTCTTAATAACGGATTACATTTTTGAAAATATATCTAAATAACTTAAATGGCGAAACTAACACGTTAGATTACTTTGTACTGTACCTTGTAACGCGTTACACCCAACACTATGTAACACAATGTGCATTTTCACATAGAGATAGAGATATTTTTGTGTAGACAGTTCACTTGTCTATATTGTCTGTGTGGAAACCAAAGAACCCAGAGGGAGAACTCCAGACACACAGTTACCCATGATCGGGATTTCATAAAAATATAAAAAACTCTGTAACTGTGAGACAGCACCGCTCGTGTGAAACCGGAATTATACAAAAAACAAAAAAAAAAAAGATATAACTTTTAAAATATTAAACTATAAGACATCCTTTTACGCTTGAAAGCAAATGAAGAGATGCCCAAAAAATGCAGCTTTTCAGCTCTTATTAAACACACAGGGCAAACGCTAGCCAGAGCAAATGGATGAACAAACCATCAAGGCAGACAGAAGACCTATTCGCATGGAATTAGTATTATCTGGGGACCTCGTGTCACTTAGAAACATCCAGAGATCCAGAACAGGGAACTGGGTTTGTTTGAGTGTCGTGTTACAGTAGCACTGTAACACACAGAACTACTCATCAGGTCCTACACTTCACAGCATCTGGTCTCATATTCCCTAATTACTCTGACCTGTTTGTCTCTACCTGTTTGTCTCTTGCTTTTACTCAGTGTGCTTCTCATAGCATAGTCATAGCATAACTCGTATTCAGACACGTAAACAGTTATTTTAAAGCACCAGGGTTTGATTCTCACTGTTTTGTTTGTACATGCATAAACATTCACTGTTGCTTCCTGACACGTGTGTGTGTATGTGTGTGTGTGTGTGTGTGTGTGTGTGTGCACAAGAACGTACATGTAGCTAAATTTGTTGTGCCGAGTTTTTATTGCATAATTCAGGAAGCTCTGAACCTCTGAAACTCTTTAACAGCAACACAAAAATCTTCTGCAAGTTCCCTGGCTATGTAAGGGTTTCTGCTCTGTCCTGTGGAAACTACCTAACTTCTTCTTTATGAGACAGAAAAAATCTAGATGTTCTCAAAAAATTTCTCAAGTCAGAAAAATAAAGGAAGTTTTAAACCACAGGCCGCTTTCCTGTAAACACTTTCTTCAGCACTGTTCATCACCTTTCTGTAATAACAGCTCTAGTGCATGTTTATATAAATGCGCTCATTTTAATATGTCATTGTTTCCATAGTAACGGCTCATTCACAGGGATGTGTACAGGTCATACTCCACAGTAACAGATTAAGAACTGTGATATGAAAACATTTACTGATTGTTAATAAAAGAAGCCTTTAGTGGTGTGTAACAGTCAGAGGTAAAGTAAGAGGAAGATGGAGGGTCACAAACCATCAAGTAAAGCTGAGCTGTTTGCTTTCTTGTATAAAGAGTGGTATAAAGTTACCCAACACCAATGTGGAGACAAAACACAGGAAAGCTGTAATTGTAAATCCAGGTTATTATTCCACCAAATACTGATTTATTGATGATATTTAGCCAAAGCATTAACACAATTTGTTCAAATTATTAGCATATTGTTTTATTTGAGTTATTAAAGCTCTGCGAATACTGCATGATCTTAGGTTGATTTGATATGTTGTGAAGTCATTTCCTTTAAAATATACACTCTTAATAACAAGTTATATTTTGAATTTAGGGGAAATATTGTCAGCAGTTCACAAAAAATTACACACACCTGTTCATCTCACCAACACATGCACCTGTAAGAAGAGAAAGATGAGAAACTGATTATGCTGCAGTTATGTTTTTTTCCAGAGTTGTATATAAAAATAACTTCTACTGTATAAAGAGCACTAAAGATTAATAAAATAAACACAGTAAATATTTGTTGTGATAAAACTTAGTCAAGTAGTGGTGGATCCAATTTTATTAAGAACAGGTGGTACTGTAGGTTCATCCTGGAGAATAGGCCACAGATAATCTTCTGTTAAATTCGTCACACATGCTCATTTCTCCATCTAAAACCAGTCTGTTATGTAACATGTTGCATTCTTTACAGACATGCAAATATTCTTCTGCAATGTTGTTATTGTGTTATTATTTTTCAAGTTATGTTTGGACATATTTTACATCTATAACAAAATCTGTACTAAAGATGTCAGTATTGTAATTAACAAATATATATCCATAAGATTGGTTTATTATTAACAAAGCTAATTTGTTATTAATGTTTGTAATAGTAAATGCATAAACAAATAATATAACTATAAATAATATAACATTTGAAAATAAAAGTTACCTGGTTATAGAATGCCATAAAATACTTGTTTTTGCAATATTGTAAGTGGTTAAAATATAAGCACTGTATTTATCACTATGGTTTATACTGACAAAATGCTTTAATATAGACTCGATAAATTGTTTATGAAAATTCGAATTTTTTTTTCTAAACTTTTTTATTTATTATTTTTTATTTATTTATTTATGTTTTATTATTTAAGGTTCAGATGTGAATATCTCGTCTGTGCTGATCGGCGCTGCTGCTGGAGCTTCAGTAATGATGATGCTGTGTGGTGTATTCCTGTGTGTAAGGTGTGTTTACTGTTAACATGTTTGCTTTTATACTACACACTGTAGGTACATTAATAAAGAATTAAACTGAGAGAAGATATTGCAAATGTAACTCTACATTTTAAATACATTTAATGTAATATTATAGAAGGTAATATTTGTATTGATTCCATCCTTCATTCAGGAAACTGACTCCTTCCCCGTCTGGACGAAAAAACACACCAGGCCTCAGCACTGTTAATGTAAGACTGCACACACAGAGTTGATTGGATTACAAATTGGTGTCTATTTGGATTTAATTAAAGTTTTTTTTTTTTTTTTTGCTGGCCTCCACAGGCTGTTTGTCAGGAGGAAGAAGATTATTCTGCGTATGTGGACAAAACAGATTTAGAAGAGTTACTTAATTACTCTACTATTGTGTTTCCAAATGGAGATGGAAGTGAAATCAGAGGAATTTCCAAGCTGACTGCTGATTACGCCACCATCCACCACAACTCAGAACAAAACACTGACAGAGTAGTTACAGAAGCAGCCACTGTGGGCTTCGAGGAAGAAAACATGACAAATGTGGACAGTGAAATGATGCAAGAAGAGGAGGCAACCTATGGAAACATCACACGTCAACCAACGATAAAGCAAACTCCGTTAGATTTAGATGAAGATGATGATGATGGAATAAAACCCCAGATTGAACAAAGAGATTCAGATCAGATAAAAATAAGTGTTTAAAATCCTGCTCGGGTGTAAAAGTTTTAAAGAGAAAAATGTATACTTATGTGCACTTGAAAAAGATACATGTATAATATCTGTAATAAAGAATAAATGCTTACATTTATTAAATATTGATCAGCACAGGTTTCAAAAGAGACAAAAACTGTCCTTCTCCTCCTATTTGAACAGTTCTGTTGTTGACTGCTTAAATTTTCTTCCTACATATCCTACATCCCTCTGCAGGAACACAGTAGTCATCCCCACAAAGCTCTTGGTTCTGCAGCCTGCAAACCACTTGGTCAACCTCACCTTTGTCTCTCCATGTCAGCCAGATGGAACATTAATATCTGTGTTCCTCACTGCTTGGTCAGTGGACTCTTCTAATTTGAAAACCAGCCTGGCATTTTCCTGCTTGTAGCCCAAGCTGATTGTATGGACTGCAGCTGCAAGGTGTTCTTCGGAAAGCTGTTTCAGCATGGTTCTGCCCACCTATTTTGGTGCTATCTGCTGTATACTGTCTCACCAAAGCTTTTGATGGCCTGCTTGGACAAAAGTAAGATTTTATTGCCTCTGAAGGCAATGTCTGAAGGAGGATGGTGACATCATTAATGTAAGGTGCAGCAGAGGTAGCTTCTGTCCCAATTGGCGTTTGATCCCTTACACCATCTGTCTCACTCATCTCAAAGACTGCCATGAACAGGATGGTAAATCTTACACTTGAAGAGGATTCCCATATCTAGCTGCTGCCATCTGGTGGTGGACTCCTGGAGAGCAAGGCTCATCTGCAAGTCCTTGAAGTAGGTTGTAATTACCCTTGCTTTCATGCAAGTTTTGTGCAATTTAAACAAAGAAGTACATTTGTCACATTTAACACAAAATGAAAGAAATTAACAGAAATAAAATTTTGGGCCCAAGATGGGTGTGTATATATATATTGTTTTTATCCTTTATCTCAGTGATTCAGACTATTTTAAGCAGTATTTTATACTGTACATACATTTTTAACAGAATGCATTAAACAGTCATTTTTATTTTATAAACCTAACCTGCCTGTAATGTTAAAGTTTCGCATTTGTATCAGCGTTTAAATTATGTAGCTTTCCCGTTTATACAATAATAATATTAATAGCAACTAGTTTTTACATTTTCATACTATTGGGCTTCGCCCTTTTTCCATTTTTTGATGAACGCGCGAGTATCTTCTTCTAAGAACAACAAACTGAATTCAGCTCAGAACAACTAAACTCAGACTCCGGTACGATATAATGGATAATATTCAGCTTGTTCAGTGTGTAGAGTGCAGGATGTTTAGACATTCTTCCTCCGTCATTAGTGATAATTTTACTAGTGATAGGTGTGTGTTAGTGAGCACTCTGACGGAGAAGATATCAGCGTTAGAGGACCCCCCCCAACATATCAAATATTATATTAGAACATAGTTTGAAAAAATTTTATTTGTCTAATTTTATCATTAACACTATTATTTTTTTCATTATATATAAATATTTATTTGCATATTCATGACAAAACCCTGAAAAATAAATGTGCCACAGAATTTACATTATACAAGAATTTGTATTAATGCTCTTGACGGATGTCACGTGCCTAGGCTTCATTATAATAGTAATAACATACTTGATAATAATAAACTTATGAATTTATGTTTTAATATAATACTTGATAGCGATTATGTGTGTGTGTGGGGGGGGGCAATCCATGGCAGAGGGGCATTTTAGCACATTACACCCAGCATGGTTCTGTCTTCATCAGCCTCGAAATCCCATAGTGCCTTGTGCATTAGCTTTAGCATTTAGCTTGCAACTTAAATGAGAAAGAAAAAAAGCACACGTGTACACAGAAATTCATACACATATTGGAGAAAAATTATACACACTCACGGGAAAAATCGTACACTTATCAGAGAAAAATCAGACTTATTGAAGAAAAATTATACACATTTACAGGAAAGATGCTTTGCCCTTCTGGGCCACCATATTACCGTGTGTGTTTTTTCCCTTGTGTGTTTTTATTCACTTTTTCCCGTGTAAGTGTATGATTTATCCCGTTGCGCAACTACTTTTTCCCTTATGAGAACTCTCTTTCTCCCGTATTTTGCAAGCTACAAGATAAAGATAATGCGCAAAGGACTATGGGAGTGAGGTCAAAACGTAACTGAACACGGAACCGTGTCGGTGTTATGCCGTAAAATGCCCCCACTGCCACGGATTGTCCCCCTACATAATCGCTATCATATATTACAAACCGGATTCCAAAAATGTTGGGACACTAAACAAATTGTGAATAAAAACTGAATGCAATGATGTGGAGATGGCAAATGTCAATATTTTATTCAGAATAGGACATAAATCACGGAATAAAAGTTTAAACTGAGAAAATGTATAATTTTAAGGGAAAAATATGGTGAATCAAAATGTCCCTCGCATGACGAGATCCTGAAAAACACAGAATATTCTTATATTTCACAAGGCCTGACAAAATACAAAAGTGACTGTTTAAAGTGTGATGCAATGAATACTCACTGGGTGTCGACAGGTCTCTGCTTTGAAGTGCTGTGCTTGCATCTTGAGAGCGAAGAAAACAAAGAATATTCAAAGATGTACAATTATCGAAATGAAACAAAAAAGGTACGAAATTTGGCACACTCTGCTCCTCTAAGCCAGACAAATCTGAAAAATGTCATTAAGCCTATAAAAGAAATCATTACCAAACTTGTTTCTTAAGCAGTGAGTAACACTTTGTCCTGAATAGACTTTTGGTTGGTGCAATGGATGAAGTACTCACTGGACATTTCCTTGCACCGAGATCTGGCAGCCTATTTCTCCGAGCCAGAGCAGGCTTCCACAAGGCCATCCAAGGTTTGACTTGCAGAGTCTGAAACACATGAGTCAGACTATTTAGTACGGTCATGTTGCATATACTAAATTAATAATGAAACATTTGAGCCATTACTATGCTTAATTAAAAGGCAGTGAGGAAACTACTCGATGGTTGGTGCGAGTGGGAACGTAAATACTCACTAGGAGTGGACATTTCACTGCTCCGGGGACTGTCCGCACGCTCCACTGGGCCAGACATGGCTCCATCTTCATGGGCTGAAACGCATGAATGATCCTGTGACTCATGTTGTACACAACACATTATCATGCTTCTTAATTTGTCATGGGTACTCACAAGTGTAGTGCAACATGGTGTCTTCAATGGGCTGCAGCTTCCGTGGTGCAGTAGGGAGGGGGGGTAGCTTGACACCTATACAGAGGTAATAATGTATAACTAAGCATATCCATCTCCAAAAATATCTGATCTTAAATAATTTGATTCATTTTGAAACTGGAATTATAAATTCATTAAGAGAAACCCATTACCCCTGACACTCTCATCCGAATCCGTTAATTCTGCACACACACACAAAAAATCATAAACATTGATGTCTCAATAACTAAATAATTTCTGTCATATTGAATTTTCACCTGCACAACACACAAGATGTTATAACATCATCTGTTATCGCCCAAATGAGGATGGGTTCCCTGTTGAGTCTGGTTCCTCTCAAGGTTTCTTCCTAATGCCATCTCAGGGAGTTTTTCCTTGCCACCGTCGCCGTCACCCTTGGCTTGCTCATCAGAGAAATTTCATTCATTCGTCTCATTATTATTATCTGCACATTTTTCTCACACATCCACACTTCCAATTATTTTCTTTTCTATAATAATAATAATAATAATTATTATTATTATTATTATTATTATTTGTTTTTATTTATTTATTTTCTATTATTATTATTTATTTATTTATTTATTTATTTTATTATTATTTTATTTTTTTGTTAAATTTCTTAAATTTTTGTGAAGCTGCTTTGAGACAATGACCATTGTTAAAAGCGCTATATAAATAAAATTGAATTGAATTGAATCAAATTTCAGGCCCAATTTGTATCAACCAATTTTATTTCAAATGTATAAAGTATTTGAGAATGAGAAACATACCATTTCTAACAAAACCCTCTGGTATTCCTTTTTTAGTGCGCTTCCGTGTTGATTTAATCACCTCATCGTCCTCTTTGCCTGGGTGGTCAGGTTGTAGGCGTCACATTCACGACGCTTATCTAGAAATTATAATTAGTTTCAAATTCACCTTAAAAATATATATATATATTTTGACATGGTAATGTATTAAATTTTCTATTAATCTAGGCAAAACTTGCCTGAAGTCATTTTTATCTTGATTAATGAGAATGTCATCCAGTCATCCTGGGGGTTAGTTTAGTTAATTTTCTGTGACACTCATTTTACTTGGCCATCTGACGGTTTTCATTTCTCTGTCGATCCAACTGTCAGGAACTACACCCTCCTCCTCCAGGGTACCCTCCCTCCAAACTGCCCTCGTGTACATGACCTGGAAAGGATAAGTTTTTAACATTTTAGTTTAAAGTTTAGAGGTTGTGAGGGTTTGGACATGGGCTATGAGGGTAAAGGGTCTTTGAGTGTAAAGGGTCTATACGAGAAGGCGTGATCTATCATTACTAATGCAGTGATTCACACCTGAGAAGACAAAGGCCTGCATACTGATCTGCATAATGAGCCATCAGACAGGTATGTGACAGAGAGGAGAGTTACAAGAAAGAATCTGAGGAGAAAATAAGTTTATATATTTTCAGTTGTTTAGGTTATTTGAGAATGTATTTGACATACACAAAAAAATCTTGAGATTCATTTGCGAGTTCAGTTAAACAGTTTATTAGGAACAATCAAAGTTGACTTTTTAGCAGCATTACTGCAGTCACTATAACAGAAAATATAGCTAACATTAATATATATTATAATATAGAAAACA
The DNA here is from genome assembly GCA_030522415.1 of Channallabes apus. NCBI lineage: Eukaryota > Metazoa > Chordata > Actinopteri > Siluriformes > Clariidae > Channallabes > Channallabes apus. Next base: position 1,090,293 of record CM060114.1, read on the forward strand.
ACAACAGCTCTTTGTAATTACCAGAACAAATGACTTTACCAATACTGTACTAAATTTTTTCTACAATACACTACAGTTTACTATGATGAATATATTCATCATAGTAAACTGTAGTGTTATAATATAATATTATATTATATATATATATATAATATAATATATATATATATATATATATATATATATATATATATATATATATATAATACAGTTCTATTTAACTATCATCTAGGATATACTGAATGTGCACTTACTCGTGGTTCTCCAGCGAAGTCGAAACTGAACGACACTCACGTGACTTTCTTGTGCACGACGCCGGTGATGCAGCCACAGTCTTAAACAAAAACAAAAATTTAAACTTGAAGAATAGACGCGCATACAATCATTCGCAAACAATAGCTGGTGAACAATTTGACCATTTGAAACACGGTCTAAACAATGCAAAACACGTGTGTGTGTGTGTGTATATATATATATATGTATATATATATATATATATATATATATAAAATTTTAGACAGATCGTAATCAGATTTTATTGCAGGCTTGGAAGTAACGTACATATTTCATATTTTAACCAATTTTACTCTCGCTGGTATTTAGTATTTTCCATATGTACATATAAAATATAGAGCAATGATGGTGAGAAGAAAAGACTTACTCGTCAGGAATTACATCCTCCGTTAAGTCCAGACGTTGTTCAAAATAAAGACGTTCCTCGTCTGAGTCTTGCTCTTCCTCTGATGAGAAAGTAAATTCTTCATCGCTGTCCAGATCCATCTGAAGCGCTTCTTCACCCGTGTAGCGTGACATCATTCAAACGCATAAACAGTAAGTAACTCTATGATGAAGCTTGTTGTTTTATGCCATGGGGGCGTGTAGATGATTACCTGCCTCACCTCAGTTCATTTCCATATGAACAGCGCGCGCACAGGGAGGCGGGAGCGCATTAGCTGTAATGAGCCGATACAGGAGAATCTGTACCACTCCTTACTTTCATACGGATTACATAAAAACAGATTATTTGTTTTCACTGTGACTTGCATCGTTTAAAAGTAGACCCTTTAAGCTTTCTATAGATATATTTCTCATGTCTGTGAGTGCAGTATTCGTGGAGTTTCAGTTCATTTTAGTGACGTGTTTCAAAAGGATTTTCGCGGAGACTGAGACGGCTGAAAGCGCACCCGGTTTATTTTATTTATTTTATTAATGTACAAAGTTTTATTTTTAACATGTGTGCATACAAATAAAAGTAGACACTTTACAGATTCGATTAATATATAGATCTTGTCTGTACGATCAAAACTGAAAGTGTAATTTAAGTTCTTATTGGCGTCATCAGGGGAAAACGCCTCAAAACTCATATGCGTTCGCGAACCCCAGAGGGTTAATAAACAAAACCAAACAAGCATGAACAAAACATGAACTAAGGAAGTTGGCTTGACTTGGAGCATACTATAAAAGAGAACTCATAACACAAACACACAGACTTGGGATTACACAATCTAATACAGTACCGACATGGGATGCAAACTGGACGAGACAAGACACTAAACAGACTAGAGAACTAAACACACACAAGACAGGCTTGGCTAGGTCTACTAGCTGTTATGCCTATTGGCTGCTAAGCTAGCTAATAGCTAAACAGACCAATTGCTAAACAGGCTAGTAGCCTGAGACCCAAGGGACAAACATACAAGGTACACAGCAGACTAGGTATGAAACAGACCAAGAACTCTAAAGGTTAGTGGCTAATCAGGTTAGTACCTAAACAGACTAAGAGCTAATCAGATGATGAGACTAGACAGACTTGAAGACTAGACAGACTAAGATCTAAGCAGGTTAGTAGTGCACTCATTAGTATTTATATAGTATTTATCAAGATCTAGACATGCAAAGGAGGTTACTCACACATAATGGTAAACACAAAAGGTTAATTCTCCTAGAGGCTAATCCTGCTAGGAGACACAGAGACAAAGAGACATTAACTAAATCTAGACAAATACAAACTTAAAAGCTCCAGAAACCAAAAGGCCAACTATACTGTTATTTAAACAAACTAAAACAGAACAAAACCAAGGCCCACTTAACAGAACTCACATTAATGCTCAACCCAGTTTACCAGAGCTAAGAGCTATTTCTACTAATGCTAATGAGCCTACTCGGTTCAGCTGGGCATCCGCGTCAGCTGACCGAGGAGCCTTCTGGGAAACTGGGTCTACAACCAAAAACTACAAATCAAAACACTGCCCTCTAGTGGGCAACACTCACAGCATTAAATTCAAATTCAAATTCAAATTTTATTGGTCACATACACTATCATACACAGTATAATATGCAGTGAAATGCTTTATACGACCGCCAGTGACCTTAAAAAAAGAAAATAAAAGCTTGTACGTAAAATAAATAATCAATAAAAAGGAAATACTAAAGAAATAATTTTAACTAGTAAAATTAACTGTGCAGTAAGGGCATAATAAAATATTGCAAAAATATAGAATATAGGTTAGAGTATATATGTATATAGAATTAAAGTGTCAGTGGTTGTGCAAATATGCATGAAGGTGACATGTGCAATTGTCCAGATGTATGAGTATTTAGTGCAAGTGTGTATGAATGTGTCCATGATTGTCCAGTCAGTGTTGTGAGCTTAAAAGATGTTATTAGTCCTGTGTGGAGGTGTGATTGTGATTGAGAGACCTTATCGCCTGCGGGAAGAAGCTCCTCCTCAGTCTCTCTGTGTTGGCCTTTAGGGAGCGGAATCTCTTCCCAGACCGCAACAAAGAGAACAGTCCATTACTGGGGTGACTGAGGTCCTTCATGATCTTCCTGGCCTTAGTCCAGCACCGCTTGCTGTAGATGGAGTGCAGGTCAGGGAGCTCAGTGCGGATGATGCGCTCGGCTGATCGCACCACCCTGTAGAGCTCGTCTGTCCTGCATGGTGCTGTTCCCGAACCAGGTCGTGATGTTTCCCTTCAGGATGCTCTCTATGGTGCAGGAGTAGAAGTTCCTGAGCACCTTGGAGGGCAGTCTAAAGTCTCTCAAGCGTCTGAGGTGGTAGAGACGCTGCCGGGCTTTTTTCACCACGGTGTTGATGTGACAGGACCATGACAGGTCCTGCGTGATGTGAACACCGAGGTATCTGATTTCCAATCTCCTCTAGGTAGTCCGACTCATCATTGTTGGTGATCAGTCCGACCACGACGGTGTCGTCAGCAAACTTGATGATGGAGGTGGAGTTGGTAGTGGCCACGCAGTCGTGGGTGTACAAAGAGTACAGCAGGGGGCTCAGAACACAACCCTGGGGGGCTCCAGTGCTGAGAGTGAGTGTAGCTGAGACATGTCCGCCCATCCTTACTGCCTGTGGTCTGCCAGTCAGAAAATTGGAGATCCACTGACATATAGATGAGCTCAGTCCCAGGTGCTCCAGCTTGGTGGTGAGTGTGGAGGGAATTATGGTGTTAAAAGCAGAGCTGTAGTCGATGAAGAGCATTTTAACATAATTCCCTTTCCTAGTGTCCAGGTGAGTGAGTGATGTGTGGAGGAGATGAGAGATTGCATCGTCTGTGGAGCGGTTCTGACGGTATGCAAACCGTAGTGGGTCCAGTGTGTCGGGTAGTGAAAAAATGATGAAGTCTCTGATAAGGTGTTCAAAGCACTTCATCACTACTGAGGTGAGGGCTACAGGGCGATAGTCATTGAGAGAAGCAGGATGTGGTTTCTTTGGAACAGGAACAATGATGGACTCTTTGAAGCATGTGGGGATCACCGACTGAGATAAAGAGATGTTGAATATCTCAGTGAACACAGGTGCTAGCTGGTCTGCGCAGGCTCTGAGAATACGACCTGAGATGCCGTCTGGTCCTGCTGCTTTCCTGGTGTTCACTCTCTTGAAGGCTCTCCTCACGTCGTGCTCGGAGATGATGAGCGCGTTCCCGGTGCTGGCTGTGTCTTCCTGTCTGCAGCCGTTAGCGCCGCTAGCATTAGCACCGCTAGCATTGGCGCCGCTAGCATTAGCACCGTTAGGATTAGCGCCGTTAGCATTAGCATCGCTAGCGTCTTTAGCTGCAGCCTCGAAGCGAGCATAGAAGGTGTTGAGCTCGTCTGCCAGAGTCGCGTCCGCGTTCGTCATACCGGATGCTGGTGCGTTATAGTCCGTTATTGTTCTCAGTCCCTGCCACAGGCTCCTAGAGTCACTCTGTTGAAGCTGTGACTCTAGTTTTCTCCCGTAGCGCTGCTTCGCCTCTTTCACCGCCTTCCGGACGTTATATGACGCAGCCTTGTACGGTTCCATGTCCCCCGACGCAAGTCCCGTGTTGTAGGCAGCGGTGCGAGATCTCAGAGCGTCGCGGATGGTTTTATCCACCCACGGCTTCTGGTTGGGAAACGTTCTGATAGTCTTTTTCTCTACCGTATCGTCCGTACCGTATCGTCTATTGTACCGTATTAAGAAAGGACATGCAGGAGTCACAGAGGAAGATACAGAAAACAAACGGATCTGATGATCCCTGATGGAATCTAGCAAAAAGAAATTTTTTTTTACCTTAATGTGTGTGTTCCAGACCATGGCGAAGGGGTATGACGACAAAACCACCAGCTTCTTGTGGGAGGCAGGCCGCCTTCCGGAACAGATCCCTTTCTTGCAGTAGTGCATTTTTCATCCTGACACGACCATTTCCTATGCAGACTATGTTCAGAAGTCCAGAGCTACACGGTTGTTGAAATAATGGTGATTTGTGACGCTGGCGCAGAATTTCACAAGCTAAAGTCCCATCTGCATTTTTCTGTCGAACAAAAGCAAAGCTGTTGTCCCTCAAAAGAAAACAACTGTCCTTTTCTTTATTAGAGACAAACACTTTAGGGTGTCTTTCGCTACTGTCCACTTCTGATTGCTCGATTTCAGACAAACGCCTAGTCACTTGTTCCAAGGGACTCAGGGATTAAAGTTCTCCGTCGTTACGACGGATTTCCGTCAATCACACTGTTCCGCCTGTCCTTAATGTTTAAAATTCACTTTTCATAATTTTAATGCTGTGTATATATAGGCTTACATGGGTCTTAAATTAAGGAAAGACAAAGTGTATTCAGCCTGCTGAGGAGGATGTGATCAAAGCCTGGAGTGGAGCGACTGCACGTTCCTCTCTCCACTCTAAGCGTTTTGTTATCACTCCGGTATCGATCCACTCCGGGTTTTGGTTTAGTTTTGAAGAACTACATGTCAGGCTGAGGTATAACTATATTTAAGATAGCATGGACACACTTAATGCAGGAAGGCTCCGATGTTTCGGAGATTGATAAAAGTGTAAATAAATAAATGGAGATGGGCTTGGCTTAGCGAAATTGGGGAGAATGGCAAGCCTTTTAGTTCGTGGACTAAAAAATCAAACATCCAGGTAGGTGTCTCTGCACAGTATGCCACAGGAAACTTCAATATGGCAATAATGGCAAAACAAAGTGCGAGTTCGCCATCAGTCAGCAGCTCGTCACAATGCTGCGGTTCGTGCTCTAACAGTACACATGCTCCCTGTCTGCTGCCACAAGAACCACAACGGAGATTCACACATCTGTGGCCGACCGTGTGCGCGATGTAAAAGTGCGCCTATGTTCTTTCATAGCGGAGCATGACCTGTCGCTCACAGTCTCACAACCACTAGTTAATTTAATGCAATCAGTTGTCAAAGACAAGAGTGCACTTTCAAGATTGTCTATGGCTACGTTTACACTGCCAGGTCTCGATGCTTAATTCCGATTTGTTGCCTATATCTGATATTTTTGACCGTCTGTTTACATGTTCTTTAAACTATGACTCATATCCGATTCACGTGTTTACACTCGCCATACCATCTGAAACATCGCGCATACTTAAAGGGAGGTTCTTACGCTACACAATAGCCAAGATAGATGAAGGTGAAATATGCTTAACGCTCTGCTATATATATGCAAAGTTCGCGAACCGTCACCATGGTTTTAAAACGGAGGAGGAGGGAAAAAAACAGCATAATTGCAGCCTGCACATATGCTTTATTCATCAAATACTGATTTAATGGGGGGGGGGGGGGGCGTTGTTCTTTTCCTTTTCCATGTCACCTGCGATGTTGTAATTCCACACGCGCTTCTACCGGAGAATAACATTATTATATTACTATATTATTATATACGTTATTCTCCGGTGGAAGCGCGTGTGGAATTACAACATCGCAGGTGACATGGAAAAGGAAAAGACACCCCCCCCCCCCCCGTGTTAATGCTTATTTGGGCTAAATAACATTAAATCAGTATTTGATGAATAAAGCATATGTGCAGGCTGCAATTATGCCGTTTTTTTCTCCTCCGTTTTAAAACCATGGTGCGTGAACTTTGCATATATAGCAGAAATAGCGTTAAGCATATTTCACCTTCATCTTTCTTGGCTAGTGTGTAGCGCAAGAACCTCCCTTTAAGTATGCGCGATGTTTCAGATGGTATGGCGAGTGTAAACACGTGAATCGGATATGAGTCATAGTTTAAAGAACATGTAAACAGACGGTCAAAAATATCAGATATAGGCAACAAATCGGAATTAAGCATCGAGACCTGGCAGTGTAAACGTAGTAGATGGTTGATTATTTGTCAAGGTATATTTTCTTTCAAAGATTACAAATAGCTTTTAAAATATGCAAACAGGCAATATTAAAGCAGTTTAATCTCCCCTAACGCTATTGGTCTCGACTATTTAATTAAAGTGTTTGTTAAAGTAATATGGCTTGGCCTGAAAAAAGTTCAGTCAGAAGATTTTTTTTCACTTTAATCCCTGGGGACTTCTCCTGCCCCTCACGTGTTTTTTGACTTGTTGTAGGTAGCTTTCGATAGGAAAACAGGAAATCTCATTTTCTTCAAGGAACAGTTGAAGTGGCTGACATCCTCTTGGAGATGAATTAGTGCATGTACATTATACACAGCAAAGGTCTTGCCATACAGGTCAGCACAGCACATGACAAAATGTTTGATTAGCTCCTGAGAATATTGGAGATAGGCATTTCGAGTCCGCTCATCTGATTCAAGCATTATTGACATGGATATTGCCAATGACAAGAAATGTTGGTATTTTTCGGGGGACAACACAGTTTTCAAAACCACAGGACCTGTGTACAGTAAAAACTGCCTCAGTTCAGTGGCTTTCCACCTATCAATTTCATGCAAACCCCGCGGTTGTCGAGCAAATTCACTTGGCATCTTCCCTCTCAGTGCAATTAGTTTCTCAGAAATTGCATCCTTTTGCCTCACAGATAAACGACAGACCTTTGGGCCATGAGTGAAGTAAATTAACAGCCGCCTAACTACTCCCAAGCAGACGACATGCATACTGTATAATCTAGGACAAAGGAGTTGACGCAAGGAATTCTTGCTGCAATGAAGGGGCTGATAACAGTTTGGTGATTACTGTACTCCACTTTGGAGAAACAGTCATCTTTTCGAGAAGTGCATTCCTTTTCACTGAGAACTATTCTTCTCACAACCCTCATAGGCAGTATGACCCTTAATACATTTCAGATATGCCCTTGCTGGGGCATCACATATCAGAGCATCAATATTGACAGTGTACTCTAAGTCTTGCCTTTAAAAACTATTCCATTGTCCTTGAGATCTTTGTATTCAGTCAGAAAGTCTTTTAAATACTCCTCAAGAGGACTTGGCTTACTTTGTCCACTGAACATGGCTACAATGAATGGATCAAAATGGCCAGGCTTCGCCAGTATTGGCCAGAATTGGACACCACTACTTTTGAAAAGTGGGATGCCATCGACGTTTATGCTGAGGTGCACATCATTAGTCTCCATCTGACTTAAATAACGACAGACACCCTTTTCTAAGCCGTAGTACTTGTACTGGCCACCACATTTCGATTCTGTTGTGTTATGCTGTGGTGTACCAAGAAGTGTCCGGCAATCCACAGGCAATACATTTACATTTACATTTAGGCATTTGGCAGACACTCTTATCCAGAGCGACTTACATTTTTATCTCATTATACATCTGTGCAGTTGAGGGTTAAGGGCCTTGCTCAAGGGCCCAACAGTGGCAACTTGGTGGTTGTGGGGTTTGAACCTGGGATGAACCATAGTCCAATGCCTTAACCACTGAGCTATCCCTGGCAATAAGTGCCCTTGGTTTCTTAATATGGGCAATAGACAATTGAGTGCTCTGTGTGTCAATCTGTGCTCTGAGACCCACTGTCTCAGTTCGTTCTCAAAGCTGGTCACTTCAGCTTCATTTGGTTCCTGTTCCGAGTCAGTAGAGGAATAGCCGAAATCAGTGTCAAAGTCAAAATCATCTGATGCCCCAAGAACACTGTCACTCAATCTATCTGGGGTCCTAGGCACACCGTCACTGCAACAACTGTCCCAGGCACATTGTTGGAATTATTTTCAATGCCCTCTTCATCACTGTCAGAATAACAGAGCAGTTGATCCAGTTCTCTTTTGCGTTTTCTACACTGTCTTACTCTCAAAGTCATCTGTAAACACAGTCATTAATCAAAATTTGTTAAGTTTAACTGTTTATTTGACTGTATAAACGAAAAGAGGATGAGATCACAACATGTACCTTGTTTAGATGGTTTATCTCCTAACAGGATCGAAGGACACCTCACTTGTTAGAGCACATGAATGACAAAAAAAATGGGTTACACACCTTAACGTTTTCATTTTCCATCACCCAAAAGTTAAAGGATTAGTTCAATATCAAGAAAAAAAAATGTAAGTTATAATATAACGTTATACTACATTAGGAGTTTTTTTTCATAATGTCTGACAATATTAGAAAGGTAAATGTTATGGAAAAAGCACTTAAACAGCCAAAACGAGTTAGCTTGTCTTATAGGCTACTCTTTGCCTAACTTGATAGAGAGCTGTCTGTCCTTGACTTTTTTTTTTGCAGCTGTCGGTTCTTTTTTTTATATATATATATAAATTTATATTTATATATAAAATAAAATAATAAATTACTTGATTATAGGCTTTAAATAAAATAAAAACTGTTAAAGGAAAACAGGAAAATGGTCTACCAAATGAACACATATGGTCTACCAAATGAATAAATAGTCATACAGATAATAAATCTTGTTTGTTTATAAATAATCTGTATTCATATGTATAATCATATTGTAGCGTTTTTCGACGCTAGCAGGGATCTTGGAGTACGAGTGAGCTTACTTGCTCCCCAATGCAAATGGCTGGGGAGTAGTTTATTACCACAGCACAAGCACACATACACAGGTCAAGCACACACACATAACACGCACCCAACTTGGCCGAAGCCACTAACACAAACACCCTTCTCTCTCATGGTAGAGACAGAGAAAACCCCCGCAAAGCATGACGGTCGTCAGCCGCCGGCCCGCCCACGCCACACTGCCCCCACCCGAGCTGTGACCGTCCCCGGTCACCATGACTCTCAGTCTTGGAGGCGTGAAGGCGGTCGGCGTTCACGGGGTCCTGTTGTAGTGCACATTGTCCCGGAGGCGGTTCGGCCTCCGCAGAGTTCGATGTCTCGCCGGCGTGCGGCTGGTAAGGCGCAAGACGGTCTCGGTGGAGCAACACTCGCGCCCACCCCGCCAACCGCACCCGGTAGATGAACTCGGCGAGCTGAGCGATTACCGTACATGGGCCCACCCAGTGAGACATGAGCTTGGGTGAACGCCCTCTCTTCCTTCCGGAACACACACACACCTGCTCACCAGCAGCAAAGCCTCGCCCCTGGCTGTGAGTGTCCACGCCCACACGCTCCACAGGTGCCCCCACCCGCAAGTCCTGCAGCGGTGCCCGCGAGCGCTGGGTGGGGCCCTTCTTTACCAACGGCGGCTCAGGTGAAACGACTGCGGGCGATGCTCTCGGCGAGGGAGTAACTCGGCACATGCGCTCTTTACCTCGCTCGCAGTACCGATGACGTACTTTGCTGCCCGGATGTTCACCTGGCGTTCGTCCGACGGCTGCTGGGGTACGCTGTCCCTCAAACCCAGGAACGTTGCATCGCCGCGAAACCCCAGAGACTATTCTGTTGTCTAGCCGTGACGGATAGCCCTGTCCCCGGCTAGATTCACCTACCGAGTGCCCCCGAGCTGCGGGCGATCGCTCGGCTCTTTCGCCGTGATGCACCGCAGTTATGGGTTCAGCGCGCTGTGCTGCGCGTAGCGCCTCGGTGAGGGAAGCTGGTGCTGCTAACCTGATGTGCTCCCCGAGCGGCGGCGGTCGAAGCCCACGAAGAAAAGCGCGATACGCTAGCTCTTCCTGTTTAGCCGGCTCACACTCTGGATAGCCCCGCTCGCGGACTGCCAGCTCCTCGCACCTCTCTTTTAACTGCTGAAAATATGATATTAATTTATTCATAAATATTATGGAATATGTTGTTTGAACTGAAACCGAGATATCACTAAGATCATATCCAAGGCAGCATGCTTCAGTTAGCAGAAAAACATTAATGATGCTAAAAGCACGTACTGTATATAAGCCACCAGAGGTGGAAAGTAACGAATTACATTTACTCGCGTTACTGTAATTGAGTAGTTTTTTTGTGTATTTCTACTTTTTATCCATTCATTCATTTTCTATACCGCTTAATCCTGTGTTCAAGGTCGCGGGGGACCTGGAGCCTATCCCAGGAGACTTCGGGCACTAGGCGAGGTACACCCTGGACAGGGTGCCAATCCATCGCAGGGCACACAAACATACACACACTCACACACCCAATCACACACTATGGTTTAGGAACGCCAATTAGCCTAACCTGCATATCTTTGGACTGTGGGAGGAAACCGGAGTACCCGGAGGGAACCCACCAAGCATGGGGAGAACATGCAAACTCCATGCACACAGAGACGGGAATCGAACCCTGGACCCTGGAGGTGCAAGGCGACAGTGCTAACCACTACACCACCGCGCCGCCATTACTTTTCAAAGTAATTTTAAAAATCTGTAATTTTACTTTTACTTAAGTACGTTTTGTTTGAAGTATTGTAATTCGCTACATTTTAAATCATATTCGCTACTGAGTAAAAAATAAATGAATGAAAATGCTAAAATAATAAATTAATAAAAATATTATGCTTTGTATAAATGCTCCGTTGCGCCGCGTGTGTGTATCATGTCCTGGTCGCGCGCCGCTCCAGACTCCACTCCAGGTTTTCTGATTGTCCCCACATCGCCATCTACCTGACCTTCCACACGGTCGCTTCCGCCCTGAGAGTGACATCATCGCCTAGCACAACCATCTATAAACCGGAGAGAGACGCGGGAAAGATGAAAGAGGTTGTGATTTTGGTGTTTTGATATTTGGTTGTGTATTCTGGTTTGACTTTTTGCCTCCAGTTGACTTTGATTATTGCTTTGTCCCCTTGGTTTGGTTGGTCTTTGTAGACAATTTCATTGTTTTTGGTTTAGGGAGTCCGGGAAGGTACCTGTATTTTTGTTTGTATTGTTTTTATATTTGTTTTTTCTTTGCAGATACTAAATATGAATACCATTTTGTGTGAGGGTTGCCCACTAGAGGGCAGTGTTTTAATTTGTAGTTTTTGTTGTAGACCCAGTTTCCCAGAAGGCACCTCGGTCAGCTGACGCAGATGCCCAGCTGAACCGAGGATGCAATTAGTATAAGCATAAATACCTGTTTGTTCTGGGAAGCTGGGTCAAGCATTAATTTCTGTTATGTGGGTTTTGTTTTGTTCTTTTCTGTTTTAGTTTAACAGTATAGTTGGCATTTGGTTTCAGGAGCACTTAACTTAAAGTTTGTATTTGCTTTGATTTAGTTTGTCTCTTTGTCTCTGTGTCTCCTAGCAGGATTAGCCTCTAGGAGAATTAGCCTTTTGTGTTTACCCTTTTGTGTAAGTAACCCCCATTGCCTGTTTAGCTAGTAGTCTGTTTCAATACTAATGAGGGTGATACTAACATGTCTAGATCTTAGTCTGTCTAGTCTTCGTGTCTGTCTAGTCTCATTGTCTGCTTAGGTCTTAGTCTGTTTAGGTACTAACATCTTTAGCCACTAACCTTTAGAGTTCTTAGTCTGTTTCATACCTAGTCTGCTGTGTACCTTGTCTGTTCATTCCCTTGTGTCTCAGGCTACTGGCTGGTGTAGCCATTAGTCTGATTAGCTATGAGCTAGCTTAGCAGCTAATGTGCAGCTCAGCCAATAGACCTAGCCAAGCCTGTCTTGTGTTTGTTTACCCCTTGAATGCACAGTCCCTAATGTTTATTCCGTTAGGCTGTTTCGTATGTCTTGTCTTGTCCAGTTTGTATCCCCATGTCGGTACTGTATTAGATTGTGTAATCCTGAGTCTGTGTTTTGAGTTCTTTGTATTATGCTCCATGTTTTTAGCCAACTTCCTTTGTTCATGTTTTGTTTTGCTTGTTTGGTTTATTATTATTATTATTATTAAAGACTCGTTTTGTTACACTGCATCCCCTCTGCATTTATGCCTCAACACCAAGCCCACAGTCCAACACCATAGCAGAACGTGACAGAATGCTCGACCCAACAAGAGGCATAGCAGAGGGGCCCCCCGGGGAGAAAATTTTGGGGGGGGGGCTGGGACTATAACACCTGGGCAAGCTGACCAGGAATAATCAGCTTGCCCCACGTCAAAACAGGGGACTGAACTGGAGGTGAGGGGGCCTCAGTGGAGGCTCCAGTTTCGGCAGCGGGCCTCAGTGGAGGCTCCAGTTTCGGCAGCGGGCCTCAGTGGAGGCTCCAGTTTCGGCAGCGGGCCTCAGTGGAGGCTCCAGTTTCGCCAGCGGGCCTCAGTGGAGGCTCCAGTTTCGCCAGCGGGCCTCAGTGGAGGCTCCAGTTTCGCCAGCGGGCCTCAGTGGAGGCTCCAGTTTCGCCAGCGGGCCTCAGTGGAGGCTCCAGTTTCGCCAGCGGGCCTCAGTGGAGGCTCCAGTTTCGCCAGCGGGCCTCAGTGGAGGCTCCAGTTTCGCCAGCGGGCCTCAGTGGAGGCTCCAGTTTCGCCAGCGGGCCTCAGTGGAGGCTCCAGTTTCGCCAGCGGGCCTCAGTGGAGGCTCCAGTTTCGCCAGCGGGCCTCAGTGGAGGCTCCAGTTTCGCCAGCGGGCCTCAGTGGAGGCTCCAGTTTCGCCAGCGGGCCTCAGTGGAGGCTCCAGTTTCGCCAGCGGGCCTCAGTGGAGGCTCCAGTTTCGCCAGCGGGCCTCAGTGGAGGCTCCAGTTTCGCCAGCGGGCCTCAGTGGAGGCTCCAGTTTCGCCAGCGGGCCTCAGGGGAGGCTCCAGTTTCGCCAGCGGGCCTCAGGGGAGGCTCCAGTTTCGCCAGCGGGCCTCAGGGGAGGCTCCAGTTCTCCAGCGCGCCTCAGGGGAGGCTTCAGTTCCGTCAGCGCGCCGCAGGGGCGTCTTCATGTCCCCAGAGCCCAGCCAGGACCTCGCCAGGGAAAACCCTCACCACGCTCTCTAGCTTCGTTCGCAGCGGTGACAGCGACCCACCACCGCTGGACTTCGAGAGCGTGCTTCCATCGCCACCCGGTGTCAAAGGAGGCCACAGTACTGCAGAGGCCACCCGGCGTGAGGACAACACAGTGCTGCATCGGCCGCCCGACTTGGAGGGCGACTCAGTGCTGCAGGCAACGCTCCACCGGCAAGAGCGACACAGCACTGCCTCCAACGCCCGGCCTACACCAGCGATCCGGCACTGCCTCCGCCGCCCGGCCTGCGGCATCGGCCCAGTGCTGCCTCCGCCACCCGACGACGTCATGAGCTCACCGCCGCTCAGCCCCGAGGACGAGCCATTGCTGCCTCCGCCACCCAGCCTCGGGTGCAGGCCGCTGCTGCACCCGGTGCCTGGCTTTGGCGGCAATTCAAGCTCGCCCACCCTCCCACCCACCTTGGGGAGCCTGCTCGTCGGCGTCGCAGTCGGGTGGAATGACCCGGGACATGGGGAAGGGTACCCAGGACCTCCGTTAGCGCTCCGGATGAGCATTTTTAAGGGGGGGGTACTGTGAGGGTTGCCCACTAGAGGGCAGTGTTTTAATTTGTAGTTTTTGTTGTAGACCCAGTTTCCCAGAAGGCACCTCGGTCAGCTGACGCAGATGCCCAGCTGAACCGAGGATGCAATTAGTATAAGCATAAATACCTGTTTGTTCTGGGAAGCTGGGTCGAGCATTAATTTCTGTTATGTGGGTTTTGTTTTGTTCTTTTCTGTTTTAGTTTAACAGTATAGTTGGCATTTGGTTTCAGGAGCACTTAACTTAAAGTTTGTATTTGCTTTGATTTAGTTTGTCTCTTTGTCTCTGTGTCTCCTAGCAGGATTAGCCTCTAGGAGAATTAGCCTTTTGTGTTTACCCTTTTGTGTAAGTAACCCCCATTGCCTGTTTAGCTAGTAGTCTGTTTCAATACTAATGAGGGTGATACTAACATGTCTAGATCTTAGTCTGTCTAGTCTTCGTGTCTGTCTAGTCTCATTGTCTGCTTAGGTCTTAGTCTGTTTAGGTACTAACATCTTTAGCCACTAACCTTTAGAGTTCTTAGTCTGTTTCATACCTAGTCTGCTGTGTACCTTGTCTGTTCATTCCCTTGTGTCTCAGGCTACTGGCTGGTGTAGCCATTAGTCTGATTAGCTATGAGCTAGCTTAGCAGCTAATGTGCAGCTCAGCCAATAGACCTAGCCAAGCCTGTCTTGTGTTTGTTTACCCCTTGAATGCACAGTCCCTAATGTTTATTCCGTTAGGCTGTTTCGTATGTCTTGTCTTGTCCAGTTTGTATCCCCATGTCGGTACTGTATTAGATTGTGTAATCCTGAGTCTGTGTTTGTGTTTTGAGTTCTTTGTATTATGCTCCATGTTTTTAGCCAACTTCCTTTGTTCATGTTTTGTTTTGCTTGTTTGGTTTATTATTATTATTATTATTATTAAAGACTCGTTTTGTTACACTGCATCCCCTCTGCATTTATGCCTCAACACCAAGCCCACAGTCCAACACCATAGCAGAACGTGACATTTTGTTTATAATTTTGGCCTGGGTATGTCCTGAATCTGATCATCCTCCTCCTGGTTTGTGTGTATATACAAACCTCATTATTTCATCAGTTAATGATTGGATCTAGTTCTTTCTGCCATATGCCACCATTTCGAAACAGTTTAAAATATCAAGAAGCACGGTCAATTTCTGTTGGTGACGTAGCTTCCTGTTTTCGTATCGTTACCGCAAAAGTTTCGCGTTTGTATCAGCGTTTAAATTACATCGCTTTATACAATAACAATATTAATAGCAACTAGCTTAGCTTTTGCATCTCCAAACTATTCGGCTTCGCCTTTTGTTCTGCAATTTTTGGAGAACGCGCGAGTTTCCTCGTGTAAGAACAACAAACGGAATTCATCTCCAAACAACTAAAACTCCGACACAGAGGTACGTTATAATGTCTACCATTCAGCTTGTTCAGTGTGTAGAGTGCAGGATGTTTAGACATTCTTCCTCCGTCATTAGTGATAATTTTATTTGTGATAGGTGTGTGTTAGTGAGCACTCTGACGGAGAAGATATCAGCGTTAGAGGAGCGCATCCAGACTTTAGAGAGTGTGAGCGCAGCGTTATTCCCGTAGCGGACAGTCTGGGTGCCACAGGCGGAGATAAACAGTCCCCAACTCCGGCATTAGAGCCCTCACAGCGGGGCGAGTGGGTGACGACTCGGCGGCATACTCGTTCAGCCAAAGCTAACGCTAAGGCTAGCCCACCGCAGCACACCTCCTCTGCGCTTCACGTGTCCAACAGGTTTGCTCTCCTCAGTGATGCACCCGCTGAGAAACCTGAAAGAGCTCTGGTTATTGAAGACTGATGCACGTGAAATTAGCTAGACCTTTAGGGGCGCCAGCGGCAGTGGTTAGGTGTATCCCGGGATCCAGAGCACCGGACATAGCAGGTAATCTTAGGGCTCTAGGACAGCACAGGTTCTCTAAGATAGTGGTACATGCTGGAGGTAACGATATATGCCTTCGTCAGTCAGAGGTTAGTAAGAGTAACTTTACAGAGGTGTTTAAATTAGCGAAGGCGATGTCCGATGAAGTAATATACTCTGGTCCCATCCCAATGAGAATGGTGACATAGCTTACAGCAGGTTATGGTCGCTGAACCGCTGGATGTCCAGGTGGTGCTCCAAAAATAATGTGGGCTTTATAGATAATTGGAAGACCTTTGAGGGCAAAGCTGGCCTGTTAGGGCGGGACAGTGTCCATCCCACTCGGGAAGGTGCTGCTCTCATTTCCAGCAGTATAGCTCATAGTATCAGTAGAGGCCTAGTTAATCGGTGACAATCCAGAGCCCAGGCCAGGGAGCAGACATACAGGCTAAACCAACCGTCTGCTAGCTGCATAGAGTCGTCACTCAGGGTTCACCATATTGAGACTGTGTCTGTTGCCCGATCTAAACAAAAATGTAGAAAGACTCAGAAAGTCTGTTTCAATAATCTAATTAACATAAAGTCCACAAACTCCGATCATACTGAATGCATAGCCGGAACCTCTGATCTGAAGCTAGGATTGTTAAATATTAGATCTCTCGCATCAAAAGCAGTTATTGTTAATGAAATTATCACAGATCAGGCGTTTGATATACTCTGTTTAACTGAAACATGGGTTAAACAGGACGAGTATGTAGCTCTAAATGAAGCTAGTCCTCCTGGATACAGCTACATACACCAGCCTCGGTTAACTGGTAGAGGAGGAGGCGTCGCAGTTATTCATAATGATTATCTGTCTATCGTAAAAAAACATGGACAACAAATTTAACTCATTTGAAATTCTTTATAGTAACATAAGTGTACTTAAGTGTATTAAGTCAGCTCAGTCGATTCCACTAATTATAATTTACAGACCTCCAGGGCCGTATTCTGAATTTCTTAGTGAATTTGCGGATTTCATCTCAGACCTGGTCGTTTCTGTAGACAAAGCGTTAATTGCCGGAGATTTTAACATTCATTTTGAGAATCCAGAAGACCCTCTGAGAACAGCATTTATGTCCATACTGGACTCCGTAGGCGTAAATCAGTGTGTAGTAGGACCCACTCATAAAGCAGGTCACACTTTAGACTTAATAATATTTTTCGGATTAAGTATAAGAAATTTATTCACAATTCCACTGTCTGACATTATCTCAGATCACTATCTTGTCTCCATTCAAGTGTGTTACAGTGATAATGTACGCACAGCACCGCGCTACCGTATTAAACGTACATTCACATCAACTACCACACAGAGTTTTATCAGTAATCTCCCAGAGTTACCAACTTCGATTAGGCCACCGTCTGACCCCACAGAACTTGATCAGGCGACTGAATATTTAGAGTCGACACTTCGTTGTACCTTAGATAATGTAGCTCCAGCTAAAAGAAAAATTATTAGAGATAAGAAACTCGCTCCCTGGTATAACGATCACACGCGCACTTTAAAACAGACTGCTCGGAAATTAGAGCGTAAATGGCGTCAAACTAAATTGTTGGTATTTCAAATAGCATGGAAAGAGAGCATCCTGAACTATAGGAAAGCTCTTAGTGTAGCTAGATCAACGTATCTCTCCACTCTTATAGACGAAAATAAAAATAATCCTAGATTTTTATTTAATACCGTAGCCAAATTAACCAGAAATAAGACCACTACAGAAATCTCCACAACAACATCATGCAATAGTGAGGACTTCATGAACTTTTTTAATAATAAAATTGTAAATATCAGGCATAAAATTGAGGCTTTGAAACCAAACAATGTAATTGATACTGATGTTAACCTAGCCATGTCAGATTCAAACCTAGAATACTTTACTCCTCTTGAAGAGAATGAACTAATTTCACTCATCTCTTCTGCAAATTCATCAACCTGTATATTAGATCCTATACCGACACATTTTCTTAAACAGATAGCACCAGTAATAACAGAACCGATGTTGAGAATAATTAATTCCTCACTCAGCATTGGTTATGTTCCAAAATCTTTTAAAGTAGCAGTTATTAAACCAATAATTAAGAAACTTGACCTCGACCCCTGTCAGCTGTCCAATTACAGGCCAATATCAAACCTCCCCTTTATCTCTAAGATTCTGGAAAAGATAGTAGCGGAGCAGCTATGCTCATATCTACATAGAAATAGCATACATGAACTGTATCAGTCAGGATTTAGGCCTCATCACAGCACAGAAACAGCACTCGTTAAAGTAGTAAATGACCTCCTATTGGCCTCTGATCAGGGTTGTGTAACTATGCTTGTATTACACCGACCTCAGTGCAGCTTTTGACACCATTGATCATGCTATTCTCCTTCACAGATTAGAAAATGTAGTAGGAATTAAGGGTACAGCCCTCTCCTGGCTCAGATCCTATTTGACCGATCGTTATCAGTATGTAGACTTAAATGGTGATTATTCTGCATGTTCTCTAGTGGAGTTTGGCGTTCCGGAGGGTTCAGTTTTAGGCCCACTGCTTTTTTCCCTTTACATGTTTCCTCTGGGCAACATAATCTGTAAACATGGTATTAGTTTTCATTGTTATGCTGATGACACAGTTATATGTCTCAGAAAAACCAGATGAGTAAAACCATCTTACTAAAGTTGAGCAATGTGTGCAGGACATAAGAGATTGGATGCTAATTAACTTCAATTTTCAATTCAATTCAATTTTATTCATATAGCGCTTTTAACAATCGTCATTGTCTCAAAGCAGGTTCACAAAAATGAAAGAAAATTTACAAAGAATGAAAGAAATTTTTTTAGGAAAGAAAATAATTGGAAGTGTGTATGTGTGAGAAAAATGTGTCTAGATAATAATGAGATCATTGAATGATGAATGAAATGTCTCTGATGAGCAAGCCAAGGGTGACGGTGACAGTGGCAAGGAAAAACTCCCTGAGATGGGATTAGGAAGAAACCTTGAGAGGAACCAGACTCAACAGGGAACCCATCCTCATCTGGGTGATAACAGATAGAAATGATATAACATCATGTGTGTTATGTAGGTGAAAGTTCAATATGACAGAAGTTCTTTAAATTAACATGAAGACCAGTTCAGCATAGGGACGAGTCAGTAGGTGCAGAGGGCAGATGAGGTCTGGATCACTGGAAGCACAGGAGCAGCATGTGTAGCTCCAACCATCATAAAGCTGAATCCAGCTGGAGCTGGTCCTTCTCTGGACGCCTCAGGAACCTCGCAGGGTCGGCCTTTGTCTACTGAAGCTGGCACAATCTCGTGATTCCTTCGGGATGGGTAGAAAATACAGAACAGATGGGGAGAATTAGCGTAGTTGCCATTCGGGATAGGTGTACTGGAGTATGAGGTTATGGGATGAGTTACGTGTATGCCAGATTAAAAAATGCGTCTTTAGTCTATTTTTGAACTGGGAACCTGTGTCTGCTCCCCGAACACTGTCTGGAAGGCTATTCCAAAGCTTTGGAGCTAAATATGAAAATGCCCTACCCCCTTTTGTAGATTTTGAAATTCTGGGGACTACCAGAAGTCCGGAGCTTTGTGATCTTAAGGCGCGTGGTGGATTGTAGCGCATCAGAAGACTGGTTAGGTATGTGGGAGCTAAACCATTTAAGGCCTTGTATGTAAGTAATACTATTTTGTCATTTATTCTAAACTGAACAGGTAGCCAGTGCAGGGATGATAATATTGGGGTTATATGATCATATTTTCTGGATCTAGTGAAAACCCTGGCGGCTGCATTTTGGACTAACTGAAGCTTGTTTATTGAGGATGCAGGACAACCACCTAGTAATGCACAGAGGTGGAAAGTAATGAATTACATTTACTCGCGTTACTGTAATTGAGTAGTTTTTTTGTGTATTTCTACTTCTTAAAGTAGTTTTAAAATCTGTAATTTTACTTTTACTTAAGTACGTTTTGTTTGAAGTATTGTAATTCGCTACATTTTAAATCATATTTGCTACTGAGTAAAAAATAAATGAATGAAAATGCTAAAATAGTACAAATATTATGCTTTTGCGCTCGCGTGTGTGTATCATGTCCTGGGGGCTGTTCCATAAAAGCCGCTTAGAAAAGCGGGGATTAAAGTTGAAAACCTGACTTGAATGAGCTGAGCTAAACGTCCGCGCTTAAATTGGTTCCATAACAGTAAGTTGAGGATCATGTGATCTTACTAATTTGAGACAGGTTTAAATAGTCTAGATAATTGCGCATGCACGCCATTGTTTAAAAGTCCTGAAAATTCGAGCATCGATTTACTGTGGGCTACCATGGCAACAGAAGGAAAAGCTAGAGCGGCGATGTTCACGGCAACGGAACAGCGTTTGCTTCTGGAAACATATGAAGGGTTTAAAGATGTCATCACCAAAAAAGGCAATACAGCGGCAATAAACAAAGCAAGAGAGAAAGGTTGGCAGGAAATTGCTGATCGTCTCAATGCGTAAGTAGCGTTGTAAAGTATTTAAAATACTGTATCAACATTGAATGTGTGTCACAATACATTGCAAAGTTTGTGTGTAAATAACAGTAACGTTAATTGCTTTCACGCAGCAGCAACTTAAGTGAAGGAAAAAGAACCTGGCAGCAGGTGAAAATAAAATATAAAAATATAATTCAGAATGGTAAGTAAATCTAATGGTATTTACATATGTAATCAATGCCAGCTTGAAGTTACAACTATTTCATTTTTTTTTTTTTTTTTTTTTAAATTGCAGTGACCAAAAAGAAGACTGAGATTGCTGGCACTGGGGGAGGGCCACCACCAGCCAGCTTCACTCCTGCAGAGGAGCTGGCTTTGGAAATTAATAAAGGGAGGCCCGTCCTTGAGGGAATAGAGGGGGGGACATCATCTAAAATGATATCACCTAGTATAAGGAGTGAGTATATAAAAGGTGTGTGTGTGTGTGTGTGTGTTTTATTATCATTATTCCTTCCTGACTAACTGATTTCATCCTTCCTTAGCCTAAGTACATCAGTAATGTCACGTAGAGGTACTTGTGCTACTGTAATGGTGCATTTTGGTTAAAAAAAAAAAATAATAATAATTTTCTATCATGTTTGGTTTCATAGTGACCAAAGATTCTGTATGCTTCATGGATCCACCAGATATCATGTTGCCTGTGAGTATGAGACCTTTTAAATCAGTCATGTAAGCTAATGAGTTTAACTGAGTTTAATCAGTGGTCACAGGGAGAAGGACCATCAGTTGAGGAGGATGAGGAGACGGTGTCTGTATGTTCACGGAGGACTGAGGTACTGTAGTCACAGGCTCCATGCGATACTGTATTCAATATTAAAAAGTGTACTTGTGTGATAAAATGATCATAATGTGTTTTCAGGATGCGGACACTGTTCTAGAGCCCTCTCAGTCTGGAACCACATGTGACAAAGTGAGTATTAAGAAATGAAAACAATGTGCCAAGAGTATTCAATGAAATACCTTAAATCTATGTTGCTACAGAACCCAGAAAACATAAAAGGAGTGTATAAACGCTACCTCCTTAAACAAATGGAAGCCGCTGATATCGACATCCAGTATAAAAAAATGAAGATGAAGAAGTTGGAGCTGGAAATTCAACAGCTACAGAAAAATGCAAGTAGAACTACCGTATTTAAAAAGGGAAAAGAAAAAAAATTACCTTTTTGATCACTTTCCACAACATTTATTTGTGTTTTCACCCCTAACAGGCAGATTCACTCTGAATAAAGACAAATCACATTAAATACTTTGACTTCTGTGTGTTTATTCAACTAAGGAGAAAGTTGAGGGGCCAGAGGAAAATTTTAAAGGCTACAAATGGTTTAGACCATATTAAGCAAAATAATTATTTGCATATGTGTCTCGTATAAGTCTGCCTGTTTCGTTTTCTTCCAATGCTGCTTCATTTCCCCAGTCTTCCTCTTCAACAATCCTTGGTTGCCTCTCTCTCCTCAGACAAGCAATGTTATGGAGCACTACACAAGCAACTACAATGTCACATGCCCTAGGTGGAGTCACTCTGAG
This sequence comes from Channallabes apus, assembly GCA_030522415.1. Lineage (NCBI taxonomy): Eukaryota > Metazoa > Chordata > Actinopteri > Siluriformes > Clariidae > Channallabes > Channallabes apus. Next base: position 1,112,227 of record CM060114.1, read on the forward strand.
GTGCTTCAGGCACTGGAACCTTGACTTTATCAGCCCAAATGCCATCTCTATACGACCTCTTGTGCATGCATGGGCAATGTTGTAGCGGTGCTGTGCCTCTGTCTGGGGCTCCTGATAGGGAGTCAAGAGGTAAGGCAGGCATGGGTATCCCTTGTCTCCCAGCAAAACTCCTGAGAATTCTCCTGCATAGACAGAATGAATAGATATATAATGTATATATATATATATATATATATATATATATATATATATATATATATAAAAATATATATATATATATATATATATATAAAGACGTTTTGCGATTTAAGTGATTACTAGCATACCTCTTGCTTGCTGGTAGAGAGATGAGGCTCTAAAGACTCTGGAGTCATGCACAGAGCCTGGCCATTTGGCCTCTACATTTGTGATGATGCAATCTGCATCACTAATCATCTATAAGAAATTAAACCTGTAGGTCACTACATTTTAATTGCAATGAACTAAACACTGGTGCCCAGCATAGTACAGAACACTCAGTGCTAGAGCATAGCCTTCAATATCATCTCAGTGGGACCGTACCTGTACATTGATGCTGTGTACTGATTTCCTATTCACAAAGTCTGCTTCATGTGGACCAGACGGACACTTGATACGCACATGGGTGCAGTCCAATGCACCGATAACATTTGGGAAACCTAGGAAAATTGTTTGTTTTAAATATGTCCCATGTAAAATCAACAGTCAAGAAATATTTCCATGTTTTATAGAGTTATTTGAACTTACCAGCTATTCCATAAAAGGCATGTTTAATGGTACAAATAGCTTTGTGGCCTGGGAATGTGATGAACACATTGAGTAATCTTTTTAAAGAAAGGTACACAGTTCGTACAGACCGGCAAACCGATGCTTTGCTGATATTCTCCGCATCTCCAACTGTGTACAAAAATGTTCCACTGGCAAAAAAGCGAAGTGCAACGCACACCGTCTGTGGGACTGTGAGCGCTCTGTTGAGGCGTGTATTATTTGCAATGTATGGGCTTAGTAATCTACAAATATATGCAATCCCATCTCTTGAGAACCTATATCGCTCATACAAGTAGCTGTCATTAAAAGCCAATGGGTCTGACCTGTCTCTGAAAGTTCTCTCTCTTTGAAATGACTTCCTCCGTACGAGGACGCTGAGAAGCTGCTTTTTTCCGAGCTCCACCATACTGACCAACTTTTAAACTTTTTCGTCCCCTTACGAAGAGTGTACATAAAACGGATAAGTATCTTATAATATATTTACTCGAAACGCGTGTTATATCGTTAAGTTTTAATTGTTTTGCAGCACACCGCTTTTAGCCGACATTAGCATCGCTAATTAGCATTAGCATCGCTAGCCCAGCTATCACGTTTGTTTGTTTGTTTGTAAAGCTTGTTTTCGCTTCCTCACACCGATTATTTTCCGTGTTTAGACACCATGTCGGTTGTGATTCTGCCTCTGAGTGCAGGTGAGGAGACATTGGAGCTGCACTCGGTGGATTTGGAGGTGGAGGCCGTGGAGAAGCTGATCCGTGAGCTACAGGTGAAGCTGGCCCGGTTACAGCAGCGGAAAGCCACGCTGGAATCGACGCGGACCGACACTCACCTGTCCCAGGTAAATTCTCGGCATGAGAATTCTCCTACAACCTCAACCCCGCGTGTTTCTCTGCCCAGGTCCAACACACCAAGGACGCAGCCCGCCCAGTGTTCCTACACCCCGGCGCCGGGATACTACGGACCCTGGATACAGGAGCGGCGGAAGAAAAACGCCAAGCCCCGGGCGAGGACCTCTCCCCCTCCACCACCACCACCCGTCTTCGACATCTCGACCCAAAACCGCTTCGCTCCTCTCCGCGAGACGGCACAAGACGTCCTGGTCATCGGAGACTCCATCGTTCGTCACGTGCGTGCTACCGCGGCTAAAGGTAAGGTGCACACACGCTGTTTACCTGGTGCACGTGTTCTTGATGTTGCTGCACAGGTGCCTGCTGCCCTGAGGAGGAACATTGGAGCTGTGGTTCTTCATGCCGGCACGAACGACACCCGGCTGAGGCAGACGGAGATCCTAAAGAAGGACTTCAGGAGCCTGGTCGAGAAGGTCCGCAGCACATCACCCACGACAAGGATCATCGTATCTGGACCGCTTCCCACATTTCAGCGAGGAATCGAGAAGTTCAGTAGATTATTTGCTTTTAATGAATGGTTACAATCTTGGTGTCAACAACAGAAATTACGCTTTGTTGATAACTGGAATGTTTTCTGGGAGCGTCCTAGGCTCTATCACACCGATGGCCTACACTCTAGCAGAGCTGGAGCAGCGGTCCTCTCTGACAACATCTCCAGAACACTACGAACCATCTGACTGGCGGTAAGTCATACTGTAGATTCCAAACATATTAGACACATCACAACTCACCGTAGTGATAGACGCACACACATAGCTTGTCCTATAGAAACTGTGTCTGTTCCCCGAATACTGAGAAAAAAGAATAAATTTGTTAAATTTGCCCGAAACAATCTGATAACCATAAAACCAGAAAAAGGCAAAATAAGTAGTCAAAATCCACCTCTAAAGTTTGGACTACTCAACATTAGATCCCTTGCGCCTAAAGCACTTATTGTTAATGAAATTATCTCAGATTATTGCCTTGACGCACTCTGTCTCACTGAAACCTGGCTTAAACCAAATGAATATTTTGGTCTGAATGAGTCTACTCCGTCAGGATATTTCTATAAGCACGAGCCCCGTCTAATTGGTCGCGGTGGTGGTGTCGCCACTATCTACAATGATGTACTCACTGTTACCCAGAAAATAAGGCCCAGGTTTAATTCATTTGAAGTGCTTATCATTAATGTTGCACTAAATGAAATACGTAATAAACCCTTGCTATATTTTACCCTGGCCACCGTGTACAGACCCCCGGGGCCATATGGCGATTTTCTTAAAGAATTTGGACATCTGCTATCAGACCTATTGGTTAACTCTGACAAAGTATTGATAGTAGGAGACTTTAACATTCATGTAGATGATGCTAACGACACTTTAGCACTCACATTTATGGATTTACTAAATTCCTTTGGGGTTAAGCAAAATATAATTGGAGCAACTCACCGCTTTAATCATACGCTAGATTTAATTATATCCCATGGTATAGATGTCTCTAATATAGAGATCATACCTCAAAGTGATGATATCACAGATCATCACCTCCTGACATATACTCTACCCGTAGAACAGATTAGCTGTGTCTCCCCACGTTATCAATCTGTTAGAAATATGAATCCCACCACTAAAGACAGATTCACAAGTAATCTGCCGGATCTGTCCCAACTTCTTATCAGACCCCTAAATGCAGATGATCTAGATGAAGTGACTAGCAGCATGGGCACTATTTTTACCAGTACATTAGACACTGTTGCTCCCATCAGATTAAAAAAAGTCAGAGATAAAACATTGGCACCGTGGTACAACAGTCATACTCGCGCCCTAAAGAGAGCAACCCGTAACCTCGAGCGAAAATGGAGGAAAACTAAATTAGAAGTCTTTCGAATTGCATATAAAGACAGTATGTGCAGCTATAGACAGGCTCTAAAAACTGCTAGGACCGAGCATCTTAGCCAACTGATAGCAAGAAACCAAAACAATCCCAGGTTCTTATTTAGTACAATGGCTCGCCTAACAAAACCTAAGATGCCCGCAGAGAGTATTCCATCACAGTTTAGAAGTGAAGACTTTATGGACTTCTTTAATGAAAAAATCAATAATATCAGGAAGAAAATAACGGAGGTTCAACCTCTAATAGTATCTCACGATCCAGTTCAGCCTATAGCTTCACATTTAGATTTTCACTGCTTTACAGGTATAGGACAGGAAGAGCTGTATAAACTCATCACCTCGGCTAAATCAACAACGTGCCTGTTAGACCCAATCCCAACCAGATTTTTAAAAGAAGTGATGCTTACGGTTGGAGAGCCACTCCTAAACATTATTAATTCTTCATTACATCTAGGTCACGTCCCTAAACCTTTCAAGTTAGCAGTTATTAAGCCGCTTCTTAAAAAATCAAATTTGGATGCGAATGAAATAAAAAATTACAGACCGATTTCAAACCTCCCGTTCATATCAAAAATACTAGAAAAAGTAGTATCAGCTCAAATTTGCACATTCTTGCAGGATAACAACATCCTTGAAGAATTTCAGTCAGGTTTCAGGCCCCATCATAGCACAGAAACTGCACTAGTTAAGATTACAAATGACTTGTTTTTAGCTTCAGACCAAGGCTGCATCTCATTGCTAGTCCTGCTTGATCTTAGTGCTGCATTCGACACTATAGATCATAATATTCTCATAGATCGCTTACAAAATTATATAGGTATTCAGGGACAGGCATTAAAATGGTTTAGATCTTACCTGTCTGATCGCTACCATTTTGTAGATCTAAATGGAGAACCGTCTGGTATAATGCCAGTGAAATATGGGGTCCCACAAGGGTCAGTTTTAGGACCTCTGTTGTTCTCAATATACATGCTTCCCTTGGGTAACATCATTAGAAGACATGGGATTAGTTTCCATTCTTATGCTGATGATACCCAATTATATATCTCAACTAAACCAGACGAAATACCTAAGTTGTCTAGATTAACTGAGTGTGTCCAGGACATAAAAGATTGGATGACCAATAACTTTCTTTTATTAAATTCAGATAAGACAGAGATATTACTTATTGGCCCAAAAACCAGCACACAACAGCTTTCAAAATTCAGCTTGCGCTTAGAAGGATGTACTGTTATTACCAGCTCAGCAGTAAAAGATCTGGGAGTAATATTAGACAGTAACTTGTCTTTTGAAAATCACATTTCAAATATCACAAAAACAGCCTTTTTCCATCTTCGAAATATTGCTAAACTTAGGAACATCTTATCCGTATCTGATGCAGAAAAACTAGTTCATGCATTCATGACCTCCAGACTGGACTATTGTAATGCATTACTAGGTGGTTGTCCTGCATCCTCAATAAACAAGCTTCAGTTAATCCAAAATGCAGCTGCCAGGGTTCTCACTAGATCCAGAAAATATGATCATATAACCCCAATATTATCATCTCTGCACTGGCTACCTGTTCAGTTTAGAATAAATTACAAAATAGTATTACTTACATACAAGGCCTTAAATGGTTTAGCTCCCACATACCTAACCAGTCTTCTGATGCGCTACAATCCACCACGCGCCTTAAGATCACAAAGCTCCGGACTTCTGGTAGTTCCCAGAATTTCAAAATCTACAAAAGGGGGTAGGGCTTTTTCATATTTAGCTCCAAAGCTTTGGAATAGCCTTCCAGACAGTGTTCGGGGAGCAGACACGGTTTCTCAGTTCAAAAGTAGACTCAAGACGCATCTTTTTAATCTGGCATACACATAACTCATCCCAGTACTCATACTCCAGTACACGTATACCGAATGGCAACTACGCTAATTCTCCCCATCTGTTCTGTATTTCTCTACCCATCCCGAGGCATCGGGAGATTTTGCCAGCTTCAGTAGACAAAGGCCGACCCTGCGAGGTTCCTGAGGCATCCAGAGAAGGACCAGCTCCAGCTGGATTCAGCTTTATGATGGTTGGAGCTACACATGCTGCTCCTGTGCTTCCAGTGATCCAGACCTCATCTGCCCTCTGCACCTACTGACTCGTCCCTATGCTGAACTGGTCTTCATGTCAATTTAAATAATTTCTGTCATATTGAATTTTCACCTGCACAACACACAAGATGTTATATCATTTCTATCTGTTATCACCCAAATGAGGATGGGTTCCCTGTTGAGTCTGGTTCCTCTCAAGGTTTCTTCCTATTGCCATCTCAGGGAGTTTTTCCTTGCCACCGTCGCCGTCACCCTTGGCTTGCTCATCAGAGAAATTTCATTCATTCGTCTCATTATTATCTGCACATTTTTCTCACACATCCACACTTCCAATTATTTTCTTTTCTATAATTATTATTATTTGTTTTTATTTATTTATTTTCTATTATAATTTTATTTATTTATTTATTATTTTATATATAATTATTCTATATATATATATATTATTATTATTATTATTATTTTTTTTGTTAAATTTCTTTAATTTTTGTGAAGCTGCTTTGAGACAATGACCATTGTTAAAAGCGCTATATAAATAAAATTGAATTGAATTGAATTGAATTTGAAATGCCCTCCGCAAGATTATAGCTCCCTCATCCACCACCTCATTTATTTATTTATTTATTAAAAAAATATATTAATAGTAGTTAAGTAACATAAAATTACATCGAATTACCAGCAGGTGAGTATAAATGGTATGTTCGTTAAGCCTGAACTCAGACTTAGCCTGACAGTTAGCCTGCCCTGGACCAGGTTAATTTGCCAGCATAAGTTGCCGGGGTAACTGAGTTTGAACTTTTTTAAGTTTGATTTATGAAACCGAATCTACCAAAAATAAGCCTGACTAACCGAAATAAGCCTGGCTTATTCTCTAATCTTGGTTTATGGAACAGCCCCCTGGTCGCGCGCCGCTCCAGACTCCACTCCAGGTTTTCTGACATCGGCATCACAAAATCCACCTTCCTGACCTTCCACACGGTCACTTCCGCCCTGAGAGTGACGTCATCGACTAGCGCGGCCATATATAAACCGGAGAGAGACGCCGGAAAGATGAAGGAGGTTGTGTTTTTGCCGTTTTGATATTTGGTTGTGTATTCCGGTTTTGACTTTTTGCCTCCAATTTACATTGATTATTGCTTTGTCCCTTTGGTTTGGTTGGTCTTTGTATATATTTGTAGATAATTTCACTGTTTTTGGTTTCGGGAGTCCGGGAAGGTACCTGTATTTTTGTTTGTGTTTTTTTTTTTTTTTGCAGGTAATCTAGCTACTAAATATAAATACAATTTTGTTTATTATTTTGGCCTGGGTCCATCCTGAATCTGATCCTCCTCCTCCTCCTGTTGTGTGTGTGTGTGTGTGTGTTTGTATATACAGATGTCGCCATTAAAAACCTGCGTTTCGAGAAAAGGGATCCCGTGACTTGCCGCGGCTTTGCGCGGCTGCGTGCGGGAAGCTGTGAACATGCCCTTCATTACGTGTAGGGGGCAGTCGTGTTTCAGTCTGAAGTATTGTGTGTCTACTGAAGCCGAAAATGTGTGCAAATTAAACTGCGCATGCGTGTTTGGAGTCGCTGTGCCCGCGCTGTGTATCAGTCGGTTGTGGATCATCACTGAGGTACAACACGGCGTGGCTGCAGCTGGAGTTTGTCGTGTTTGAGGTAAGTTTAGCTATCTTTTTTGGATGTGATTCTCGCTTTCATGACTCCCAATTAATGTTCATCTTAATCTCAGGACGTACAATTAGCAATTTCAGTTTTTAATAGTGTGGAGATTCACAAAACACCGTTTTCGTGTAAAAGCTGAACCTACGGAGCCCTCATGGGTCCTGTGGTAAATAAATAAATAAATAAAATAATAACGAACCGAGCGCGCAGATTAATACACCGAGATGTGTGTTTCTTACCCCCACCCCGAGTGAAAACGGCGTGTTCAGACAAAGGCTCGCCAGTTAGATGCCATTTCTGAACAAACTGAGTCGTGTGTGTTAAAGCATTAAATGGTAAAAGAGCACTAGCAATAAACGTTTTTTTTTCTGAAGCCGAACTTTATTAATGAGTTACGAGTAAAGAACCTGTACATATGTTCATACAGTATTGACAGCAGCTCTAATTTACTGCGGTAAAGCCAGCCGCGGTTCAGAAAAACACGGTCAAGCCAGCCGCGATTGATTTTAGTGTGCGCACATATTACAGTGATTACGGTAGTTTCAGGACCGACACAGAGACAACGCGCTTTCAGAGCGCTTTTCATTTAGACGCCCAGGACTGAGAGATAATACAACATGCTCGTCAATTTTTATTTGCTTATTTATTTGCATTTCTGCTTTAATATCCGTGTTATTTATTGGTGACTTTGACGGTTGTCTGTTACAATATTTTTCTTAAATATTCACCATTCAAATAATTGTTTTATGTAGATAAGTTACAGCAGAATTCGTAGAAAACAGACAAAATAATGTATTTAGTCTTTCTAAATACCAGAATTGATTTTTATTTTGTTTTACTGTTCAAAAGTTGCAGTTATTCTTCAATGAATGTTTTCTATAATGAGGATTAACGTCTGCTTTGGAAGAGAGGTCAAATAAACAAATGTTCACAATGGGGAAAAAAAGTTAAATAAAATGCCTTTATTTCACTTCAGAGACCTATGAAAAAATAAATTCTAGTAAGTATAAAACGCCATGGTCAGTTTTTATCCCATAAAAGATTATGTAATGATACAATGTAAATATTTTCACAGAAACAAAGTGTAAAGATGAGACGTGAATCTGAAGAGGATCTCTTTGATGATTGCCTGGTAAAGCATTGTTTTCTTATTAATTATACAATTTATTAATACCTTGAATATAGTGTTTGTTGTATTGGACAGAAGCATATAAATGCAAATGAATATATAAATATGAGTAATTATTGAACGAATTTTCATGTTTGGACTAACCCTTTAAATACAAACTCAGCATTCATCATAGGATTTCCTGACACTGTAAAGCCATCTCATGCCATGTTTTACTGATGCAAGATTAGTGCTAAAGCAATTTAACCCAAGTTTAACAATATGAAGTATATGAAGTGATGGTCATTTTTTTATTATCATTTATTTTTATTATTATTTTTTTCTCAATGAAGTCAGCACAGGTTGAAGCAATTCAGATTTTTTTTGTTTCTCAAAATAAATGATTTATTTTCTTGTAAATTTTATGCAGGGGGACAGACGAAGTGACACCTTCTTAAAATCCTTGTCGTCCGTGCTGTTGAAGGGGAAGAACCGGTTGGTGTATCCATAATCCTTGAAGGAGAGGCTATTTTCAGAAAGTTCTTCTAGAACTTGATGGGATTAAGCTATCACCAAAAGTGCAAGCTTTAAAGATGAAGTTATCATCTTAAAACATTTGCTTTGGCTTGACTACAAGTGTTTACATGTTGTGTTTACATGTTCAGCTTAAAATGTTTTCATGCATTAAGGTTTCACTGGCATACTTTTAAGTGCACTAGTCCAGAGTGCTGATATGAAAGTTGCAACTTCACTGCTTCAGAGGGCTATTACGTTTTAACGTTTATTCTACAGTTTGTTTAAAGTATTTTCTGCTGCATTTTATTTCTAAATGAATGCTGTATTTTATTTATTTATTATTTTACACAATTTTGTTTAAAACAAGTATTTCAGGCCCTGGTGCCGTGCAGTTTTTTTCTATGGATGCAAAATTTAGCTGAATGCACTTTTATTAAAAAGACAACTTGGATCTAGACTGTGAATGTCACAAATATTTGGTAATGTTGGTGAATAAACTGTTTAATTATATTTTAGTTGTGTGATTTATGAAAGATATAGATGAAATAATTACTTAAGTTTCTTTCCAAAACATAAATTAGCAATGTTTACATTATTATAGGGAGTAGTATAAATTGATAAAACCAAGTAAGGGAAAATCTCACAAAACAAAATGATAGTAATTTCATAAAATCAAGGTTCCTGCTGATACAACAATGCATTAACTTTAGATTTATTTAAAATAATCAAGTAATTTGTGCATTAAGTATAATTATGTAACTTTTACTTGATTTATTTTATTGTTAATTTAATTAAGTAGATTTTTACCTGACAATTACGGGTGAGTTTGTTTGTAGCATGCAGTAAAGTGTATGTGACACAAAAATATATATTTGTAATATCGTGCAATCTCTGCTATCCGCTAGCAAACTTGAGCGATTCTTTTATTTTTTATATAATATAAAGTATGTTTACAGTATAAACTTTCTATGTACGGGTCCAATCAGAAAAATTTAACCAGAAAACAGCATATTACATTGATTACATTGTCCTGAGGCTGGACAATGGAATAAACTGTGGGATAAACTGTAGAACTGAACAGAATTTTTTTTTCCATGTGACTTGAAAAGCCTTCCATCTAGTTAAATATAAATATTAAAACTCTGATCATGTTATCTAGTTTAATTTCGTGTTTTTCGCTACATAAATAAGACAGTAGGTTCTCTATTCAACCCCTTAAAATTTCAAATGTAATCTAAAAATGGCCTAGCTTGTACAGGCTACTATACGCTCATCAGCAGTCGGCGCCCCGCTGTAACCAGCAGATCAAAGGAGCAGTTATCGGCTGACACGTAGCCTTCTGAGTTTGGAGACCCACAGAACCCCCACTGTAATTCCCCCATCTCACCTTTCATTCACATAAGGTGTGAAGTTATCAAACCGGTTTCCAGGAATGGGGTAGAATTGGGGGGTTTTAAAACAAACGAGCAGGCGTCTCTGCCTAAAATGTTTTTCGCCAGCAAAACACCTTTCTCCTCTCTCTCTCTCTCTCTCTCTCTCTCTCTATATATATATATATATATATATATATATATATATATAGTTAATTCAGGGCTATTTATGATGGAGACACCTTTTTACGTTTTAAATATGTAAAACCTCCACTGCGTGTATTCATTCACAGGCTGCAGCGCGCGCACAGAGAAATAGGAGACTGTGGTGTATGAGTGGATTGGAGAGAAGAGAGCTGTTCAGTTACTATAAAATATATATATATATATATATATATATATATATATATATATATATATATATATATAAACATAATATGATCTTTTTGAGTTATAATGTTTTTTTTTTAATTATTCATAAGAAAACCTTTCAGTTTTGTAAATATTCTAGTTATAGTGTGTTATGTTTTTCTTTAGGTTAAACGGTTTTGAGAATTAGACCATCCAGCTAAGATCAATATTATGTCGTTGATTGATAAAATCTGGATTAAGGATAATTTATTTTATTTAATTTGTATTTTTCATCTCCGCCCCCCTGAGGGATTGCCACCTTATTGTGGTCAGGGGGTTTGCGTGCCACAGTGACCTTAAGAGCTATACCAACAGGAGCTTAGTCTTTGGAGGTGGGGGATGCATGTTGAAATGCAGACTTTTTAACCCAAGACTATATAAGTTTTTACAGTACTTAGATAAGGGGGAATCAAAAACTGCCCCCAAAAATGTTTTACTGCAAGTTTGAAAAACCCACTCTCACATCACCTAACACACACACAAATTATTTGCAAACCGGTTTCGCTGACACTTTGAGTGTAATTCATAAATTTACTGAACATATTCAAATAAACACACCATACGGCAAATAAATCATCTCAAAGCGTTTATTTTTTGGGTCATAAATGCAGTGTTCATTTACATTCCTGTGTGTCCATGTTACGTCAGAGGACATGCGCCGATGTTTATCACACATTCTAATAAGAGAGATTACTCACTCCCAAAGGTTTTTTGCGCCGTATTTCGATTTTTAAAAAAGTTGCTCATTTTCACCACGAACACGGATGAGTCTTCGGGTTTCCTCAGCCGTCCATATACAGAATATAAATTACAAAACTGTGGTCACGTTGCAATAAGTAAGAATAGTGTAAGCAAAACAATAGTGTATGGCCGTAAGCAAAACAAACAATGCGTTATCAAATGCTCGGCAAAATGCAGTGCTACTGAACTTTCATATTTGTTTGTAGCATGCAGTAAAGTGTATGTGACATAAAAATATATATTTGTAATATTGTGCAATATGTGCTATCCGCTAGCAAACTTTAGCGATTTTTTTTGCAAACGTTTCTTTACAGAACATCACCATAAACACAGACACAAGACTAAAGGTAATATACATACAATGAAAACTTGTCATAAAAATCTTTATTAATGGCAAAAATGACTTAACATTTATGGGTCTGTTTGCTTGAGTGAGCAGCCATGTTGAAAACTTCGCTTAGCCCTTCGTTTGAAGTGAGGTCCTGAAAAATCTTCATTTGGAGGGCTATCTGGCCCTTCCCCCCTCCCCCTACACCTCCAACCAAAAGAGAAATGAGACACCTCTACCCCTGCACGTGAACGCGCCAAATGGAAGGGTAGGGGGAAGGGTTGGGATTCAGCCTTAATATTGGAGCAATAAAATTTACTTAAAATCTGTGTCCAAATTGTTATGAGGATTTTATCAAGTAAATCTTACAAGTTCTTTTTTTCAGTGCATGGGTGAACACGATGTTTTAAGAATTTAATTATATATATATATATATATATATATATATATTTATTGTGTGTGTGTGTGTGTGTGTGTGTGTGACCGGTGCAACTCACACGTCCTATTCCATTGTCATTCATACTGCCGTAGTTTTTAGAGCCCTAAAAAAGCATTCGCTAGTAAGTAAGTAAATAAAAGACAAATGAATAAATAGTTTTAAATTATATATATACAGGGGCGTAGATTTAGGGTGGACGGAATGGATGTGTCCCCACCAATATCCTCCGACCATTGAAATGTCCCCACCAATAATTTAATCCACTTTTTTTTTAAATCGTTCTGTCAACATTAACCTAGACACGCAGAAAGGGATAAATCACGTTCTCTCCTTGAGTCCTCCCGCCCCCAAAACACATATGAACATTTTGATTGGCTGTGCCTTTCCCTACCATCATGTGATAGACGATTGGCTGCGTTCAGACACAAGCAGCGCCAAATGCAGTGGACTCACATTCAGTACAGCAGGCCAGGATATAGTCTGTGAATACGGACGTAAAACTAACAGCAGATTAAACAGCTAAATGTAAAAGTATAAATATGATCCCTGTCAGTCTCCTAATCTAGTGACTGTTTGTCAGAAATCAGTATTGTGAAAGAAATTGATAAACTAATATACTAATATTGCCATATGGCTAGAATTTTGTTGACACCAATAGACAATCCACTTCAGAAAAATAGTTTTTAAAATGCATTCACTTACTTGGCGAACATTAATGATTTGATTCGAGGTTTGCACACTAAGACTCAGAAAAAGTGAAATAAAATGATTGCTGTTTAAATGGCATGTGTTTATCCTGTTTTGTCAGGTAACAGAACCTAAACACCTGTGCTGTATATCAGACAGCGATGGAGAGAGTGTAGATTAAACACAGGTGCTCTCTAGTCATTAGCACTCATCAGGCAATGTCTATGGCCAACTGACTGCACTCAGACCAAAGGGGGCTGAATAATTACACACACCCCACTTTTCAGTTATTTATTTGTAAAAAAAAAAAATGTTTGAAATCATGTATGATTTTCGTTCCACTTCTCGCGTGTACACCACTTTGTATTGGTCTTTCACGTGGAATTCCAATAAAATTTATTCATGTTTGTGGCTGTAATGTGACAAAATGTGGAAAAGTTCACGGGGGGCGAATACTTTTGCAAGCCACTGTAGTTGTCCTGAGATTTAACATTGTTACCAATAATAGGCTGAGGCATTCTCTGTCCATGCTCATAAGGAATCCCTCAATGTTTTTCAATTAGGGGACAGAAGCAGATCAGCCATGTTGTAGTTCAGGTGAAGAGGCGAGTTCACAGGAGGTCAATCTGAATGTTGATTATACAGTATATAACATATAATATGTGTGCGTGTATTATACATGTTGATTATACTAATATTTAGCATTATGAGGAGTGATAGGCTGAGGATGTAAGTGATTCATTAGTGTTTTTGGCAAAAGTTTTGAACTGACATTTCACTTTTTTGTCACGCTATTTCATCAGGTGGCAATGCTGTCCGGTCCTAGTGCAGTCAGAGGGGAAGAGTTAGGGTCAAAGCCATTGTTCACCCCCAAAAAAACTTTACTCACTATTTACTCCTTAAGTGGTTCCAAACTTTAATGATTTTCTTTATTTTGTTGAATACAAAATAAGATATTGGGGAAAAAAGCTGAAAACATTGACTTGCGTAGCAGGAAAAACAAATACTATGTAAATCAATGATTACAGGTTTTCAGCATTCTACAAAATATCATCTTTAGTGTTTATCAGAAGAAAAAAAGAACAGCCTGGACAATATTGATGTCAAACAAATATGCCAGCAGTTTATTTCTGTCAACGAGAGGCGAAGGGGATTGGGGGATGGGGTATTAGTTGGAGTCATAGGTAGCAAACCTACGCCCTTGTGTGTGTTTGTGTGTGTGTGTGTGTGTGTGTGTGTGTGTATGTTTGTGTATATATGGAAATATAATTAATATTTTCGTGTTTAATTACAAAAAAAAAACATTTTAATGGTTAGTGATTGTTGCAAACATTTACACTATTTTTGAGAACTATTAAGTTCTCCTTCAACGTGTCATAGCCGATAACTGCCCCTTTGAAGCCTTTGAATGGTGTTAAAAATACTTGCAAAACAAGTATTGCAGCCATACATTGGAGGGAACTTCTGAGGTGGTCAGTGATTGATGGCACGGTCGGTCGGAGGGGGTTGTGATCACACCTATAGATCTTTTGTTCTAGGCTATCGGTCAAATATCTCTCCACTTGGAAGCAAAAACATGCAAGGGATTTCAGCATCTCGACGCACATACTAAGCTGTTTATAAAGTAGACACTGTTTGCCTTTTCATTTTGTAATCTTTCCCGTGTTTACCATGTACTGTACAATGTATATTCATTTTTTAATGAATTACTGTAAATAAACTACACATTCCGTTGATTTACCAGAAATGACTTTTCTGTTTTTTGTGTGTGCTAAACTAAACTTCAGGGTCAAAGTAATAGCGATTTTATTTGAAAAGTATTATATATTTACAATGCTGATAAGTTCAAGCTTAGATTCATATATAAACTGCTTCAAAGTCTTTCCACCCCGTGACCGCTGAAATTCGACAGACGCAGGGCTCAAGGGAGGTGTGTCTGTGTGTGTGTGTGTGTGTGTGCGCGCGTGTGTATGTGTGTGTGTGTGTGTGTGCGCGTGCGCTGTAGTCTGTCCTATTTTCAGCGCATTTTTCCGCTACCGCAGATCAGTTTATCAACTTGTAATATATACATTTTAGGAATATATTAACATGTGCAGACATTTAAGGGTGCGCTGCCCTCTCTTGCCCCTGCGTAGAGCCCACACACACACACACACACACACACACACACACATCTATCTATCTATCTATCTATCTATCTATCTATCTATCTATCTATCTATCTATTATATGAATACACATTTGGAATCTGCATCTACATTTTCTGTTACAAGTATAGAATTAGGTTCAGCTGAGACTCATGATCAATGGTGTTAGGGTACTTATGTAGTGATAATTAGTTTCAGCCAGATCATTAAAACTAACAATGGACTATGACACTCTTGAGAGGGGATATGAAGGTGTTATTCATTTATTTATTCTCTACAAGGGTGCGAACAACAGTACAGACCAAACTATAACTTTCTCTTATACTACTATAAAAATTCTAAATATAAACAAACAAAATACAGCTTTTTTTCCTCAGAGGTAAACGGAAAAGTGAAGTTGTTTACTGTCACTGCAGCTTCTTCAAAGTCTTCCCACTCCGTGACCACTGAAATCCGACACGACACCACGTTAGGCTGCGTCTTGACTCATTTGTATACCGACGGTGATTGGATGTTTCCCGAGGGCTCAGGGGAGTGTGTGTGTGTCTGTGTGTGTGTCTGTGTGTGCGTGCGCGCGGGTACTTGTTCTACTGTTATAAAAACTCTAAATATAAACAAACAAACTACAGCTTTTTTTTCAGAGGTAAACGGAAAAGTGAAGATGTTCAGTGTCACTATGCAGATGTTACACTCAGTGGAGTTACCGAAATCACTGGTTTAGTCCTCATTGAGTTGCCACACATCATTTCCACATTTCACTCGCTTTTGTTCCTCTTATGTGAACATAAACAGTGAAACATTCCACAGGTTTATAATACACCGCCGCCAAGTGAACCACGTTCCCGTCGAACGAAACGAGGCATAATCGTGGTGTTTGCTTCGGTTATGACACACCATAGTGTATTACCTGCTGTGGTAGA
Organism: Channallabes apus; assembly: GCA_030522415.1. Taxonomy (NCBI): domain Eukaryota; kingdom Metazoa; phylum Chordata; class Actinopteri; order Siluriformes; family Clariidae; genus Channallabes; species Channallabes apus. The sequence continues at coordinate 1,128,200 of CM060114.1, forward strand.
TCTGAATATTTATTCAAACACAATAATAAAGCTTTATATCCTCAGGAGGGCTCAGTACATTGTTTTAGCGATAGTTTCACGGAAGCGAGTTCAGAACTAATCTAACCAAACCAAAAAAAAAAAAAAACATCCGAAGCTTCAAATAGAATGAACGAACTAATGAAATTGATATATATGTAATTGATATACTGTATATACAGACGTGTGTGTGTCATTTTAATTCAAATGAACATTTTAATGCTTTCTGATACACTTATCAACTTATCCACATACACTTATCAACATAAACTCTCCGTGCACGCACACACAATCTCTAAAAAATGAATATTAATAACATACATATACAAATAAACAAATGTAGGTGTAATAAAAGTAGTCGTGATGTCAGTACTCGCCCAGCAAACCAGCCTTTTGCAGCGGCTTAAAACGTATGAATTATCTTCAAATATACAAAAAAAAAAGCGAAAAGACACTTGATTATTATGCATAGGTTATTTGTTTAATTCAAAAAGTTCATAAAAACACTTTAAAACGACAGAAAAACTGTTAAAATCCTCGTTCGCCTTCTCAGCGTTAGGTAGCGAGTGACGTCATGATTTGAATCTGCGCGCCACCGGGGAAACATAGGGAAACTGACTTTCCCGGACCACCGGCTTTTAGATAAAGTCCTTCTATGCGCCATCTGGCGGATATTCAGTGAAGCACAACACATTTATTTTAAATTCCCGAATGTTGCCTCCGGCAAGTCGCGGCAAGCCGCGCGCTAAATTGCGGCATACCGCGGGAAAACACGCAGGGTTTTAAGGGCGACATCTGTACAAACCTCATTATTTCATCAGTTAATGATTGGATCTAGTTCTTTCTGCCATATGCCACCATTTCCATACAGTTTAAAATAGAACCCTGAAGCATTCTTTTGCTGTTTGGCCCTAGACTGGGACGCAACACCATATTTAAGTGACCACTTTGATTTTCAAGCACAAGAAAGACAACAGCTTTATTATGCAAAGGTGTTCCTTCAGTTAAAAACAACTAGTTTGAGATTTATATCTGCTCATCTTTTTTTGAACTACGCTAGAAGGCCTCATCCCACCCCGCTGTTAAAAAAAAATAAAAAAGAGTAAATTTTTTAATGAGCTACTTTTAACTTTTACTTGAGTAGATTTTTATAATGGTAACTTTACTTATACTTAAGTAAAATTTCACTGAAGTAACAGTACTTGTACTTGAGTACAAAATTTTATTACTCTTTCCACCTCTGGTAATGCATTACAATAGTCCGGAGGTCATGAATGCATGAACTAGCTTTTCTGCATCAGATACGGATAAGATGCTCCTAAGTTTGGCAATATTTCTAAGATGGAAAAAGGCTGTTTTTGTGATATTTGAAATGTGATTTTCAAAGGACAAGTTACTGTCTACAGTCTACTGTCTACTTGCTCACGAGACCAAGATTTTGGCGCGTACACATCGTGAGGCTCGGTGTCTCTCCAGTTTCTGCATTTTTGCGGTATTTTACTTGCTCTTCTCGGGTCTGTTCGTGCAGAACAGCAGTGCTTTTACATCGTACACCCGACAACTTTTGGATATTGGTTGGTACATTCCCAACAGTTTTATCAACAATCTTCGACTCGTTCCTGAGATCGTCAGAACATCCGAGGCTGCGCACTCTATCCGGCCGGGGCGGAAGTGCTCGAAGGCGGCGTCGAGACCGTAAACAAAAACGGGAGAAGCACAGAGGATTAAGCGCTAAGCTAAGGCTAACACCACATCGGCTCTCTTTACCCAGCATTTTCCTCGCCAATGTGCGGTCGTTGATTAACAAAATGGACGAGATTCAACTTCGCATCAACCACAGTAAGAGACTTTGGAACTGCAATGTTATGATTTTCACTGAAACATAGCTGAACAGCGATATTTCGGACAATGCTATTGCTCTAGCTGAGCACCACACATTCCGGGCAGACAGAACAGTGGATGGCTCTGGTAAGACTAGAGGCGCAGGATTGTGCATTTATATTAATAATGCTTGGTGTACGAACTCTGTTATTATTGGGAGACATTGCTCAGCTAACCTAGAGTTTCTCATTGTTAAGTGTAGACCGTTCCCTTTCAAGGCTACACTCGATGCTGCGTGAAAACGCTATGGGAACCAGTTTGTCGCGTTGCCGGTCGTTGAAGCATGCTGTGAAAACACGCCAAAGTTTTTGGCTATATATAACCTCGACAGATGACGTCATCTGATTAGATGTAGGTGGAGGTTATAAAAACAGGTGAGCCGGCAACAACCTCAGATCATTTGTCTTCAGTGCCTTGTTGTGAAGCGTGCTTGTGATAAACCAGCAAAATAATAAGGTGTTTAACTCACCAATTTGACGAGTTTAAATCCCTCCGTGTGTGATAATCCATATCGGAGTGCGATCTCTACACTGCTTCGACTAGTGCTGCGCGCGCCGCGCATTCCGTGAGAAGCTGCGAGCCGCCACGCATTCCTGGCTTAAAACTCGTGCATCTGACAGAGCTGCGGCAGACGGAGGTAAGAAAACTCCTTTCTTCCGCGTTGTCATCACGAGGATTCCTCTCTTGTTTACCGGAGATGAAAATAGCCTTAAGCACTTAAAAAAAAAAAAAAAAAAAAACAAGCAGTAGACGGCAGCTTCTGTCGGGTGGCCGGGGGGCGGAGCCTCAATGACGCTCTCTCCCCCCCCACCCCCTCTTAGCTCTCTTCATATGAGTTAACCCTTTCATGGAGTAAGCTGTATTCATGCTGTGTTTTTCCTGCCATCGACTTATTTGTTTATTTAAATATAGTCGATGTGGAAACGTGGGATTGTATGATGACGCCCAGATAGCAGAGACACTTCACAGGCTATCTCTCTCCTGGGACATCATCCTCCCTGGTAAGCTTATACTTCCTTTCTAGCTGTGTAGACTTTTATCTTCCCTAGAGGGAAAAGCTTTTCAGGCAGTGGGTCAGCTTGGTGCTCCACTGCACAAAGGAGGTCAGACTGATTTAAAATATATTAAATATATATATATTAAATATATATGATATTAATATATATATATATATATATATATATATATATGTGTGTGTGTGTAAAATAAAATAAATGGGGGTGGTCCCCCAATAGGGAGAGGCACCCAGAATTCCTTTTTAACGAATAAGTGTTCTCCCTGGCACCCCCAGGAGGTCGGTGTTTGCTCCGCCACCACTGGTGTTTCGGGCAACATCAGTCTCCAATAGGCTGTTAGTTCTTCGGTTTTTCCTGCCATGCTTCAGGATGCCGAACATCTAACAGCCCCCCCCCCTCTCCCCGTTTAACCAAGCTGCCGAAACTTTGGCCCTTTTATGAGAAACTGGCAGTGTGGAAGTTACTGCCAAGTATATCTCCTTGGGTACTAAGCACTGGAGAGAGGAACTACAGGATTCAGTTCTCACTTCAACTTCTGTGTTTTTCAATGGCGTGGCCTCCACTTCCATGAAACCAGAAAGTGCGCATCTGCTGACGAGCTGCCGGGGAAGGGGGCCATGGAACATGTTCCCCCACCAGACAGTGAGTCAGGCTACTACAGTCGGTATTCTTGGTTCCCAAGAGGAACGGGGGCTGCATCCAATATTTCAGAAACATTGCCACAACACAGGGAGATCCTGAGGTTCGCCTTCGGGGGCGAAGCTTACCAGTATCGGGTCCTTCCATTGGTCTAGCTCACCCGCACACATACAAAATGCACGGATTTAGCCCTGGTTCTTATGGGAGTCCCAGGGCATCCGGTGGCTAGTGCTTCGACATCAGCATGTCGTCCTAGCTCATCTCTGTTCTCAGGACTGGGACCCAACGCCACGAAAGCGTGCTCTTTCCTGTGCAGAGGCCAACACATTGGGTGCCATATGGGGTTCGTTCATAAGCGGGCACAGCTCGTATCGAACCCATTCTCAATACCCTCAAGGAAAACAAGCTAGACCAGAAAGTGACCTTCACTTTCAGACATCCTAGCTCTCATGGCAGCTGTATCCACGGTGACACCTTTGGGCCTTCTGCACATGAGAGCATTCTAAGTTGTGGCTAAGAACCAGGGGATATCACTAGGGCCAATCCCCAATATGGGTTACGCGCCAGGTGCTTCGTACCCTTTCTACGTGGTTCAGACCCCGGTCTCTACTCTGGGTCCCACTCTAAGTTCATCTTGTCGTCGCTGAGGCTAACGACAGATGCTTCCCTCACAGGCTGGGGTGCGGTCTCTGATGACCGTCCAGCCCAAGGGAGCTGGAGAGGCTATTTTATCGCGTGGCACAGTAATTGCCTCGAGATGATGGCTCTATTTCTGGCCCTAAAGCACTTCCTCCAGCAGTTGAGAGGCTGCCATGTCCTAGTGCGGTGGACAACACTATGGCAGTCTCATATATTATCGCCAGGGCGGACTGTGCTCGCACCGCTAACAGCTAGCGCACCAGGTTCCTGTCCCTCAGAGCGATTTACATTCCAGCATGGATGCGGGAGCAGTAGTACTGTCCAGTCTATCTCTGACACACGGGGAATGGTAACCCCACTCCGAAGTAGTCAGGGAGAGATTTTCATGTAGCAAGGCGGACCTCTTGCCTTCTAAGATATGCTTCGCCTTTTACTGCTCTTCAGGTTTACATCCACCGCATCAGCTAGTGGCGTAGGTCAGAGCAGCTTCTACATGTTTTGGATGAGAGATGCTATTGCACTCTCCTATGAGGCGCGTGGGCTCACTTCGCCTCTGGGAATCAGGGCTCTTTCAACCCTGGGGATTGCCTCATCTATTGCATTAGCAAGAGGTATTCCCCTGCAGCAAGTATATGCTAAGCAGGTAAACCCAGTCCACTGCCGAATTGTTTCAGTGCTGGAGTTTCCCTCCTCGGGTCTGTGCCCTAGTACTCTCAGGACGTATGTGACTGCATCCTCTCTCAACTATCTTCCGAAAGCTCCATAAACCCAACAGGCACCCTATTGCTCTTGAAGCCTTCTGTCCTCCGCGCTTACAGCTTTGGAGCAGGAGAGACTTCACTTGCTGTGTCCAGCTTGTGCTCTTCAGATCTACGTCCACCGCATCAGCTAGTGGCGTGGGTCAGAGCAGTTTCTACATGTTCTGGATGAGACATGCTATTGCCCTCTCCTATGAGGCACGTGGCCTCACTTCGCCTCTAGGAATCAGGGCTCTTTCAGCCAAAGGGATTGCCTCATCTATTGCACTAGCAAGAGGTATTCCCCTGCAGCAAGTGTCTGCTAAGCAGGTAAACCCAGTCCACTGCCGAATTGTTTCAGTGCTGGAGTTTCCGTCCTCGGGTCTATGCCCTAACACTTTCAGGATGTGCGTAACTGCATCCTCTCTCAACTATCTTCCGAAAGCTCTATAAACCCAACAGGCACCCTATAGCTTTTGAAGCCTTCTGTCCTCCGCGCTTACAGTTTCGGAGCAGGAGAGACTTCACTTGCTGTGTCCAGCTTGTGCTCTTCAGATCTACGTCCACCGCATCAGCTAGTGGCGTAGGTCAGAGCAACTTCTACATGCTCTGGATGAGAGATGCTATTGCCCTCTCCTATGAGGCGCGTGGGCTCACTTCGCCTCTAGGAATCAGGGCTCATTCAACCAGGGGATCGCCTCAGCTATTGGATTAGCAAGAGGTATTCCCCTGCAACAAGTGTGAGCCAAGCAGGTAGACCCAGTCCACTGCCAAAATGTTTCAGTGCTGGAGCTTCTGCAGGAAAAGCTTGTCCTTGGGCTTGTGCCCTAGTACCCTCAGGATTTTCTTAGCTGCATTGTTTGAAGCCTTCTGTCCTCCGCCTTTTACAGCTTCGGAGCAGGAGAAACTTCACTTACTATCCAGTATGTGCTCTTCAGATTCACGTCCACCACATCAGCTAGTGGCGTAAGTCAGAGTGCCTCTATGCTGGGTGAGAGATGCATATTGCCCTCTCCTATGAGGCGCGTGGGTTCACTTCGCCTCTAGGAAGCAGGGCTCACCCAACCAGGGTGATCGTCCCAGTCTCACCAGCAGGAGGTATCCCCTGCAGTAATTGTGTGGCGCGAAGGGTTGGTTCCTCCCCGCACACATTTCTTACATTTATAAATCTGGATGTTCATGCTACTCCGGGCTCACTGCCCCCGAGTTAGCTGCCCAGGCATAGCTCTGAGACCTTCTTGGCTTTGTGCGCACACGCTACACAACCTTGGGGTCCAGACACCTGTAGTACGGCGGCGTTGGTATTCTCGTTCCCATAGCGTTTTCACGCAGCATCGAGTGTAGCCTTGAAAGGGAACGTCTCGGGTTACATTTCTGCAACCCTGTTCCCTGAAAGGCGGGAACGAGATGCTGCGTCGCAATGACGCACTACCACGTGACCGGACGGCTGTTCAGACAAATTAATCTGAGGTTGTTGCCGGCTCACCTGTTTTTATAACCTCCACCTACATCTAATCAGATGACGTCACCTGTCGAGGTTATATATAGCCAAAAACTTTGGCATGTTTTTACACCCGGCAACGCAACAAACTGGTTCCCATAGCGTTTTCACGCAGCATCTCGTTCCCGCCTTTCAGGGAACAGGGTTACAGAAATGTAACCCGAGACGTTTTATCTGCCACGGGAGTTCACCTCCACCATTATAACTGCCACTTACATTCTTCCTGACGCTGATGCCAAGCTTGCTATGAACGAACTTCATGCGGCCATCAGCAAACAACAAACTGTTCACCCGGAGGCTGCTTTTATTGTTGCAGGGGACTTCAATCACTCCAACTTAAAGACAGTACTCCCTAAATTTCACACCAGAGGAAACAAAACTTTAGACCATGTATACACAAACATGGCTGAAGCCTATAATGTGGACCCCCTCCCCCACTTGGGACAATCAGACCACCTTTCTTTGTTCCTCACCCCTAAGTACTCACCCCTCATCAACCGTGTGCAGCCATCAGTGAAGACCATCAAAGTGTGCCCAGCGGGGGTAGACTTCACACTCCAGGACAGGTTTCTACACACAGACTGGAGTATGTTTGCTACTCAGGCCACCTGTGGCTCTCACACGAACATAGACAGCTACACTTCCTCTGTTCTGGATTACATCAACACTACCATAGACAGTGTCACAACCCAGAAGCAGATCACCACATACCCAAATAAAAAGCCATGGATGAACAAGGAGGTGCGTCTCTTACTGAAGGCATGCAACACTGCCTTCAGATCAGGTGATGCACAGGCCTACAGCACTTCCAGGGCTAATCTGAAGAGGGGCATCAAAAAGTTCAAGTTCAAGTTCAATTTATTTGTATAGCACATTTACAACAGCCATCAGGCTGACCAAATTGCTTCACATAAAAACATACTCATAAAACACACCCCAAAAACATTAAACACAAAAGTAACACAACCTAGTGGAATTAATATGCTAAGGAAAAAAAATTAGTTTTGAGCAAGGACTTAAAAGAGGATAGAGAAGGTGCCAGTCTGATCTCTAAAGGCAAAGTATTCCAAAGTTGAGGCCCTGCTACCGCAAACGCCCGTGCCCCTCTGCGCTTGAGCCTCACGCATGGGACTACTAATAAAGCCTGATCACATGATCTAAGTGTTCTAGAAGGAGAGTAAGGGTGAAGAAGATCGGAGAGGTAAACTGGTGCTAGGTTGTGTAACGATTTATACACAAAGAGGAGGATTTTAAAATTAATTCTCTGAGAGACTGGCAGCCAGTTTAGATCTTTCAGAATCGGAGTGATGTGATGATGTTTACGACATTTACGAAGAAATCTTGCTGCTGCATTTTGGACAAGCTGTAAGCGAGGAATTTGAGATTTGGAGATACCGCAATATAATGAATTGCAGTAATCTAGACGAGCCGTAATGAATGCATGAACCGCCATTTCTAGAGTTTTGGGGGTGAGGAATTGTTTCATTTTGGCGAGTAGTCGAGGCTGATAAAAACTGGATCCAATAACGGAGGCGATATGAAAACAGCCAAATACTGCTACAAACTAAAGCTAGAGGAGCACTTTTTACACTCTGACCCTCGGCGCATATGGCGCATCCAGGCCATCAGCAACTACAAACCCAGTCACTCCACCCCCACTGATGTCTTCTTTCTGAATGAACTTAATGACTTTTATGCTCGCTTTGAGAAAGACAATGAAGAAAATGTCACCAAGATCGCCTCCTCACCCGACCACTCACCCATCACACTAACCTCATCTGACGTCTACAACGTACTGAGCCAGATCAACGTGCACAAGGCTGCTGGACCAAACGGTATCCATGGGCGCGTACTGAGGGCATGTGCGGAGCAGCTCGCTGGGGTATTAACAGACATTTTTAACATGTGCCTTGCCCAAGCAGCTGTACCAGAAGCTTTAAATCTACCTCAATTGTGCCAGTGCTGAAACACTCTAGCCCGACGTGCCTGAATGACTACTGCCCCGTAGCACTCCCACTCATTATTATGAAGTGCTTTGAGCGGTTGGTCCTGACACACTTAAAAGACTCTTTCCAACCCCCCACTAGACCCACACCAGTTTGCTTACCATGCCAACAGGAGCACAGATGATGCAGTCTCCATAGCGCTGCACTCTGTACTCACACACTTGGACAATACAAACACCTATGCACGACTATTGTTTGTTGACTTTAGCTCAGCTTTTAATACTGTTTTACCCTCTAACTTAATCACCAAACTTAGAGATCTGGATATTAACATCTCACTTTGTAATTGGATTACGGACTTTTTGACCAACAGACCCCAGCATGTCAGGTCAGGCCACATTTGCTCCACTACCGTCACGCTCAACACTGGTGTACCACAGGGCTGTGTGCTAAGCCCCTTCCTTTACTCGCTCTTCACCCACGACTGCAGGCCTGTGTATGGATCTAACAACATCATCAAGTTTGCAGACGATACTACGGTGATCGGCCTCATCAGCAACAACGATGAGTCTGCCTACAGGGAGGAGATTAAGCACCTGGCCACTTGGTGCACGGACAATAATCTGCTCCTTAACACCATGAAGACCAAGGAGCTCAACGTGGACTTCAGAAAAGGAGAAAGAGGTTCACATGAACCCGTTCACATCAACGGGATGATTGTTGAACCTGTCTCATCCTTCAAGTTCCTGGGGACCCACATTTCGGAGAACCTATCCTGGTCCTCTAACACCTCTAGCCTGGTCAAGAAGGCTCACCAGCGCCTATTCTTCTTAAGAACACTTAAGAAGAACCAGCTGTCCTCAACTACTCTGGTGAACTTCTATCGCTGCACAATAGAAAGCATCGTAACCAACTTTGTCACAGTTTGGTACGGAAGCTGCTCTGTTGCTGAGCGCAAGGCACTGCAGCGGGTGGTGAAAACTGCCCAGCATATTATAGGGACTCCACTTCCAGCCACCGAGGACATTCAAAAGAAACACTGTGTGCGTCGAGCACGCAGTATTCTTAAGGATTACTCCCACCCCGCCCACAAACTGTTTTCTCTTCTGCCTTCTGGTCCGTGCTTCAGGTGTCCCAGGTCAAGAACTAGCAGACTGAGGAACAGCTTCTTTCCCAGAGCTGTCTCCTTATTGAACTCTGCCCTCCACTGACACCTGCTCACCCCTCACACACCCCTATACTCTTACCATTACACTATTTACACTTTACACTATTTAATATGGACTGCACTACAATGTACACACCTATTTGAAAATACAACACATTTGCAAACTTCTGATTGAATATATATTCGCACATGTCTACTTATAAACTCCTGTATATTATGTTCATATGTACATTATGTTCATATCATATGTAAATTCCTGTCTATAGAAAATAGCAACCTGTACATTATGCTCATATCTATTTGCAAATTCCCAACTACGGTTAACAGCAACTTGTATATATTGCAACCTCTGCAAACTTAACTTAAAGTGCTCCTGAAACCAAAAGGCCAACCATAATATTAAACAAACTAAAACAGAACAAAACAAAACCCACATAACAGAACAGAAATTATATTACTTTAATGCTCGACCCAGTTTCCCAGAAGAAACAGGTATTTATGCTAATGCTAATGAGCCTCCTCGGTTCAGCTGAGCATCTGCATCAGCTGACTGAGGAGCCTTCTGGGAAACTGGGTCTACAACCAAAAACTACAAATCCAAAACACTGCCCTCTAGTGGGCAACCCTCACAAGAACAGCAAAGGTCCTAAAACTGACCCTTGTGGGACCCCATCTTTCACTGGCATTACACGAGACGGTTCTCCATTAAGATCTACAAAATGGTATCGATCAGACAGGTATGATCTAAACAATTTTAATGCCTGTCCCTGAATACCTACATGATTTTGTAAGCAAAATCATATAATCTTCTGCTTAATCCTGACAAGAGTTCTTGTCATAGGACCGCATTCAGCTAGAAGTAAGATTTTAGATCACACTGTAACATTAGATGGCCTTTCTGTCCATCAAGTGCAACAGTAAAAGACCTCGCTGTGGTTATAGATTCCAGCCTTTCATTTGAAGCTCCTGTAGATAATATTACCAGGATAGCATTCTTTCACCTCAGAAATATTGCCAAGATAAGAAATATACTGTCGCTAAACGATGCAGAAAATCTAGTTCAAGCTTTTATCACCTGTAGGTTGGACTATTGTAATTCCTTACTGTCTGGTTGTTCAACTAGATGCATAAACAAGCTTCAGCTAGTCCAGAATGCAGCAGCGAGAGTCCTTACTAGAACCAGAAGATACGAGCACATCACACCTATCTTATCTTCACTTCATTGGCTCCCCGTGAAATTTCGCATTGATTTTAAAATATTATTCTTGACATATAAAGCATTAAATGGTCCTGCGCCACAGTATCTGAGCGAACTGCTAGTGTCTTACGATCCGCCATGCCTACTTCTATCAATTCAATTCAATTCAATTCAATTTTATTTGTATAGCGCTTTTAACAATTGACATTGTCTCAAAACAGCTTTACACAATCAAAAGAATTATTTAAGTTTGTATGGAATGTGAATGTGTATGAATCAAAATGTTCAGATATTCCCTGGCGAGCAAGCCCGAGGGCGACAGTGGCAAGGAAAAACTCCCTGAGACGGTAATAGGAAGAAACCTTGAGAGGAACCAGACTCGACAGGGAACCCATCCTCATCTGGGTGAAACAGATAGCAGGAAATGATCTGCATTTATATAGTGTTAAGTGTTAGGTTCAGCTATAATAGTTGATGTTAATTGATGTTATAATACTTGATGTAAAATGGAGTCCAGTAGTTATTCGAGACTCAGATAGACTTGTAGAAAGTTCCAGTCCTGAACTATCGAATTGTCAAGTCCTCAGAGAAACAGCTGACCACACCAGTCGAGGCCAGAACCATCTTCTAAGTATAGATAATCATCCCCAGACACCAGACGCATCCTAAAGAGACACACGGGGCATCCATGCGATGAGACCTCCAACCAGAAACCGGGCGCCAGGATGGATCAGACAGGTCCGAAGGGCAGAGGGAGTCTGGATCACTGGCAGCTCAGGAACCACATGTGTAGCTCGACAGAGAGAGAGAGAGAAAGAGTGAAAGGGGGAGACAGGGGGAGAGAGGAAAGAGAAAGAGGGGGAGGAAGAGAAGAGGAGGAGAGATTGCAATTAGGTATGGTCACAGTCACAATGTCTAACGTGAATGTATATTTACTGTAGAGTGCAAGCAGGGACTCCGGCAGGACTAATTATGACAGCATAACTAAAAGGGAGAGCCAGGAGGAAACACAAACATGAGGGCTCCCTGAGATGTAAAGCAAACAATCACCTCACCGTCCACAAACCTGAGTGATCAAATGAGACTGAGGAAGACAGCATCTAAACATACCAGTTCACCATAATACTCTACGTCCATGAGTCCCCCAGATCTGCTCCTTTACCTTATGGCAAATCTATTTATAAAATGCTTGGTTAAATAAATAGGTTTTTAGCCTAGACTTAAACACTGAGACTGTGTCTGAGTCCCGAACACTATTTGGAAGACTATTCCATAATTTTGGGGCTTTGTAAGAAAAAGCTCTGCCCCCAGCTGTAGTTTTCATAATACGCGGTACTGATAAGCAGCCTGCATCCTTTGACCGAAGTAGGCGTGGCGGATCGTAAGACACTAGCAGTTCGCTCAGATACTGCGGCGCGAGACCATTTAATGCCTTATATGTCAAGAGTAGTATTTTAAAATCAATGCGAAATTTCACAGGGAGCCAATGCAGTGAAGATAGGATAGGGGTGATGTGCTCATATCTTCTGGTTCTAGTGAGGACTCTCGCTGCTGCATTTTGGACTAGCTGAAGCTTGTTTATGCACCTAACTGAACAACCAGACAGTAAGGCATTACAATAGTCCAACCTAGAAGTGATAAAAGCATGAACTAGTTTTTCTGCATCATTTAGCGACAATATATTTCTTATTTTGGCGATATTTCTAAGGTGAAAGAATGCTATCCTGGTGATATTATCTACATGAGCTTCAAATGAAAGGCTGGAATCTATAATCACACCGAGGTCTTTTACTGTTGCACTTGGCGGAACGGAAAGGCCATCTAAAGTTACGGTGTGATCTAAGATTTTACTTCTAGCTGTATGCGGTCCTATGACTAGAACTTCTGTCTTATCCGGATTAAGCAGAAGGAAGTTAATTAGCATCCAATTTCTTATGTCCTGAACACATTGCTCAACTTTAGTAAGATGGTTTTTCTCATCAGGTTTTGTTGAGACGTATAGCTGTGTGTCGTCAGCATAACAATGAAAACTAATACCATGCTTACGGATTATGTTGCCCAGAGGAAGCATGTAAAGGGAAAAAAGCAGTGGGCCTAAAACTGAACCCTGCGGAACGCCAAACTCCACTAGAGAACATGCAGAATAATCACCATTTAAGTCTACATACTGATAACGATCGGTCAAATAGGATCTGAGCCAGGAGAGGGCTGTACCCTTAATTCCTACTAAATTTTCTAATCTGTGAAGAAGAATAGCATGATCAATGGTATCAAACGCTGCACTGAGGTCGAGTAATACAAGCATAGTTACACAACACTGATCAGAGGCCAATAGGAGGTCATTTACTACTTTAACGAGTGCTGTTTCTGTGCTGTGATGAGGCCTAAATCCTGACTGATACAGTTCATGTATGCGATTTCTATGTAGATATGTGCATAGCTGCTCCGCTACTATCTTTTCCAGAATCTTAGAGATAAAGGGGAGGTTTGATATTGGCCTGTAATTGGACAGCTGACAGGGGTCAAGGTCAGGTTTCTTAATTATTGGTTTAATAACTGCTACTTTAAAAGATTTTGGAACATAACCAATGCTGAGTGAGGAATTAATTATTCTCAACATCGGTTCTGTTATTACTGGTACTATCTGTTTAAGAAAATGTGTCGGTATAGGATCTAATATACAGGTTGATGAATTTGCAGAAGAGATGAGTGAAATTAGTGCATTCTCTTCAAGAGGAGTAAAGTATTCTAGGTTTGAATCTGACATGGCTAGGTTAACATCAGTATCAATTACATTGTTTGGTTTCAAAGCCTCAATTTTATGCCTGATATTTACAATTTTATTATTAAAAAAGTTCATGAAGTCCTCACTATTGCATGATGTTGTTGTGGAGATTTCTGTAGTGGTCTTATTTCTGGTTAATTTGGCTACGGTATTAAATAAAAATCTAGGATTATTTTTATTTTCTTCTATAAGAGTGGAGAGATACATTGATCTAGCTACACTAAGAGCTTTCCTATAGTTCAGGATGCTCTCTTTCCATGCTATTTGAAATACCAACAATTTAGTTTGACGCCATTTACACTCTAATTTCCGAGCAGTCTGTTTTAAAGTGCGCGTGTGATCGTTATACCAGGGAGCGAGTTTCTTATCTCTAATAATTTTTCTTTTAGCTGGAGCTACATTATCTAAGGTACAACGAAGTGTCGACTCTAAATATTCAGTCGCCTGATCAAGTTCTGTGGGGTCAGACGGTGGCCTAATCGAAGTTGGTAACTCTGGGAGATTACTGATAAAACTCTGTGTGGTAGTTGATGTGAATGTACGTTTAATACGGTAGCGCGGTACTGTGCGTACATTATCACTGTGACACACTTGAATGGAGACAAGATAGTGATCTGAGATAATTTCAGACAGTGGAATTGTGAATACATTTCTTATAATTAAACCGAAGAATATTACTAAATCTAAAGTGTGACCAGCTTTATGAGTGGGTCCTACTACACACTGATTTACACCTACGGAGTCCAGTATGGATATAAATGCTGTTCTCAGAGGGTCTTCTGGATTCTCAAAATGAATGTTAAAATCTCCAGCAATTAACACTTTGTCTACAGAAATGACCAGGTCTGAGATGAAATCTGCAAATTCACTAAGAAATTCAGAATACGGCCCTGGAGGTCTGTAAATTATAATTAGTGGAATCGACTGAGCTGATTTAATATACTTAAATACACTTATGTTACTATAGAGAATTTCAAATGAGTTAAATTTGTGTCGGTGTTTTTGTACGATAGACAGATTATCATTATGAATAACTGCGACGCCTCCTCCTCTACCAGTTAACCGAGGCTGGTGTATGTAGCTGTATCCAGGAGGACTAGCTTCATTTAGAGCTACATACTCGTCCTGTTTAACCCATGTTTCAGTTAAACAGAGTATATCAAACGCCTGATCTGTGATAATTTCATTAACAATAACTGCTTTTGATGTGAGAGATCTAATATTTAACAATCCTAGCTTCAGATCAGAGGTGCCGGCTGCGCATTCAGTATGATCGGAGTTTGTGGACTTTATGTTAATTAGATTATTGAAACATAATCTAATTAACATAAAGTCCACAAACTCCGATCATACTGAATGCGCAGCCGGCACCTCTGATCTGAAGCTAGGATTGTTAAATATTTAGATTATTATTAGATACAATAATTAGATTATTGAAACACCCCTCCTTGAACCATCACCTTATCGTGGTGGAGGGGTTTGCGTGTCCCAATGATCCTGGGAGCTATGTTGTCGGGGGCTTCATGCCCCTGGTAGGGTCACCCATGGCAATCTGGTCCTAGGTGAGGGAACAGACAAAGAGTGGTTCAAAAGACCTCTATGATGAATTCAAACTTTGGTAAACGTTTTCCCTTGCCCGGACGTGGGTCACCGGGGCCTCCCTCTGGAGCCAGGCCTGGAGGTGGGGCCCGATGGCGAGCGCCTGGTGGTCGGGCCTGCACCCATGGGGCCCGGCCGGGCACAGCCCGAAGAGGCAACGTGGGTCCCCCTTCCCATGGGCTCACCACCTGTAGGAGGGGCCAAAGAGGTCGGGTGCAGTGTGAGTTGGGCGGTGGCCGAAGACAGGGGCCTTGGCGGTCTGATCCTCGGCTGCAGAAGCTGGCTCTAGGGACGTGGAATGTCACCTCTCTGGCGGGGAAGGAGCCTGAGCTAGTGCGTGAGGTTGAGAAGTTCCGGCTAGATATAGTTGGACTCACCTCTACGCACAGCTTGAACTCTGGAACCAGTCTCCTTGAGAGGGGATGGACTCTCTTCTACTCTGGAGTTGCCCCCGGTGAGAGGCGCCGAGCAGGTGTGGGCATACTTATTGCCCCCCGGCTCGGGGCCTGTACATTGGGGTTCACCGCAGTGGACGAGAGGGTGGCCTCCCTCCGCGTTCGGGTGGGGGGACGAATCCTTACTGTTGTTTGCGCTTATGCGCCAAACAGCAGTTTGGAGTACCCGCCCTTTTTGGGGTCTCTAGAGGGGGCGCTAGAGGGCGTCCCTCCTGGGGACTCCATCGTTCTGTTGGGGGACTTCAATGCTCACGTGGGCAATGACAGTGAGATCTGGAAGGGCGTGATTGGGATGAACGGCCCCCCCGATCTGAACCAGAGCGGTGTTTTGTTATTGGACTTCTGTGCTCGTCACGGATTGTCCATAACAAACACCATGTTCAGGCATAAGGGTGTCCATATGTGCACCTGGCACCAGGACACCCTAGGCCGCAGTTCGATGATCGACTTTGTGGTCGTGTCGTCGGACTTGCGGCCACATGTCTTGGACACTCGGGTGAAGAGAGGGGCGGAGTTGTCAACTGATCACCACCTGGTGGTGAGTTGGCTCCGTTGGCAGGGTAGGATGCCGGTCAGGCCTGGTAGACCCAAACGTATTGTGAGGGTCTGCTGGGAACGTCTGGCAGAGTCCCCTGTCAGGACGAGCTTCAACTCCCACCTCCGGCAAAGCTTCAACCACGTCCTGGGGGAGGTGGGGGACATTGAGTCCGAATGGACTATGTTCCGCGCCTCCATTGTTGAGGCAGCCGACCGGAGCTGTGGCCGTAAGGTGGTCGGTGCCTGTCGCGGTGGCAACCCAAGAACCCGTTGGTGGACACCGGCGGTGAGGGATGCCATCAAGCTGAAGAAGGAGTCTTACCGGGCCTTTTTGGCTGGTGGCACTCCGGAGGCAGCTGATAGGTACCGGCAGGCCAAGCGGAACGCGGCTTCGGTGGTTGCTGAGGCAAAAACCCGGGCGTGGGAGGAGTTTGGGGAGGCCATGGAGAATGACTTCCAGACGGCTTCGAAGAGATTCTGGTCCACCATCCGGCGTCTCAGGAGGGGAAAGCAGTGCATGGTCAACACAGTGTATAGTGGGGATGGTGCGCTGCTGACCTCGACTCGGGACGTTGTGGGTCGGTGGGGAGAGTACTTCGAAGACCTCCTTAATTCCACCAACATGCCTTCCGATGAGGAAGCAGAGTCTGGGGACGTAGAGGTGGACTCTTTCATCTCTGGGGCCGAGGTCGCCGAGGTGGTCAAAAAGCTCCGTGGTGGCGGCGCCCCGGGGGTGGATGAGATCCGCCCTGAGTTCCTCAAGGCTCTGGATGTTGTAGGGCTGTCATGGTTGACACGTCTCTGCAACATTGCATGGACATCGGGGACAGTGCCTCTGGACTGGCAAACCGGGGTGGTGGTCCCCCTCTTCAAGAAGGGGGACCGGAGAGTGTGTTCCAACTACAGAGGGATCACACTTCTCAGCCTCCCCGGGAAAGTCTATTCAGGGGTCCTGGAAAGGAGGGTCCGTCGGATAGTCGAACCTCGGATTCAGGAGGAGCAATGTGTGGTTTTCGTCCGGGTCGCGGAACAGTGGACCAGCTCTTCACCCTTAGCAGGGTCCTGGAGGGGGCATGGGAGTTCGCCCAACCAGTCTACATGTGCTTTGTGGACTTGGAGAAGGCATTCGACCGTGTCCCTCGGGGAGTCCTGTGGGGGGTACTCCGGGAGTATGGGATATCGGATTCCCTGTTAAGGGCTGTCCGGTCCCTGTACAACCGGTGTCGGAGCTTGGTCCGCATTGCCGGTAGTAAGTCTGACCTGTTTCCGGTGAGAGTAGGACTCCGACAGGGCTGCCCTTTGTCACCGATCCTGTTCATAATTTTTATGGACAGGATTTCTAGGCGCAGCCAGGGCGTTGAGGGGGTGCAGTTTGGTGGGCTCAGGATTGGGTCACTGCTTTTTGCAGATGACGTTGTTCTGTTGGCCTCATCACCCTGTGACCTACAGCTCTCACTGGATAGGTTCGCAGCCGAGTGTGAAGCGGCTGGGATGAGAATCAGCACCTCCAAATCTGAGGCCATGGTCCTCAGCCGGAAAAGGGTGGAGTGCCCTCTCAGAGTTGGGAGTGAGATCCTGCCCCAAGTGGAGGAGTTTAAGTATCTCGGGATCTTGTTCACGAGTGAGGGTAAAATGGAGCGGGAGATTGACAGGCGGATCGGGTCAGCGTCTGCAGTGATGCGGGCTCTGTATCGGTCCGTCGTGGTGAAGAAGGAGCTGAGTCAAAAGGCAAAGCTCTCAATTTACCGGTCGATCTACGTTCCTACCCTCACCTATGGTCATGAGCTGTGGGTAGTGACCGAAAGAACAAGATCGCGAATACAAGCGGCCGAAATGGGTTTCCTCCGCAGGGTGTCTGGGCTCTCCCTTAGAGATAGGGTGAGAAGCTCGGTCATCCGGGAGGGGCTCAGAGTAGAGCCGCTGCTCCTCCGCATCGAGAGGAGCCAAATGAGGTGGCTTGGGCATCTATTTAGGATGCCCCCTGGACGCCTCCCTTGTGAGGTGTTCCGGACACGCCCCACCGGAAAGAGACCCCGGGGAAGACCCAGGACACGCTGGAGGGACTATGTCTCTCGGCTGGCCTGGGAACGCCTTGGGATCCCCCCGGAAGAGCTGGAAGAAGTGGCCAGGGAGAGGGAAGTCTGGGCATCCCTGCTGAAGCTGCTGCCCCCGCGACCCGACCTCGGATAAGCGGAAGAAGATGGATGGATGGAGATTATTGAAACAGACTTTCTGGGTCTTTCTACATTTTTGCTTAAATCGGGGAACAGACACAGTCTCAATATGGTGAACCCTGAGTGACGACTCTATGCAGCTAGCAGACGGTTGGTTTAGCCTGTCTGTCTGCTCCCTGGCCTGGGCTCTGGATTGTCACCGATTAACTAGACCTCTACTGAGACTATGAGCTATACTACAGGAAATGAGAGCAGCACCTTCCCGAGTGGGATGGACACCGTCCCGCCCTAACAGGCCAGCTTTGCCCTCAAAGGTCTTCCAATTGTCTATGTAGCCCACATTATTTTCGGAGCACCACCTGGACATCCAGCGGTTCAGCGACCATAACCTGCTGTAAGCTATGTCGCCACGTCTCATTGGGATGGGACCAGAGCATACTACTTCATCGGACATCGCCTTCGCTAATTTAAACACCTCTGTAAAGTTACTCTTACTAACCTCTGACTGACGAAGGCGTATATCATTAGCTCCAGCATGTACCACTATCTTAGAGAACCTGTGCTGTCCTAGAGCCCTAAGATTACCTGCTATGTCCGGTGCTCTGGCTCCCGGGATACACCTAACCACTGCCGCTGGCGCCCCTAAAGGTCTAGCTAATGTCACGTGTCTCAGTATAGAGTCTCCTATAACCAGAGCTCTTTCAGGTTTCTCAGCGGGTGCAGCACTGAGGAGAGCAAACCTGTTGGACACGTGACGCGCAGAGGAGGTGTGCTCCGGTGGGCTAGCCTTAGCGTTAGCTTTGGCTGAACGAGTATGCCGCCGAGTCGTCACCCACTCGCCCCGCTGTGAGGGCTCTAATGCCGGAGTCGAGGGCTGATTATCTCCGCCTGTGGCACCCAGACTGTCCGCTACAGGAATAACGCTGCTCTCACACTCTCTAACACTCTCTAAAGTCTGGATGCGCTCCTCTAACGCTGATATCTTCTCCGTCAGAGTGCTCACTAACACACACCTATCACAAATAAAATTATCACTAATGACGGAGGAAGAATGTCTAAACATCCTGCACTCTACACACTGAACAAGCTGAACGGTAGACATGATAACGTACCTCTGTGTCGGAGTTTTAGTTGTTTAGTTGAGGAAACTCGCGCGTTGCGAAACTTTCGCGGCAACAATACGAAAACCAATATCAAATATCAAAGGATGCAGGCTGCTTGTCAGTACCGTGTATTATGAAAACTACAGCTGGGGGCAGAGCTTTTTCTTACAAAGCCCCAAAATTATGGAATAGTCTTATAAATAGTGTTCGGGACTCAGACACAGTCTGTGTTTAAGTCTAAGCTAAAAACATTTATTGAATCAATCATTTTTATAAATAGATTTGTCTTCAAGATTCAAGATTCTTTATTTGTCACATGCATAGTTATACAAGTACAACACGCAGTGAAATGTATCCTGAACCGCTCCTACTTTGTGCAAATAACAGAAGAAACAAAAGAAATAATCTATAAATAGAAATTGAAATAGAAACAACAAATAAATAGGAACAATTAAAAAAATATTCCTTTAGAAAATTTACAAAAAAAAAAAATGTACAAATGTAAACATAATAATAATAATAAAGTGTGTATATGAGTAGTGCAAGTAATGCTTACAGTCCAGACTAAAGTGCAGTGTGCAGTGTGCAATGTCAGCACAGCAGTGTGTGGGTGAACTCGTACAGTCCTATGAACGGGTGTGTGGGTGAACTGGCACAGTCCTATGAACGGGAGAGTGGCCCATCATGGTTGAGGAGTTTAATCGCCTGTGGATAAAAACTCCTCCTGAGTCTCTCCGTTTTGGCCATAATGACCATAATGACGTCTTGGGTAAAGGAGCAGATCTGGGGGACTCATGGACAGAGTATTACGGTGAACTGGTATGTTTAGATGCTGTCTTCCCCACTCTCATTGATCACTCAGGTTTGTTGACGGTGAGGTGATTGTTTGCTTTACATCTCAGCGAGCCCTCATGTCTGCATTTCCTTCTGGCTCTTCCTTTTAGTTATGTTGTTAAAGTTAGTCCTGCCGGAGTCCCTGCTTGCACTCTGCACTAAATATTCATTCATATTTTGCATTATGTGACTGCGACTATACCTAACTGTTATCTCTCCTCTTCTGCTCTCCCTTCTCCTGTCCTCTCTCCCCCTCTCTCTCGTCCCTCTCTCTGTCGAGCTACACATGTCATTCCTGAGCTGCCAGTGATCCAGACTCCATCTGCCCTCCAGACCTGTCTGACTCATCCTACTGCCTCGCTTCTGGTAGGAGATCTCGTCGCATGGATGCCCCATGTGTTTCTTTGGGATGCATCTGGTGTCTGGGGACGGTTTCACTCTACCATGAAGACGGTTCTGGCCTTGACTGGCTGTTTCTCTGAGGACTTGACTTGGCTGCAGTTGCTCGATATTTAAAGACTGGGATTTCCTACAAGTCTACCTGAGTCTCCAAATACTACCTGGACTCCATATTAACATCAATTAACATCAACTCTTATAGCTGAACTGCCTGACACCTAAATTAAAATTAAAATTTTTATTTGTCATACACAGTACGATATGCAGTGAAATGCTTACACGACCGCCAGTGACTTTAAAAAGAGAATTAAAGCTTATAGTAAGAAATAAATATGAATAAAAGATAAAAATAGAAATAAAAATACACTAGGATAAAAACCCCTCCTTGAACCACCACCTTATTGTGGTGGAGGGGTTTGCGTGTCCCAATGATCCTGGGAGCTATGTTGTCGGGGGCTTCATGCAATGAAGTCACCCATGGCAATCTGGTCCTAGGTGAGGGAACAGACAAAGAGTGGTTCAAAAGACCTCTTATGATGAGTAAAAATCTTGGAAAACGTTTTACCTCGCCCGGACGTGGGTCACCGGGGCCTCCTTCTGGAGCCAGGCCTGGATGTGGGGCCCGATGGCGAGTGCCTGGTGGTCGGGCCTGCACCCATGGGGCCCGGCCGGGCACAGCCCGAAGAGGCTACGTGGGTCCCCCTTCCCATGGGCTCACCACCTGTAGGAGGGGCCAAAGAGTTCGGGTTCAGTGTGAGCTGGGCGGTGGCCGAAGACAGGGGCCTTGGAGGTCTGATCCTCGGCTGCAGAATCTGGCTCTAGAGACATGGGATGTCACCTCTCTGGCGGGGAAGGAGCCTGAGCTAGTGTGTGAGGGTGAGAAGTTCCGGCTAGATATAGTTGGACTCACCTCGACGCACAGCTTGGACTCTGGAACCAGTCTTCTTGAGAGGGGCTGGACTCTCTTCTACTCTGGAGTTGCCACGGGTGAGAGGCGACAAGCAGGTGTGGGCATACTTATTGCCCTCCGGCTCGGGGCCTGTACATTGGGGTTCACCGCAGTGGACGAGAGGGTGGCCTCCCTCCGCCTTCAGGTCGGGGGACGGATCATTACTGTTGTTTGCGCTTATGCGCCGACCAGCAGTTTGGAGTACCCGCCCTTTTTGGTGTCTCTGGAGGGGGTGCTAGAGAATGTCCCTCCTGGGGACTCCATCGTTCTGTTGGGGGACTTCAATGCTCACGTGGGCAATGATAGTGAGACCTGGAAGGGCGTGGTTGGGATGAACGGCCCCCCAGATCTGAACCAGAGTGGTGTTTTGTTATTGGACTTCTGTGCTCGTCACGGATTGTCCATAACAAACACCATGTTCAGGCATAAGGGTGTCCATATGTGCACCTGGCACCAGGACACCCTAGGCCGCAGTTCGATGATCGACTTTGTGGTCGTGTCGTCGGACTTGCGGTCACATGTCTTGGACATTCGGGTGAAGAGAGGGGTGGAGCTGTCAACTGATCACCACTTGGTGTTGAGTTGGCTTCGTTGGCGGGGTAGGATGCCGGTCAGGCCTGGTAGACACAAACGTATTGTTAGGGTCTGCTGGGAACGTCTGGCAGAGTCCCCTGTCAGGACGAGCTTCAACTCCCACCTCCGGCAGAGCTTCAACCACGTCCTGGGGGAGGTGGGGGACATTGAGTCCGAATGGACTATGTTCCGCGCCTCCATTGTCGAGACAGCCGACCGGAGCTGTGGCCGTAAGGTGGTTGGTGCCTGTCGCGGTGGCAACCCAAGAACCCGTTGGGGCCCCGGGGGTGGATGAGATCCGCCCGGAGTTCCTCAAGGCTCTGGATGTTGTAGGGCTGTCATGGTTGACATGTCTCTGCAACATTGCATGGACATCGGGGACAGTGCCTCTGGACTGGCAAACCGGGGTGGTGGTCCCCCTCTTCAAGAAGGGGGACCGGAGAGTGTGTTCCAACTACAGGGGTATCACACTCCTCAGCCTCCCCGGGAAAGTCTATTCAGGGGTCCTGGAAAGGAGGGTCCATCGGATAGTCGAACCTCGGATTCAGGAGGAGCAGTGTGGTTTTCGTCCAGGTTGTGGAACAGTGGACCAGCTCTACACCCTTAGCAAGGTCCTGGAGGGGGCATGGGAGTTTGCCCAACCAGTCTACATGTGCTTTGTGGACTTGGAGAAGGCATTCGACCGTATACCTCGGGGAGTCCTGTGGGGGGTACTCCGGGAGTATGGGATATCGGATTCCCTGTTAAGGGCTGTCTGGTCCCTGTACAACCGGCATTGCCGGTAGTAAGTCGGACCTGTTTCCGGTGAGAGTAGGACCCCGACAGGGCTGCCCTTTGTCACCGATCCTGTTCATAATTTTTATGGATATGGATATGGATGAATTTATATGCGGAGACAGGGCGTTGAGGGGGTACAGTTTGGTGGGCTCAGGATTGGGTCACTGCTTTTTGCAGATGACGTTGTTCTGTTGGCCTCATCATCCTGCGACCTACAGCTCTCACTGGATCGGTTCGCAGCCGAGTGTGAAGCGGCTGGGATGAGAATCAGCAGTTCCAAATCTGAGGCCATGGTCCTCAGCCGGAAAAGGGTGGAGTGCCCTCTCAGGGTTGGGAGTGAGATCCTGCCCCAAGTGGAGGAGTTTAAGTATCTCGGGGTCTTGTTCACAAGTGAGGGTAAAATGGAACGGGAGATCGACAGGCGGATCGGCGCAGCGTCTGCAGTGATGCGGGCTCTGTATCGGTCCGTCGTGGTGAAGAAGGAACTGAGCCAAAAGGCAAAGTTCTCAATTTACCGGTCGATCTACGTTCCTACCCTCACCTATGGTCATGAGCTGTGGGTAGTGACCGAAAGAACAAGATCGCGAACATCTATTTAGGATGCCCCCTGGACGCCTCCCTTGTGAAGTGTTCCGGACACGCCCCACCGGAAAGAGACCCCGGACACGCTGGAGGGACTATGTCTCTCGGCTGGCCTGGGAACGCCTTGGGATCCCCCTGGAAGAGCTGGAAGAAGTGGCCAGGGAGAGGGAAGTCTGGGCATCCCTGCTGAAGCTGCTGCCCCCGCGACTCGACCTCGGATAAGCGGAAGAATATGGATGGATGGATGGATGGACTAGGATAAAAATATAAGTATACTGTACATGAAATAAAAATAGAAATATACTGTACAATAGAATTTTTTTTTTTTATTCGAAATTTGGTGGAAGAGTTATGGTGTGCAAGTATGCATAAAAAAGTGTCTTATTAAGGTGCTTATTAAAGTGTCTTTGTGCAAGGTCCAGAATGTAAACATAAACATGTGAGTTTAGATGTAAGGATTGATGTACATGAATGTGTCCATAGTGTCCATTGATGTTAACAGGTTGTATTAGTCCTGTGTGGTGTTGTGGTTGAGAGACCTTATCGCCTGCGGGAAGAAGCTCCTCCTCAGTCTCTCTGTGTTGGCCTTCAGGGAGCGGAAGTGCTTTCCTGACCGCAACAGAGAAAACAGTCCATTGTTGGGATGGCTGAGGTCCTTCACGATCTTCCTGGCTTTGGTCCAGCACCGCTTGGTGTAGATTGA
Source organism: Channallabes apus (assembly GCA_030522415.1). Classification (NCBI taxonomy): domain Eukaryota; kingdom Metazoa; phylum Chordata; class Actinopteri; order Siluriformes; family Clariidae; genus Channallabes; species Channallabes apus. Next base: position 1,152,413 of record CM060114.1, read on the forward strand.
GTGCAGGTCAGGGAGCTTGGATGATACGCTCAGCTGAACGCACCACCCTCGTCTGTCCTGCATGGTGCTGTTCCCGAACCATGTCGTGATGTTTCCCATCAGGATGCTCTCTATGGTGCAGGAGTAGAAATTCCTGAGCACCTTGGAGGGCAGTCTGAAGTCTCTCAAGCGTCTGAGGTTTTACAGATGCTGCCGGGCCTTTTTTACCATGGTGTTGATGTGACAGGACCATGCCAGGTCCTGCGTGATGTGAACACCGAGGTATCTGAAGCTGTCCACTCTCTCCACTGGGCTCCTGTTGATGACTGGGGTCTGGTAGTTCCTCTCCTGCTTTATACTGAAGTCCACTATCAGCTCCTTTGTCTTGCTGACGTTCAGGAGGAGATTGTTCCTCTGGCACCAGTTCTCCAGATTTCCAATCTCCTCCAGGTAGTCCGACTCATCGTTGTTCGTGATCAGGCCGACCACGACGGTGTCGTCAGCAAACTTGATGACGGCGGTGGAGTTGGTAGTGGCTACGCAGTCATAGGTGTACAAAGAGTACAGCAGGGGGCTCAGAACACAACCCTGGCGCGCTCCAGTGCTGAGAGTGAGGGAGGCTGAGACATGTCCACCCATTCTTACTGCCTGTGGTCTGCCAGTTAGGATGTTGGAGATCCCCTGACAGATAGATGAGCTGAGTCCCAGGTGCTCCAGCTTGGTGGTGAGTGTGGAGGGAATTATGGTATTAAATGCAGAACTGTAGTCAATGAAGAGCATTTTCACATAATTCCCCCCCCCCCCCCCCAAGTGATGTGTGGAGGAGATGTGAGATTGCAACGTCTGTGGAACGGTTCTGACAGTATGCAAACTGTAGTGGGTCCAGTGTGTCCGGTAGTGAAGAAATGATGAAGTCGCTGACCAGGCGTTCAAAGCACTTCATCACTTCTAGCGTCCTAGGCTCTATCACACCGATGGCCTACACCCTAGCAGAGCTGGAGCAGCGGTCCTCTCTGACAACATCTCCAGGACACTACGAACCATCTGACTGGCGGTAAGTCATACTGTAGATTCCAAACATATTAGCCACATCACAACTCACCGTAGTGATAGACGCACACACATATCTTGTCCTATAGAAACTGTGTCTGCTCCCCGAATACTGAGAAAAAAGAATAAATTTGTTAAATTTGCCCGAAACAATCTGATAACCATAAAACCAGAAAAAGGCAAAATAAGTAGTCAAAATCCACCTCTAAAGTTTGGACTACTCAACATTAGATCCCTTGCGCCTAAAGCACTTATTGTTAATGAAATTATCTCAGATTATTGCCTTGACGCACTCTGTCTCACCGAAACCTGGCTTAAACCAAATGAATATTTTGGTCTGAATGAGTCTACTCCGTCAGGATATTTCTATAAGCACGAGCCCCGTCTAATTGGTCACAGTGGTGGTGTCGCCACTATCTACAATGATGTACTCACTGTTACCCAGAAAATACGGCCCAGGTTTAAATCATTTGAAGTGCTTATCATTAATGTTGCACTAAATGAAATACGTAATAAACCCTTGCTATATTTTACCCTGGCAACCGTGTACAGACCCCTGGGGCCATATGGCGATTTTCTTAAAGAATTTGGACATCTGCTATCAGACCTATTGGTTAACTCTGACAAAGTGTTGATAGTAGGAGACTTTAACATTCATGTAGATGATGCTAACGACGCTTTAGCACTCAAATTTATGGATTTACTAAATTCCTTTGGTGTTAAACAAAATATAATTGGAGCAACTCACCGCTTTAATCATACGCTAGATTTAATTATATCCCATGGTATAGATGTCTCTAATATAGAGATCATACCTCAAAGTTATGATATCACAGATCATCACCTCCTGACATATACTCTACCCGTAGAACAGATTAGCTGTGTCTCCCCACGTTATCAATCTGTTAGAAATATGAATCCCACTACTAAAGACAGATTCACAAGTAATCTGCCGGATCTGTCCCAATTTCTTATTAGACCCCTAAATGCAGATGATCTAGATGAAGTGACTAGCAGCATGGGCACTATTTTTACCAGTACATTAGACACTGTTGCTCCCATCAGATTAAAAAAAGTCAGAGATAAAACACTTGCACTGTGGTACAACAGTCATACTTGCGCCCTAAAGAGAGCAACCCGTAACCTCGAGTGAAAATGGAGGAAAACTAAATTAGAAGTTTTTCGAATTGCGTATAAAGACAGTATGTGCAACTATAGACAGGCTCTAAAAACTGCTAGGACTGAGCATCTTAGCCAACTGATAGCAAGAAACCAAAACAATCCCACGTTCTTATTTAGTACAGTGGCTCGCCTAACAAAACCTAAGATGCCCGCAGAGAGTATCCCATCACAGTTTAGAAGTGAAGACTTTATGGACTTCTTTAATGAAAAAATCAATAATATCAGGAAGAAAATAATGGAGGTTCAACCTCTAATAGTATCTCACGATCCAATTCAGCCTATAGCTTCACATTTAGATTTTCACTGCTTTACAGGTATAGGACAGGAAGAGCTGTATAAACTCATCACCTCGGCTAAATCAACAACGTGCCTGTTAGACCCAATCCCAACAAGATTTTTAAAAGAAGTGATGCTTACGGTTGGAGAGCCACTTCTAAACATTATTAATTCTTCATTACATCTAGGTCACGTCCCTAAACCTTTCAAGTTAGCAGTTATTAAGCCGCTTCTTAAAAAATCTAATTTGGACGCGAATGAAATAACAAATTACAGACCGATTTCAAACCTTCCGTTCATATCAAAAATACTAGAAAAAGTAGTATCAGCTCAAATTTGCACATTCTTGCAGGATAACAACATCCTTGAAGAATTTCAGTCAGGTTTCAGGCCCCATCATAGCACAGAAACTGCACTAGTTAAGATTACAAACGACTTGTTTTTAGCTTCAGACCAAGGCTGCATCTCATTGCTAGTCCTGCTCGATCTTAGTGCTGCATTCGACATTATAGATCATAATATTCTCATAGATCGCTTACAAAATTATATAGGTATTCAGGGACAGGCATTAAAATGGTTTAGATCTTACCTGTCTGATCGCTACCATTTTGTAGATCTAAATGGAGAACCGTCTGGTGTAATGCCAGTGAAATATGGGGTCCCACAAGGGTCAGTTTTAGGACCTCTGTTGTTCTCAATATACATGCTTCCCTTGGGTAACATCATTAGAAGACATGGGATTAGTTTCCATTGTTATGCTGATGATACCCAATTATATATCTCAACTAAACCAGACGAAATACCTAAGTTGTCTAGATTAACTGAGTGTGTCCAGGACATAAAAGATTGGATGACCAATAACTTTCTTTTATTAAATTCAGATAAGACAGAGATATTACTGATTGGCCCAAAAACCAGCACACAACAGCTTTCACAATTCAGCCTGCGCTTAGAAGGATGTACTGTTACTACCAGCTCAGCAGTAAAAGACCTGGGCATAATATTAGACAGTAACTTGTCTTTTGAAAATCACATTTCAAATATCACAAAAACAGCCTTTTTCCATCTTCGAAATATTGCTAAACTTAGGAACATCTTATCCGTATCTGATGCAGAAAAACTAGTTCATGCATTCATGACCTCCAGACTGGACTATTGTAATGCATTACTAGATGGTTGTCCTGCATCCTCAATAAACAAGCTTCAGTTAATCCAAAATGCAGCTGCCAGGGTTCTCACTAGATCCAGAAAATATGATCATATAACCCCAATATTATCATCCCTGCACTGGCTACCTGTTCAGTTTAGAATAAATTACAAAATAGTATTACTTACATACAGTACAAGGCCTTAAATGGTTTAGCTCCCACATACCTAACCAGTCTTCTGATGCGCTACAATCCACCACGCGCCTTAAGATCACAAAGCTCCGGACTTCTGGTAGTTCCCAGAATTTCAAAATCTACAAAAGGGGGTAGGGCTTTTTCATATTTAGGTCCAAAGCTTTGGAATAGCCTTCCAGGCAGTGTTCGGGGAGCAGACACGGTTTCTCAGTTCAAAAGTAGACTCAAGACGCATCTTTTTAATCTGGCATACACATAACTCATCCCATAATCTCATACTCCAGTACACCTATACCGAATGGCAACTACGCTAATTCTCCCCATCTGTTCTGTATTTCTCTACCCATCCCGAGGCATCGGGAGATTTTGCCAGCTTCAGTAGACAAAGGCCGACCCTGCGAGGTTCCTGAGGCATCCAGAGAAGGACCAGCTCCAGCTGGATTCAGCTTTATGATGGTTGGAGCTACACATGCTGCTCCTGTGCTTCCAGTGATCCAGACCTCATCTGCCCTCTGCACCTACTGACTCGTCCCTATGCTGAATGGTCTTCATGTCAATTTTAATAATTTCTGTCATATTGAATTTTCACCTGCACAACACACAAGATGTTATATCATTTCTATCTGTTATCGCCCAAATGAGGATGGGTTCCCTGTTGAGTCTGGTTCCTCTCAAGGTTTCTTCCTAATACCATCTCAGGGAGTTTTTCCTTGGCACCGTCGCCGTCACCCTTGGCTTGCTCATCAGAGAAATTTCATTCATTCGTCTCATTATTATTATCTGCACATTTTTCTCACACATCCACACTTCCAAAAATAACTATAATTATTATTATTATTATTATTATTATTATTATTATTATTTTATTTTTTTATTTTTTTTATTATTATTATTATTGTTTTTTTTTATTTCTTTAATTTTTGTGAAGCTGCTTTGAGACAATGACCATTGTTAAAAGCGCTATATAAATAAAATTGAATTGAATTGAATTGAAAATGTGAGGGCTACAGAGCGGTAATCATTGAGGGAAGCAGGATTGGGTTTCTTCGGGACAGGAACAATGATGGACTCTTTGAAGCATGTGGGGATCACCGATTGAGATAAAGAGATGTTGAATATCTCAGTGAACATAGGTGCTAGCTGGTCAGCGCAGGCTCTGAGGATACAGCCTGTGATGCCGTCTGGTCCTGCTGCTTTCCTGGTGTTGACTTGCCTGAAGGTTCTGTAGTAGCTCAGTGGTTAAGGCATTGGACTACGGTTCGGAAGATCCCAGGTTCAAACCCCACAACCACCAAGTTGCCACTGTTGGGCCCTTGAGCAAGGCCCTTAACCCTCAACTGCTCAGATGTATAATGAGATAAAAAATGTAAGTCGCTCTGGATAAGAGCGTCTGCCAAATGCCTAAAATGTAAATTCCAAATGTTCTCCTCACGTCGTGCTCGGTGATGATGAACGCGCTTCCGGTGCTGGCGGTGTCTTCCTGTCTGCAGCCGTTAGCGCCGCGAGCAGTAGTGCTGCTAGGATTAGCGCGGCTAGCGTATTTAGATGCAGCCTCGAAGCGAGCATAGAAAGTGTTGAGCTCGTCTGCCAGAGTCGCGTCCGCGTTCATTGTCTGTTATTGTCCTTAGTCCCTGCCACAGGCTCCTAGAGTCACTCTGTTGAAGCTGTGACTCTAGTTTTCTTCCTTAGCACTGATTCGCCTCTTTCACCGCTTTCCGGACGTTGTATGCCGCAGCCTTGTACGGTTCCATGTCCCCCTGACGCAAGTCCCGTGTTGTAGGCGGCGGTGCGGGATCTCAGAGCGTCGCGAATGGTTTTATCCACCCACGGCTTCTGGTTGGGAAACGTCCTGATAGTCTTTTTCTCCATGGTATCATCCGCTAGCTTCCCAATGAATCCCACAACTGCTTCCGTAACACGCTGACATCATTGGAGCTGTTTCTGAACATGTCCAAGTCTACGTCATCGAGTGCGTCCTGTAACGCAGCCACCGATTGGTCCGTCCAGCACGTGACCTCTCTCTGAACCGGAACTTCCTGTTTCAGCCTTTGTTTGTATTTTGGCATGAGGAAGATGGTGGTGTGGTCGGATTTACCAAACGCTGGACAAGATTGTGCCTTGTAGCCATCTTTGACCGTTGTATAACAATGATCTACTGTCCTTTCACCCCTGGTGGGGCAGGTGATCTGCTGATAAAAGTTCAGTGCTGCGCGTTTGAGGTGTGCACTATAGTGTCCCAGTGCTGTGTTTGGTGCTGAGGTGCAGCTCGCATAAGGCAGTGTCCGTGTCCGCTTGTGCTGGAATATAAACGGCGCTGATTATGACCGATGTGAACTCCCGGAGTAGATAAAAAGGACGGCACATGATGGACAGTTGTTCCAGATTTGTTGTGCAGGAGCGTGTAAGAGGAACAACGCTCACACTGTTGCACCAGCTGTTGTTCACCATCAAACACACGCCACCTCCCCTTGACTTCCCCGAGTCCCGCGTCCTGTCCATGCGGTGAACCGAGAAGAACTCGGCCGGCTGTATGGCATGGTCCGGTACCGCTGGGTTCAGCCATGTCTCTGTGAAGCAGAGGAGATTGCAGTCCCGAATGTCTCTCTGGAACTTTATCCTGGCCCTGAGGTCATCGAGTTTGTTCTCCAGTGACTGGACGGTGGCGAGCAGGATGCAAGTCAGAGGTGTGCGGTGTGCACGAGCTCTCAGCCTGTTCCTGACGCCGGCTCGTTTCCCTTGGGGCCGCCGCTTCGCATCGCGTCCTTTGTTCTCCTTCAGGATCTCACTCGGCCAGCACGGATCCATAGTTAAAAACATCAAATTGTGAGTACATTGTATACCAATAGAAACAAGAGTGTCTCTATCATACCTAATGTACTCAATGGTGGTGATTTTGCCAATTTTAAAACGCTGACAACTAACTTAAAAAACAAAAACAAAGAAAAGGTGGTCGGAGGAGTCGTGACGGCAGCCGAACTCACCGGCGCCATCTTGGAACTTAGTATATTGCACATAACTGTATGTGACTAATAAATCTAAATGCAGATCAATTCCTGCTTTCTGTTTTACCCAAATGAGGATGGGTTCCCTATTGAGTCCGGTTCCTCTCAAGGTTTCTTCCTATTACCATCTAGGGGAGTTTTTCCTTGCCACTGTCACCATCGGCTTGCTCACCAGGGACAATTTGATCACTCTGATTCATGCACATTCACATTCCATACAGACTTAAATAATTCTTTTGATTGTGTAAAGCTGCTATGTGACAATGACAATTGTTAAAAGCGCTATACAAATAAAACTTAATTTAATTTACTTTAATTAATGTATACTGCATATAAGCCTGTACCCTCACACAGAGCCAAAATCAATTCAATGTCATTTTCAGCAATGATTTACAATTTTTTACCAATATATCATCAAGTGTCCGTCCTCTCCATGACAATCTACAACAGAGGAGAAATAAAGACATAGTTAAAAGTAAAAAGACTTCATGATGTTACTATGCAGTTCGACACACACGCACACACGCAATTTCGTACATTTCATAGAATACAAGCTGTAAGAGCCATATCTGTCACGACACGCCAAGCCACAGCCCCGTCATGATCCATGTTTGTCAACCACTCTCGCATAGCACCGCCCCCCCTCTCCTCCCTGTACACCTGGACGCTATCAGTAATCAGCCTTGTTGCCTACTTAAACCACGCCCTGACACTGCCACGTCGCCAGATTATTGTGTGCCTCACTAGCCCAATATTCCAGCGAATTTTCCTCATTGTTTATTGGATCTCGACCACGCTTTGTTTTCCCCGACCACGGTTTCGTCTCTCGTCTTTTGGATACTATACTTTGGATATTTCATGTTGCCGACCTCTTACCTGTTTTCGACTACGAGCTTGGATCACGGACTTCCTCTCGTCTCTCTGGCTTCGACCTCTGCCTGCTTCATGACAACGATTAGCCCTCGCGGCTCGCTGAGCTCTCTCCCCCTCCATCCACACCGGCATCCCATCACGGAGCTCTCCCTCTGCATGCGCTCGCCCTGCGCACCGCCACAGAACAAGCTCACGCTGCACGCGCCGGCATTGATCCCAGCTGTCTTCTCTCACTCGCGCCGGCTCGCGCACTTCCGTGTTTGCGCAACGCTTGCGTCACATGCATCGCTACCCCCCCCCCCCACCCTGACACATTCACGAGCTGGTACTCCGTGTTTCCGCATTTCGGCGAAGCCTCCCGCCTGCATAGAGTATTTTGCAACGCGGAATTTAATCACTGCCCTGCCTGCTTCACTGTTCACAAGCACCACTGCCTCCCGCTCACCCTGTCTGCACTTGGATCCATCACGCCCCCTAGCGACCCCTGACAGAATAATCTGGCCATACTAAAATGGATCCAGCAGAGGCAGCTCACCTGAGAGGAGCATTCGAGAGTCAAGGAGTACTCTTAGGCGCCCACCAGCAGGAAATAAGACAGATCACGAGCTCACTTCAAAGCATCACGGAAACACTGCAGTCTCTCTCCGCTCAGGTTGGGAACCTACAACCTCCTGCACACACTCCTCAGTCCCTCCCTCCAACACTCTCACCTGGCCTAGAGCCCCGCCTGCCAGCACCGCCCACCTATGATGGAGATCCAGCCACCTGCCGCTCCTTTTTGTCTCAATGCTCTCTCGTCCTGGAACTACAGGCCACATCATTTCCCACGGAGCGTTCCAAGGTGGCCTACATCATCACCCTCCTGTCAGGAAAGGCGAGAGAGTGGGGAACGGCATTGTGGGATGCCCAAGTCCCGTGCTGCTTCGCCTATAGGACCTTCACGGATGAGATGAGGAAGGTCTTTGACCGCTCCTGTACAGGACATCAAGCGGCTGGTCACATCCTTCAGCTACGTCAGGGAATTCGTTCTGTTTCTGATTATGCCATTGAGTTCCGGACCCTGGCTCCCTCTTGCGACTGGGACGAGAGGGCCCTCTTTGACTGCTTTTTTCATGGGCTCTCAGACCCAATTAAGGACGAGCTGGCGGCCCGGGAGCTGCCCTTGAACTTACAAGGACTCATTGACTTAACGACCCGCATTGATGACCGTAAGCGGGCATGCCGAAAGGAGCAGCAGCCTTATCGTGAACCACGCACCCCAACACTCACCTTGGCCACACCCCAGCCACCCCCTGAGCCCATGCAGATAGGCCGTGCACGCATCTCGCCGGAGGAGCGTCAGCGCCGTAGAAATGAGGGCGCCTGTTTCTACTGTGGCCAGGCCGGCCATGTTGTGTGATCCTGTCCACTAAAAGGCTAGGCCCCCCCGTAGTTCTGGGGATGCAGGGGGGCCCAGCATCTGTTTCTTCCCCGGACCAGCGATCATGCTTCTCCGTAACTCTGACCCACGGCAACCAATCCTATGCCACGTACGCACTAGTGGACTCCGGGGCTGATCAGAATCTAATTTCTTCTTCCATTGTTTCAAACTTCAAGATCCCCCTCACGCCCCTGCGTCAACCCTTTACGGTTCAGGCTCTTGATGGCAGCAGACTCTCCCCCATCACTCATCGCACCAACCCCGTGACCCTGCAGTTTTCAGGCAACCACACTGAAACGATTACCTTCCTAACCGTTCAAAATTCCCATGCACCCATCGTTCTGGGCCTCCCTTGGTTAAGACTACACAACCCGCACATCGACTGGATTAAAAGGAGAGTCCTGGACTGGAGTCCCACCTGCCTCTCTTCATGCTTACGTTCAGCACATATGGGCCGAAGTTCACCCACGCCACAAGAGGAAACTCCCGACCTAACCAAGTTACCCACGGAGTATCATGACCTTCGGCAGGTGTTTAGCAAATCACGGGCCACCTCCCTACCCCCGCATCGCCCCTATGACTGTGCTATCGACCTCCTCCCAGGCACCTCACCACCTAAGGGGTGACTGTACTCCCTCTCCCGCCCCGAGAGAGAGGCAATGGAACAGTATATAAAGGAATCACTTGCAGCTGGGATCATCCGCCCATCCTCTTCACCAGCAGGGGCTGGGTTTTTCTTCGTTGAAAAGAAAGATAAGTCCCTCAGACCCTGTATCGATTATAGGGGGTTGAACGAAATCATGGTTAAGAACCGCTACCCTCTCCCTTTGATGTCGTCGGCCTTCGAACTTCTCCAGGACGCCCGCATCTATACTAAGTTAGATTTAAGGAACGCCTACCACCTTGTCAGGATACGGGAGGGCGACGAATGGAAGACCGCCTTTAACACACCTACCGGCCATTATGAGTACCTAGTGGTCCCATTCGGCCTAACCAACGCGCCGGCAGTATTCCAGGCCCTAATCAATGATGTCCTCAGAGACTTTCTTAATGTTTTCGTCTTCGCTTATCTGGATGATATCCTGATTTTTTCACATTCGGTGAGGGAACACAAGCTCTATGTGCGCCAGGTCCTGCAACGGCTCCTGGAGAATAAGCTCTACATCAAGGCAGAGAAATGTGAATTTCATTGTACCTCCACGTCCTTTCTAGGATACTTCATTTCCCCTGCAGGCATCCAGATGGACCCCACCAAGGTGAAGGCAGTCACGGACTGGCCAGTACCGACCTCAAGACGCGAACTCCAGCGGTTCTTGGGATTCGCAAACTTTTATCGACGTTTTATTCGAAGCTACAGCATGGTGGCGACCCCACTCACGACACTTACGTCCTCCAAGATCCCATTCCGATGGAACCCCCAGGCTGACATAGCCTTCAAGGATCTCAAGTCCCGCTTCACTACGGCACCCATCCTTATTTTTCCCGAACCCTCCCTCCAGTTTATCGTGGAAGTAGACACGTCTGAGACTGGAGTAGGCACCGTCCTGTCCCAGAGATCCACAAAGGACGCTAAAATCCACCCATGCTCCTTCTTCTCCCGCCGACTCATGCCCGCTGAACGCAATTACGGTATTGGGGACCGTGAACTCTTGGCGGTCAAGGTGGCCTTGGAAGAATGGAGACACTGGCTAGAAGGGGCGGACCACCCCTTCCTCGTATGGACCGACCATAAAAACCTGGAGTACTTGAAGACAGCAAAGAGACTTAACTCACGGCAAGCACGATGGTCACTATTTTTCTCCCGTTTCCGACTCACACTGTCATATCACCCTGGCTCCAAGAACATCAAGCCTGATGCCCTCTCCCGACAATTCTCCACCCCTCAGGATTCATCCATGACGGAGGTGATTCTTCCTCCTCACTGCCTGGTAGCAATGCTCCAATTCAACGTGGAACGTCTGGTTCAACAGACCCTCGAACAAGAACCCGGCCCAAGCACCGTTCCACCCAACAAGCTCTTTGTCCCAGCTTCTGTGAGACCACAGGTGCTTGACTGGGACCACAGCTCCAGACTGGCTTGCCACCCTGGCCGCACGTACGCTCTCCCTCCTACACCAACGTTTTTGGTGGTCCACCATGAAAGAGGATGTCAAGAGCCTTGTGGCCTCCTGCGACACCTGTGCCAGAAATAAAACAACCAACCGCTCCCCTGAAGGTCTCCTTAGACCCCTCCCCATCCCTCACCGCCCCTGGTCACACATCTCCATCGACTTCGTCACTGGCCTGCCTCCTTCCCAAAACAACACGTGCATATTAACTATCGTGGACCGCTTCTCCAAGTCGGCGCATTTCATCCCACTATCCAAACTCCCATCGGCCAAGGAAACAGCCGAACTCCTAATTAATCATGTTTTTCGACTTCACGGACTTCCCGTCGACATTGTCTCAGACAGGGGTCCCCAGTTTTCTGCCCAGTTCTGGAAGGCCTTTTGTAACCTTGTCGGCGCCAACCCCAGCCTCTCATCCGGATTTCATCCCCAAACCAACGGTCAAACAGAACGAGTGAACCAAGAGTTGGAGAAATCCTTAAGATGCATGGCCTCGCGGGATCCATCCTCCTGGAGTCGTTTCCTACCATGGGTCGAGTACGCCCACAACTCGCTCCCTACCTCCTCGACAGGCATGTCCCCTTTCCACTGCTGTCTGGGGTATCAACCACCCCTCTTCCCGGTCCAAGAAAAGGAAGTAGAAGTACCCTCAGCCCAAACCTTTGTCCGTCGCTGCAAAAGAACATGGCAACACGCCCGGCAGCAGCTCCTACGCACTGTAAGCACTTTTCAACGCCAGGCAAATCGTCATCGGTCACCAGCTCCCAACTACCGTTTCGGCCAAAGGGTCATGCTGTCTACGCGGGACCTCCCACTCAAGACCACGTCCAGGAAGCTCTCACCAAGGTTCATTGGACCCTGCCCCATCAACCGAATTATAAACCCATGCTCTGTCCGTCTTGCTCTACCCCTCTCCATGCGCCGGATCAACCCCACTGTAAGTGCCATATCGCACTTGTTATGAATTTGTTGTTGTGTTTATTTTATTTTATTTTATTTGCTGTTATTTCATTTATTCTACCTTGTTCTATTCATTAGTAAAGCATTAAGCATTAAGTTTGTTACATAAGCCATAAGCTTTATATATTTCTTAGTCATGCATCATAAGTTGACAATCGTAAGTTGGTCTGTGATGTCATTCTACTATTACATGCATTTGTGTGACTGTCATATGCTAGTAAGCTCAGTATAGATTTGGAAGGCTACGGAAACACAAGCTTTAGACCGTCAGCTAGTGAGAGCTCCCGGTAAGCTAGAAATGTAAAATACAGCAACGAGGTTGTTGTAACCATAAGCTAACGTAAGCTGGGAATGTAAGAAACAACAAGAATGTTGTTAGATACCCAAGCCAAGATTGTAATCTACAAGATACAGCAAATAGGTTGTTGTAAAACTCAGAGATTTGCAAGATGCAGCAACTGGTGTCTGTAATAACAGTGGATTTACTCAAGTATGAAGAGTTGATTATTTGATGCTGACAAATAAACGACAAAAGACAAAGAGATCGGACTTCTGTCATGTGAGTGAAACTTTAAGACATTAGCTACGCGTCAAAACTAGTGAAATAAGCCAACCGCATCTATATAAAGCCTAAAGCTTTTCCGCTGTTTGAACGAAAACAAGTGAACGCTGAAATGGAAAGTGAAAGAGAATAGCCGTCGAACTTCACCATGCCGAACAACGAGGACAACGCTCCGAGCACTTGGCTGGGGAGCCTAACGGCGCTCCACGAGATGAACAGAAAGAACCTCAACGAGGCGCTGGATGCAAGAAAAGGCAAGCGAATTCGACTGAATGTAACGTCTACTGCATTAAAGACACCCATGAACTATGCACGTAAGTTAGACATTCTTGAAACTGAGTACAGACCCAAATACGGGAAGCTGAGAGAGAGCTTCATGAGAAGTAACGTTGATGTGCTTGTGTACACTCATAAAGACGAACACAAACGCGATCAGGTCGCTTGCGGCGCACCTGAGGCTCAAGGCCGCATAGAATTCATATCTACGGTGGGTCGCTGGAAAGCGGACACCAAGGACACTAAGAGCCACTCTGTGTCGTCGCGAATACGCGAAGATGTCTCGCCGGGCGTCAGCGTGTCACTGATAACGGCACCATCCAAAAGGTCTGTAACTTCTACATCATCCTCAGCCCGAATAAAGAAAGCGGAAGCCAACAGAGCAGCCTTGTTGATTAAAGTGGCAGCCTTAGCAGAACGGCGGGCGTTAGAACAGAAGGAAGCACAATTAAAGGCTGAGGAAGAGCAACTGAAAACACGATTAAAGAATAAAGAAGCAGAACTAAAGGCTGATAAAGAAAAGTTGGAATTAGAAACTGCGCTAGCAATTGTCGACGCTGAATTACAGGCTTATCAGGGTTGTAAAAAACGACAGCCTGCATCAAAGAGCGGAGTCATCGAGCCGAGCTGCACACGCTCGAGCAGCCCGCCTTGGACGGGCCACAAACCTGAATATGACAGCCGCCGAAAGCCGGTAAAAGAGAGCACCTTCAACGAACCAAGTGGCGCACGCGCTCCCAAACTGGAATACAACGAACTTTACGAGAGCAGCGCATCGATAGAAAACCTCGGACTGCCATCACGTTTCAAGACAGCCCATCCAAGTGTACCAGTAAGTTTTGAACCAAAATTGAAAAGTACTTTAAATGAACGGTCTACCCAAGACAATAAATACACCCGCCATGACATTGATACTTTAGAATCACAGAGCATGATGCAACAGCAGGCTGACATCACAGCAATGCTCATGAAATGCCAACGGCAATCCTTTTTACCTCAGCGCAATGTTCCTGTGTTTCATGGTGACCCTCTTGAGTTTACGTCCTTCATGAAAGCATTTAAACATGTTATTGTTGACAAAACCGATAGTGATGCTGATAAGCTGTTTTATCTTGAGCAGTTCACTAAGGGAGAGGCTAGAGACCTCGTTATGAGCTGTCAGCTTATGCCAGATCAGTGTGGTTATGCAGAGGCAATGAGTCTGTTGCAGGATAGATTTGGAAATAAACGTCAAGATTCCAAACACGACAGCCGATCGCCCAAGAGCAAGAGCGCACTCATTGAATCAAGCAGCGCGCGTCCGAGCAGCGGTTGCCGGACCTGCGCGGACTATCAACTTTCCAACTCAACATGCAACAGCCGAGCGGAGCCTGCGAACGAGAGCGCACTCATTGAATCGAGCAGCGCGCGCCCGAGCAGCGCGCACATTCAACTTTCCAACTCAACATGCAACAGCCGAGCGCAGCCTGCGAACGAGAGCGCTGTCACTGAATCGAGCAACGCGCACCTGAGCAGCGCGCACTCTACGGACCTGGACGCCGCAATCAGCGACGGAAAACCCTGTTATACATCCCTTCAAGCACCCAAACAAACGGGCCAAGGAAAACCCAGGGTCAGCATCGCAACCGAGGACAGACAGGTTGGTAAAATTCACAAAGACTTGATTACAATGAAGAGTGCCGGTACATTACCTGTCAGCGCCTTCACTAAACCGTGCGCACATTGCAAAGGGGAGCATATCTTAGACGATTGCTTCCAATTTAATGATAAGACACACAAAGACAAAGTAGAATTCCTAAAAAGAAACGGATTCTGTTTCGGATGTTTAAGAAAGGGTAATTTGTGGAAAGACTGTACCAAAAAAATTACATGTTCATTGTGTTCAAAGCCACATCCGCGCATGTTACACAGCGCAATGCAAGACACGGCGCAGCCAGTTACACGCGCTGACGAGAACGAAACCGAAAGTGACACAAAAAATACACCACCGGCAGAGAGTCACGAATCAAATGCGCTCACTGGGGCTGGAGGTAATTGCATCCTCCCCATTGTGCCCGTTAAAATAAAGTCCAAGAAAAAGGACACAATAGTAGAAGCCATGTACTATCACGTGAAAGTCCCCGAGGAGGACACAGATCTGCTGCGCTTCATGTGGTGGCCGAATGGAGATGTGAACCAAAACTTATTTGAAAATGAAATGGTAGTTCATCTGTTCGGTGCAAAATCGTCGCCTAGTGTTGCTAACTTCACCCTCAGAAAGACAGCAGAAGAAAACCGCAGCAATGCATCTGCTGTGGCAGTTAACACAGTGCTTAAAAACTTTCATGTAGACGACTGCCTGAAATCTGTTTCGAGTCATGACCAAGCAGTCGCCCTATACAATGATCTCACAAGTCTCTGTACAAGCGGAGGGTCTAACCTCACTAAATGGGCAAGCAATAGCCGTGCCCTACTGACTGTCATTCCCGAGAGTGAAAGGATCAAAGACATGAGAGACTTAGACTTGAGTAAAGATGCACTGCCCATTGAGAGAGCTCTGGGGGTGCTGTGGTGCATTGATTCAGACATGTTCAAGTTTAAGATTAGCTTAAAGGAACGACCTGTGACAAGAAGAGGAATTCTGTCAATCACTAGCTCAACATACGACCCGTTAGGCTTTCTCCCACCTGCCATACTGCCAGCTACAATCCCAATGCAACAGCTATGTAAAGAAAAACTTGCCTGGGATGATGACATTCCCGAGCAGTTTGCAACGGCATGGAAAACCTGGCTGAAAGAGCTGCACAGACTGCACAGAATGTCCGAGTTCAGCATAGCAAGGTCCATAAAACCAGCCGACTTCGGAGTTACAGCTACAGCACAACTCCATCACTTCTCGGATGCAAGTGAAATGGGATACGGAGCTGTCTCATACCTCAGGTTAGTAAACGCTAATGGACTTACACATTGTGCATTCATGATGGGGAATTCCCGTGTAGCACACCTGAAACAAACCACCATTCCACGAATGGAACTGACTGCGGCAGTGGTCGCTGTAAAAAATGACAAAATGCTGAAAGAACAGCTAGAATTGAAATTGCTGGACTCTATGTTTTGGACTGACAGTACAGCTGTTTTGAGATACATTGATAACGAAACACTTCGTTTTAAAACCTTCGTGGCCAGCAGAATCGCCATTATAAGAGAGTCAACCAAGTCACAGCAATGGAGGTACGTTAATACCTCACAAAATCCAGCTGATTCTGCCTCCAGGGGGGCATCCTGTGAAAAGTTCATGAAAAATGTCAACTGGATCCAAGGTCCCTCCCTCCTCAAAGAAGCAGGAAACGAAATCATTAAGTTCACTCAAAGACAAAATTTTAAGGAAGAACTTCTCATGTTGCAAAAGGGTAAAGCAGCAGCAGAATTCAAACAGGGAATTCGCACACAGCAAAAACAAAAGGCATCTGTGAAGAGAAACAGCTGCTCGCCTAAAATGGAACCTCTGACACCAAACCACCTGCTGCTGCTGAAAAAACAGCCAAACCTGCCACCTGGATTTGTCATCTATGCACGTCGCTGGGAGAAGCAGATCCAGCATCGATCAGACCTGCTCTGGAAGCGATGGGTACGTGAATACTTGCCCTTGCTCCAGGGGCGGCAAAAGTGGTTTCAAAACAAAAAAAATCTTTCGATTGGAGACATAGTTTTAATAACTGATGAGTCATCTCCAAGAAATTCATGGGTCATGAGAAGAATCACGAAAGTGTTCCCCAACAAAGGGGGACTGGTGAAAAGTGTGTTAGTTAAAACCAAGACCAACACTCTGGAAAGACCCATCGACAAGCTGTGTTTCACATGTGAAATGGACTGTTAAATGTGTGGTAATATGTTATGAAATTTGATATGCAAATGTAAACACCTGAGATAAATATTACACACTTAAAAGATTTAAAACGTTTTAGAAGGTTAAGAATGTTTGATTTCATTGCTTTATCAAAAAAAAAAAAAAAAAAAAACACAAAATTGTAATTGTCAGTCTCCATGCCTGTCAATTAGGGGCTGGAATGTAAGTGCCACTTGTTATGAATTTGTTGTTGTATTTATTTTATTTTATTTTATTTGCTGTTATTTCATTTATTCTACCTTGTTCTATTCATTAGTAAAGCATTAAGCATTAAGTTTGTTACATAAGCCATAAGCTTTATATATTTCTTAGTCATGCATCATAAGTTGACAATCGTAAGTTGGTCTGTGATGTCATTCTACTATTATATGCATTTGTGTGACTGTCATATGCTAGAAAGCTCAGTATAGATTTGGAAGGCTACGGAAACACAAGCTTTAGACCGTCAGCTAATGAGAGCTCCCGGTAAGCTAGAAATGTAAAATACAGCAACGAGGTTGTTGTAACCGTAAGCTAACGTAAGCTGGGAATGTAAGAAACAACAAGAGTGTTGTTAGATACCCAAGCCAAGATTGTAATCTACAAGATACAGCAAACAGGTTGTTGTAAAACTCAGAGATTTGCAAGATGCAGCAACTGGTGTCTGTAATAACAGTGGATTTACTCAAGTATGAAGTGTTGATTCTTTGATGCTGACAAATAAACGACAAAAGACAAAGAGATCGGACTTCTGTCATGTGAGTGAAACTTTAAGACATTAGCTACGCGTCAAAACTAGTGAAATAAGCCAACCGCATCTACACCCACATTTCACGTTTCCCAGATTCGTCGTTTAGTCTCCTGTCCATTGTCCACCCCCCCCCCCCCAGGCCCCCCCCCACCCCCCCGACTCATTGATGGGGGAGAAGCCTTCACAGTTCACAAGCTCCTCAAGTCTTGCCGCCGGGGGCGGCGCCTCCAGTACTTAGTAGACTGGGAAGGCTATGGCCCTGAAGAGAGGAGTTGGGTACCCGCCAGGTTTATCCTAGACCGTTCTCTGATCTCTGATTTCCACAGACTTCACCCCGAAGCACCTGCAAGAACGCCTGGAGGCGTTCATAGAGGGGAGGGTACTGTCACGACACGCCAAGCCACAGCCCCATCATGATCCATGTTTGTCAACCACTCTCGCATCGCACCGCCCCCCCTCTCCTCCCTGTACACCTGGACGCTATCAGTAATCAGCCTTGTTACCTACTTAAACCACGCCCTGACACTGCCACGTCGCCAGATTATTGTGTGCCTCACTAGCCCAATATTCCAGCGATTTTTCCTCATTGTTTATTGGATCTCGACCACGCTTTGTTTTCCCCGACCACGATTTCGTCTCTCGTCTTTTGGATACTATACTTTGGATATTTCATGTTGCCGACCTCTTACCTGTTTTCGACTACGAGCTTGGATCACGGACTTCCTCTCGTCTCTCCGGCTTCGACCTCTGCCTGCTTCACGACAACGATTAGCCCTCGCGGCTCGCTGAGCTCTCTCCCCCTCCATCCACACCGGCATCCCATCACGGAGCTCTCCCTCTGCATGCGCTCGCCCTGCGCACCGCCACAGAACAAGCTCACGCTGCACGCGCCGGCATTGATCCCAGCTGGTGTCTCTCACTCGCGCCGGCTGGCGCACTTCCGTGTTTGCGCAACGCTTGTGTCACACGCATCGCCCCCCCCCCCCCACCTTGACACATTCACGAGCTGGTACTCCGTGTTTCCGCATTTCGGCGAAGCCTCCTGCCTGCATAGAGTATTTTGCAACGCGGAATTTAATCACTGCCCTGCCTGCTTCACTGTTCACAAGCACCACTGCCTCCCGCTCACCCTGTCTGCACTTGGATCCATCACGCCCCCTAGCGACCCCTGACAATATCGTACTTGTTATGAATTTGTTGTTGTGTTTATTTTATTTTATTTTATTTGTTGTTATTTCATTTATTCTACCTTGTTCTATTCATTAGTAAAGCATTAAGCATTAAGTTTGTTACATAAGCCATAAGCTTTGAATTTCTTAGTCATGCATCCATTTTGACAATTGTAGGTTGGTCTGTGATGTCATTCCACTATTACATGCATTTGTATGACTGTCATATGAAAGAGAGTTCAGTTTAGATGCGGAAGGCTACAGAAACACAAGCTTTTGACCGTCAGCTAACGTGAGCTCCGGTAAGCTGGGAATGTAAGATACAACAACTAGGTTGTTGTAACTGTAAGCTCCCGTAATTAGAGATATACAACAAGTGTGTTGTTATATATGTAAGCTAAGACTGTAATTTATAAGATACAGCAAATAGGTTGTTGTAAAAGTCAGAGATTTGCAAGATGCAGCAACTGGTGTCTGTAATCACAGTGGATTTACTCAAGATGACTGTATGAAGTGTTGATTCTTTCATGCTGACAAAATAAACTACAAGAGACAAAGAGATCGGACTTCTGTTGTGTGAGTGAAACTTTAAACAAGAGCTACGCTTCAAAACTGGTGAAATAATATGACTGCATCTACATAAAGTGAAAAGCTTTCCGCTGTTTGAACGAAAACAAGTGAACGCTGAAAGAGAAAGTAAAAGAGAATAGAGCGCCTTGAACTTCACCACGCCGAACAACGAGGACAACGAGCACTTGGCTGGGGAGCCTAACGGCGCTCTATGAGATGAACAGAAAGAATCTCAACGAGGCGCTGGATGCAAGAAAAGGCAAGCAAATTCAACGGAATGCAATGTCTACTGCATTAAAGACACCTATGAACTATGCACGTAAGTTAGACATCGTTGAAACTGAGTACAGAGCCGAATACGGGAAGCTGAGAGAGGACTTCATGAGAAGTAACGTTGATGTGCTTGTGTACACGCATAAAGACGAACACAAACGCGATCAGGTCACCTGCGGCGCACCTGAGGCTCAAGGCCGCACAGAATTCATAGCTAAGGTGGGTCGCTGGATAGCGGACACCAAGGACACTAAGGGCCACTCTGTGACATCGCGAACACGCGAAGATGTCTCGCCGGGCGACAGCGTGTCACAGATAACGGCAGCATCCAAAAGGTCTGTAACTTCTACATCATCCTCAGCCCGACTGAAGAAAGAAGAAGCCGGCAGAGCAGTTCTGCTGGCAAAAGCAGCAACCCTGGACGAACGTCTCGCGTTAGAAATGGAGGAAGCACAACTAAAGGCACGACTAGAAATCGAGGAAGCACAACTAAAAGCACAACTAAAGGCACGACTAGAAATCGAGGAAGCACAACTAAAAGCAAAAAGAGAAAGGCTGGGAACCAAAACGGCGCTCGCTATGCATGATGCCAAATTAAGAGTGCTTCAACGTCAAGATCGCAAATACGACAGCCGATCGCCCAAGAGCAAGAGCGCACTCATTGAATCGAGCAGCGCGTGCCCGAGCAGCGCGCACTCTCAACTTTCCAACTCAACATGCAACAGCCGAGCGCAGCCTGCGAACGAGAGCGGAGTCACTGAATCGAGCAACGCGCACCAAAGCTGCGCGCACTCTACAGACCTGGACGCCGCAACCAGCGACAGAAAACCTAGTCACACATCCCTTCAAGGACCCAAACAAAAGGGCCAAGGAAAACCCAGGGTCAGCGTCGCAACCGAGGACAGACAGGTTGGTAAACTTCACAAAGACTCGATTACAATGAAGAATGCCGGTACATTACCTGTCAGCGCCTTCATTAAACCGTGCGCACATTGCAAAGGGGAGCATATCTTAGATGACTACTTCCAATTTAATGATAAGTTATACAAAGACATAGTAGAATTCTTAAAAAGAAACGGATTCTGTTTCGGATGTTTAACAAAGGGTCATTTATGGAAAGACTGTACCAGAAAAATTACATGTTCATTGTGTTCAAAGCCACATCCACGCATGCTACACATAGCAGTGCAAGATACAGCGCAGTCAGTTACGAGCGCCCACAGAAACGAAACTGAAGGTGACACAACAAATACAACACCTGCAGCGAGTAAAGAATCAAATGACCTCACTGGGGCTGGAGGTAATTGCATCCTCCCCATTGTACCCGTTAAAATAAAGTCCAAGAAAAAGGACACAATAGTAGAAGCCATGTACTATCACGTGAAAGTCCCCGAGAAGGACACAGATTTGCTGCGCTTCCTATGGTGGCCGAACGGAGATGTGAACCAAAACTTATTTGAAAAAAAAATGGTAGTTCATCTGTTCGGTGCAAAATCGTCGAATAGCGTTGCTAACCTCACCCTCAGAAAGACAGCAGAAGAAAACCGCAGCAATGCATCTGCTGTGGCAGTTAATACAGTGTTTAAAAACTTTTATGTAGACGACTGCCTGAAATCTGTTTCGAGTCATGACCAAGCAGTCGCCCTATATTCAATTCAATTCAATTCAATTCAATTCAATTTTATTTATATAGCGCTTTTAACAATGGTCATTGTCTCAAAGCAGCTTCACAAAAATTAAAGAAATTTAACAAAAAAAAAAAAAAAATAATGATATATATATATATATATATATATATATATATATATATATATAAATATAGAATAATTATATATAAAATAATAAATAAATAAAATTATAATAGAAAATAAATAAATAAAAACAAATAATAATAATTATAGAAAAGAAAATAATTGGAAGTGTGGACGTGTGAGAAAAATGTGCAGATAATAATGAGACGAATGAATGAAATTTCTCTGATGAGCAAGCCAAGGGTGATGGCGACGGTGGCAAGGAAAAACTCCCTGAGATGGCAATAGGAAGAAACCTTGAGAGGAACCAGACTCAACAGGGAACCCATCCTCATTTGGGCGATAACAGATAGAAATGATATAACATCTTGTGTGTTGTGCAGGTGAAAATTCAATATGACAGAAATTATTTAAATTGACATGAAGACCAGTTCAACATAGGGACGAGACAGTAGGTGCAGAGGGCAGATGAGGTCTGGATCACTGGAAGCACAGGAGCAGCATGTGTAGCTCCAACCATCATAAAGCTGAATCCAGCTGGAGCTGGTCCTTCTCTGGATGCCTCAGGAACCTCGCAGGGTCGGCCTTTGTCTACTGAAGCTGGCAAAATCTCCCGATGCCTCGGGATGGGTAGAGAAATACAGAACAGATGGGGAGAATTAGCGTAGTTGCCATTCGGTATAGGTGTACTGGAGTATGAGTACTGGGATGAGTTATGTGTATGCCAGATTAAAAAGATGCGTCTTGAGTCTACTTTTGAACTGAGAAACCGTGTCTGCTCCCCGAACACTGTCTGGAAGGCTATTCCAAAGCTTTGGAGCTAAATATGAAAAAGCCCTACCCCCTTTTGTAGATTTTGAAATTCTGGGAACTACCAGAAGTCCGGAGCTTTGTGATCTTAAGGCGCATGGTGGATTGTAGCGTATCAGAAGACTGGTTAGGTATGTGGGAGCTAAACCATTTAAGGCTTTGTATGTAAGTAATACTATTTTGTAATTTATTCTAAACTGAACAGGTAGCCAGTGCAGGAATGATAATATTGGGGTTATATGATCATATTTTCTGGATCTAGTGAGAACCCTGGCAGCTGCATTTTGGATTAACTGAAGCTTGTTTATTGAGGATGCAGGACAACCACCTAGTAATGCATTACAATAGTCCAGTCTGGAGGTCATGAATGCATGAACTAGTTTTTCTGCATCAGATACGGATAAGATGTTGCTAAGTTTAGCAATATTTCGAAGATGGAAAAAGGCTGTTTTTGTGATATTTGAAATGTGATTTTCAAAAGACAAGTTACTGTCTAATATTACTCCCAGATCTTTTACTGCTGAGCTGGTAATAACAGTACATCCTTCTAAGCGCAAGCTGAATTTTGAAAGCTGTTGTGTGCTGGTTTTTGGGCCAATAAATAATATCTCTGTCTTATCTGAATTTAATAAAAGAAAGTTATTGGTCATCCAATCTTTTATGTCCTGGACACACTCAGTTAATCTAGACAACTTAGGTATTTCGTCTGGTTTAGTTGAGATATATAATTGGGTATCATCAGCATAACAATGGAAACTAATCCCATGTCTTCTAATGATGTTACCCAAGGGAAGCATGTATATTGAGAACAACAGAGGTCCTAAAACTGACCCTTGTGGGACCCCATATTTCACTGGCATTATACCAGACGGTTCTCCATTTAGATCTACAAAATGGTAGCGATCAGACAGGTAAGATCTAAACCATTTTAATGCCTGTCCCTGAATACCTATATAATTTTGTAAGCGATCTATGAGAATATTATGATCTATAGTGTCGAATGCAGCACTAAGATCAAGCAGGACTAGCAATGAGATGCAGCCTTGGTCTGAAGCTAAAAACAAGTCATTTGTAATCTTAACTAGTGCAGTTTCTGTGCTATGATGGGGCCTGAAACCTGACTGAAATTCTTCAAGGATGTTGTTATCCTGCAAGAATGTGCAAATTTGAGCTGATACTACTTTTTCTAGTATTTTTGATATGAACGGGAGGTTTGAAATCGGTCTGTAATTTTTTATTTCATTCGCGTCCAAATTAGATTTTTTAAGAAGCGGCTTAATAACTGCTAACTTGAAAGGTTTAGGGACGTGACCTAGATGTAATGAAGAATTAATAATGTTTAGGAGTGGCTCTCCAACCGTAAGCATCACTTCTTTTAAAAATCTGGTTGGGATTGGGTCTAACAGGCACGTTGTTGATTTAGCCGAGGTGATGAGTTTATACAGCTCTTCCTGTCCTATACCTGTAAAGCAGTGAAAATCTAAATGTGAAGCTATAGGCTGAACTGGATCGTGAGATACTATTAGAGGTTGAACCTCCGTTATTTTCTTCCTGATATTATTGATTTTTTCATTAAAGAAGTCCATAAAGTCTTCACTTCTAAACTGTGATGGGATACTCTCTGCGGGCATCTTAGGTTTTGTTAGGCGAGCCACTGTACTAAATAAGAACCTGGGATTGTTTTGGTTTCTTGCTATCAGTTGGCTAAGATGCTCGGTCCTAGCAGTTTTTAGAGCCTGTCTATAGCTGCACATACTGTCTTTATATGCAATTCGAAAGACTTCTAATTTAGTTTTCCTCCATTTTCGCTCGAGGTTACGGGTTGCTCTCTTTAGGGCGCGAGTATGACTGTTGTACCACGGTGCCAATGTTTTATCTCTGACTTTTTTTAATCTGATGGGAGCAACAGTGTCTAATGTACTGGTAAAAATAGTGCCCATGCTGCTAGTCACTTCATCTAGATCATCTGCATTTAGGGGTCTGATAAGAAATTGGGACAGATCCGGCAGATTACTTGTGAATCTGTCTTTAGTCGTGGGATTCATATTTCTAACAGATTGATAACGTGGGGAGACACAGCTAATCTGTTCTACGGGTAGAGTATATGTCAGGAGATGATGATCTGTGATATCATCACTTTGAGGTATGATCTCTATATTAGAGACATCTATACCATGGGATATAATTAAATCTAGCGTATGATTAAAGCGGTGAGTTGCTCCAATTATATTTTGCTTAACCCCAAAGGAATTTAGTAAATCCATAAATGTGAGTGCTAAAGTGTTGTTAGCATCATCTACATGAATGTTAAAGTCTCCTACTATCAATACTTTGTCAGAGTTAACCAATAGGTCTGATAGCAGATGTCCAAATTCTTTAAGAAAATCGCCATATGGCCCCGGGGGTCTGTACACGGTGGCCAGGGTAAAATATAGCAAGGGTTTATTACGTATTTCATTTAGTGCAACATTAATGATAAGCACTTCAAATGAATTAAACCTGGGCCTTATTTTCTGGGTAACAGTGAGTACATCATTGTAGATAGTGGCGACACCACCACCGCGACCAATTAGACGGGGCTCGTGCTTATAGAAATATCCTGACGGAGTAGACTCATTCAGACCAAAATATTCATTTGGTTTAAGCCAGGTTTCAGTGAGACAGAGTGCGTCAAGGCAATAATCTGAGATAATTTCATTAACAATAAGTGCTTTAGGCGCAAGGGATCTAATGTTGAGTAGTCCAAACTTTAGAGGTGGATTTTGACTACTTATTTTGCCTTTTTCTGGTTTTATGGTTATCAGATTGTTTCGGGCAAATTTAACAAATTTATTCTTTTTTCTCAGTATTCGGGGAACAGACACAGTTTCTATAGGACAAGCTATGTGTGTGCGTCTATCACTACGGTGAGTTGTGATGTGTCTAATATGTTTGGAATCTACAGTATGACTTACCGCCAGTCAGATGGTTCGTAGTGTTCTGGAGATGTTGTCAGAGAGGACCGCTGCTCCAGCTCTGCTAGGGTGTAGGCCATCGGTGTGATAGAGCCTAGGACGCTCCCAGAAAACATTCCAGTTATCAACAAAGCGTAATTTCTGTTGTTGACACCAAGATTGTAACCATTCATTAAAAGCAAATAATCTACTGAACTTCTCGATTCCTCGCTGAAATGTGGGAAGCGGTCCAGATACGATGATCCTATACAAAGATCTCACAAGTCTCTGTGCAAGCGGAGGGTTTAACCTCACTAAATGGGCAAGCAACAGCCGTGCCCTACTGACTGTCATTCCCGAGAGCGAAAGGATCAAAGACATGAGAGACTTAGACTTGAGTGAGGATGCACTCCCGGTTGAGAGAGCTCTGTGGGTGCTGTGGTGCATTAACTCAGACATGTTCAAGTTCAAAATTAGTTTAAAGGAACGACATGTGACAAGACGAGGAATCCTGTCAATCACCAGTTCGATTTATGACCCCTTAGGTTTCTCGCGCCTGTCATACTGCCAGCCAAAACTCTAATGCAACAGTTATAAGTTAGAAGTCACTTAGGGACTTTGAGTTAAAGTCGAACATAAAACCAAACATTTCAACATTTAAATTGTTCTATTGGTCTGAATGTGACTCATAGTAACATTTAAAAATATTAGCACACAAAGTCTTTAATATATTTTACTTACACAAGAAGAAATTGTGAGTTTTTAACTGATAACTGAAGGTAATGTACTGCACAAATGAATGGAACTGAAACTGTGTGTGTGTGTGTGTGTGTGTGATGTCAGCATGTTATAACTGGTCACACTGCATTTTAAGAACTCTCGGGTAAGAAACACTAGCGCTTTATTCTTACACACATTGTTCGGTATTTAGTTAATAGTGGAGTTGACTATTTATCTTGTAATGTATTGATGACTTAAATTGATGACTGTGTCTCTCTCTCTCTCTCTCTCTCTCTCTCTCTCACACACACACACACACACACACACACACACACACACACACACACACACACACACACACACACACACAGAGTCACAGTAAATGTGTATTATGCTTTAGATCTGGTGTCTGGAGTAAAATGTTTAAATGAACTCTTTGTATTTAAACAAAATGTTTATATTTTTACTTTTGTTTCTGATCTAAACTAAATTAAATGTTATTTTAATGAGAATTTTTTTTTGTCAAATCTACATTTGTGTTAAAACTGAAATATTTGATTGTACACATTTTTTGGACTTGAGTTTAGATCCTTGACTTTACTTGAGAAGGTCTACACACATATATATATAAATACAATTTAATCTTTGTTTGCAAGTAATGAATTCATAGTTATAAATGTCTATAAGCAGAAACATAACTCATACAGTATGTGGTTTAACACCTCCTCCTCCTACAGACTGGTCTATATGTGAAGGTTTACAGCCTGACTGATCCTGTTTTAGATGTGAAAATCTAACGGGTTAAAATTATCTAACAGAGGAAACAAACAAGAGCATTTTACAACATGCAGTAATTTCATTAATCGTTTCTTACTTTAGTGACAAACTTTCTTCAAACATCTAATGTAAAATAAAATGTAACAAAGTCTAAAGAAAGAAATCTATTGTAATGAATAAGTTACAGTGGAACTTCCGATGGTGAGTAACCTGGTTTGTGAGCGTTCCACAAGACAAGCAAGTCTTGATTTACGAGTGCCACATATCATCGAGCATCAAGTGGCTGGCATGCGCTTCTTTTAAAGGCGAGAGTCACGCGATCACAACTAAGCCAATGGTTTTTCTCTTTCTCTTTCTCTGTCTCAGTGCACGTCGTCACTCACATAGTCAATGCGCACATGTACTGTTTACTATAACACTGTGTGCATGTGGAGCATCTTTTATTTTAGTGTTTGTGTAGGATGACTTTCACACACACACACATTTACCGAATAGAGACTCACCCATTTTTGCTTGTGAGGGTAAGTCTCTATTCGATAAACTGTGTGTGTGTGTGTGTGTGTGTGTGAGAGAGAGAGAGAGAGAGAGAGAGAGAGAGAGTCATCCTACACAGCAGTCCCATCCCCCCCCTTCTTTCCCCTTCCTCCTCTCATCTCACACCAGCCACGATTATTTTTAAAGGTATACTGCAGATTAATTTGTTTAATTTTTACTTCATATTTTGTATTCAATGTTTTCTTATCGTGTTGTGGAACAAATCGTCTGAGTTTCCATTATTTCTTTTGGGGGAAATGATGCTCACAATCCAAGGTTCCACTGTATTTTGTAAATTAATGTTTAAACCGTGTTGCAAAAATACAGTTAAACTAGTTTCAGAAACATTTTTTATGAAAGAAAAAGCAATAAAACTGACTGAGATTTTTTTCACAAGACAATTAAAAAAAGGACAAATATTATGTCCACATTGTTTGGGTGATATCAGTGTGATTTTCTTTTCCTTAAATTTTGCAGAACACTAAAACTCCACCTTATACAGTTTTGTCACAGCTGATAACGAGTTGAGTTTATAGTTTAGTTTTTGTGGCAGTGTAAATATATATGTAATAGTGGATTTTAAATCTCCTGTTTAATCTACATTCATAAATTATATTCTACACAAATCAAGCTGCAGTATGATGTAACGTTTGTACTGATTGTTGTGTATTGTTTGTATGATCTGTACTTTGCTGTCTCGCTGAAAGTGTTTCTCATTAATATTCTCTTCTCCAGGTGACCAGAGACATGAAATCTGTGGAGAAACTCCTTATTGTATTTTCTCTGGTTCAAGGTTTGTGTAGAATGTTAATGTTAATGTGGCAGTGTATGATTAGTGTAACACAGATTCATATTGTGTGTTTGTGTTACTGTAGTGTAGTTGTGTGTTATGTTGAATTTGTGTTTCACTGTCAGCGTGTGTGTGTTTTTGTATCAACTTATATTACAGTGTACCTTGTTAGTGAAGGTTTTTTTTTCCCCCTGTGTGTGTGTGTGTGTGTGTGTGTAGCTGTTTTGTGCAGTAAATTCTCCATCAGTCTACCAGAGAGTGTAGAAGCTCTGAGAGGACTCTGTGTCCTCATACCCTGCAGATTTAAAATTAATGAACTCTATGATGCAGAGCTCCAGGGAGATCCTGCAGGAATCTGGTTAAAAGACGGCACTGATGTTATGAAAAACAGAGTCTTTAACTCTAAAGTAACTGAGGAGAACAGGATTAAAGGTGAAATTATAGGAGACCTCCGCATGAAGAACTGCACCACCGTCTTCTACAACATCAGTCAGAGTGACAGAGGAGTTTATTACTTTAGAATACATTCAGGAAGCCTGAAACACACTTATAAATCTACATCAGTATCTGTAGGAGTGCGAGGTGAGAGCTGCAGCAGTGTGTGTGTACAGTGTAACTGTAATTACACTAATGATCCACTGGAACAGATTTAAAACTCATCTCTAATGTGGTACTGTGTGTTTATCTCAGACTCTCCAATCAGCCCCTCAGTAAGACTGTATAAGGAGGTTCAGGAGGAGGTGGAGGACCAGAATGAGGTGATGGAGGGAACTTCAGTGAGGATCATCTGCTCTGCTCCATCTCCTCCATGTCTCTTAAAGCCTCCCACGTTTACATGGAACTTCCTGCCTGAGGAGAGAAGACAGGAGCAGAACCACAACACCACCTTCAGCTCCTCTCAGCTGAACTTCAACGCTACTCAACTGCATCATGGACAGGATTTCACCTGCACTGCCACCTACTGGCTCCAGAACGAGAACATATCAGTACAGAGCTCTGTTACACTCCATGTTCTGTGTAAGTGCTGATTAATCACTAACTACACTTTTAATGATTCATGTCTCCTAAATCCTGTTCTTCCTCCTTCAGATGGTCCTAGAGACACATCAGTATCACCATCTCCATCTGCTTCAGTGGTTTTGGGCAGTTCAGTGTCTCTGAGTTGCAGCAGTGATGGAAACCCAGCAGTGCTGAACTACACCTGGTACAGAGAGAACGGAGAGCAGATAGGAACCGGAAACCATCTCACCATCAACACCACTGATTCTACACAAAGTGGTTTATACTACTGTAGAGCTCAAAACCAGCACGGAGATCACAACTCATCTGTCTACCTGGATGTGCAGTGTGAGTATTTATGGAATTAAAATTAAGAGACGTTTTAGAACTTTAATCACCTGATTCCACCTGACAACCCGCTCATTCTAGGTGTGAACATTTCCTGGGATATTCTACTCTTCTTAGCTACACTCAGTTTAGTTAAAACTTTAAAACTTAAAAAAAGTTTAATGATTAATATTAAAAATAATTAACATTAAATTAAATGATTATTATTTTTCATTCAAATGAAATTTGTCATATACACAGTCATAGAGTATGATATGCAGTGAAATGCTTATATGATCACTCACATTGAAGATGGCCTAAAAACTAGACATAGAGTTTTGAAATAAGGAATATAAAGCATGAAATATGAGAAAAAGATCTAGAAATATATAAAAATATAAAAAATGTTTAGCTATAAAATTTTATAATAAATACAATAAAAAGAATTGAATTAAAATGGAATTGTACATTGAAAACCATGTTCAGTCATGAGCAAAACAATTTGCAGAATAATGTTGATAATGTAATGAAAAGTTCCATTGTGTGGAAAATTAATTGTGATTTAGAGTCTGTATAGCCTCCTCAGTCTCTCTGTGTTGGCCTTTTGGGTGGCTGTGGTTCTTCCTGGCCTCCTGGCACTGCTTGCTGTAGATTTTTATTTTTTAACACCATAATCAGGACAGAATCATAATACAAAAATTGTTTATATCTGTGGCTGATTGGCTGAAAAACGCTCACAGCCAATCAAAATGAATACCAGACAATTCTGGTCATTGGCAGATTGACCGGTTCATCTCTATTAGTAGATTAGCAGCAGTAATTCTGGTAAGAGATGAATGCATTACATGTTTTTATATGAATTCTGCTTTACATGCCTACTTTCAGCCTGCTGCGTTCGCTTTGGATTATAAAGGCTACATTATTGTATTTTGTTAAGTAATGAGACAGGTGATATTTACAGTATTTGTCCAAACTTTCAGGAAATGCATAAACTTAAACATATTAACTGATGAACAAAGACTATGTTTATAGTAAAAACATTATAAAGAATGTCTGAAATTTTCCTGCAGAGACAGAAGTGTAGCAGCTCTTCCTATCTGGAAGATACAGTACCTCCCATCTGATTTTCTTTCTTTTTTTTTATTTAGGAGAATTAATGCAGCACTAATTTTGATTTGATCTATGTCTGTACTGGTTTCTTTTTAGGACATTTTTTCTTTACAGAATTGTTCTTGCTCAGCTCTGTACTTTCTCGTTCTGTCCTCATTGTGGAAGTCACCCTTTAAAGCAGAACTGGTGAGATCCTCTTTTAATAGACCAATTATAGCACACCATAAAGAGTAAAGCTCATCTTAAACACAGTATTACTGCATCATTGTGGTGTCTCTTACAAAATACTCCTAAGTAAATAAATACAAGATTTAAAACCTTCTACCTGCTGCACATAAACAGTGTTGCATAAAAACAGAAGCGTTTTGAAAGCATCCACTTTAATCTGACATCAAACAAGTGTGACAGGAAATTTAGTTCAAATATTTAATTCAATTAAATGTTATTTGTATAGTGCTTTTAACAATTGTCGTTGGCGCAAAGAATTATTTAAGTTTGTATGGAATGTGAATGTGTATGAATCAAAATGTTCAGATAGTCCCTGGTGAGCAAGCCCGAGGGCGACAGTGGCAAGGAAAAACTCCCTGAGATGGTAATAGGAAGAAACCTTGAGAGGAACCAGACTCAACAGGGAACCCATCCTCATCTGGGTGAAACAGGAAGCAGGAATTAGGAATTGATCTGCATTCATACTGTGTGTTAAGTGGCAGGCAGTTCAGTATAACAGTTGATGTTAATTAATATTAATATGGAGTCCAGGTGGTTATTGGAGACTCAGGTAGACTCATAAGAAATTCCAGTCCTGAACTATTGAGTGACTGCTTCCAAGTCAAGTCCTCAGAGAAATAGCTGTCAACACCAGTCAAGGCTAAAACTGTCTTCACGGTAGAGTGAAACCATCCCCAGATACCAGAGGCATCCCAAACGATCAGTCAAATACTGTAGGATCTGAGGGCTATACCCTTAATTCCTACTACATTTTCTAATCTGTGAAGAAGAATAGCATGATCAATGGTGTCAAAAGCTGCACTGAGGTCGAGTAATACAAGCATAGTTACACAACCCTGATCAGAGGCCAATAGGAGGTCATTTACTACTTTAACGAGTGCAGTTTCTGTGCTGTGATGAGGCCTAAATCCTGACTGATACAGTTCATGTATGCCATTTCTATGTAGATATGAGCATAGCTGCTCCGCTACTATCTTTTCCAGAATCTTAGAGATAAAGGGGAGGTTTGATATTGGCCTGTAATTGGACAGCTGACAGGGGTCGAGGTCAGGTTTCTTAATTATTGGTTTGATAACTGCTAATTCAAAAGATTTTGGAACATAACCAATGCTGAGTGAGGAATTAATTATTCTCAACAGCGGTTCTGTTATTACTGGTACTATCTGTTTAAGAAAATGTGTCGGTATAGGATCTAATATACAGGTTGATGAATTTGCAGAAGAGATGAGTGAAATTAGTTCATTCTCTTCAAGAGGAGTAAAGTATTCTAGGTTTGAATTTGACTGCATCAGACATCCGTAGCTAGCAAAAAAAACGAGAGCCATGACTAAATCACAACTTTTTCATAAGCCAGAGAAAACGAAGCCTACTTACCCGGCAAATCGTTTCACCATGCGAGTTGTAGCGCTGCTCACAGCTCACCATGAGCCATGCAGGATAACGCATGCACAAAGAAGGCTCCACGGCTAAGTGATAAACAAACACTGTTTAGCATCACCCAACGGCAGAACGCGCAGCACGTAAGGAGTGGATACCTACCCAACAACAAGTGGACAGTTTGACTCCAGCAGATATCAGGTAGTCAATGCGCACACTAATGGAAAAATAAAACATCGGCATTTTAATGTGCATGCCCACCTCTTCATTAGCCACATAGCTACAGTACAAGCAACAATCACACACTTTCTGTCCGTGCGCACGCTGTGAAAGCGGTCCCAGTCGTGACGTATGCCAGGTAAGATAAAATCCAGCCTTAAGTACTAGCGGAAACCATTCTAATAGGCTACCACGGGTGACAAATCACCTACCTATGAGCCAATGGGAAAACACCATTGCCCACATTGCCACAAATGAATGAATTAAGTACATTTTTAGAAGCCACTTGTTGCCACCTCCTGATATAATTGATACAACCTTTATTTGAAGTTAAAGTTTTAAATTTAATTTTATCTAATTACAATTTTTTAATTTTCAAAATCTCTATTTTGGTTTGTATTGTAGACATTAATGTTTATATCAGAAATACAAACTTTTATCCCAGTACCTCTGATAATTTGAATTATTGCAAGGAAATCATATTGTAAGAAATTGAAGGTCTAGCTAATTCCACGTGCCTCAGTATAGAGTCTCCTATAACCAGAGCTCTTTCAGGTTTCTCAGCGGGTGCAGCACTGAGGAGAGCAAACCTGTTGGACACGTGAGGCGCAGAGGAGGTGTGCTCCGGTGGGCTAGCCTTAGCGTTAGCTTTGGCTGAACGAGTATGCCGCCGAGTCGTCACCCACTCGCCCCGCTGTGAGGGCTCTAATGCCGGAGTCGGGGGCTGTTTATCTCCGCCTGTGGCACCCAGACTGTCCGCTACAGGAATAACGCTGCTCTCACACTGTCTATGTATAAACATCCTGCACTCTACACACTGAACGAGCTGAATATTATCCATTTTATCGTACCTGAGTCGGAGTTTAGTTGCTTGGAGCTGAATTCTGTTTGTTGCTCTAAGACGAAGAAACTCGCACGTTCCCCAAAAAGCCCTAAAAAATTGAAAATAGGCGAAGCCAAATAGTATTGTTAATTACAGTTACCAATTGGTTACAATTATGTGAGGTTTAAGTGATGATGTAATCAAGATGATTATTGTCTCATTTTTATTTATTTTGTTGTACAGTTTCTTATTGGTTATAATAACCCCCCCTTTCACCCCGTCTCCCCCCATTCTCCCCTATCTTCCTCTCTGACTCTCAATCTGTATTCTTTGGTTTTCTCTCTATTTCGTATTATTTGTCCCTCACTAATTGTTTGATTGTCTCTCGGTGTTGTTCTTCTGTTTCCTTCTTTGTCTGTCTGTCTGCCCCTCTCTCTTTCTTTCTCTCTTGCTCTCTCTCTCTCTCTCTTGCTCACTCTATGTCTCTCTCTCTGTGTCTCTCAGATGCTCCTCAGGTCTCTCCCTCCTCCAGCTGTAACAGCTCTATGGAGTTCTTCAACTGCTCCTGTGAGGTTCATGGAAATCCGTCTCCTAAACTGGTGTGGCTTCTCTCAGGTCAAATTGTCTCTAAATATTACATCATATCCACCCTGGAGGAGTCGGCGAGCAACACAACTTTAAGAAGCTTCATGTCCATCCGTCCATCAGTTAACGACACACCCACTCTGCAGTGTGTTAGCACCAACAATCTGGGTGTCACCTCACAAGTCTTCTCCTTTATGACCACAGTGCCGTGCTCTGCTGGAGGTCAGAAATAAAGTTTTCTTCATTATTCATTAGTCTCCAACATTCCTGGATTGTAATTAAGTTATTATTGGCTTCAGAACAAAGACTTAACTTTTTGTTAACTTTAATCAAGCGAAACCCTGGTTGCCTCTGCCGAGGGCTTACTCTAGAGCTTAGCAGTAGATGGTTATTTACCTCACTGTCATACAGTGCTGTTATTGTTTGAAAGGTGAACCTTAGATTGTGAAAACAGTTTTAACCTGCAGTCTTCATTAAGCTCTTTATCCTGGTCATAGTAACACTAATGCAGAGTTTATATGAAATCCTTGTTATGTTATATCACAAACACAGATGAACAGATGCCCAAAACATGCAGCCGAAGGCAAAACGCTAGACAGAACAAAATAACAAAACATAAATAAATAAACAAACCCTCAAGGCAGACAAAAGTCCTATTCACTCGCGATTAGGATTATCTGGGGACCTCGTGTGATTTAGAAATTACTCCAACATCCAGAGATCTAGAACGGGGAACTGGGTTTGTTTGAGTGTTATGTTGTCATGGTTCCAAAGTAACACTCAGAACTACTCATCAGCTCCTGCACTTCACACCATCTGGTCTCATATTCTCTAATTACTCTGACCTGTGTCTCCTTACACCTTTTGTAGGGACATTATTTAAGATGTGACAGAATAATGACAGGGAAAAACATTTGTTGTCATCTATAGGGTTTACTCCTTTCACTCAGTGTGTTCCTAGAATCGTATTCAGAAACATAATTTTTTTTTTATTTAAAGAACCATTTTTTTTGTCTCTCATTGTTTTGTTTGCACTTTTCATAATAAATTATCTGCACATACATTCACATTCACTGCTGCTCCCTGACAGGTGCATGTGTGTTTGTCTGTGTGTGTGTGAAAACTACTTACACAACACAGTAATGTACTGTACATGTGCCAGAATTAGAATTATGTTTAAACTTTTGTTGTGCTGAGTTTTTCGTTGCATAATTCGGGAAGCTCTGAAATATGACAGTGAGCGTTTTCATTATGAATTCTAAAGATTAATGAAACATCTTTTAACATCAACACAAAAATCTTCTGCAAGTTACTTGGTTACATATGAGAATGGGTTTCTCCTTACACCTACGGAAACTTTAACTTCTTCTCAATGAGACAGAAAAACTCTAGATGTTCACCAAACATTTCTCAAGTCAGAAAAATAAAGGTACTGTAGTTTTAAACCATAGGCCGGCTTTCCTGTAAACACTTTCACATAAACAGTTCTCCATAAACATTTTCTTCAGCACTGTTCAGTAAAGCTGCTCAAATTATTAAATCTAATATTGTTCAGATTTTTAGATACCATTTCATATCATACAGTGGCTTGCAAAAGTATTTGACCCCCTTGAACTTTTCCATATTTTGTCACATTACAGCCACAAACATGAATCAATTTTATTGGAATTCCACGTGAAAGACCAATACAAAGTGGTGTACACATGAGAAGTGGAATGAAAATCATACATGATTCCAAACATTTTTTACAAATAAATAACTGCAAAGTGTGGTGTGCGTAATTATTCAGCCCCCTGAGTCAATACTTTGTAGAACCACCTTGTTCTGCAATTAAAGCTGCTTGTCTTTTAGGGTATGTCTCTACTACAGTAGCTCTGCACATCTAGAGACTGAAATCCTTGCCCATTCTTTTTGCAAAACAGCTCCAGCTCAGTCAGATTAGATGGACAGCGTTTGTGAATAGCAGTTTTCAGATCTTGCCACAGATTGCTGCCATTCGGTTTATCTCAAACGCTCCTTTCAAAACTCATCACTGTACCCTGTATTCTTCTCTCAACTGGTCTTCATTGTATACCCGCCGTAAAATCCATTGGTATATGGTCATTTATATTAAGAACTGTCTGTAATCACTGATGTAAAGACATTTATTGTTTATTAATAAAAGAAGCCTTTAGTGGTGTGTAACAGTCAGAGGTAAAGTAAGAGGAAGATGGAGGGTCACAAACCATCAAGTAAAGCTGAGCTGTTTGACAAATTACAGACCGATTTCAAACCTTCCGTTCATATCAAAAATACTAGAAAAAGTAGTATCAGCTCAAATTTGCACATTCTTGCAGGATAACAACATCCTTGAAGAATTTCAGTCAGGTTTCAGGCCCCATCATAGCACAGAAACTGCACTAGTTAAGATTACAAACGACTTGTTTTTAGCTTCAGACCAAGGCTGCATTTCATTGCTAGTCCTGCTCGATCTTAGTGCTGCATTCGACACTATAGATCATAATATTCTCATAGATCGCTTACAAAATTATATAGGTATTCAGGGACAGGCACTAAAATGGTTTAGATCTTACCTGTCTGATCGCTACCATTTTGTAGATCTAAATGGAGAACCGTCTGGTGTAATGCCAGTGAAATATGGGGACCCACAAGGGTCAGTTTTAGGACCTCTGTTGTTCTCAATATACATGCTTCCCTTGGGTAACATCATAAGAAGACATGGGATTAGTTTCCATTGTTATGCTGATGATACCCAATTATATATCTCAACTAAACCAGACGAAATACCTAAGTTGTCTAGATTAACTGAGTGTGTCCAGGACATAAAAGATTGGATGACCAATAACTTTCTTTTATTAAATTCAGATAAGACAGAGATCTTACTTATTGGCCCAAAAACCAGCACACAACAGCTTTCACAATTCAGCCTGCGCTTAGAAGGATGTACTGTTACTACCAGCTCTAACAGTAACTTGTCTTTTGAAAATCACATTTCAGCCAAGTCAAGTCCTCAGCCAAGTCAAGTCCTCAGAGAAACAGCTGTCAACACCAGTCGAGGCCAGAACCGTCTTCATAGTAGAGTGAAATCATCCCCAGACACCAGATGCATCCCAAAGAGACACATGGGGCATCCATGCGACGAGATCTCCTACCAGAAAGCGGGGCACCAGGATGGGTCAGACAGGTCCGGAGGGGAGAGGGAGTCTAGATCACTATCGCCCTGTAGCCCTCACCTCAGTAGTGATGAAGTGCTTTGAGCGGCTGGTCAAGGACCTCATCATCTCTTCACTACCGGACACACTTGACCCACTACAGTTCGCTTACCATCCAAACCGTTCAACTGACGATACAATCTCACATCTCCTCCACACATCACTTACTCACCTGGACACTCGGAAATGGAATTATGTAAAAATGCTCTTCATCAAATACAGCTCTGCATTTAGTACAATAATTCCCTCCACACTCACCACCAAGCTGGAGCACCTGGTACTCAGCTCATCTCTTTGCCAGTGGATCTATAATTTTCTAACTGGCAGACCACATGCAGTAAGGATGGGTGGGCATGCCTCAGCCTCCATCACTCCCAGCACTGGAGCCCCCCAGGGTTGTGTTCTGAGCCACCTACTGTAATCTTTGTACACATATGACTGTGTGGCCATTACCAGCTCCAGCACCATCATTAACTTTGCTGATGACACCGTCGTGGTGGGCCTGATCTCTGACGAGTTGGCCTACCTGATGGAGATTGGGAATCTGGAGAACTGGTACCAGAGGAACAACCTCCTTCTAAATGTCAGTAAGACAAAGGAGTTGATAGTGGACTTCAGCAGTAAGCAGGAGAGGAACTACCAGACCTCCGTCATCAATGAGAGCCCAGTGGAGAGAGTGGAGAGCTTCAAATACCTTGGTGTTCATATCACGCAGGACCTGTCATGGTCCTGTCACATCAACACTGCGGTGAATAAGGCCTGATAGCATCTCTACCACCTCAGATGTTTGAGAGACTTCAGACTGCCCTCCAAGGTGCTCAGGAACTTTTACTCCTGCACCATAGAGAGCATCCTGATGGGAAACATCTCAATCTGGTTCGAGAACAGCACCATGCAGGACAGACGAACTTCTACAGAGGGTGGTGCGATCAGCCGAGCGCATACATACTTTAAACACATTGTGTTGCTCATGTTGGGTCAAATGAGATGTAGTGAGTCATTTACAAATGAACACCTGGTTGGGTTATTTGGACCCAACAACTGGTTTATTCTTTATTCTCTGGTTTCTCCAAACTACAGCCTGCAAAATATTTGAAATATTATTGTGTCACAAGTGTAGTTTTAAGAGTTGTTTAGGTGAGAATGCGTGTGTGTACAGCTCAAAACCTCCATCGGTTATTAAAGATAGTGTCTATTTAGAAAAAATGCCCCAACAATTTGAGAGATTTGAGCTTCAGGAAATCTCGCGGCGCTCTGCACATAACACCGGCCCAACGCAGCCTCGTCTCGGAAAGAGTTTATAAACGTTTTCTAAACGTGGGTTATTGTTGTTTACTTATAATATTTATTAATTTAATATAAATGAGGTTTGGGATGTTGATCATCGTGATCCTCTTCTTTAATTTCCTATGTAGTCTAATCAGCGCGCAGCCGCACACATAAAGTTTTCCAGAGCGCATCGGCAGAAGTAGACTAATGATTATGAAAGTGTCGGGAAAAACAACAAGAAGACTCTGACCATTTTAATAATGAATTCATTGATGAATTACTGATTTGACATAGTGATTGCACAATAATCTGGCGAGGAGGTGTAGTCTGTGTGGGAGTTAAATAGGGGAGAGGTTATCATGGATTGAGTACAGATGTGCAGAGTGGAGAATGAGGGGGTGGATCATGGAACCAGAGTGTGCAGGTGATCATGACAGGGCTGTGGTTTGGCAGTACAGTAATGATGTATTTATGCAAAATTTACTCATGAATGTAAGTAATAAAAAGTACTAATTGTCATATTTACATTCTAAACTCTGTTTTATTATTTAAGGTTCAGGTGTGAATATATCGTCTGTGCTGATCGGTGCTGTTGCTGGAGCTTCAGTAATGATGATGCTGTGTGGTGTATTCCTGTGTGTAAAGTGTGTTTACTGTTAACATGTTTGCTTTTATACTACATGCTGTAGGTACATTAATAAAGAATTAAACTGAGAGAAAATATTGCAAATGAAATTCTACATTTTAAATACATTTAATGTAATATTAGAGAAGGTAATATTATTATTTAATGATTTCTTCCTTCATTCAGGAAACTGACTGTTACCCCGTCTTTACGAGAAAACACACCAGGACTCGGCACCGTTAGTGTAAGATTGCATATACAAAGTTGATTGGATTACAAATTGGTGTCTATTTGGATTTAATTAAAGTTTTTTTTTGTTTTGTTTTTTTGCTGGCCTCCACAGGCTGTTTGTTGGGAAGAAGGAGAAGAGTCTGCATATGTGGACAAAACAGATTTAGAAGAGTTACTTAATTACTCTACTATTGTGTTTCCAAATGGAGATGGAAGTGAAATCAGAGGAATTTCCAAGCTTACTGCTGATTACGCCACCATCCACCACAACTCAGAACAAAACACTGACAGAGTAGCTACAGAAGCAGCCACTGCCAGCGTTAAGGAAGAAAACGGGATAAACGTGGACAGTGAAATGATGCAAGAAGAGGAGGCAACCTATGGAAACATCACACGTGAACCAACAATAAAGCAAATCAGTTAGATTTAGGTGAAGATTATAATGGAATGACACCTCCTATTGAACAAAGAGATTCATATCAGCTTGAATTCTCAGCTCAATGTTTTGTTATGGAATGTGCTAATGTTGTCATATGTCCAACATTAGCACATTCCACTATAGGAGATGTAATGTGTGAAGCCGAAACTGTTCTAGACATTAAAGCAGCGTGAGTCGCAGTTCATCGAGAATGAAGGCATCGTATGACGAGTTCTGCCGAGAGGAAATGCTGCAAGGACCCATCTACCTGATATTGCTGCAACATTTGTGGGAAAAAAAAACAGTTGACCTTTGCGAGGCTGTGGGCAGCGAGGCTGACGTTATCAATTATATTCTTTACACCTAAGATGTATTGTGTGGTGTAATGTCTGCGGTTAGCGCACTTTTTAAGAAATTGACTGGCAGTTAGTAAAACAGAACACAATGACATGTATTTTGCTGACTATGTTAATACTATTTAGAGGCAATAGAGAGCAGCTTAGTTAATCAGTATTTACCGTATATTAAAACTGTGCATTTATTGGGCCTCCGAGTGGTGCAGTGGTAAAGTGCTCGCCCAAGCTCTCTCAGAGGTGAGGGATGAGAAGTACTTCGCGCTCCCACATTAACGACAGCTCTACAAGCCAATCAGGGGCGTCTGTCAGCTCGCGTAAGCGGAGGGAGTGGATAGGGCTGTTCCTCCGAGTGTGTTATGCTGCCCCCAATGGTGCGTGAGCAAGCAGTTCGAAAAAAAAGGTCGGTGACGTCACATGGGTCGGAGGAAACACCTAAGTGGTCTACGGCCCTCCTGACTGAGTGGCGGTAGGAGCTTAATGTGAGAGCCCCCTGGTGACTGGGAGGAATTGGACACGATTAAATTAGGGGAGAAAATCGGAAAAAAATGGGGGAAAAATTCATTAAAAAAAAATAAAACTGCATTTATTGAATGAGCACTGAACTGACTGCACTGTATTTAGGTTTACTTTACTTTTTTTTTAACTGCTTCTAAATCTAATTTTAAATAGTTTTAAAAGCATCATTACAAACTGCTTTTATTTTTATTTTAAATTACATTTAAATAATTTAAAAAGTTTGAGTGCTATTATTTTCTATTTCTTTTTATAATTATGTTCTTCTCTTTTATGTAAAGCACTATGAATTACCATTGTGTATGAAATGTGCTATAAAAATAAACTTGCCTTGCCTTATAATGTTAGAAGCTAATTGGTTAGTACAGTAGGTTAAGGCTGTTAGAACACGAGTCACAGGACCAGGGTATAAGAGTTCTGTTGTACTTCGATAATGTTCTTAGGCAGTGTTACCAGGCATTGTTAATTTACTTTCACAAGACTTTGTGTTCTTTTATTTTCCTTTGAATGCTTTGCTTAGTTATACTTATTTACCATACTGTATATTGCTTTTCTTTGCTGAAGTTGTAGTTGATTGCAATATAAAATAATAAAAGGCCTGCCTCCAATTGCGAGGTTAGAACCCCCAGTAATGTGCAGCAGCTGTGAGTTTTTTGAGTTTTCCAGGGACTACATTTCCAAAAACACTTTCTAAGGTGAGACTTGTGCTGATTTTGTACAGAATTTGACACTGGTAATGGTTCATCCTTTGCAGATAGATATTTCCTGTTTGAGTTTGTGATTAGGTGATGTTTATCAAATGCAACGTTATAGCTTTGATAATGTGAACAGGGATTTAAATAAAAGTATTTATTGTTTAAAAACCTTTTCAGGTATAAAAGTTTTAAAGAGAAAAATGCATACTCATGCACTTGAAAGAGCTAATGTGAAGATGTATATTATCTGCAATAAGTAATAAATTAAGTAAAAAATATCTGTTTACATTTATTTAAGTGTCCCTATTATGCATTTTCAGATATGATCTTTCATGCAGTGTGTCATGTAGCTGTATGTGAATATAATCTATCTGCAAAGTTGTGACGCCGACAGTGCACGATAAATTAAGTTTTTGTCTATTTAAAAAAAGAGTCGGCTCACATTCTCCAAAAAGCCCTACCCCCTTTTGTAGATTTTGAAATTCTGGGAACTACCAGAAGTCCGGAGCTTTGTGATCTTAAGGCGCGTGGTGGATTGTAGCGCATCAGAAGACTGGTTAGGTATGTGGGAGCTAAACCATTTAAGGCCTTGTATGTAAGTAATACTATTTTGTAATTTATTCTAAACTGAACAGGTAGCCAGTGCAGGGATGATAATATTGGGGTTATATGATCATAATTTCTGGATCTAGTGAGAACCCTGGCGGCTGCATTTTGGATTAACTGAAGCTTGTTTATTGAGGATGCAGGACAACCACCTAGTAATGCATTACAATAGTCCAGTCTGGAGGTCATGAATGCATGAACTAGCTTTTCTGCATCAGATACGGATAAGATGTTCCTAAGTTTAGCAATATTTCGAAGATGGAAAAAGGTTGTTTTTGTGATATTTGAAATGTGATTTTCAAAAGACAAGTTACTGTCTAATATTACGCCCAGGTCTTTTACTGCTGAGCTGGTAGTAACAGTACATCCTTCTAAGCGCAGGCTGAATTGTGAAAGCTGTTGTGTGCTGGTTTTTGGGCCAATAAGTAATATCTCTGTCTTATCTGAATTTAATAAAAGAAAGTTATTGGTCATCCAATCTTTTATGTCCTGGACACACTCAGTTAATCTAGACAACTTAGGTATTTCGTCTGGTTTAGTTGAGATATATAATTGGGTATCATCAGCATAACAATGGAAACTAATCCCATGTCTTCTAAGGATGTTATCCAAGGGAAGCATGTATATTGAGAACAACAGAGGTCCTAAAACTGACCCTTGTGGGACCCCATATTTCTCTGGCATTACACCAGACGGTTCTCCATTTAGATCTACAAAAGGGTAGCGATCAGACAGGTAAGATCTAAACCATTTTAATGCCTGTCCCTGAATACCTATATAATTTTGTAAGCGATCTATGAGAATATTATGATCTATAGTGTCGAATGCAGCACTAAGATCGAGCAGGACTAGCAATGAGATGCAGCCTTGGTCTGAAGCTAAAAACAAGTCGTTTGTAATCTTAACTAGTGCAATTTCTGTGCTATGATGGGGCCTGAAACCTGACTGAAATTCTTCAAGGATGTTGTTATCCTGCAAGAATGTGCAAACTTTAGACTGCCCTCCAAGGTGCTCAGGAACTTTTTTTCTCCTGCACCATAGAGAGCATCCTGATGGGAAACATCTTAATCTGGTTCGGGAACAGCACCATGCAGGACAGACGAGGTCTATTGATGGTGGTGGATTCGGC
This sequence comes from Channallabes apus, assembly GCA_030522415.1. Taxonomy (NCBI): domain Eukaryota; kingdom Metazoa; phylum Chordata; class Actinopteri; order Siluriformes; family Clariidae; genus Channallabes; species Channallabes apus. Next base: position 1,195,109 of record CM060114.1, read on the forward strand.
TGAGCGCACCATCCACACCGAGCTCCCTGATCTGCACTCGATTTACACCAAGCAGTGCTGGACCAAGGCCAGGAAGATGGTGAAGGACCTCAGCCACCCCAGCAATGGACTGTTCACTCTGTTGCAGTCAGGAAAGCACTTCCGCTCCCTGAAGGCCAACACAGAGAGACTGAGGAGGAGCTTCTTCCTGCAGGGTATATGGTGTCTCAACCAGATTAACACCCAGGACTAACCATCTCTGCGATTTTGGAACATTGCACAGAAATTGACACTCATGGACATTATTCATCTGTGGACACACCCAAATGCACTGTAGACGGGACAATCATATACAGTACATAGCACATTTGCACACACAATACTCATTTGCAGACACTTGCACACATATTGCACATTTGCACAAATAATGCTCAATTTTCATTCATTACACATATTATTTGCATTTAAATTAATTTTTGTCTTGTACAGATAGGTTTATATTTCTTATATATTTTGAAAACTTGTATATTTTATTCTACTTTCTTATAGGTAAGATATTTCTTTATTTATTGCCTTTTCTATTTTTCTATTTCTCGTTATTATTGCTTTTTTTTTTTTTAGGTCACTGGCGGTCGTGTAAGCATTTCACTGCATGTCGTACTGTGTATGACTGTGTATGTGACAAATAATTTGAAATCATCAATGTAACATCACAGTTACTAGGAGGTAGCTTCTGTCCCAATGGACCTCTGTTGTTCTCAATATACATGCTTCCCTTGGGTAACATCATTAGAAGACATGGGATTAGTTTCCATTGTTATGCTGATGATACCCAATTATATATCTCAACTAAACCAGACGAAATACCTAAGCTGTCTAGATTAACTGAGTGTGTCCAGGACATAAAAGATTGGATGACCAATAACTTTCTTTTATTAAATTCAGATAAGACAGAGATATTACTTATTGGCCCCAAAACCAGCACACAACAGCTTTCACAATTCAGCTTGCGCTTAGAAGGATGTACTGTTACTACCAGCTCAGCAGTAAAAGATCTGGGAGTAATATTAGACAGTAACTTGTCTTTTGAAAATCACATTTCAAATATTACAAAAACAGCCTTTTTCCGTCTTCGAAATATTGCTAAACTTAGGAACATCTTATCCGTATCTGATGCAGAAAAACTAGTTCATGCATTCATGACCTCCAGACTGGACTATTGTAATGCATTACTAGGTGGTTGTCCTGCATCCTCAATAAACAAGCTTCAGTTAATCCAAAATGCAGCTGCCAGGGTTCTCACTAGATCCAGAAAATATGATCATATAACCCCAATATTATCATCCCTGCACTGGCTACCTGTTCAGTTTAGAATAAATTACAAAATAGTATTACTTACATACAAGGCCTTAAATGGTTTAGCTCCCACATACCTAACCAGTCTTCTGATGCGCTACAATCCACCACGCGCCTTAAGATCACAAAGCTCCGGACTTCTGGTAGTTCCCAGAATTTCAAAATCTACAAAAGGGGGTAGGGCTTTTTCATATTTAGCTCCAAAGCTTTGGAATAGCCTTCCAGACAGTGTTCGGGGAGCAGACACGGTTTCTCAGTTCAAAAGTAGACTCAAGACGCATCTTTTTAATCTGGCATACACATAACTCATCCCATAATCTCATACTCCAGTACACCTATACCGAATGGCAACTACGCTAATTCTCCCCATCTGTTCTGTATTTCTCTACCCATCCCGAGGCATCGGGAGATTTTGCCAGCTTCAGTAGACAAAGGCCGACCCTGCGAGGTTCCTGAGGCATCCAGAGAAGGACCAGCTCCAGCTGGATTCAGCTTTATGATGGTTGGAGCTACACATGCTGCTCCTGTGCTTCCAGTGATCCAGACCTCATCTGCCCTCTGCACCTACTGACTCGTCCCTATGCTGAACTTGTCTTCATGTCAATTTAAATAATTTCTGTCATATTGAATTTTCACCTGCACAGCACACAAGATGTTATATCATTTCTATCTGTTATCGCCCAAATGAGGATGGGTTCCCTGTTGAGTCTGGTTCCTCTCAAGGTTTCTTCCTAATGCCATCTCAGGGAGTTTTTCCTTGCCACCGTCGCCGTCACCCTTGGCTTGCTCATCAGATAAATTTCATTCATTCGTCTCATTATTATCTGCACATTTTTCTCACACATCCACACTTCCAATTATTTTCTTTTCTATAATAATAATAATTATTATTATTATTATTTGTTTTTATTTATTTATTTTCTATTATTATTATTATTATTTGTTTTTTTATTTTATTTATTAATTTATTTATGTTTTGTTAAATTTCTTTAATTTTTGTGAAGCTGCTTTGAGACAATGACCATTGTTAAAAGCGCTATATAAATAAAATTGAATTGAATTGAATTGAATTTATTTACCCTCCGTGATTCAGACTATTTTAAAACTGTATTTTATACATACATTTATTACAGAATGCATTAAACACAGTCATTTATATTTTATAAAAGTAACCAGATATCTCCGTGCATTATTCACTTTTTATTGTAGTCTTAATCCACACTACCTGTGCCCGTCACCTCATTCATGTGGAATAACCAAAAAAAAAGCCAATTCACAAACCAAAATATATTTAAAATCCGCATTTGCAAGTGAAGTCAAATAATAAGAATGTGTAGTACAATGAAAATCCAAGTCACAAATCCAATTCCCTGAAAATCTGAATTTCAAGCCTAGTCTAATAAGAGCAACAAAACTTTCCAAACAGCAATATTATCCAAATCACAAAGCAAATTCTTTACAGGTGGATCCCATTTTTGCAAGCCAAGTTAAATTAATTATAGTGTTTGTTTGAACATTGTATTTATTTATTACAGTAGGTAGACAATGCCTATTACCGCCGTGCTCACCGCCGCAACAAATCCACAGTGGGCAAAATAAATCAGTTGAATGAGTCATTTATGAAATGACCACCAGGTGGCGCAAAGTGACATTTTCACTCACCGCAGTTTTAAAATATAATTAAATCATAAAAAAGTCATAATAATATGTTGTATCGAAGAAATCCTACAGTGATGGTAATTTCCACATCTGAAGTACTTTATACAACAAACAGGAAAAATCTGAACCAGAGCTGTTGATATTTACTGAACAATAATGAGTCAAAAAAACAAACATTGGTTAAATGTTGTTTAGACAGACGATCAAGTTCACTAGCTGATAATTTCATTTATACAGTACAAAGAATAAACTGTTATAGAGCCTATCACTGTTTGTATCTGTTTATTGTTATTTAAAAATTAATAGGTCCTCCGCGACCCTGAACACAGGATTAAGAGGTATAGAAAATGAATGAATGAATGAATGAATAATACATTCAAAGACATCAAACTTTAAATAGAAATAACTGGAAAATATACAAATAGACAAACTGGAAAAAAGAAAGATTCACAAAAAATGTTGTTGGTTCTGTAAACACATCGTTGGGTGGTTTATTCTGGTCAAAATGGTGGGTTATTTCAGGTACTTTAGACTCTCAAATGAGATGTAGTGAGTCATTTACAAATGAACACCTGGTTGGGTTATTTTCACCCAACAACTGGTTTATTCTTTATTCTCTGGTTTCTCCAAATGGCAGCCTGCAAAATGTTCGAAATATTACTGTTATTGTGTCACAAGTGTAGTTTTAAGAGTTGTTCAGGTGAGAATGTGTATGTGTACAGCTCAAAACCTTCATCGGTTATTAAAGATAGCGTCGATTTAGAAAAAAATATCCCTAAGATTTTAGAGATTTGAACTTCAGGAAATCTCTCGGCGCTCTGCACTACCCAACGCAGCCTCATGTCGGAAAAAGTTTATAAACGTTTTCTATATGTGGGCTATTGTTGTTTACTTACAGTATTTGTTATTTTAATTTAAATGAGGTTTGTGCTTAGGATTTTTATTTGGCATCGCGATCCTCCTCTTTAACTTCCTATGTAGTTTAATCAGCGCTCAACTGCATAAAGTAAAAAAATGCTTCGGGGGAAAAACAGCAGGGAGACTCTGACCATTTTAATAATTCATTGATAAATTAGTGATTTCTTTGGTTTCGGCTGTAGTGACGATGGTAATCATGTCATGTCATTGTCTCCACAGCAGTGGATGCGCCAAAGATTAATTTTTCATACAAATTACATTGTCTAAATTTTTTCCATTAGTTTAAAAGCAGACATTTTGCTTTCTATAAGTATATTTTTTTCACGTCTGTGAGGCGAGTATGCACGGAGTTATGGGTCATTTTCTGAGGTGCTCAAGTTCACCGAAAACAATACAGAATAGCGCCTCCTGTTTACTTTCATTATTTTACAATTTTTTTTTCATCATTGTGAGTGCACTTACAATAAAAGCAGAGTCTTATAAAGGCTATGTAGCGTATGTAGTTTTATTATAAAGTTTTTTTTATGCATACCTGGAGTCTGTTTTCTGAAAGGCTAGAAATATACATTTACTTTGTTTAAATTCGATGCAAATAAAAAAATACTATATTTAATTTAAATTCTAAATTTGTACTGTAATTTGTACAGTCTACGAAGGGCTGGCGTCACGTATTAAGGATGAACTTGCCGGATGAGAGCTTCCTGCCCGCAACTAGTGCTGATCGCACTGAAGCCGGCCGGCATCAGAGATCCGACTCTGTATAGGACTCTAAACATTCCGGATGAGATACGGAGGAGGACGATAAGGGGATGCAGAGGTGGAAGGAAGCGGCGCAGAGGAGCCAAAGAGGAAGAGAAACGCGCGGCGCATAAGGAAGGGATGAGAAAGTACAAGCCGTATGTCCCGTCTCTTATCATGGGCAACGTGAGATCTCTGGACAATAAGATGGACGAGTTGACAGCTTTGTTAAAGAAAACATCTTCCGCGAGTGCAGTCTGATGTGTTTTACAGAGACTTGGTTACATAGTGATGTGCCAGACTCTAATATTACACTGGACGGCTTCAGCGCGATACGGAGCGACAGGACGAGGAGAGAGAGCGGTAAGAGGAAAGGAGGGGGGCTGGCTGTTTACATCAACAACATGTGGTGTAACCCCGGTCATGTGACTGTTAAGGAGCGCGTTTGTAGTCCAGATATTGAACTGTTGGCTGTCGGACTTCGCCCATATTATTTACCAAGAGAATTCTCACATGTGATAATAACTGCTGTGTACATTCTGTAATGTATTTAAGTGTGATGTTACTTCACTGGCGGGCCACTAGGGGGCAATACCGCGTTGTATAATGTATGTGTCATGCGCCCTGAAGACAGTAAAAGAAATATACCGTTCTCTCCATGCTTCTGTTTAATTCTCCGCTGGTTATCTCACACATAAATCAGGTTATATAATTAATGTTAGTTGTGCATATTGATGCAGACATAACATAAATTGGCGACGAGTGAAACGTGCCCACCGTCAATATCAAGTTGTCAGTCTAGAAGTAAGGATGGCTACGATTATCGGACAGATTGATACCTTCGACGAGGCGAGAGAGCAATGGACTACGTATGTAGAACGCTTTGAACACTTCGTGAAAGCAAATGACATTAACGACGAAAAAAGAGTGTCAGTTTTCCTCAGTGTAATGGGAGCAACCACTTATGGGCTCTTACGTAGCCTTATTGCACCAGTGAAGCCCGGGACTATGACATGTGGTGAGATTGTGAGCCCTCACAGCGGGGCGAGTGGGTGACGACTCGGCGGCATACTCGTTCAGCCAAAGCTAACGCTAAGGCTAGCCCACCGGAGCACACCTCCTCTGCGCGTCACGTGTCCAACAGGTTTGCTCTCCTCAGTGCTGCACCCGCTGAGAAACCTGAAAGAGCTCTGGTTATAGGAGACTCTATACTGAGGCACGTGACATTAGCTAGACCTTTAGGGGTGCCAGCGGCAGTGGTTAGGTGTATCCCGGGAGCCAGAGCACCGGACATAGCAGGTAATCTTAGGGCTCTAGGACAGCACAGGTTCTCTAAGATAGTGGTACATGCTGGAGCTAACGATATACGCCTTCGTCAGTCAGAGGTTAGTAAGAATAACTTTACAGAGGTGTTTAAATTAGCGAATTAACTTTAAACTTTAAACTTTAAACTTTAAATTAGCGAATTAACTTTAAACTTTAAACTTTAAACTTTAAATTAGCGAATTAACTAGTCCGATGAAGTAATACAGTGGGAGCCACGCCAAATAGCCGCGACAGTGTGGCTGAAGTGTGAATGGCGTGTGAATGGCCTTTGCACGCCGTAATCCCCCCTCCCTTTTCTGGCCGAAAGGCGTGTCAAGATTTCACAGTAAACACGCCCATTCAAGCCCAATTTATTCATTTACCTGGTGCCACCACTAGATGGCGCTTCGTTCTCAAGAACACGTTAAAACAAGCCAGCTGCGCTGAGTTGCAATCACGTGATTTTAACAACCCGCCTCCGCCCCCGCCGAACTGACGCTACCAAACTACAGGGATGAAGATGGCGGCTTAACGGACTATTCGTGGTAAGTGATGTTTTATTTTATAAAATGTGTTTGGGGTAGTTTACAGTTTATTTCCCAGTTTAGTTTTTTATTGGCCTTTTTTAAATATCACTGGCAGCACCAGCAGCGGTCAGATGTGACTTTAGAGAACTTAATGTTCTGTTTACCAAGTCTGGAGTTAATATTACAGCTTACTGTCAGTGTCACACACTCACAATGTCACTCCACTTTAACTCAAAAACATGCTCAAGCTTCGACAATACTATTAATGTCCCTATTACAAGAGCTGCACTACCCGATGAAGAGTGTTTGTGTTCTCTGTAAATACTGAGAGAATCTCACCGCGTGTTGTCTGGATAAATTCAGCGCTTATTTATTCTCTGGTTAAGAGTTAATCTGCAGGTTATTTCTGTGACTGTAATATAATGTGATGCAGTTGATGAGGGACACAGACTGAGGGGAGCTGTACAGGAGCTAGTAACGCTCATTACCCGGTTTATATTTTATACACTTTGTCCGGGACTTTCCGCGGTAGCGCGAGCGCTTAGTTAAAGAGCTGAATAACACCACTGAAGTGTTTATCAGTTAAGGAGGAGGAGGGGGGAGGTGTGTGTGTGTGTGTGTGAGGGGCTTCAGTAAGTTATAGTTTGGCTTCAGGGATGAACTAATGCTCATATACGAGTGTTATATCGCTTGACTTATTTGTATGAGAAGCGCATCAAGTAAATTCTCGGTTAATTTAATTCAGACGATAATACAGACAGTCACTGGTTAACACTAACACTGTTCACTGGTTAACACTAACACTGTTCACTGGTTAACACTAACACTGTTCACTGGTTAACACTAACACTGTTCACTGGTTAACATAGCACAGGCAGATTATTTACATTACAGAATCCCCAAAACAGTATTTTACACACTCTGTGGTAAATAGGTTTATTAATATATTTTATTTTTATTAGAACTATATGTTCTGTAAAGTTTATTTGTCTTTGTCTTGACTAAATTCTCCTGTTGTCTTTAAGCAGAGCTCCGCTGTGGAGGATTGGGGGGTCAGACGGCTGACGGCTGGACTTTTGGAGCTACAGGACTGGAGGAGCCTGAACAAGCTGTTGAGGGAGCTGTAGGAGGGATGACGTCACAGTCCGACAGCTTTAGAATGATGTTTGATCAGGTCTACTGTATATTCTGAACATAGAACTGCAAAATGTCTGATATAGTACTTTGGGGGAAACAAAGACTTAAACTGTTCCATGTTTAATAGTTTTGATATTTGAAAAATTAATATTTTAATGTAAAAGGACTATAGATAGAGACTTATAAGCAGCTGGTGTATCCGGGTTGTTTAATGAACTTTAAGCAAAAAGACAACATGTATTCATCTGTTTTATATAAATTACTGTTTTAACTTTGACTAGTTTTGGAAGAATAAATTGAATTGTTAAAGTCATGTTTTGCGTGTTTTAATTTTGGGGGATTGTTTGGGTATTTAAAAATTGTTTAGTTGAACCAACAACTTCAATGGGCAAAAAATGGGACACAACTTTGTTTTAAATAGTCAAAGAGTTGGGCTGAAAATAATAATAATAATTATTGATCATAGAAACAAATGAAACCAGTTAAACACTTGATTATATGTATTTGTGTTTGTGATTGTGACCCATAATAATTTTTTCTCAGTATAAATAAATGTTTTGGGTTTTAAGAACTCCAAAAGAGCAACGACAAACTTGGTATTCTCCATTGAGGTTTCTCACCTTCCACTCCTGAGTAGGAAATGGTGTTAATTGCTCTGTGTGTGTACGTGTGTGTTTTTGGCGGGGGGATGGGTGTGTGTGTGTGTTTTCGGCTGTTCAGCAGTTCTAAAAACAAGCACAGTTTTTGTCCTTAACTAAAATACTTCAATACGTTAATAATGAATTTATTTTGTTGAATAAGGTAATAAGCGATATTTAAACCAAACCAGTAAGTTAAGTAAGTGTTCCATACATTAAAGTACTGTGTATAACCAAGTGCCCTAGCAAACACAGTTACAGTACAGTTTACAGTACAAACAGAGTGTGTGCGCTGGGGGGATTGGAAGGTGAGTGAGAATACTCATTTACAAGACAAAAGACGGTCAGAGGCAGTGCCGTTCTAGACCAGACAACACGGGGTGGGGGGAGGGGGGCATCATGTTCGAGCACTGTTTTTACCTGGACTTACTGTATAGTAACAGTATTGTATTTGCTGAATTGTGTTGAGGCACGCAAACCCCCTGACCACAATAAGGTGGAAATCCCTCAGGGGGAAACTAAAAAATAAATAAATATATATATATATATATATATATATATATATATATATATATATATATATAATTATATAATAAAATATCCTTAATCCAGATTTTATCAATCAATGACATAACATTTATCTAAGTCAAATTCTCAAATTCTCAAAAACGTTTAACCTAAAGTAAGACTTAACACACTATAACTAAAATATTTACAAAACTGAAAGGTTGTCTTATGAATAATAAAAAATACAAACTAAATTAAAACAGATGGGCTGTTGAACAGATCATAATATGTTTTATGTTTTCTGATTATAAATGATATATGGGTTGATTTTAGAAAGGCTAAATCAAATAGCTAGTTTTGGTCATGTCAGTCCAGTAACTATACTATGTAAAAGTAATTATAATATGAATTAATTAAGGGCAGGACCTAACCTAATGTTAATAATTTACACCATGATAACATTAGTATTCATGTTTTTGTATTTTTGTATTAACATTTTAAATGTTCAAATGAACGTTTCAGAGTATATAATTTGTCGTGTCATCTGTGATTGAGACCCATGAGTTAAATTGAAATATTTTTTATAGGTAGTAAGCCAGGTTTTAGTAACCTTGGATAAATCAGCATGAAAGCCCTCTCTCGCGCACGCGCTCTCACGCTATCTCTCGCACTCACACACACACACACACACACACACACTGTACACACACAGACACGCACAAATAATACATGAAATCGCGTAAAACCAAATGAAACTAGGGTAAAAAATATGAGCAGTAAAATACAGTAGTATCCTGTAGGTGATTCCTGTCCTGTGATAACAGGCACTAACACTCTAGAACTGTTTACTTCTGTTAGTTTTGTTTTCAAGTGTGAATGTTTATGGGGATTAAATCTGTCTCTGCTGCCGCATCTATACACCGTTGTGATAAGTGATTTGTGCCCCATCAGATCTTTGATGTGGGACGTTATGCTGGTTAAATGACTAAAGACACACTGATCCGTATGGACAGATATTTGTTCCAGATATTATGCGCCATTAATCAATTTGTTATGCCAATTTGACTTTCAGCGAAAACATAAAAAATATAACGAAAACAAACCCAAGCAGAAGTTACATTTTAAGCTTTACTTTCAAATTCAAATGTGATTTGTCACATACACAGCGCGATATGCAGTAAAATGCTTTGGGTGCTTTAGGTGAGGCTCGAACTCGGCTTTGCTTCACCTGGACTGCTTTATAAGTATCACGCGCTAACCGATTGCGCCACGGGAGCCACACGGAAGTTGGTCTTGTCAGAGTATCCTCTCTCTCATGCGCGCGCGCACACACACACACACACACACACACACACACACACACACACATGAAATTGCGTAAAACCCAACGAAATATAAGCAGTAAAAAAAAAATCAGTAAAAATACATTAGTATAACAGGCGCTAACCCTCTGGAACTTTTTTTTTACTATTGTTTCCAAGTGTTTATGGGGATTTAATGTGTCTCTGCTGCCGCATCCATTCACAGTTGTGATAAGTGATTAATGCCCCATCAGATTTTTTGACGGGGGAGCATTATGCATGATTAAATGACTAAAGAAATATTGATCCATATGGGCAGATATTTGTTCCAGGTTGCATGCGGCATTAATTGCCTTTCTTATGCCACTTGTAGACTATCAGTGAAAAAATCAGCGAAAACATCATCAAAAATATAACGAAAACAAACCCAAGCAGACGTTACATTTTGAGCTTTACTTTGCAGCAAAATATTATCTATCAGTATATTAAATGGAACTAGGTAAAATACACAGTAATGTAAAATACTGTACATAGCCTGCGTTTTTATTCCGTACCTACAATGATCGGTATAGACAAATTACAGCCGCTACCGTGTCTTTAAGGATCATTTCAGGATGTCTTAAAAAATATTTCACTAACTAATTTTATTAATTCATTATTAAATAATAAATAGCATAATCATCATGGGTTGTGTATTGAGTGATTTAACAAATCTGTTTTATTAATCGGTTTGTTGTTGTTGTTTTTTCATCTATTTATGAAACTATGTTGACAATGCAAGAACTGTCTGTATATTAAAGATACGGTATTGGGCTTCCTGGACACTGCAGTTAACTGTGCCAGTCAATGCTCCATCTGGCGGAATTATACGGCATTGCAACCATCTTTTTAGAAAGCGCATGGGGGCGTTTATGGGGCGGGGCATCGTTAACTGCGTCATCGCGGGGGATCACATTCCATGCACGAAGCCTGCATTAACCCTTCATGGATCTGCCACGGAGCCGTCATGCTCCAGGCGGCTGTTTGACGTGGCTCCCACTGTATGCTCTGGTCCCATCCCAATGAGACGTGGCGACATAGCTTACAGCAGGTTATGGTCGCTGAACCGCTGGATGTCCAGGTGGTGCTCCGAAAATAATGTGGGCTTCATAGATAATTGGAAGACCTTTGAGGGCAAAGCTGGCCTGTTAGGGCGGGACGGTGTCCATCCCACTCGGGAAGGTGCTGCTCTCATTTCCTGTAGTATAGCTCATAGTCTCAGTAGAGGTCAAGTTAATCGGTGACAATCCAGAGCCCAGGCCAGGGAGCAGACAGACAGGCTAAACCAACCGTCTGCTAGCTGCATAGAGTCGTCACTCAGGGTTCACCATATTGAGACTGTGTCTGTTCCCCGATCTAAGCAAAAATGTAGAAAGACCCAGAAAATCTGTTTCAATAATCTAATTAACATAAAGACCACAAACTCAGATCATACTGAATGCGCAGCCGGCACCTCTGATCTGAAGCTAGGATTGTTAAATATTAGATCTCTCGCATCAAAAGCAGTTATTGTTAATGAAATTATCACAGATCAGGCGTTTGATATACTCTGTTTAACTGAAACATGGGTTAAAGGATGGGGTAGAGGAGGAGGCGTCGCAGTTATTCATAATGATAATCTGTCTATCGTACAAAAACACGGACACAAATTTAACTCATTTGAAATTCTCTATAGTAACATAAGTGTATTTAAGTATATTAAATCAGCTCAGTCGATTCCACTAATTATAATTTACAGACCTCCAGGGCCGTATTCTGAATTTCTTAGTGAATTTGCGGATTTCATCTCAGACCTGGTCGTTTCTGTAGACAAAGTGTTAATTGCTGGAGATTTTAACATTCATTTTGAGAATCCAGAAGACCCTCTGAGAACAGCATTTATATCCATACTGGACTCCGTAGGCGTAAATCAGTGTGTAGTAGGACCCACTCATAAAGCAGGTCACACTTTAGATTTAGTAATATTCTTCGGATTAATTATAAGAAATGTATTCACAATTCCACTGTCTGAAATTATCTCAGATCACTATCTTGTCTCCATTCAAGTGTGTCACAATGATAATGTACGCACAGCACCGCGCTACCGTATTAAACGTACATTCACATCAACTACCACACAGAGTTTTATCAGTAATCTCCCAGAGTTACCAACTTCGATTAGGCCACCGTCTGACCCCACAGAACTCGATCAGGCGACTGAATATTTAGAGTCGACATTTCGTTGTACCTTAGATAATGTAGCTCCAGCTAAAAGAAAAATTATTAGAGATAAGAAACTCGCTCCCTGGTATAACGATCACACGCGCACTTTAAAACAGACCGCTCGGAAATTAGAGCGTAAATGGCGTCAAACTAAATTGTTGGTATTTCAAATAGCATGGAAAGAGAGCATCCTGAACTATAGGAAAGCTCTTAGTGTAGCTAGATCAACGTATCTCTCCACTCTTATAGAAGAAAATAAAAATAATCCTAGATTTTTATTTAATACCATAGCCAAATTAACCAGAAATAAGACCACTACAGAAATCCCCACAACAACATCATGCAATAGTGAGGACTTCATGAACTTTTTTAATAATAAAATTGTAAATATCAGGCATAAAATTGAGGCTTTGAAACCAAACAATGTAATTGATACTGATGTTAACCTAGCCATGTCAGATTCAAACCTAGAATACTTTACTCCTCTTGAAGAGAATGAACTAATTTCACTCATCTCTTCTGCAAATTCATCAACCTGTATATTAGATCCTATACCGACACATTTTCTTAAACAGATAGTACCAGTAATAACAGAACCGCTGTTGAGAATAATTAATTCCTCACTCAGCATTGGTTATGTTCCAAAATCTTTTAAAGTAGCAGTTATCAAACCAATAATTAAGAAACCTGACCTCGACCCCTGTCAGCTGTCCAATTACAGGCCAATATCAAACCTCCCCTTTATCTCTAAGATTCTGGAAAAGATAGTAGCGGAGCAGCTATGCTCATATCTACATAGAAATGGCATACATGAACTGTATCAGTCAGGATTTAGGCCTCATCACAGCACAGAAACAGCACTCGTTAAAGTAGTAAATGACCTCCTATTGGCCTCTGATCAGGGTTGTGTAACTATGCTTGTATTACTCGACCTCAGTGCAGCTTTTGACACTATTGATCATGCTATTCTTCTTCACAGATTAGAAAATTTAGTAGGAATTAAGGGTACAACCCTCTCCTGGCTCAGATCCTATTTGACCGATCGTTATCAGTATGTAGACTTAAATGGTGATTATTCTGCATGTTCTCTAGTGGAGTTTGGCGTTCCGCAGGGTTCAGTTTTAGGCCCACTGCTTTTTTCCCTTTACATGCTTCCTCTGGGCAACATAATCCGTAAGCATGGTATTAGTTTTCATTGTTATGCTGACGACACACAGCTATACGTCTCAACAAAACCTGATGAGAAAAACCATCTTACTAAAGTTGAGCAATGTGTTCAGGACATAAGAAATTGGATGCTAATTAACTTCCTTCTGCTTAATCCGGATAAGACAGAAGTTCTAGTCATAGGACCGCATACAGCTAGAAGTAAAATCTTAGATCACACCGTAACTTTAGATGGCCTTTCTGTTCCGTCAAGTGCAACAGTAAAAGACCTCGGCGTGATTATAGATTCCAGCCTTTCATTTGAAGCTCATGTAGATAATATCACCAGGATAGCATTCTTTCACCTTAGAAATATCGCCAAAATAAGAAATATATTGTCGCTAAATGATGCAGATAAACTAGTTCATGCTTTTATCACTTCTACGTTGGACTATTGTAATGCCTTACTGTCTGGTTGTTCAGTTAGGTGCATAAACAAGCTTCAGCTAGTCCAAAATGCAGCAGCGAGAGTCCTCACTAGAACCAGAAGATATGAGCACATCACCCCTATCCTATCTTCACTGCATTGGCTCCCTGTGAAATTTCGCATTGATTTTAAAATACTACTCTTGACATATAAGGCATTAAATGGTCTCGTGCCACAGTATCTGAGCGAACTGCTAGTGTCTTACGATCCGCCACGCCTACTTCGGTCAAAGGATGCAGGCTGCTTATCAGTACCGCGTATTATGAAAACTACAGCTGGGGGCAGAGCTTTTTCTTACAAAGCCCCAAAATTATGGAATAGTCTTCCAAATAGTGTTCGGGACTCAGACACAGTCTCAGTGTTCAAGTCTAGGCTCAAAACCTATTTATTTAACCAAGCATTTTATAAATAGATTTGCCATAAGGTAAAGGAGCAGATCTGGGGGACTCATGGACGTAGAGTATTATGGTGAACTGGTATGTTTAGATGCTGTCTTCCTCAGTCTCATTTGATCACTCAGGTTTGTTGACGGTGAGGTGATTGTTTGCTTTACATCTCAGGGAGCCCTCATGTTTGTGTTTCCTTCTGGCTCTCCCTTTTAGTTATGCTGTCATAGTTAGTCCTGCCGGAGTCCCTGCTTGCACTCTACAGTAAATATACATTCACATTAGACATTGTGACTGTGACCATACCTAATTGCAATCTCTCCTCCTCTTCTCTTCCTCCCCCTCTTTCTCTTTCCTCTCTCCCCCTGTCTCCCCCTTTCACTCTTTCTCTCTCTCTCTCTGTCGAGCTACACATGTGGTTCCTGAGCTGCCAGTGATCCAGACTCCCTCTGCCCTCCGGACCTGTCTGATCCATCCTGGTGCCGGTTTCTGGTTGGAAGTCTCATCGCATGGATGCCCCGTGTGTCTCTTTAGGATGCGTATTGTGTCTGGGGATGATTCTCTATACTTAGAAGATGGTTCTGGCCTCGACTGGTGTGGTCAGCTGTTTCTCTGAGGACTTGACAATTCGATAGTTCAGGACTGGAACTTTCTACAAGTCTATCTGAGTCTCCAATAACTACTGGACTCCATTTTACATCAACTATTATAACATCAATTAACATCAACTATTATAGCTGAACCTAACACTGTATAAATGCAGATCATTTCCTGCTATCTGTTTCACCCAGATGAGGATGGGTTCCCTGTCGAGTCTGGTTCCTCTCAAGGTTTCTTCCTATTACTGTCTCATTGAGTTTTTCCTTGCCACTGTCGCCCTCCGGCTTGGCCGCCAGGGAATATCTGAACATCTTGATTCATACACATTCACATTCCATACAAACTTAAATAATTCTTTTGATTGTGTAAAGCTGTTTTGAGACAATGTCAATTGTTAAAAGCGCTATACAAATAAAACTGAATTGAATTGAATTGTGAACACACTGCAGGCACATTTTAACCCCAGGCCTATCGTGATTGCTGAGAGATTCAAGTTTCACAAACGAAATCAAGCTGAGGGGGAAAGTGTTGCACAGTACGTGGCCGTGTTAAAGAAACTGGCGGAGCACTGTGAGTTTGGTGACAATTTAAATGATGCATTAAGAGACAGATTTGTGTGTGGCCTGTGCAGCGAGTCAATACAAAGGAAGCTTTTGACCGAATCGGCACTCACGTACCAAAAGGCCGTGGATATAGCAATGTCAATGGAGGCTGTATCTAGAGAATCACAGCATTTAAGCAACTCATTGAAAGTAAATGCCATGTCTTTTGCATCAGAATCGCCAAAGGAGAAATGTTTTAGATGTGGAAAGTCTAACCATACCCAAAATGAATGTTTTTACAAAGACCAACTGTGTCACAATTGTGGAAAGAAAGGCCACATTGCTCGGTTATGCAAAGGTGTAAAGACAGAGGTGAAAATACCGAGAGTTTTCGGAAAAGGAAACTATATAAAAAGGAAGGGGATGGTAAAGAAAAAAACTATTCACAAAATGGACACTGAGACGGAAAGGTTTAATGAAGAGACAAGTTCGGATATTAAGTCTGAACTGACACTACACAAAATTACAGCAACAACGCAAAACCCTGCACCAGGGAACATAGTGAAAAGGGAAAATGATGAAGGGACAGCTGTAATAAAAATACAACCGAAAATTGAGGGTTTACGAATGGAGATGGAAGTCGACACAGGAGCGGCAGTCTCTATTATCTCAGGTGAACTGTATAGAGATAAATTAAGTCACATTCGTCTGCGCCGGACAAATGTTGTTCTCAAGACGCACACTGGCGAAGTAATCCGGCCAGAAGGAGTCATCAAGGTGTGCGTTAAGCTAAACAAACAACGTGCACGTTTACCACTGTATATTGTTACAGGAAATGCGGTTCCACTGTTCGGACGTGAGTGGCTTTGCCGAATTCGTCTGGACTGGCGTGAGATCAAATCAATAAGTGCAGTACACCACAGTAACGAAGGGACATTGGACAGCCTTCTAAAAAGGCATGCGAAAGTTTTCAGTGAAGAGTTAGGGACATTCAGTGGTTATACAGCTACCATAAATCTGAAACCAGGAACGCAACCAAAGTTTTTCCCAGCTCGGGTGGTACCATATGCCATCAGACCCAAGGTGGAGGGAGAAATCAACCACCTGCTCAAACAAGGAATCATTTCACCGGTACGATTCAGTGAATGGGCAACCCCGATTGTGCCTGTAATCAAAAAGGGAGGCAATGTCAGAATCTGTGGTGACTTCAAAGTAACGGTAAACCCAGTCTTATGTGCCGAACATTATCCATTACCTCGGATTGAAGATCTGTTCGCTTCACTAGCGGGAGGTCAAAGGTTTAGCAAATTGGACCTTTCACATGCGTACCTGCAGATCCCGGTACATGAAAATTCACGGAAATACCTAACCATAACGACACACTAGGGAATGTTCGTATACAACAGATTACCTTTTGGCATCACATCAGCTCCATCGATATTCCAACGAGCCATGGAACAAGTACTGCAAGGGTTACCATTCGTCCACTGTTTTCTGGACGACATCCTGATCACAGGAAGAGAAGATGCGCACCATTTGTCTAATCTTGAGGCTGTGTTGACTAGACTGGAGAAATGTGGACTTCGGGTAAAAAAAGAGAAGTGTGAGTTTTTCAAAAGCTCATTAGAGTATTTGGGACACATGATCGATGCATCGGGACTTCACAAGTCTGCAGATAAGCTGCGTGCAGTCGCAGAAGCACCAGTTCCGGTTAATGTTAGCCAACTCAGATCCTTCCTGGGGCTGGTTAATTATTATGCAAGGTTCGTTCCAAACCTGTCCACAGTCCTTCACCCCCTGAACGCAATGTTACATAAAGAGGTGAAATGGAACTGGTCTCCAGAGTGTGAGAGGGCATTTCAGGAAATCAAGACACAGCTTTTGACACCGAAGGTACTTACGCATTACGATCCAAGACGTCCAGTCCGATTAGCATGCGACGCTTCACCCTATGGGGTGGGAGCAGTACTTTCACATTTGATGCCAGATGGGCAGGAAAGACCCATAGCCTTCGCTTCGAGAACCTTAAGTAAGGCAGAGCAAAACTATGCACAGCTGGAGCGAGAAGCTTTAGGATTAATCTTCGGAGTACGGAAGTTTCACACATATCTATATGGACGTCACTTTACATTAATGACTGACCATCGTCCACTTACCACCATACTCCATCCACACAAAGCGACTCCCTCCATGGCTGCTGCCAGACTTCAAAGGTGGGCTCTCCTGTTGGCTGCACATAACTACACTATCCAGTATAGGAGTGCTGATAATCACGGGAACGCAGAGGGTCTATCACGTTTACCACTGCCTGTTCATCACAAAGACAGAAAGGATGCACTAGAGGTTTATTTGATAAACAAAATGGATGCACTTCCAGTCAGTAGCAGCGATATTCGAAAAGAAACCAGGACAGATCCAATTCTCTGTCGAGTAAAGGAAATGGTATCCACAGGATTATTTCCATCTATCAAAGACTCGGAAAATGTCTTAAAACCTTATCTCATGAGGAAGGAGGAGCTATCACTTTTGCAGGACTGTCTAATGTGGGGACAGCGAGTTATCGTTCCACCAAATTTGAGACATCAAGTCTTGGAGGATTAACACACTGGACACCCAGGTGTAGTAAAAATGAAGGGATTAGCACGTAGCTACATCTGGTGGCCAAACATCGACTCGCAGATTGAGGAAAAATCCAAAACCTGCATGTCCTGTCAACAAAATCAGAAATCCCCAGCCCTATCACCGTTACATCCCGGCATGGCCCGAAGCTCCTTGGCAGCGAATCCACATCGATTACGCTGGACCATTTGAGGGACGCATGTTCCTAGTAGTTGTTGACGCACACTCGAAATGGCCAGAAGTTCTGGTGATGGATTCTACTACGTCATTCAAAACAATCCAGGTACTGCGTGGTCTTTTTAGTCGCTATGGCATTCCGGAAACCTTAGTGAGCGACAATGGCCCACAATTTACTTCAGAGGAATTTGAATGCTTTCTGAAATCGAATGGGGTTAAACATGTACGCTCTGCACCATTTCATCCAGCGACCAACGGGTTGGCTGAGCGTTTTGTACAAACTTTTAAACATTCGCTAAAAGCATCCAAAGAACCAATATCATTGCAACAAATACTAGATGCTTTCTTGTTACAGTACAGGAATACTCCTCACAGCACAACAAAAGAAGCACCGGCAATGTTGTTCTTACATCGCAGACTGAGAACACGACTAGACTTAATAAAGCCAAGTGTAAAGCAGACCGTGGAGCAAGCACAGGAAGTTCAATGTTCGTACCGTGCCCTCCATGCGAAAGACAGAGACTTTTGTGTTGGTGATTCAGTGCTGGTCAGAGATTATAGACGTGGGGGAGAAAAGTGGAAAACTGGTACTGTCTCATCCCAGTCAGGACCAGTGTCATATACGGTCCAAGTGGACAGGGCACAAAACTGGAAAAGACATGCGGATCAAATGTTAGTTGGACATACGGAAATCACAAAAGCCACCGAACCGTTGCCGGCTGAAAACAGTGTTTCACTAACATTAGATGACAGGGAACAAGAACTGCCTTTGATATCTAATGACACTGTATCTAATGCACCAGACCAACATGCAAATGTACTCGTTGCACCTGCTACGGCTATTTCTCAAAATGAGAGGCGATTCCCCATGAGGAATCGTAAACCACCTAACAGATTAGATCTGTAGTTTTTGTTTTTTATCTGCACTGCATAATATGTTTAATGTGTGTAAACCAAAGAAGTTAATGTTGGTCAAGTGAGCTGTTTTATATTGCTCAAGGTTGTTTTATTATGGATAAGGATCTAACAGTTATTGTGTTCTACTGATGTTCTAATGTTTAAGGTATGAAAGAGAACTTGGGAGTAATTGATCTAAGTGGAGAGGAGATGTAATGTATTTAAGTGTGATGTTACTTCACTGGCGGGCCACTAGGGGGCAATACCGCGTTGTATAATGTATGTGTCATGCGCCCTGAAGACAGTAAAAGAAATATACCGTTCTCTCCATGCTTCTGTTTAATTCTCCGCTGGTTATCTCACACATAAATCAGGTTATATAATTAATGTTAGTTGTGCATATTGATGCAGACATAACACATTCCTCCATCCGCGAATGCCGCTGCCGTGTGTGACGTCATTCACTCTGTAACTGCCAAACTCCAGACTCGACACCCTGATGCCTTTCTCCTGATCTCCGGTGATTTCAACCACACATCACTGAACAAGACTATTCCCACTTTCACCCAGTACGTGGATTGTCACACTAGGGGGGAGAAGACACTAGACCTGCTGTATGCTAATGTTAAAGATGCTTACAGTGCTGCAGCACTTCCCCTCCTGGGGAGGTCGGATCACAACCTAGTCCACCTCATGCCTACATACAAACCCCTGGTTCAGAGACAACCTGCTATAGTGAGGAGTGTAAGAAGATGGTCAGAAGGTGCCACTGCTACAGATGTCGCCTTTAAGACTGCGCGTGTTTTCCCGCGGGATGCCGCAATTTAGCGCGCGGCGTGCCGCGACTTGCCGGAGGCAACATTCGGGAATTTAAAATAAATGTGTTGTGCTTCACTGAATATCCGCCAGATGGCGCATAGAAGGACTTTATCTAAAAGCCGGTGGTCCGGGAAAGTCAGTTTCCCTATGTTTCCCCGGTGGCGCGCAGATTCAAATCATGACTTCACTCGCTACCTAACGCTGAGAAGGCGAACGAGGATTTTAACAGTTTTTCTCTCGTTTTAAAGTGTTTTCATGAACTTTTTGAATTAAACAAATAACCTATGCATAATAATCGAGTGTCTTTTCGCTTTTTTTTTATATATTTGAAGATAATTCATACGTTTTAAGCCGCTGCAAAAGGCTGGTTTGCTGGGCGAGTACTGACATCACGACTACTTTTATTACACCTACATTTGTTTATTTGTATATGTATGTTATTAATATTAATTTTTTAGAGATTGTGTGTGCGTGCACGGAGAGTTTGTGTTGATAAGTGTATGTGGATAAGTTGATAAGTGTATCAGAAAGCATTAAAATGTTCATTTGAATTAAAATGACACACACACGTCTGTATATACAGTATATCAATTACATATATATCAATTTCATTAGTTCGTTCATTCTATTTGAAGCTTCGGATGTTTTTTTTTTTTTTTTTTGGTTTGTTTAGATTAGTTCTGAACTCGCTTCCCTGAAACTATCGCTAAAACAATGTACTGAGCCCTCCTGAGGATATAAAGCTTTATTATTGTGTTTGAATAAATAATCAGATCTACAGCAGGTAATAAATTATGGTGTGTCATAACCGAAGCAAACACCACGATTATGCCTCGTTTCGTTCGACGGGAACGTGGTTCACTTGGCCGCGGTGTATTATAAACCTGTGGAATGTTTCACTGTTTATGTTCACATAAGAGTAATAAAAGCGAGTGAAATGTGGAAATGATGTGTGGCAACTCAATGAGAACTAAAGAAAAGATTTCGGTAACTCCACTGAGTGTAACATCTGCATAGTGACACTGAACATCTTCACTTTTCCGTTTACCTCTGAAAAAAAAGCTGTATTTTGTTTGTTTATATTTAGAGTTTTTATAACAGTAGAACAAGTACCCGCGCGCATGCACACACATAGACACACACACACACACACACACACACACACACACACAGACAGACACACACACTCCCCTGAGCCCTCGGGAAACATCCAATCACCGTCGGTATACAAATGAGTCAAGACGCAGCCTAACGTGGTGTCGTGTCGGATTTCAGCGGTCACGGAGCGGGAAGACTTTGAAGAAGCTGCAGTGACAGTAAACAGCTGAACAACTTCACTTTTCCGTTTACCTCTGAGGAAAAAAAGCTGTATTTTGTTTGTTTATATTTAGGATTTTTATAGTAGCAAGAGAAAGTTACAGTTTGTGGTCTGTGTACTGTAGTTCGCACCCTTGTAGAGAATAAATAAATGAATAACACCTTCATATCCCCTCTCAAGAGTGCCATAGTCCATTGTTAGTTTTAATGATTTGGCTGAAACTAATTATCACTACATAAGTACCCTAACACCATTGATCATGAGTCTCAGCTGAACCTAATTCTATACTTGTAACAGAAAATGTAGATGCAGATTCCAAATGTGTATTTATATAACAGATAGATAGATGTGTGTGTGCGTAGGCTCTACGCAGGGGCAAGAGAGGGCAGCGCACCCTTAAATGTCTGCACATGTTAATATATTCCTAAAATGTATATATTACAAGTTGATAAACTGATCTGCGGTAGCGGAAAAATCCGCTGAAAATAGGACAGGCTGCAGCGCACGCGCACACACACACATACACACGCGCGCACACACACATACACACACACATCTGTCAGATTTCAGCGGTCACGGGGTGGAAAGACTTTGAAGCAGTTTATATATGAATCTAAGCTTGAACTTATCAGCATTGTAAATATATAATACTTTTCAAATAAAATCGCTATTACTTTGACCCTGAAGTTTAGTTTAGCACACACAAAAAACAGAAAAGTCATTTCTGGTAATGGAATGTGTAGTTTATTTACAGTAATTCATTAAAAAATGAATATACATTGTACAGTACACGGTAAACACGGGAAAGATTACAAAATGAAAAAACAAACAGTATCTACTTAATAAACAGCTTAGTATGTGCTTCGAGATGCTGAAATCCCTTGCATGTTTTTGCTTCCAAGTGGAGAGATATTTGACCGATAGCCTAGAACAAAAGATCTATAGGTGTGATCACAACCCCCTCCGACCGACCGTGCCATCAATCACTGACCACCTCAGAAGTTCCCTCCAATGTATGGCTGCAATACTTGTTTTGCAAGTATTTTTAACACCATTCAAAGGCTTACAAGTTCCATTCAACATATAATGATGTCTCCACATGTTAATATATTCCTAAAATGTATATATTACAAGTTGATAAACTGATCTGCGGTAGCGGAAAAATCCGCTGAAAAAAGGAGAGGCTACAGCGCACGCGCACACACACACAGACACACACACACACACACACACACACACACACACACACACACACACACACAGAAACACCTCCCTTGAGCCCTCGGTAAACATCCAAGCACTGAGGCACGCAAATCCCCTGACCACAATAAGGTGGCAATCCCTCAGGGGGGAAGATGAAAAATACAAATTAAATGAATAAAACAAAATAAAATATCCTTAATCCAGATTTTATCAATCAACGACATAATATTGATCTTAGCTGGATGGTCTAATTCTCAAAACCGTTTAACCTAAAGAAAAACTTAACACACTATAACTAGAATATTTACAAAACTGAAAGGTTGTCTTATGTATAATAAAAAAACCTCATAACTCAAAAAGATCATATTATGTTTTTATATATATTTTTTTAGATTTTTTTTATAGTAACTGAACAGCTCTCTTCTCTCCAATCCACTCCTAAACCACAGTCTCCTATTTCTCTGTGCGTGCTCTGGAGCCTGTGAATGAATACACGCAGCGGAGGTTTTGTAAACTGTAGAGATACAATAATTTTACTGCTGGAAAATCAGCATTTTATCTAATTTGAAATATAAACCTAATATTATCTGTTACTTAATATATTTTCTTTAAAAACAGTGGTTTTTTATATCATAAATATAATAATCCATAATTATGTGGGTATCCATATTAGATGGCTTTTAGTGAAATTAAACTGTAACTTACTTTAAAACTAAACATGGTCCCTAAAACGGAGCTCTGGACACAGAGCTACAGACCCCACTGTAACCCCCTTACCCAGTTAGCTAGCAGTTAATGACCACCACTACTTGTGCAGTTCATAAAAGGACAGGTAATGTTTGTCGCGCTGTTGCACAAACAGCACGCTCATTTATTTAAGAGAGAGTTTATGAGAGTTTATGAGTGTGCTGCTTTGATGTGCTGGGTATGGCGGGGCGTCGACGGCTGATCAGTGTAAAGTAGCGTACTTTACACACACACTGATCAGCAGTTGAAGCCCCGCCATACCCAGCAGATCAAAGGGGCAGTTATCGGCTATGACACGTTGAAGGAGAACTTAATAGTTCTCAAAAATAGTGTAAATGTCTGCAACAATCACTAACCATTAAAATGTTTTTTTTTTGTAATTAAACACGAAAATATTATATATATATATATATATACACACACACACACACACACAAGGGCGTAGGTTTGCTACCTATGACTCCAACTAATACCCCATCCCCCAATCCCCTTTTCCACCCACCAACCCCCAACCCCCTGCCCCATCCACCTACCAACCTCCCACCCCAACTATGTCCACTGAATACATGTTTTTCTTAATATGGTGCGAAATCACTTTACATTAATACTAGCAATGCTTCGATTGATATTAATCCACTCGAAATGCAATTCATTAAGTTAAATTAAGGAATAGTGTAAAGTTAAAGGAATGTTTCATAACTGACAAAAAGATAGTCTTTAATAAAATAAAAACTATTCTTTATTGAGCCCTAGTGCAAATGAAACATCTCAATCATCTGTATATATATAAAAGTAGATTACATCTAAACATGAACTACTAGGTAGAGTACCACACAACAGCTCAATGCCTATTGCTCCTATATGAAGGAGACAAAAACATGCCTTCGCCTCTCGTTAACAAAAATAAACTGCTGGCATATTTGTTTGACATCAATATTGTCCAGGCTGTTCTTTTTTTCTTCTGATAAACACTAAAGATGATATTTTGTAGAATGCTGAAAACCTGTAATCATTGATTTACATAGTATTTGTTTTTCCTGCTACGGAAGTCAATGTTTTCAGCTTTTTCCCCCAATATCTTATTTTGTATTCAACAAAATAAAGAAAATCATTAAAGTTTGGAACCACTTAAGGAGTAAATAGTGAGTAAAGTTTTTTTGGGGGTGAACAATGGCTTTGACCCTGTAAGGTTTTTCTAAAGTTTTGTAGTAGAAGAGGCGAGTTGCTCGGTCTGTCCGCTGTGCTTCGGTAAGCTTTTCTGGCGCCAGGAGAGACTCAGTCAAACACACACACACATGTTGTCTGTCAGAAAGGTCTCTGTTTATTAACAGCAAAAGATGGGGTTTATATATATTTGACCAAACGCCTGGGCTATAGACATATGTTACTACAAAGAGCATGAACCATTGTAAATGTCCTGGTGAGATCCTGAAGAATCAAAGGAGAGGAAGATAGAGGTGTCCGTGCAGAGACAGATCACAAGATGTTGGCTCGAGTTAGGGGGAGAGGGGGAAGAAGACAGAGGGAGATAGAGAGAGAGAGGGTAGAGAGAGATATAGTGAATTAATAAGGCATTCGGCCAATCTACCCTGTTTCTGATAACACTACCAGAAAAATGGAGCTCAGGTGCGCCGGGCTGAGTCCACACGCCTCTACGTCAGGGAGACAATAAAACTCATGCACGTGTATAACTGCAACTGCACGCCGCTCCCTGTTCCAAAGAACACTCTAAGGAATATGGCTATAACCAATTCATTTATTAATTTTCTAGCCACGCGCCTCTACGCCAGGGCCAGCTTATACACAAAGTGCATGCTACAAATGCCTCACTAAATTACCAATATTGAAAGTGCATAAATTACGTAAACAACAGAATTTAGCGAACGTATATCTTTTTAAAACACACCCGAAGTAGCGCGTCTCCTCTAGCGGGACGCGGTTTGATGACGTAGGTACTCGCGACGACAGCGCTGTGTATGTTTTTAGCTTAATGCTAACAACACCGGTTCAGTTTCAGTTAAACACCTAGTTTAATCTATATCTTTCAATTATCCACAATCGCTGTAATTTTAGCCAATAAACCAACGCGAGTAATGTCAAACACAACGCGAAACAAAAACTAATTAAAACGCATAAAGTTTCTTTTTCCAAAATATAACCCAAATACACGCCAATTTACTACGTAAATAAACTATTGGTTCAAAAACTTTTCTGACCAAGGAAGGAAGTACAATAGCAAAAATACTGCTTAACTTACCTTCCTGGAGAGAAAAGGTTAGACGAGCCCCCAGATTGTAAGGTTTTTCTAAAGTTTTGTAGTAGAAGAGGCGAGTTGCTCGGTCTGTCCGCTGTGCTCCGGTAAGCTTTTCTGGCGCCAGGAGAGACTCAGTCAAACACACACACACATGTTGTCTGTCAGAAAGGTCTCTGTTTATTAACAGCAAAAGATGGGGTTTATATATATTTGACCAAACGCCTGGGCTATAGACATATGTTACTACAAAGAGCATGAACCATTGTAAATGTCCTGGTGAGATCCTGAAGAATCAAAGGAGAGGAAGATAGAGGTGTCCGTGCAGAGACAGATCACAAGATGTTGGCTCGAGTTAGGGGGAGAGGGGGAAGAAGACAGAGGGAGATAGAGAGAGAGAGGGGAAGAGAGAGAGACATAAAGAGAGTATGGGAAGGTGAGCGTGGGAGCGTTCACACCTTTAAGAACAGATGCAAGAGGAGACAGGAAGATAGCAGCAGGAAAGATTTAACACGTTAATATCAAATCTATGAGGAAGAGAACAAGAGAGTAGAATCAACTCCTTTATATATAAAATAATTCTAACAGTTGCCCCCTTAAATTCTAACAGAATTTGTGAATGTCAATTAGTTAACATAGCAAGAGATATTAACGTGAAGAAGCAGAAGCATAATTAGTAGAGTCAGCAAAGATGATTATAAGAAGGGTGATAAAGGAAGGAGATAGCCAGGATTAAATCACTTCTAGAATCACAATTAGAAATGCAATTCACACTACATACGTAATCAGGCGTTGGCACAAAAATAAAATGTGGAAAAAGCAAACTAATACAAAGTTGAACCTATATGTGTATGTGTAAAAGGTGAGAAGCGACAGGAGCCCCCTTTTGAGGTGTCTTCTGGGCGTATGTTGCTCCACTAGCCCCTCGGTGCGGGCTAGGAGATCTTGTGAGTGGTCGATTATGTCAAGCAACAGAACAGCTGTGCGTGTCACTGCAATTACAGTTGTAGGTGTACTGTAGGCAGCATTCCCCACCTTCCTGGGATTTAAACGTTTCACCAGCACTGTATCACCTGGGATGAAAGAGTGAGTAGGCTTGTCTGTAGGCAGAGGGAGAGAAGCAGAGACATTACCGTGAACACTGTTCAGTTTTTCAATGAGCGCTTGCGTATAATCGCCGACAATCACGTCCAGATCACCTGTAAGGGAAACACCAGGGTTACCTTTTACCCAGGGGATGGGGAATGGTCGTCCCATTATAATCTCAAATGGTGAAAGTTTGGTTGTAGAATTGGGTGTCATTCTAATTTCACAAAGCACAGATGGTAACAGGTCAACCCAATTCTTACCTGTATCCAGCATGGCTTTTGTCAACCTATCTTTGATTGTTCTGTTCATCCTCTCTACCACACCAGAACTTTGGGGATGGTAGGGGATGTGAAATTTCCAATCAATGCTTAAAAATTTACACAATTTTTGTGTCACTTTGGAGACGAATGGCGTGCCATTATCACTGTCAATAGATGTTGGAATACCGTATCTAGGAATGATTTCTTTAGCCAGAATTTTAACTACTATCGTTGCATTTTCTTTTGAGCATGGAAATGCTTCTACCCATTTAGAAAATCTGTCCATGATTACAAGCATGTATTTCAGATTTCTGACAGGTGGCATGTGTGTAAAGTCAATTTGTAAGCATTGGAATGGTGCAATAGGCATTGGCAAGGCATCATATTTAACATGTTGTCCTTGTGTATTTGCACGAGCACAGATCAAGCAGGAATCTAATAGAACAAGTGTAGCCTGTTTGATATTGCGAATGCAGAATCTGTCCTCAATCATACGGATTACCCCCCGTTTTGCGACATGTGAAATTCCATGAAAATGACGCACTAAAAACGGGAGGACAGATGCTGGAAGAGCTATACGGCTGTTCTCATCCCGAATTAGCATATCGCTGCCAGGTGAACACTTACGGGAAGACCAAAAATGTAGATCTTCAGGTGATGAATGGGTTTGCAAAAAGGCAAGGTCGATGTCAGATGACAAACTAGGAACAGAGACATGGGACGTCAAAGAGAATACTGTACTCCGA
Source organism: Channallabes apus (assembly GCA_030522415.1). Classification (NCBI taxonomy): domain Eukaryota; kingdom Metazoa; phylum Chordata; class Actinopteri; order Siluriformes; family Clariidae; genus Channallabes; species Channallabes apus. The sequence continues at coordinate 1,222,702 of CM060114.1, forward strand.
CAAACCTGTGGGGACAAAGGTGCTTCTTTAGCGGCCCATTTGGCAACTTCATCAGCTAAACAATTACCTAAAACCTCTTCAGAGTCACCAGATGCACGACCTTTGACCATCACTATAGCCAATTGCGATGGAAGCAAATTAGCCTGTAAAAGATTAAAGACAAGATTAGCATGTGACATCTTTCCAAAATCATGTGTGACATCATAAGCATAAAGAGCCACTGTATCATATTAAGAATATGCCTGGCAGGGCACATATTATGGAATGGAATGGTCTGAGGCATCTGGTGAGCCTGCGGAACAGAAGAAACATAACCATTTTCTATATCTCTCTTTTTCTTCCGACACTCCCGTTCCCAATGTCCTGATTTATTACAGTATCTGCAGATTGTTTCTTTACAGTGACGTTCCCAGTGTCCTTGTCCATTGCAGTTTCTGCATATAATAGTGTGGCATTTAACAGGTTTCTTTGAACCATTAGCACTTATTGTAGGTGATGCGTGATTAGATTTTCCTCTGAGGGAGGCAATAAAATAGCTTGTAACATCCAGATCACATACCATCCTTCCCATGAGTTGTATGGCAGGTTAGTGTCCGGTCCCTGCTAGAGAAAATTTAAGATATTTAACAGAATTAGGGTCTATATCATTAACAAAGAAAGTCCCTGTGTAAAAACCATGCAGTTTAAAATTTTTTATATAGTTTAATTCCTAAAACCTACTCCTGTCGAATAGGTGACTTTAAAGGTTGAATAAAATTCCAAATCCTTAATTATTCATCCAATCATTAGGAGTAAGAGACTGTTTGGAACGACCATTTCCCATCTTGTTAGTAAGTTCCAGTTAGTAAACAAACCAAGCTTCTCGAAGTTAAGCGGACACTTTAAGCTTTTTTTTCTTCTTCTTTTTTTAATTATTATTTTATTTATTTATTTTATTTTTATTTAATTTTTTTTTTTTTTTTTTTTTTTTTACGGGTGGTGTGACGTTCGAACAGAGTGTATCAGAATATATTTAAAACTGAAGAATACTGTAATCTATAAAGTGTATTATCAAAAATGTGTATTATCTCCGCGTTCCTGATAACACTACCAGGAATATGGATTCTATTTCAAATCTCACATGCCTCTACATCTTTGGAGATCATACACACATTTATCAAATACCAATATAGTAAATTAATAAGTATATATTTAAAACTGAAGAATACTGTAATTTAAAAGTGTATTATCAAAAATGTGCAATATCTCCGCGTTCCTGATAACACTACCAGGAATATGGATTCTTTCAAATCTCACATGCCTCTACATCTTTGGAGATTAATCACACATTTATCAAATACCAATATAGTGAATTAATAAGGCATTCGGCCAATCTACCCTGTTTCTGATAACACTACCAGAAAAATGGAGCTCAGGTGCGCCGGGCTGAGTCCACACGCCTCTACGTCAGGGAGACAATAAAACTCATGCACGTGTATAACTGCAACTGCACGCCGCTCCCTGTTCCAAAGAACACTCTAAGGAATATGGCTATAACCAATTCATTTATTAATTTTCTAGCCACGCGCCTCTACGCCAGGGCCAGCTTATACACAAAGTGCATGCTACAAATGCCTCACTAAATTACCAATATTGAAAGTGCATAAATTACGTAAACAACAGAATTTAGCGAACGTATATCTTTTTAAAACACACCCGAAGTAGCGCGTCTCCTCTAGCGGGACGCGGTTTGATGACGTAGGTACTCGCGACGACAGCGCTGTGTATGTTTTTAGCTTAATGCTAACAACACCGGTTCAGTTTCAGTTAAACACCTAGTTTAATCTATATCTTTCAATTATCCACAATCGCTGTAATTTTAGCCAATAAACCAACGCGAGTAATGTCAAACACAACGCGAAACAAAAACTAATTAAAATGCATAAAGTTTCTTTTTCCAAAATATAACCCAAATACACGCCAATTTACTACGTAAATAAACTATTGGTTCAAAAACTTTTCTGACCAAGGAAGGAAGTACAATAGCAAAAATACTGCTTAACTTACCTTCCTGGAGAGAAAAGGTTAGACGAGCCCCCAGATTGTAAGGTTTTTCTAAAGTTTTGTAGTAGAAGAGGCGAGTTGCTCGGTCTGTCCGCTGTGCTCCGGTAAGCTTTTCTGGCGCCAGGAGAGACTCAGTCAAACACACACACACATGTTGTCTGTCAGAAAGGTCTCTGTTTATTAACAGCAAAAGATGGGGTTTATATATATTTGACCAAACGCCTGGGCTATAGACATATGTTACTACAAAGAGCATGAACCATTGTAAATGTCCTGGTGAGATCCTGAAGAATCAAAGGAGAGGAAGATAGAGGTGTCCGTGCAGAGACAGATCACAAGATGTTGGCTCGAGTTAGGGGGAGAGGGGGAAGAAGACAGAGGGAGATAGAGAGAGAGAGGGGAAGAGAGAGAGACATAAAGAGAGTATGGGAAGGTGAGCGTGGGAGCGTTCACACCTTTAAGAACAGATGCAAGAGGAGACAGGAAGATAGCAGCAGGAAAGATTTAACACGTTAATATCAAATCTATGAGGAAGAGAACAAGAGAGTAGAATCAACTCCTTTATATATAAAATAATTCTAACAGACCCTAACTCTTCCCCTCTGACTGCACTAGGACCGGACAGCATTGCCACCTGATGAAATAGCGTGACAAAAAAGTGAAATGTCAGTTCAAAACTTTTGCCAAAAACACTAATGAATCACTTACATCCTCAGCCTATCACTCCTCAGAATGCTAAATATTAGTATAATCAACATGTATAATACACGCACACATATTATATGTTATATATATAATCAACATTCAGATTGACCTCCTGTGACCTCGCCTCTTCACCTGAACTACACCATGCCTGATCTGCTTGCTTCTGTCCCCTAATTGAAAAACATTGAGGGATTCCTTATGAGCATGGACAGAGAATGCCTCAGCCTATTATTGGTAACGCTGTTAAATCTCAGGACAACTACAGTGGCTTGCAAAAGTACTCCCCCCCCCCCCGTGAACTCCCCCGTGGAATTCCACGTGAAAGACCAATACAAAGTGGTGTACACGCGAGAAGTGGAACGAAAATCATACATGATTTCAAACATTTTTTTTTACAAATAAATAACTGAAAAGTGGGGTGTGTGTAATTATTCAGCCCCCTTTGGTCTGAGTGCAGTCAGTTGCCCATAGACATTGCCTGATGAGTGCTAATGACTAGAGAGCACCTGTGTGTAATCTACACTCTCTCCATCGCTGTCTGATATACAGCACAGGTGTTTAGGTTCTGTCACCTGACAAAACAGGATAAACACATGCCATTTAAACAGCAATCATTTTATTTCACTTTTTCTTCTTAGTCTTAGTGTGCAAACCTCGAATCAAATCATTAATGTTCGCCAAGTAAGTGAATGCATTTTAAAAACTATTTTTCTGAAGTGGATTGTCTATTGGTGTCAACAAAATTCTAGTCATATGGCAATATTAGTATATTAGCTTATCAATTTCTTTCACAATACTGATTTCTGACAAACAGTCATTAGATTAGGAGACTGACAGGGATCATATTTATACTTTTACATTTAGCTGTTTAATCTGCTGTTAGTTTTACGTCCGTATTCACAGACTATATCCTGGCCTGCTGTACTGAATGTGAGTCCACTGCATTTGGCGCTGCTTGTGTCTGAACGCAGCCAATAGTCTATCACATGATGGCAGGGAAAGGCACAGCCAATCAAAATGTTCATATTTGTTTTGGGGGCGGGAGGACTCAAGGAGGGAACGTGATTTATCCCTTTCTGCGTGTCTAGGTTAATGTTGACAGAACGATTAAAAAAAAAGTGGATTAAATTATTGGTGGGGACATTTCAATGGTCGGAGGATATTGGTGGGGACACATCCCCTCCGTCCACCCTAAATCTATGCCCCTGTATATATATAATTTAAAACTATTTATTCATTTGTCTTTTATTTACTTACTTACTAGCGAATGCTTTTTTAGGGCTCTAAAAACTACGGCAGTATGAGTGACAATGGAATAGGACGTGTGAGTTGCACCGGTCACACACACACACACACACACAATAAATATATATATATATATATATATATATATATATAATTAAATTCTTAAAACATCGTGTTCACCCATGCACTGAAAAAAAGAACTTGTAAGATTTACTTGATAAAATCCTCATAACAATTTGGACACAGATTTTAAGTAAATTTTATTGCTCCAATATAAGGCTGAATCCCATTTCTACCCCCTACCCTTCCATTTGACGCGTTCACGTGAAGTGGTAGAGGTGTCTCATTTCTCTTTTGGTTGGAGGTGGAAGGGGAAGGGCCAGATAGCCCTCCAAACGAAGATTTTTCAGGACCTCACTTCAAACGAAGGGCTAAGCGAAGTTTTCAACATGGCTGCTCACTCGAACAAACAGACCCATAAATGTTAAGTCATTTTTGCCATTAATAAAGATTTTTATGACAAGTTTTCATTATATGTATATTACCTTTAGTCTTGTGTTTGTGTTTATGGTGATGTTCTGTAAAGAAACGTTTGCAAAAAAAATCGCTAAAGTTTGCTAGCGGATAGCACATATTGCACAATATTACAAATATATATTTTTATGTCACATACACTTTACTGCATGCTACAAACAAATATGAAAGTTCAGTAGCACGGCACTTTGCCGAGCATTTGATAACGCATTGTTTGTTTTGCTTACGGCCATACACTATTGTTTTGCTTACACTATTCTTACTTATTGCAACGTGACCACAGTTTTGTAATTTATATTCTGTATATGGACGGCTGAGGAAACCCGAAGACTCATCCGTGTTCGTGGTGAAAATGAGCAACTTTTTTAAAAATCGAAATACGGCACAAAAAACCTTTGGGAGTGAGTAATCTCTCTTATTGGAATGTGTGATAAACATCGGCGCATGTCCTCTGACGTAACATTAGGAACCAGCGACAACGTATGATGACGAATAACAGTGTTGTCCCATTTCTTAGGGGAAATATTTACACCCTTCCCCTTTCCACTTCGTTTCAAGGGACAAGGGGAAGAAAATAGAATTGTGATTCAGCCTAAGTAAAACTCACCCGTAATTGTCAGGTAAAATTTACTTAATTAAATTAACAATAAAATAAATCAAGTAAAAGTTACATAATTATATTTAATGCACAAATTAGATTAATTTAAAATAATCAAGTAAAGTTAATTCATTATTGTATCAGCAGGAACCTTAATTTTATGAAATTACTATCATTTTGTTTTGTGAGATTTTCCCTTAACTTGGTTTTATCAATTTATATTACTCCCTATAATAATGTAAACATTGCTAATTTATGATTTGGAAAGAAACTTAAGTAATTATTTCATCTATATCTTTCATAAATCACACAACTAAAATATAATTAAACAGTTCACCAACATTACCAAATATTTGTGACATTCACAGTCTAGATCCAAGTTGTCTTTTTAATAAAAGTGCATTCAGCTAAATTTTGCATCCATAGAAAAAAACTGCACGGCATCAGGGCCTGAAATACTTGTTTTAAACAAAATTGTGTAAAATAATAAATAAATAAAATACAGCATTCATTTAGAAATAAAATACAGCAGAAAATACATTAAACAAATTGTAGAATAAACGTTAAAACTTAATAGCCCTCGGAAGCAGTGAAGTTGCAACATTCAAATCAGCACTCTGGACTAGTGCACTTAAAAGTATGCCATTGAAACCATAACGCATTAAAACATTAAGCTGAACATGTAAACACAACATGTAAAGACTTGTAGTCAAGCCAAATCAAATGTTTTAAGATAACTTCATCTTTAAAGCTTGCATTTTTTATGATAGCTTAATCCCATCAAGTTCTAGAAGAACTTTCTGAAAATAGCTCAAATGTGTAGCGCAGTGCTCGGAGCTATTGCCACATTCTTGCAAAATTTCCTCTCCTTCAAGGATTATGGATACACCAACCGGTTCTTCCCCTTCAACAGCACAGACGACAAGGATTGTAAGAAGGTGCATACTGGCATCACTTCGTCTGTCCCCCTGTATAAAATGTACAAGAAAATAAATAATTTATTTTGAGAAACAAAAAAAAAAAAAAAATTCTGAATTGCTTCAACCTGTGCTGACTTCATTTCACAGAGGAAAAAATAAAAATAATTGATAATAAAAAATGACCATCACTTCATATACTTCAGATTGTTAAACTTGGGTTAAATTGCTTTAGCAATAATCTTGCATCACTAAAACATTGTAAAACATGGCATGAGATGGCTACACTCCATAGATTACTCTGCACCTTTACAGTGTCAGGAAATCCTATGATGAATGCTGAGTTTGTATTTAAAGGGTTAGTCCAAACATGAAAATTCGTTCAATAATTACTAATTTATATATTCATTTGCATTTATATGCTTCTGTCCAATACAACAAACACTATATTCAAGGTATTAATAAATTGTATAATTAATAAGAAAACAATGCTTTACCAGGCAATCATCAAAGAGATCCTCTTCAGATTCATGTCTCATCTTTACGCTTTGTTTCTGTGAAAATATTTACATTGTATCATTACATAATCTTTTATTCGTACAACTACAATTAGGCATTTCTTCATCTTTTGTAAGTTTGCCTTTATCCAAAGCAAATTACAAAAGAGGAAGGCATCAAGCATGTCAAGCAGTGCGACTAACACAAAGTTTCTGACACCGTTAGAAAAATACAAGATAGATCAGTGAGGGATTAAGGAAAAAGTGAGATGCAAGAATCATGTGTGGAAAATTAAGCATGCAAGGTCACAGGATGACTACTTTTTATTGTCTGCAATGCGATTTAGACAAATTAGAGCTGCTGTCAATACTGTATGAACATATGTACAGGTTCTTTACTCGTAACTCATTAATAAAGTTCGGCTTCAGAAAAAAAAACGTTTATTGCTAGTGCTCTTTTACCATTTAATGCTTTAACACACACGACTCAGTTTGTTCAGAAATGGCATCTAACTGGCGAGCCTTTGTCTGAACACGCCGTTTTCACTCGGGGTGGGGGTAAGAAACACACATCTCGGTATATTAATCCGCGCGCTCGGTTCGTTATTATTTTATTTATTTATTTACTTACCACAGGACCCCTGGGGGGCTCCGTAGGTTCAGGTTTTTACATGAAAACGGTGTTTTGTGAATCTCCACACTATTAAAAACTGAAATTGCTAATTGTACGTCCTGAGATTAAGATGAACATTAATTGGGAGTTATGAAAGCGAGAATCACATCCAAAAAAGAAAGCTAAACTTACCTCGAACACGACAAACTCCATCTGCAGCCACGCCGTGTTGTACCTCCGTGATGATCCACAACCGACTGATCCACAGCGCGGGCACAGCGTCTCCAAACACGCATGCGCAGTTTAATTTGCACACGTTTTCGGCTTCAGTAGACACACAATACTTCAGACTGAAACACGACTGCCCCCTACAGGTAATGAAGGGCATGTTCACAGCTTCCCGCATGCAGCCGCGCAAAGCCGCGGCAAGTCACGGGATCCCTTTTCTCGAAACGCGCGTTTTTAATGGCGACATCTGTACGTTACAGGATTGTTTCGAGGCAACACACTGGGAGGTTCTCAGTGCATCATATGGAGAGGACATTGATGGAATGACGGACTGCATCACGGAGTACATTAACTTCTGTGTTGACACCTGTGTACCGATGAGAGATATTCGCTGTTTCCCCAACAACAAACCCTGGGTCACCAAAGACATTAAAGCGTGTTTAAATGAAAAAAAAAGTGCTTTTAGGTCTGGTGATAAGGAAGCAGTGAAGAAGGCTCAAAAAATGCTAACCGGGAAAATCAAGGAGGGGAAAGAGGCATACAGGAGAAAACTAGAACAAAGGCTGAAGCAAAACAACACGAGAGAGGTATGGAGGGGCATGAGGAGCATCACTGGCTATAAGACAAGCGGCCAGGCTATTGAGGGGAATAGGGAACGTGACCTCAACACTTTCTTCAATAGATTTGATGTCCCTATGTCTCACACTCCCCCCTGACTTCAACCCAAATCCACACATTCCTGCTCCTATGTCATCCCCTACACAGAGAACAGTCACTACTCCTGCACTCCCAGCAATCAACATCTCAGTGGATCAGGTTAAACATGGCCTGAGTAAGATCAGCCCAACAAAAGCTGTAGGTCCGGATAAGATCAATCCGAGAGTCCTGAAATCCTGTGCTCCCCAACTGTGGTGTCCTCCAGTACCTCTTTAGCCTGAGTCTGTCTCTTCAGAAAGTCCCTGCACTGTGGAAAACATCATGCATTGTGCCGGTACCCAAAACACCACGTCCCTGTGCCCAGAACGACTACAGGCCGGTTGCTTTAACATCGCACATTATGAAGGTGTTTGAGAGACTGATCCTGGATACACTTCGTCCCCTGGTGAAGTCCTCTCTGGACCCTCTTCAGTTTGCCTATCAGCCGTTCATGGGTGTTGATGACGCCATAATACACCTGCTACCTCGCACCTACTTTCACCTTGACAAGCCTAGGACCACCGTAAGGATGATGTTCTTTGAATTCTCCAGTGCCTTCAACACCATCCAACCAGCAGTACTGGGGGAGAAATTAAGGAACATAAACATTGACACCCGCTTGGTTTCCTGGATCATGGACTACCTGACCTGTCGCCCCCAGTATGTCCGACTAAAGAACTGTGTGTCAGAGACTTTGATCTGCAGCACTGGAGCTCCCCAGGGGACTGTACTGTCTCCGTTTCTTTTCACCCTCTATACATCCGACTTTAGATATAACTCAGAGTCATGCCACCTGCAGAAGTTCTCTGACGACTCTGTGGTTGTTGGGTGTATAAAGGAGGGTGACACCTCGGAGTACCAGTCTGTTGTGGATGACTTCGTTTCCTGGTGTGAGCGTAATCACCTACAACTCAACATCAGGAAAACAAAGGAGATGGTGGTAGACTTTAGGAGAAGCAAGACCCCTGTGACTCCTATATCTGTCAAGGGGGAGATAGTGGACATTGTCTCCGATTACAAATATCTGGGAGTTTATCTGGACAACAAACTTGACTGGTCACTCAACACAACGGCACTGTACAAGAAAGGTCAGAGTCGATTGTACTTTCTTCGAAGGCTCAGGTCTTTTAACGTCTGTAATACCATTCTACGGATGTTCTATGAAACCGTTGTGGCGAGTGTCATTTTTTACGCTGTGGTCTGTTGGGGTGGTAACATTAAGGTGTCTGATAAGAACAAACTGGACAAGTCAATTAAAAAGGCCGGATCTGTGCTAGGCATGGAGCTTGACTCGGTGGATGTAGTAGCAAAGAGGAGGATTCTGTCCAAAGTACAATCCATTGTGAACAATCCTTCTCACCCGCTATACAGTGTTTTGGCTGAACAGAGGAGCAGTTTCAGCCAGAGACTGATTACTATCAAGTGTTCCACCGAGTGTCACAGGAGATCCTTTCTCCCAACGGACATAAAACTTTACAACTCTTCTCTGTAACTCATACACACATGTATGTGGATTTTTTCACTGACTGGTATACAACAGGACACTAATACTTACCCATTTTTTTTTTTTGTATTTTTTGTATTATTATTTATTACCTTTATTACCTTCCTTAGTTAACAACTGTGAGCACCTGTAACCGAGCATAAGCAATTTCCCTTTGGGATTAATAAAGTTCTTTGAATCTTGAATCTTGAATCTGAAACTAGCCCTCCACATTGATCAGCGCATCCTCTCTCGTCCGAAGCCAGTCCCCAGGGCCCTGCCGCCTGCTCCCACCTACCACTACACTGCACCTCGACCACCGACAACCTTCACAGCTGCCACCACTGGACCTGTTGGATCTCCACTTCCTGCCGTGGTTGACACCGGAGCCGGGGAGTCCATGCAATTAGGACACGCCTCTTTGACGGCTGCAGAACGGGAGCGGTGATTTCGAGAAGGACTCCTACTGCGGGTCGGTGTCCTCTCCGGCCGGGAAACCCGCAGGCCCGGTGAGAAATGACAGCCACTCACCGGGTTACCTCCTCCTCTCCAACCTCACGACCAACTCCTCCCATCTCATGGTTCAAATGCACCTCCAATTTGGCCACAAACGAGTCAGAAGTACCGCATTCATCAACTCTGGGGCTGCACGTAACTTCATTGACACTTCTTATGCCAAAAAATTGGGGGTAAAATTTGAGGCATTATCCCAGCACGTTCGGATTACATCTTTCGAGGGTTGGCCCCTATCCACCAGTTCCAACTCAACCCATCACCCTCCTCCTCGATCAACACCAAGAACAGCTCAGGTTTCACGTCACCTCCATCTCCTCTCCTCCCATCATACTTGGACATCTGTGGCTACTACAACACAACCCCCTCATCTCCTGGACACAAAACCGGATTTTACAGTGAGGCGCGACCTGCACCAAACTATGCTTAAGGACGTCAGCTGGGCGTGCTCTAGGGAGTCCGAGGCCCCCGACGTCGACACCAACGCCATCCCCGAGGCATATTGGGACCTGGCAGAAGTCTTCTGCAAATGGCGAGCCACCCACCTTCCTCCACATCGCCCGTATGATCTCGCCATAGACCTTCAGCCAGGCACAGTACCACCCAGCAGCCACCTCTATTCTCTGACATCTACAGAGACGCAGGCAATAGAGGAATACATAACCAACGTAAAGAAGTGGGGCGGCGAACTTCGCCCATGCGTCGACTATCGGGTGCTCAATAAAATCACTATCAATAACCGACACCCATTGCCTCCTACCAACTCAGTCCTGCACGCCCTCTCTGGGGCCCTCAACTTTACAAAGTTGGACGTCTGGAGCGCCTACAACTTGGTGCGCATCAGAGAGGGCAATGAGTGGAAGACGGCCTTCATCACCCCTACTGGACACTACGAGAGCCTCGTGATCTCTTTTGGACTGTGCAATGCCCCCACCGCCTTTCAACATTTTATTAAAGATGTTCTTCAAGACATGCTAGGCCTGTGGGCATTTGTATATCTGGATAATATTCTTATTTACAGTACTCCCGTACTGCAGAGGAACACGCTCAGCATGTCAGGGTGGTCCTAAAGAGATTACTCACCCATCAGCTGTACTGTAAGTTGGAAAAGTGCGCTTTTCGCGAGCGCTCCACCAAGTTCCTGGGTTCCATGGACCCGCAGAAGCTAGAAGTTGTGCGTCATTGGCCCCTACACAAGACCGTCATGCAACTTCAACGGTTACTCAGGTTTGCGAATTTCTCCCGTCACTATTGTAGCACAGCCACACATCAGGGACACCTTCATACACAGGGAATTGGTTGTGGAGCTAATGCTGCTCACCTGTGGCCGAAGGTGTGCCCTAGCGGTTTCTTTTTCCCCATGGACAGTGGTTTGGTCACCGGGCAAGTTCCCGCGCATGCGCGATCGCAACGCATGGGAACCCGGAAGTGACGTGGGTCACATGACCTGGCATAAAGCCGGAACCGGCATGGAAGCCGAGACGGAGAGATGAAGACAGCGCGCTGCATTTTGTTTGAGACTGAGAGCCTGATTGTGGATTATTGTGGATTAATTTCATTCAGTACCCAGCTCATTCCGTTTATCGATCTCCCAGACCTACCATCGTCATTTGGTGAGATCGATCCATCTCTCCAACTCACCATTTTCATAACTTTTGCCATATTTCAGACACTGGACTTTCAGACACACACACACACACCCGCATACATCGCGCACACACCTTTTTCTATTTGTAATATATTTGTATATATTTTGTATATATTGGTTTGTGGTGCACCGTGTTTGTTTATTTATCTGTCTGTCTTGTTTAATACACTTGGTTTAATTTATTATAATTGTTTTGTGTCGCGTCGTGTTTTGTCCAGCTGCGGTTGCGCAATACCGGAAGTTGTGTTTTCAAGTCCCTGTTTAGATTCCCGAATCCGTTTTTTTGTAACCAAGCGGTTTTATAAATCCAAGCGTTACATAGTGGTGGCCCGTACGGGGAATCTGTATTTAGGGATATTTTCCGGTTTTGTGTAAAAAGGCTGAACAAAATGGACGCTAATGCTAACATCGCTAATGCTAGTGCTAAAGCTAATGCTAAGGCTAATGCTAGTAGTGCTGCTAAGGCCGACTGTGTAGTGGATAATAACATGCCGGTAGATGTAGAGGATGTATTTAATACACGCCGTAACCCTACAACAGAATTAACTTCATTGATTAGTTCTTTATATATATCTGATGACCATGATGATGACAATGATGATGATAATGATATTATTGTTCATGGGTCTGATATTGGGGTAGTGCACACACTACCGACTGAACTGTATCAATGTAAGATGGACTTGGGGGCGCTTACGGATAAAGTGAGCTCCATGGAGCAGGATTATAGACAATCCCTGGACAGCAGTCTCAACCGAGAAATCAGTCTTCGTGACGCGGTGGACGCGAGCTTGGAAGGGCTGCAGCGCTACTGCCAGGAGGCTCTCGAAAAGATGGAGAGAGCCATCGTTGACTGTTTTCTGCGACGGGACGCCATCTGGGAAAACCGGATGAAGAGACTGCGTCCCACTTGTACGCCCACCGCCCACAGGTTACAGGCCTACACCCCTACACCATCTCCTACACATCGTCCCAGCACTCCAAACACTACAGCAACAGCCAAGGTAAAGCTTCCAAGCACTCCTGCCATCGCCGACGTTCCTCCTGGTGTTCCAGCACACTCCTCGGCACTGCTCTCCTCCCCACTTTCTTCTTCTTCTTCTCTGCATGCTCATCCATCCATCTGTGTGGAGTTCCCAGCCTTCTGCGACGCGTCAGAGACAGCTGAGGTGAGGAACTTCATCGAACAAGCGGAGAAGTACATGGAGATCAGACCCCTGACCCGACCAGAGCTGCTGGGAACCCTCCGCTCAGTTCTCCGAGGGCCGGCTCTCAGTTGGTGGAAGACGGAGAAAGGCAAGGTGAAGGACTGGCAGTCGTTTAAACAGGCTTTCCTGGCGGCTTTTATACTGGATGACGACCTCGACGAAGAGGAAGACAACCCGAGGTCTCCGGTACAGCTGCCGGGGCAACGCATGCAAGACTTCGCCAATGATCACCCCGCCCTCTGTCTCATGGGGAAACCTGATATCTCCGAGGAAGAACAGATGGGGCGAGCCCGGGAGAACAGCAATACGAGAGGGGCGTTAAGAGGAGCGGCGAGCACCGTGGAAAAGCAGGTGGAGAGAGGCGCTAGGGGAGAGAAAGATCGCGAGGACCGCTTTGTTCTAGGTCCAGATGCCATACCCCGAGCACCCCCGCCGCTGAAAGGAGCTGACACCCCACGTCTACCCACCACGTCCACTAAAGAGGCCTCCAGCTTCCCGAGCGACCTGAGCGAGATCAGCAGAGCCCAACAGAACGACCCAACGATCACGAAGCTGCTCTCCAAAGATCATCAAAGAGGCATACAAGATCAAAGGGTCACCTTCGAAGGTCGTCAGGGCGTGCTATATCGCCGGGTACCGGTAAGAAAAGGAGAGAAATTTCAGCTCGTTGTCCCCCAGTCACTAATAAGAGAGTTCCTTCAATACTATCACGACAATCCATTGGGAGGACACTGGGGACAACTGAAAACCCTGCTGAGGTTATTAGAGGTGGCGTGGTGGCCGACGGTGCGGAAAGACGTCTGGCGTTATACCAGAGCTTGCAGCATGTGCCACCGACACAAGACAGGACATCCGTCATCACCCCGACAAAGACCTATCATGGAGGAGGGCCTACAAGGAGACAAACCATCCCGATCCACACATGCCAGATATCAAAATACCCGGAGGAAAGCAGCGCACTTTCAACCGGGAGAACTGGTGTGGATCCAAGCTCAACCACACTCCTCCACAGCCAAGAGAGATTCTGCTAAGCTAGCGCCCAAGTGGGAGGGACCAGCAGAAACAAAAAGAAGAAAAAGACCATTTAAATACACAATGTCTTGGGGCTACCCACAAAAAGCCGATCGGTACGGTGTGGCGAATTTAAAGTGCTGGTACGGACGTTCTCCTCAGACGCCGGAAGCTTGGGGGGGGGGTCTATGTAGCACAGCCACACATCAGGGACACCTTAGATAGATAGATAGTTTATTTCAGTTCAACACTGAAAAAGGTGTAGGCTGAAGCCTTGCTTATTATGCCTACCCTTTGTACATCAACAAATGATGAGCGACACTTTACAGTAAATTGCACAAAATATTGTCAACAAATATTGTCACTTGTGCACATAAACAAAACATGTCAAAATTAATTATTCTTTCACTTGGGAAGAGAAGAGAAATTTGGAAAAGAAAATAATCATGTCTATATACAGTATATATATTACTTTATGTCATATATTCACTAAACACCTTGTCTTTAAACATTTTTTTTAAATCTATGAAGTGAATTACATAATTTTAATTCCATATCACATTTATTCCATAAATTAACCCCTTTAACGGAAATGCATTTATTCTTTAAATTTGTTCTGGCCCTTATTTTGCTAAACATGAACATTCCTCTTAGACAGTAGTACTGGCTGACTTTAATTTTGAACAGCCTCTGGATGCAGCTGGGAAGTAAATTATTATAGGCTTTATACATTATTTGTGCAGTATACAAATCAACTAGATCCACAAATTTCAAAACTTTAGATTTTATAAACAATTTATTTGTGTGTTCATAATAATCGGCCTTATTAACAATCCTTATTGCTTTTTTTTGTAACACAGATATTGGGTTTAAATAAGTTTTATAAGTATGCCCCCATACCTCCACACAATAAGTGATGTATGGAAATATGAGTGTACAATACAATATGCGTAATGTTTTATTATCCAATACATACTTTAATCTGTTAAGAATTCCAACTGATTTAGAGATTTTTGTCTTAATAAAATTAATATGTGGTTTCCAATTCAGTTTGTTGTCAATTATTACTCCCAAAAATTTAATTTCGGAGACTCTTTCTATTTCCTCATTATTAATTCTTATTTTCACATCATGATTAATTTTTTGATTACTAAAAATTATGAACTTAGTTTTAGTCAAATTCAATGAAAGCTTACTATCATCTAACCAACTTTTAAGCCTGAACAATTCATTTTCCACTGTGTTCAGAAGCTGTTTCAAATTTTTACCTGATAAATATAAAGTAGTGTCATCAGCAAATAATAAAAATTTTAATACATTGGACACTTTATCAATATCATTAACATACAACACAAATAATTTAGGGCCCAATACTGAACCTTGTGGAACACCGCATGTAACTTCCAATAAGTCCGATTTGTCATTATTAATTTGTACATACTGATGTCTGCTTTCCAGGTAGCTTTTTATCCAGTCTAACGCTTTTCCTCTTATTCCATATTTTAACAATTTCTTCACTAATAAATCATAATCAATTGTATCAAATGCTTTCTTTAAATCTAAAAATACTCCCAATGTATATTCTTTGTTTTCTACTGCAGTTGAGATATCTTCAACCATTTTCATTACTGCCATTGAAGTCGACCTCTTAGTCCTAAATCCGAATTGATATTCACTCAGTAAATTATGTTTTTCTATAAATTTGTCAAGCCTCTGCACAAATACTTTCTCTAAAATTTTTGAAAACTGCGGCAGAAGAGCAATTGGTCTGTAATTAGAGAAGGAATACTGATCTCCTCCTTTAAAGATCGGAATAACTTTTGCCATTTTCATTTTACTAGGAAAGATAATGGTTAAGAAAGACAGATTACAAATGTAAGCAAAAGGTTTTGCTGTACTCACAATTATATTTTTTAATAATGACATGTCTAGATCATCACAATCGGTGGAATATTTACTCTTGCAATTATTAACTTCATACACAGGGAATTGGTTGTGGAGCTAATGCTGCTCACCTGTGGCCGAAGGTGTGCCCTAGCGGTTTCTTTTTCCCAATGGACAGTGGTTTGGTCACCGGGCAAGTTCCCGCGCATGCGCGATCGCAACGCATGGGAACCCGGAAGTGACGTGGGTCACATGACCCGGCATAAAGCCGGAACCGGCATGGAAGCCGAGACGGAGCGATGAAGACAGCGTGCTGCATTTTGTTTGAGACTGAGAGCCTGATTGTGGATTATTGTGGATTAATTTCATTCAGTACCCAGCTCATTCCGTTTATCGATCTCCCAGACCTACCATCGTCATTTGGTGAGATCGATCCATCTCTCCAACTCACCATTTTCATAACTTTTGCCATATTTCAGACACTGGACTTTCAGACACACACACACACACCCGCATACATCGCGCACACACCTTTTTCTATTTGTAATATATTTGTATATATTTTGTATATATTGGTTTGTGGTGCACCGTGTTTGTTTATTTATCTGTCTGTCTTGTTTAATACACTTGGTTTAATTTATTATAATTGTTTTGTGTCGCGTCATGTTTTGTCCAGCTGAGGTTGCGCAATACCGGAAGTTGTGTTTTCAAGCCCCTGTTTAGATTCCCGAATCCGTTTTTTTGTAACCAAGCGGTTTTATAAATCCAAGCGTTACACTATATCCGGGACTACAGTAAAGTTGCCGCGCCCCTGACCGCCCTGACGCGTCCATCATCTCTCCCTTTCCACCTCAACTCTACTGCCATCTCCGCATTCAAGAGACTCTGTCATCATTTTATTACCGCTCCTATCCTTCTCCATCCTGATGCCAGTAAACCATTCGTTGTGGAGGTGGACGCTTCAGATATGGGCGCTGGAGCTGTTCTCTCCCAATGAGGTCCAGGTCAGAAACTACACTCAGCAGCGAAACGGGGTAGGGGACCGCAAGCTGCTGGCCATAAAGTGGACTTTTTTTAAATACTACTCTTGACATATAAAGCATTAAATGGTCTCGCGCCGCAGTATCTGAGCGAACTGCTAATGTCTTACGATCCGCCACGCCTACTTCGGTCAAAGGATGCAGGCTGCTTGTCAGTACCGCATATTATGAAAACTACAGCTGGGGGCAGAGCTTTTTCTTTAAAAACCCCAAAATTATGGGATAGTCTTCCAAATAGTGTTCGGGACTCAGACACAGTCTCAGTGTTTAAGTCTAGGCTAAAAACCTATTTATTTAGCCAAGCATTTTTATAAATAGATTTGCCATAGGTAACTCATGGACTCATGGACGTAGAGTATTATGGACGTAGAGTATTATGGGGAACTGGTATGTTTAGATGCTGTCTTCCTCACTCTCATTTGATCACTCAGGTTTGTTGACAGTGAGGTGATTGTTTGCTTTACATCTCAGGGAGCCCTCATGTTTGTGTTTCCTTCTGGCTCTCCCTTTTAGTTATGCTGTCATAGTTAGTCCTGCCAGAGTCCCTGCTTGCACTCTACAGTAAATATACATTCACATTATACATTAGGTGACTGTGACCATACCTAACTGCCATCTCTCCTCCTCTTCTCTTTCTCCCCCTCTTTCTCTTTCATCTCTCACCCCGTCTCCCCCTTTCACTCTTTCTCTCTCTCTCTCTGTCAAGCTACACATGTCATACCTGAGCTGCCAGTGATCCAGACTCCCTCTGCCCTGTCTGACCCATCCTGGTGCCCCGTTTCTGGTTGGAGGTCTCGTCGCATGGATGCCCCGTGTGTCTCTTTGGGATGCGTCTGGTGTCTGGGGATGATTCTATCCACTTAGAAGATGGTTCTGGCCTCGACTGGCGTTGTCAGCTGTTTCTCTGAGGATTTGACAATTCGATAGTTCAGGACTGGATCTTTCTACAAGTCTATCTGAGTCTCCAATAACTACTGGACTCCATTTTAACATCAATTAACATCAACTATTATAGCTGAACTGCCTGCCACCTAACACTGTATAAATCTGTTTCACCCAAATGAGGATGGGTTCCCTCTTGAGTCTGGTTCCTCTCAAGGTTTCTTCCTATTACCATCTCAGGGAGTTTTTCCTTGCCACTGTCACCCTCGGCTTGCTCACCAGGGACTATCTGAACATTTTGATTCATACACATTCACATTCCATACACAGTACAATGAGCAGTGTAAAAAATGCAGTGTTAAATGTTATTCATTCTAAAGGAGTTAAATTAATACCAACAGTGTTAATAAATGTTCTTTTGTAGTGTAGTTGCAGGGGTGCTACGTGGTGTAATTACATTTTTACACTTGAAGTGCAAAAGCCCTGCCAAATTATCTTTGCCCCTCCCCTTTTAACCATCGTGACGACGAAAACGCCATTTTATCCCCATGCCAGCTGCAAGGTGAGGTCTTTCTCTTTCTAGACTTAAGTTAAAATATATATTTTAAGTACTCACTAAATACTTTGTTAGGAGTGAAGATGCTTCTCAAAGTTAAATTCAGAAGTGAACAGAAGTATGTGAAAGTTTCTCACAGCGATTTGAAACTTCCCGATTTTCTGGATGAAGGTAATTGCATTCGTAATTTTATATATAAGTATTAAGCTGACAATGTCGGTGGCATTTGACACTCAATTGAATCTTATTTCGGTTCGTTTACAGCCTTCGTGAAGTTCGGCATCAGTGTCTCTAGTAGGCCCGAGGCTAGGCTTTACGATGAATCTGGCACTGAAATAGACGGGGACGTCTTTGAGGACGGTCTGAAGCAACCGAATTTGGGGGTTTTCCAGATACTATTGCCAGATTCTTCAAATGATAATGTACATCGTCAAAGTGTACATAGTTGAGCAAACTTTTTTTTTTAAAAGTTGTTTGTGCTTTGCAAATGTCCGGGGAGCATCAAAATAGCATGCCTTAAGGCTTATTTAAAATGTATTTGCATGTTGACAGTGATTGGGAAGTCAAACGTTAAGTTTATTTTGTGGAATAATTTGTATAAAGGTTAAGCTGCACTGCTTTTCCATCATTTGTTTATTAAGCACGCGCATCTAGTGTCTTTTGCGTGAGCGCTGAACCAAAGCCACTTGATGGGCTAATGCACAACGGCTAATGAGAATAGCATGACTTGACAGGAAATTAAATAGCTCGAGATGCATTGAATTGGGGCTGAAACGATTCCTTGAGTAAATAGAGTAATTCGATTACAAAAAATTATCTGCCTCTAAGCTTTGTTTAATTAATTTCAAAAGCTTGCGTTATGCTTTTGCGGAATTGTTTGTTGACCGCGCGCTTTTGACAAAGTGCGCTTCGTGCAAGCCGCCAGTAAACACCAATGAAGAAGAAGCGCTTACGTCACCCACAAAGCGGAAAGAGACGCAAACGGTTATATGTGTATTGATTTGATGGAGCGTTCTGGTGCGGCTACAAAATGGAAGGAAGCGATAAAATTATCAGCGAACCGAGAGATGAAGAAACCTGGAAGAGGAAACGACAGTAATTGTCAGTAAAGGCGAATATGTTATGCCTGAGCTGTAGATTTAGAAACTTTTAGTTCTGAAAGTTTAGTTGCACACCTTAGTGTTTTTATATAATTATTTATTTCAATGCCTTAGTTTTTTGATCCTTAAAGTCATTTGAAATACTTTTTTTCTTTTTAAAATACAGCGGTTTCGCGCGGTGGCCGGAAGTACCATGCATCATGATTTACCGCGAGTTTTGGCGCTGCGATTACGTTTCCATCTTTCCACGCGAAAAATTAAACATGTTTTAAGCTGCCTTAAATACATGTTTAAACATGTCACGGCGGCTCACGGAGCCTATCACTGCGCCAAACTACATAGGTGAGATTAGGGGTATAAGCTATTCCTTGTATTGTGAATAATGACATGAATAATGATAAAATGCTGTTTGCATTTAAAAAATAAAATCTTTTTCTAAAAAGAAAACCAATTAATCTTTGTTTCTCTTATATATTTTACATTGCTGGTTAATTAAGCAAAAGTACATTTTACTCGATTATTCGATAAATTTTTGGTAGAATACTTGATTACTAAAATATTCGGTAGCTACAGCCCTACACCGAATGAACGGGCAAAAATCGCAACTGACCGATTTTTCGACCTGCCTCATATCTTGTCGATCCTTCTTGGCAGGCGCATGCAATCCGCTTGTTAAGTGTGACTTAATATACAACTTTTGACCACCGCGTCTGGGTCTAAGATCACACCCACGCACACATTTACAGCCATGTGTAGACATGTTTTTTTAGGAAACACAATTCATATAACATTGCAATCGCAAACGGGTATTTAATTTTGTAAAAAAAAAAAAAATAATAAATAAAAAAAAAAAATAATAATAATAATACTTAAAAGTTTGTTAGCGGTACCAGGGTTTGACAGTTGTTAGTTGAGTTAATTTGACAAAGACTAATTGTAGGTTTTTTTTTGTTTGTTTGTTTTTTTCTTGGTCAACAGAATTGACCCATGTTCCTCCAGTACGAAGTGAAGAAAGCTCAATTGAGATTTCAAGCAATGAATCTGATTACACCATTCTTCTAAGTGATGACAGCCCTACAAGAAAGAGGAAAGATGAAGATGAAGCAGGAATTGTGAGTGTGTGTCTGTGCCTTGGATGTTATTCAGTAAGAATTTAGTTATGTTTTTTTTTTTTTTTATGTTTTAAAGAAATTTACATTTTCAAGAAAGTGCCTTGTTTTCTGACAATATCACACTGTGTCATTTGTGTTAATGCATGAAACTAAAGTGCAAAAGTTAAGTCAAGTTTACCGTCAAGTTTGCAGAATCACAATGTGACTACACAATCATGTTCACAGAATGTTTTCTGACATGGGTTGTTTACTGTGCGTTGTAACTGCAGATGGTCAAAAAAATTCTGCAGACTAAACCTGGTGGAGATGGAATCATCAGAGAGTACAACAAAACCAAAGGCTTGTCTGACAGCAACAGGAGAAAGATGGTCAATATTCTTACTGCAGATATGACTGAAAAGCACAGGTAACTTGTATTTTAAGTATTCTTTATTCCAGTGGTCATGATTTCCTAGCCCAAAGCAAAATGTGTTAAAGGACATGATTTTTAAAAGATCATTAAGGTCATTAAAAGGTTAATTCAGTGAAAATGCTAATTCTTTCATTAATTACTTAAGCCTGTGTCATTCCACAGAGTAAGATTTTTCTCATGTTCAGAAAACAAATGAACATATCTGTGATAAAGTTAAGTTCAAATGAATTAAAAAAGTTAATAACATTTAATTATTTCAATTCATATTTGTTTGTGTCTCTATAACATTACAGCTCATCTCCACCCAAACAAGTAAGAGAACTGTATGCTCAAGGAATCATTGCCCTGTTTCCTTATCTTAGGGATCCATATGCAAAGCTTGGATATGTAAGTCAGTTAATTAAATTAGTTAAATAATTATGTGGTAGATGGATGTCTTGTTTCACTTTAAAAAAATTTTTAAGGAACATTATTATGACCCTCAAAGTGGACAAGGGTACTTGTCATGGAAAATTAAGAACATTCAGAGGAACAGTGCACCATTAGAGACCCGTAGATGTGTCCCCCAGTCTTTTAGTGGTGGCCCATCTGCGCAGAGAGAAGCTTCATCCAGCACAGAAGTTTTCCAGACTGAAGAACAGTATAGGGAAGCTGTTTCCCTTATGAAGCATACTTCAGAGGAGGCGACAGTAAAGGTCAAGATGAGGGAGACATTTCAGTATCGTCGCAAGATGATTCATGACCCAAGCAGATGCACTGATGTGCTAACTGACTTTCCACGTTATTTGGATATCAAAGGCCTGGTAAGAACATTTGAGTTATTAATGTGATTTTGATTATTTTTCTGTGAAATAAGGACAATAGAGGATATCTCTGGTGATTTTAAAGTCTGATTATGTTTTGTAAAGATAATAAATTTGCACTTAGTTGCTTTTTTTCTGCTTTGGTGGGTTTTACAGATTGAGTTGGATTTTGCTTGTCTTTTTGGTGAAAAGATAGCAGCTAAGTTTTTAGAGAGGTGGCCAACTACATTTATGCAGAAAGTCATTCAGCAGAGCAAGGGGCTTAACTCCTCCCAAGAACTTCAGGACCTGATTCACTGTGCAGAATCAGCTGTGGACACTGAATCAGATGAAGACGGTAAGCCGTTTTTTTTTTTAAAACAAGTTAATAATATATTTATGTACCTTACTAATTGTGTTCCCCGCCCCCCCTAAAATAACCATATCTCTTAGGATCTTTTACTTCACCTAATTCCACCATCAGCACAAGGTCGCAAGAGACCTGGGAAAATGTCAGCATCTCAAGCTGAGAAACACATTGTGATCTTCAAAAAGGTAAATTTGGCATTTTCTGTATGACCTGTCTGCTTCAACTTCAACCCAGTTGTATTCATTGTAA
Organism: Channallabes apus; assembly: GCA_030522415.1. NCBI lineage: Eukaryota > Metazoa > Chordata > Actinopteri > Siluriformes > Clariidae > Channallabes > Channallabes apus. The sequence goes on from CM060114.1 coordinate 1,245,028, forward strand.
AACTAATGTAGAAACAAGCAATTGGAGCATTGTTAAGGATTGTCTTTTGTTTTATTTTTAGGCAGGGACTAACATACAGGAACATCTTGATTCAATTAAGGAGAGCACCCAGCCTTACCTGCTTGCTGTCGGGACAAAGAAAAGCAGCATTTATGGATACTACATCATCCTCAACAAAAAAGCCATACCATGCAAGTCAGTAAGTGGTCTTGCTGCCTTCGATGAACTGTTCAAAGCCCACTTTGTGTTTGGTGCCTCGTACAATAAGGTGCTTCACAACATGTACACCTTCATACAAACAACCATTTTTGAGATTGACATTGGCAAAGTGAAAGAGAGTCCACGGGTTGCTGAGCTCATTTTTTGACTGCAAAAGAGTTTGATGGAAGATTGCATTCATTTAATTATGGGTTCATGGAGAGGAGAAATCGGCCTCCTGCTGTAAAACTTGATGATGAGCGCAATGATTTGGGCATAAACGCAATACAGTGTTGGTGTCTACTCCGTAATGTGCCACTCATTTTTGGTGACATTGTGCCCCAAGATGATGAACACTGGCAGCTACAGATGTCGCCTTAAAGACTGCGCGTGTTTTCCCGCGGGATGCCGCAATTTAGCACGCGGCATGCCGCGACTTGCCGGAGGCAACATTCTGGAATTTTAAATAAATGTGTTGCGCTTCACTGAATATCCGCCAGATGGCGCATGGAAGGACTTTATCTAAAAGCCAGACCAAGTACAACAATGAATGTAAGGACGCAGATGAACAGTGCTGAAGCGAACATGAATTTTATTTTGTTTTATAATAGATCTTTCATGATGAATGAGTGTATATGTGCTTCACATTATCAAACACAGGCAAAGGAGACAGAAATTATTGAGGGATCCTCTGAAAAAAGTAAACCTAGCTATCGTTCGTTTAATGTGGTTTTTTTTTCCCTCATTCCATTAGTAAAAAAAAATAATTTGCTCTTTTTAACTAAAGTGTCTAATTTATGCTTATGTAACTGGTGTGAATAACACATTGATTTAATCTTGCTTGTTTTGCTTTTCCTTTCATTGTTTGTATTTTTATTTTTCTTCTTTCACCTTTATTTTATTGTCCCTGACGTTTTAATTTTCTTCCATTTTGTTTTATTGGTTTAATGAACTCCACGAATTCTTGTTCTTCTGTAATTGTTCACAAGAAAAAAATGTTAAAGTAGTGGAACTCTGTTGTTGAGGCCTTGTTTGGGGGGGGAGCGATATCAGCGGGGCACTTCAGGCTTTCTCCACATGCGACATGTGACTGCCTCAGTCTACCTGTGTGCGAGGCTCACGAGCGCATGTGTTATCGGGTTCTCCCCGTGAAAGACTCTGGTATGACAATGTTTCTTGCCTAAAATGCATATTTTTGGTGGATGAGCATGACTACCTTATACTAGCATTTAATGGTGTTGGTCATGATGGAAATTAATAATTTAATATGATTATCCGACTTAATTGATGTACCTCGTGATGCTAATCAATTGGTGTCGTATGATAGTGTGTGTACCAGAGAGGGAGAAGGTGTCGCCTGTTTCACCCACTGATTATTTCTCCTTGTTGCAGGTATGTTGGTTGTTTAATCCTGCTTACAAAAAAAAAAAACAGTTTATTTGATTGTTAAGGAATATGCATTATATCTAGAGTGCCACATGTGAGGGAAATCGGTTTAATTAATACAGGTTGCACGTGGTGCAGTTTACATGGTAGGATGCTAGTGCATTGAATGTTTAATTTTGATATGTAATGAAAGCAATATTAATTTGTTTGTACTGAAGGATTTTGTATATATTTTTTTCTTTTTCCTTTATAGTATATTTTAAGATATAGATACTTTAATTAATATAGAAGCTAATGTAACATGTTTATTGTATTTTATACATTATTAAATGATGAGCCCTATATGTATATGCGTGTATGTGTGCATGTGTGTATATATGAATAGAGTAAAATGTTATGTTGTATCGATATATAAATATATATATATTATAAAATGTTATTTATTTTATTTATCATTTTGTTTATATATGTGACTGCCTCAGTCTACCTGTGTGCGAGGCTCACGAGCGCATGTGTTATCGGGTTCTCCCCGTGAAAGACTCTGTGTGTGTGTGTACCAGAGAGGGAGAAGGTGTCGCCTGTTTCACCCACTGATTATTTCTCCTTGTTGCAGAATAAAAAAAAACACTGAATTTCATCGCCGCATGGTTGCGTGGTCCTTGTGTGTGTGAGTGACCGATCCAGACATGCTACACTTATGGGTGAATCTTTTTTTTATTTTTTTTTTTACTTTAGTATAATTCTGTTTACAGCAGTGAAATTTCATTTTGATCAAGGTACTCTTATTAGGTTGAGTGTGATTTGCGCATGCACAGTCTTTAGACCATAGTTTTGCCGGTATAATTTTATTTCCGCCTCAAACCGGAGCATGACGTTGAAACAAGGAAGGATATCAGAACCTGTATTTCAGTTACTGTTAGTTAAAGCCCCTGATTAAACTTAAATCTAATCCATTCACAAAGGACATTTCTGCTTCAAACCGTGTCACATGACCTCATGACGCAGCATTATCACGGACTGAGTCACCTTCTGCTGCGGGCGGAGATTCTCAAAGAAAACTCCTTTAAACCAGGTAAGAAAGCAAACTCGTGTCATTTCTATGTTAAATGTATCTCTTATATCAGCAAATTCATGATTTATGTCAGGAACAACTACTTTGTAGATTGAGTTTTGTGTCCGTGTTTGCTACTGTAGCTAAACCCACCTATATTACCTGCATTAGCATTAGCTAACTAACGTGGTGATTTTCAAAAACACCGGAGTTTCTACAGTAAGTCAGCGGCGCCGAAGAAAATAATTATATTTAAGTGCCGTTGGTTAACGATGTAAAAATTAATAGGAAAGTGACGTAAACATAGAACAAGCTAATTTGGAGTGAGTGCTGTTTGTAGTGTACTGCTTTCTATACTTTATACACACTGTAATTAAGATTTGCTAACATAAGAACTTGAGCCAGTCCAATCTTTGTTTATACCTTTTTTTTTTTCTTTTTTTTTTAAGATCAGTAATGAGTTTCTGAGAATTATATCTGCTCCACTTCAAGCAAGATTACTGGTTTCCTTGGACAAGCAACACTACAAACTAATTGAGATCATCAGAAACTAGGGAGGAACCCGTCAGAGAGAAGACCAGAGATATAATCTTCATCTTCAAGTTCTTGATCTGGTATGTACTCGCTCAAAAGCAGAAATTAGCTTGGTGTCAAATGTAATCTTGTGAATGGAAGCCACAGGACCTGAGCAAGGCATCCACATCAAGTTGGCTGTGATGCACTAAATTAAAACATAACTAGCAGAATAAAACTTTAGTTTAACTTGTTCACAGGTTAGTGTATGCTGTCTGAATACAGGTTTCAATGTCTGCCATGTTCATTTTTTCACGCTTTACAAGCCTAACATAACCAACAATACTATGTTTGTTTTTATGTCCCTAGAGCCTGGAGGTGATTACCTCCTGAAATTAATACTTAAAATAATAAACTTTATCATTAATACATAATGTGTGTGTATATGTATGTCAGTTATTTTGGCCTATTTATTGAGCTAATTACATTTATCATGCTGCACCATAATCCTAGGTGTTTTTTTCACTCATAGGGAGCATTAAGTGATTTTACATGCATACATCAGACACTGTTTTGCCAAATAGAGCAATTGTCTAACACATGTCCTTTCTTTTATTAGGTTGTTCAGGAAGATGAAGCTCAGGCAGAACTTGTGAGGTGCACAATGGCCCTGTTTGTCCTCAGGTAGGAAGAGGACTGTCTTCAGCCTCCACAGGAAATCGGGATTGTGACTTATTGAGTTTCCATCAGTCGCACATGAATGTTCCATGTTTTACCTCTGCTGATTTTGTTTCAGGAACATTTTCTAATTTTCTTTTCAGTCCAATTAATAAATGTATGTTGCAAAGTTGAGTGTTACTATTTGTAATTTTATTCATTCATTCATCTTCTATACCGCTTAATCCTGTGTTCAGGGTCGCGGGGGACCTGGAGCCTATCCCAGGAGACTTCGGGCACTAGGCGGGGTACACCCTGGACAGGGTGCCAATCCATCGCAGGGCACACATACATTTATGGAGTAATTTATTTTAGTCGCAGAGTATTTAGTTTGGTTCTTCTTCAGCAGGTTTGACAAGGACAAAATGTACCCATTGCAAAATTAAATTTGTGGATAAATGCAGACATCTTTTTTTTTCCTCTCAATTTCAAATTCAGTTAACAGTGTTGAATGACTGTTGGTGTTTATACATTTTGAAAAAAAAAAATCTTATTGTTAACATTTTGGATGAAAATATGTTCATTCCACAATAAATGTTTATATAAAGAAATGTGTTTTGAGTGTAAATCAATATGTAATTAAGTTTTTTATGCTTTTATATTTAAATTATGAATGCCTTAAATCTTTTTGATGCAACTTAAAAGGTAATTTGCTCAACCATTCAAAAGTGGTTTATATCAAGTTTATAATTTCAGGTTAGATTTAGTAGAATATTTACATTAAGTAATATAGCCAACTCATTTATTTCTGGAATTGATGCACAGGCTTCATCTTAGGCCTTTTTTTTCTTTCGGTTCTTTCGTTTCTCAGCGCCAGACTGTTGATGTCTCTTTCCAGGACCAGGCATATCGTTCAATTATTATAATTCTTTTGGCCAAATAATGTAGGCAGTCGTAACAGAGGTGAGGGCGCGCGCGTCATCACGTCTGCTTAGCCGACTCTGCGTTCACCGTAAACTTCAATATAGACGTTTATATTTTTGTTTATTTGTATATGTATGTTATTAATATAAATTTTTTAGAGATTGTGTGTGTGTGTGCATGGAGAGTTTATGTGGATAAGTTGATAAGTGTATGTTGTCAAAGTATTTGTGGACATAATTAGGGAATTTTTTTTTAAATTAAGGATGTCTTGAAACATAATGCAGTAACTCTACAGTATTTATTTGAACATGGTAAAGGTGTTAATGTTTCGTACATTCCTTAATTTGTCCTTTCGGTTTGTGTTTTATGCTTCACTGTTTTCAATATACTGTACATACTGTAAAACATATGGACAACAATGTTCCGGAAGCATTATTAAATATTCAATAAGGCGCACACACACACACAATTTAGTTGCAATAAAGTTTTATTAAATTTATAATAAAGCAGGCAGTACTGTATATGGCAAATGGTCACTCAAAATCTTTACAAAAGTAAGAGTATTCATTAATTTTTTTTTTTTTTTTTTTTTTTTTTTAGAAAAGAGGAGAACTCAATCTTTTCTTTCTAAGACGTTCGTTAATTATGTCTCTTATTTGCTTGTTGCTGTGGGGTGGAATTTCCTAGCAACAGCATCGGAAAGTGCTTGAAGCAGAATTACCCCATCAGCGAAACCGGTTTGATAACTTCACACCAAGGATACAGTAGGTGAGAAGGGGGATTACAGTAACGGTTTCTGTGGGTCTTCACCAAGAGGTGATGTGGGTCGCGTTGTATTCAGCGAATAAACTAAAACAAAATCATGTTTGCTTCAGCATTGGAAACAATATTGTATTAGGCCAACTTTATTTAAGATTAAAATAATAGTATATAATATATAATTATATATATAATAGTTTATAATATATAAAACATAATGTAAAATAATATAAAATAAATAAATATATAACATAAATGGTTAATGATAGCAATAAAATCAGACTTTAATAGTTGGATTTGATACTTTTATTTTTATTTACTGTATAGACATCTTATTATGCTTTCTGTTATTAATCTCTTCTTCTTCTTTGTCTTTCGGCTGTTCCCTTTCAGGGGTCGCCACAGCGAATCATCTGCCTCCATCTAACCCTATCCTCTGCATCCTCTTCTCTCACACCAACTAACTTCATGTCCTCTTTCACTGCATCCATAAATCTCCTCTTTGGTCTTCCTCTGTTATTAATCTCTCTATTCTCTAATTATGACTTGAATAAATCGGCTCACATCGGAGCGCGCACGGATGCGCGCGTTTTTATGTCTGCATTTTATCTATAAATCGTGTGTGTGTGTGCGGAGAGTTTATGTGTGTGCACACAGAGTTTATGAGTGTGCTGCTTTGATGTGCTGGGTATGGCGGGGCGTCGACGGCTGATCATCCCCCAATCCCCTTTTCCACCCACCAACCCCCAACCCCCTGCCCCACCTACCAACCTCCCACCCCAACTATGTCCACTGAATGCATGTTTTTCTTAATATGGTGCGAAATCACTTTACATTAATACTAGCAATGCTTCGATTGATATTAATCCACTCGAAATGCAATTCATTAAGTTAAATTAAGGAATAGTGTAAAGTTAAAGGAATGTTTCATAATTGACAAAAAGATAGTCTTTAATAAAATAAAAACTATTCTTTATTGAGCCCTAGTGCAAATGAAACATCTCAATCATCTGTATATATATATATATATATATATATAAAAGTAGATTACATCTAAACATGAACTACTAGGTAGAGTACCACACAACAGCTCAATGCCTATTGCTCCTATATGAAGGAGACAAAAACATGCCTTCGCCTCTCGTTAACAGAAATAAACTGCTGGCATATTTGTTTGACATCAATATTGTCCAGGCTGTTCTTTTTTTCTTCTGATAAACACTAAAGATGATATTTTGTATAATGCTGAAAACCTGTAATCATTGATTTACATAGTATTTGTTTTTCCTGCTACGGAAGTCAATGTTTTCAGCTTTTTACCCCAATATCTTATTTTGTATTCAACAAAATAAAGAAAATCATTAAAGTTTGGAACCACTTAAGGAGTAAATAGTGAGTAAAGTTTTTTTGGGTGTGAACAATGGCTTTGACCCTAACTCTTCCCCTCTGACTGCACTAGGACCGGACAGCATTGCCACCTGATGAAATAGCGTGACAAAAAAGTGAAATGTCAGTTCAAAACTTTTGCCAAAAACAATAATGAATCACTTACATCCTCAGCCTATCACTCCTCATAATGCTAAATATTAGTATAATCAACATGTATAATACACGCACACATATTATATGTTATATATATAATCAACATTCAGATTGACCTCCTGTGAACTCGCCTCTTCACCTGAACTACAACATGGCTGATCTGCTTCTGTCCCCTAATTGAAAAACATTGAGGGATTCCTTATGAGCATGGACAGAGAATGCCTCAGCCTATTATTGGTAACAATGTTAAATCTCAGGACAACTACAGTGGCTTGCAAAAGTATTCGCCCCCCCGTGAACTTTTCCACATTTTGTCACATTACAGCGACAAACATGAATCAATTTTATTGGAATTCCACGTGAAAGACCAATACAAAGTGGTGTACACGCGAGAAGTGGAACGAAAATCATACATGATTTCAAAAATTTTTTTTTACAAATAAATAACTGAAAAGTGGGGTGTGTGTAATTGTTCAGCCCCCTTTGGTCTGAGTGCAGTCAGTTGCCCATAGACATTGCCTGATGAGTGCTAATGACTAGAGAGCACCTGTGTGTAATCTACACTCTCTCCATCGCTGTCTGATATACAGCACAGGTGTTTAGGTTCTGTTACCTGACAAAACAGGATAAACACATGCCATTTAAACAGCAATCATTTTATTTCACTTTTTCTGAGTCTTAGTGTGCAAACCTCGAATCAAATCATTAATGTTCGCCAAGTAAGTGAATGCATTTTAAAAACTATTTTTCTGAAGAGGATTTTCTATTGGTGTCAACAAAATTCTAGCCATATGGCAATATTAGTATATTAGCTTATCAATTTCTTTCACAATACTGATTTCTGAGAAACAGTCACTAGATTAGGAGACCGACAGGGATCATATTTATACTTTTACATTTAGCTGTTTAATCTGCTGTTAGTTTTAAGTCCGTATTCACAGACTATATCCTGGCCTGCTGTACTGAATGTGAGTCCACTACATTTGGCGCTGCTTGTGTCTGAACGCAGCCATAGTCTATCACATGATGGCAGGGAAAGGCACAGCCAATCAAAATGTTCATATTTGTTTTGGGGGCGGGAGGACTCAAGGAGAGAACGTGATTTATCCCTTTCTTCGTGTCTAGGTTAATGTTGACAGAACGATTAAAAAAAAAAGTGAATTAAATTATTGGTGGGGACATTTCAATGGTCGAAGGATATTGGTGGGGACACATCCCCTCCGTCCACCCTAAATCTACGTCCCTGTATATATATAATTTCAAACTATTTATTCATTTGTCTTTTATTTACTTACTTACTAGCGAATGCTTTTTTAGGGCTCTAAAAACTACAGCAGTATGAGTGACAATGGAATAGGACGTGTGAGTTGCACCGGTCTCTCACACACACACACACACACACACACACACACACACACACACACACAATAAATAAATATATATATAAAATTACATTCTTAAATCATCGTGTTCACCCATGCACTGAAAAAAAAAGAACTTGTAAGATTTACTTGATAAAATCCTCATAACAATTTGGACACAGATTTTAAGTAAATTTTATTGATCCAATATTAAGGCTGAATTCTACCCCTTCCCCCTACCCTTCCATTTGGCGCGTTCACATGCAGGGGTAGAGGTGTCTCATTTCTCTTTTGGTTGGAGGTGTAGGGGGAGGGGAGAAGGGCCAGATAGCCCTCCAAACGAAGATTTTTCAGGACCTCACTTCAAACGAAGGGCTAAGCGAAGTTTTCAACATGGCTGCTCACTCGAGCAAGCAGACCCATAAATGTTGTCATTTTTGCCATTAATAAAGATTTTTTATGACAAGTTTTCATTATATGTATATTACGTTTAGTCTTGTGTTTGTGTTTATGGTGATGTTCTGTAAAGAAACGTTTGCAAAAAAAATCGCTAAAGTTTGCTAGCGGATAGCACATATTGCACAATATTACAAATATATATTTTTATGTCACATACACTTTACTGCATGCTACAAACAAATATGAAAGTTCAGTAGCACGGCAGTTTGCCGAGCATTTGATAACGCATTGTTTGTTTTGCTTACGGCCATGTGTGTACATGTAAATGAACGGTGCTTACACTATTCTTACTTATTTCAACGTGACCACAGTTTTGTAATTTATATTATAGGGACGGCTGAGGAAACCCGAAGGCTCATCCGTGATCGTGGTGAAAATGAGCAACTTTTTTTAAAAATCGAAATACGGCGCAAAAAACCTTTGGGAGTGAGTAATCTCTCTTATTGGAATGTGTGATAAACATCGGCGCATGTCCTCTGACGTAACATTAGGAACCAGCGACAACGTATGATGACGTATAACAGTGCTGTCCCATTTCTTAGGGGAAATATTTATACCCTTCCCCTTTCCACTTCGTTTCAAGGGACAAGGGGAAGAAAATAGAATTGTGATTCAGCCTAAGTAAAACTCACCCGTAATTGTCAGGTAAAATTTACTTAATTAAATTAACAATAAAAGAAATCAAGTAAAAGTTACATAATTATATTTAATGCACAAATTAGATTTATTTTAAATAAACAAGTAAAGTTAATTCATTATTGTATCAGCAGGAACCTTAATTTTATGAAATTACTATCGTTTTGTTTTGTGAGATTTTCCCTTAACTTGGTTTTATCAATTTATATTACTCCCTATAATAATGTAATTTATGTTTTGGAAAGAAACTTAAGTAATTATTTCATCTATATCTTTCATAAATCACACAACTAAAATATAATTAAACAGTTTATTCACCAACATTACCAAATATTTGTGACGTTCACAGTCTAGATCCAAGTTGTCTTTTTAATAAAAGTGCATTCAGCTAAATTTTGCATCCATAGAAAAAACTGCACGGCACCAGGGCCTGAAATACTTGTTTTAAACAAAAGTGTGTAAAATAATAATAAATAAAATACAGCATTCATTTAGAAATAAAATACAGCAGAAAATACATTAAACAAACTGTAGAATAAACGTTAAAACTTAATAGCCCTCGGAAGCAGTGAAGTTGCAACATTCAAATCATCACTCTGGACTAGTGCACTTAAAAGTATGCCATTGAAACCATAACGCATTAAAACATTAAGCTGAACATGTAAACACAACATGTAAAGACTTGTAGTAAAGCCAAATCAAATATTTTAAGATAACTTCATCTTTAAAGCTTGCATTTTTTATGATAGCTTAATCCCATCAAGTTCTAGAAGAACTTTCTTAAAATAGCTCAAATGTGTAGCGCAGTGCTTGGAGCTATTGCCACATTCTTGCAAAATTTCCTCTCCTTCAAGGATTATGGATACACCAACCGGTTCTTCCCCTTCAACAGCACAGACGACAAGGATTTTAAGAAGGTGCATACTGGCATCACTTCGTCTGTCCCCCTGTATAAAATGTACAAGAAAATAAATAATTTATTTTGAGAAACAAAAAAAAAAAAAAATTCTGAATTGCTTCAACCTGTGCTGACTTCATTTCACAGAGGAAAAAATAAAAATAATTGATAATAAAAAATGACCATCACTTCATATACTTCAGATTGTTAAACTTGGGTTAAATTGCTTTAGCAATAATCTTGCATCACTAAAACATTGTAAAACATGGCATGAGATGGCTACACTCCATAGATTACTCAGCACATTTACAGTGTCAGGAAATCCTATGATGAATGCTGAGTTTGTATTTAAAGGGTTAGTCCAAACATGAAAATTCGTTCAATAATTACTCATATTTATATATTCATTTGCATTTATATGCTTCTGTCCAATACAACAAACGCTATATTCAAGGTATTAATAAATTGTATAATTAATAAGAAAACAATGCTTTACCAGGCAATCATCAAAGAGATCCTCTTCAGATTCATGTCTCATCTTTACGCTTTGTTTCTGTGAAAATACTTACATTGTATCATTACATAATCTTTTATTCGTACAACTACATTTAGGCATTTCTTCATCTTTTGTAAGTTTGCCTTTATCCAAAGCGAATTACAAAAGAGGAAGGCATCAAGCAGTGCTACTAACACAAAGTTTCTGACACCGTTAGAAAAATACAAGATAGAACAGTGAGGGATTAAGGAAAAAGTGAGAAGCAAGAATCATGTGTGCAAAGATTAAGCATGCAGGGTCGCAGGATGACTCGACTTATTTTTATTGTCTGCAATGCGATTTAGACAAATTAGAGCTGCTGTCAATACTGTATGAACATATGTACAGGTTCTTTACTCGTAACTCATTAATAAAGTTCGGCTTCAGAAAAAAACGTTTATTGCTAGTGCTCTTTTATCATTTAATGCTTTAACACACACGACTCAGTTTGTTCAGAAATGGCATCTAACTGGCGAGGCTTTGTCTGAACACGCTGTTTTCACGAGGTGTGGGGGGTAAGAAATACACATCTCGGTGTATTAATCCGCGCTCGGTTCGTTATTATTTTATTTATTTATTTATTTACCACAGGACCCATGGGGGCTCCATAGGTTCAGGTTTTTACACGAAAACGGTGTTTTGTGAATCTCCACACTATTAAAAACTGAAATATTGCTAATTGTACGTCCTGAGATTAAGATGAACATTAATTGGGAGTCATGAAAGCGAGAATCACATCCAAAAAAGAAAGCTAAACTTACCTCGAACACGACAAACTCCAGCTGCAGCCACGCCATGTTGTAACCTCCATGATGATCCACAACCGACTGATACACAGCGCGGGCACAGCGTCTCCAAACACGCATGCGCAGTTTAATTTGCACACATTTTCGGCTTCAGTAGACACACAATACTTCAGACTGAAACACGACTGCCCCCTACAGGTAATGAAGGGCATGTTCACAGCTTCCCGCACGCTGCCGCGCAAAGCCGCCGCAAGTCACGGGATCCCGTTTCTCGAAACGCACGTTTTTAATGGCGACATCTGTACTATTACTGTTACTACAAATTGTAAACATTGTATTTTCTCCTGTTTTAACTGAGGGACTTACTGTGTATTTGAAACACTTAATTGCTGACCATCACATGCTTTTCAAGTGCTTGTTTCCAGACAGAAACCTCCTGCCTAAGCATCACCCAATGATTCATTACCCCCGGTGTATACGCAATATTGGGCCCATTGTTCACATGTGGTCAATGCGCTTTGAGTCAAAACATAATTTTTTTAAGACACAGCAAAAATGTTTTAAAAACATTACTCTGACTCTTGCAAAAAAACACCAGAATAGCATGGCATATACATGGGAAACCTTCAATCGTGACAGAATAGTGCTTGGACCAGGAAAGACGGTTTCTCTCTGAGACTTAAGTGAAAATGTACAAATTGCATCCAAGTTGAATATTCCTCCTCAATCAGGATGTTCTCTCAGTTAAATGGGTGAAGTATAATGGAACTGAATACCGTTCTGGTTTAATTATTTGTGGTGAAGTAGACATTGATTTGCCAGTGTTTTATAAAATCAAAGATATTGTTGTTAGAAATGAATTTGTGGTACTGGTTGCATCACCGCTCAAAACTGTTTGCTTTGATGATCATCGTTATGCCTATAGAATTGAACCGAGACACTGTGAATCTTTGAAAGTGTTCAATGTCACTGAACTAATTTATTACAAACCTTTTGATATGCAAATGTCTTATGGGTCTGATAATTTTTTTTGGTTTGTTGTTCCTTACTGCAGTCTTCTTAACACTTAGCTGTCAATGCAGGTTTTATTTCAAAATTGATGTTTTTATATTAGCATTTTATATGTAATTTTATGACATGTGGAACTGTACATGTTTTAAATTAGCCACTTTGCCCATTTTGTAAATAAACATTTAAATGTTTACATCTGTGTAAAGAAATTTTTTTTATATTTGAATGTATTTTTAATACACATTTTGCACCAAATAAGAACACTATGAATAACACTTAACAGAGTAAAAAAAATAACACCAGAGGTGTTATGTGCCCCATAGTGTTAAACTTATAGTACAATAACGAGTGTAAATAAATACTCTCTCAGTGTTGTTTTTTAACACTTTATGGTGCTTTATTTACACTATAAATTCTACACTACAGTCAGTGTTAATTTTACTCTCGATAGAGTGGGACCATATGTGCTTCAAAGGAGTGTTAAAATTAACTCTTTAAGTGTTATGTTGACACTGCTTATTTTACTGTGTACAAACTTAAATAATTCTTTTGATTGTGTAAAGCTGTTTTGAGACAATGTCAATTGTTAAGAGCGCTATACAAATAAAATTGAATTGAATTGAACTTTAGAGGAATGGCGTCACTGGCTCCAGGGCGCCAGGGAGCCATTCATCATCTGAACGGACCATCAAAACCTCATCACCATCAGAAACTTGAAACTTGAATCCCCACGCCTGTCCTCCCATCTTCCAGGATCATCGCACCACTCCAACTGGACCTGGAAACGAGGGTCCACCAGGCGCAGATATGTCGGCAGCTATGGAACCAGGCTAATAAATCCATCCGACAGGCCAACACCCACTACACCATCCAACATCGCAGTCGACACCCTCCGGGACGATTGTACCACGTAGGTGACAAGGTATGGCTCTCCACGAGAAATCTCCATCTTCACACTGAGTCACGCAAACTATCACCCAGGTTCATCGGCCCATACCACATCACACTACGGATAAACCCAGTCACCTACCGGCTCCAGCTGCCTGTGGCACTCCGGATCCATCGTCGACACCAGCGCCATTCCCCCGGCCTATCGAGACCTGGCTGAGGTGTTATGCAAGAGACGTGCCACCCATCTCCCACCTTGTCGCACTTACGACCTGGCGATCGACCTTCAGCCAGGCTCGGCTCCTCCCCGCGGCCATCTCTACTCTCTCACACCCACCGAGACACGGGCAATGGAGGAGTATGTGTCAAACGCCCTACGACAAGGTACCATCAGACCCTCCACCACGCCGCCGCGGGGTTCTTCTTTGTGAAAAAAAAAGGCGGTGAACTTCGTCCATGTGGGCTAAATAACATCACCATCAAGAACCGACACCCACTGCCTCTTACCAACTCTGCCCTGGACGCCCTCTCTGGTGCCACCATTTTCACGAAGTTGGACCTTCGGAGCGCCTACAACATGGTGCGTATCAGAGAGGGCGATGAGTGGAAGCCTTCATCACCTTCATCACCCCCACTGGACACTATGAAAGCTTAGTTATTCTGTTTGGACTCTGCAATGCCCCCGCCGCCTTTCAAAGTTTCATCAATGATGTCCTTCGGGACATGTTGGGGCAGTGGGCATTTGCATACTTGGATGACATATTAATCTATTCACGGACTGTCGAAGAGCACACCCAACATGTCAGAGCGGTCCTTAAGAGACTGCTTGCCCATCCACTGTATTGTAAGCTGGAGAAGTGCGCTTTTCACGAGCGCTCCACCACGTTCCTGGGATTTGTCATCTCGCCCCAGGGTGTGGCCATGGACCCGCAGAAACTAGAAGCTGTGCGTCATTGGCCCCTACCCAAGACCGTCAAGCAGCTTCAACGGTTCCTCGGGTTTGCGAATTTCTATCGTCGCTTTATCCAGGGCTACAGTACAGTTGCAGCACCCTTAACTGCTCTGACTCGCCCAACACCTCACCACTTCACCCTCAACTCTGCCGCCATTTCCGCATTCAATGAAGTATGTCACCGATTCACCACCGCTCCCATCCTTCTACATCCAGATACTAACAAACCATTCGTTGTGGAAGTGGATGCTTCGGGTGTGGGCGCCGGAGCTGTCCTTTCTCAGCGAGGTCCTGATCAGAAGCTACACCCCTGTGGCTTCTTCTTGATCCCACTTAACAGCGATACGGGATAGGGGACCGTGAACTGTTGTCCATAAAGTGGGCATTGGAGGAATGGCGACACTGGCTCCAGGGCACCAGCGAGCCTTTCATTATCTGGACCGATCACCAAAACCTGATCACCATTCAGAGTGTCAAGCAACTCAACCCGAGGCAGGCAGTTTTTCGAACATTTCAATTTCCACCTTTCTTACCGCCCGGGGTCGAAAAACACCCAGGCTGACGCTCTATCAAGACAGTATGAAGGGGAAGCCCCCCGGGCGGAACCCGCACCAGTCCTCCCACCATCGAAAATTCTGGCACCTTTCCGTTGGGACCTGGAAACGAGAGTTCGCCAAGCACCGGCTGCGGAGACCGAACCGGCAGGTGTGCCGCCTGGACGACTCTATGTGCCTTCCACCATCAGGAGCGACGTTATGGAATGGGGTCACTCATCACCTCTCTCTGGACACCCGGTACTAGGCGCACCCTCCAGTTTGTCCAGCGCGCCTTCTGGTGGCCATCCATGTCCCAGGACATCGATGAGTTCGTTCAGGCGTGCCCAGTGTGTGCCAGGGCGAAAACCACTAATCAGCCTACACCAGGAGAGCTCCAACCACTTCCGGTTCCTCGTCGGCCCTGGACACACATTGCCGTCGATTTCATCACGGGCCTGCCGGCCTCGGAGGATAAGACAAACATCATGACGATCGTGGATCGGTTCTCCAAGGCCGTGCATCCGGTGGCTCTCGCCGGATTCCCGTCGGCTAAAGACACAGCCGAGCTGATTCTAGAGCATGTAGACCGCCTGCATGGGTTCCGAAAAGACATCGTCTCGGACAGGGGGCCCCAGTTCACTGCCCGGTTGTGGAAGGCCTTCTGCCGTCTGATCGATTCCACCTGCAGTCTATCATCTGGATATCACCCTCAACGGTCAGACGGAGCGAACAAACCAACAACTGGAGCGCTATCTAAGATGTTTTGTGACCGATCGTCAGTGCTCCTGGGCCCGCTACCTCCTATGGGCTGAGTTATCTCACAACCTTCATGTGTCATCCGCCACCAATCTCAGTCCATTTGAGGTATGCCACGGTTTCCAACCTTCGATGTTTGAACATCAAGAACCGGAGGTTGATGTACCATCGGCTCAACAGTTGGTTCGCAGGTTTCGGCGGCTGTGGAGACAAGCCAACCAAGCCATCCGATGAGCTAACATCCGCTACACCGCCCAATATCGCCGTCGACACCCACCGGGACGATTGTACAATGTAGGTGACAAAGTATGGCTGTCCACCAAGAATCTGCACCTCCACACAGAGTCAAAAAAACTCACCCAGATTCCTTGGTCCGTACCATATTATACTCCGCATCAACCCTGTCACCTACTGGCTCCAGCTGCCTGCGGCGCCCCGAATTCACCCTGTCTTCCACACTTCACAGCTTAAACCCTTCATCACTTCTCCGATGATTCTACCCTCCCCCCCCTGCTCCTCCTCCCCGAATCATAGACGGTGCCCCTGCTTACACTGTACGTCGGATCCTCGATTCGATACGGTCAAAAACAGACCCTGCGCTTGTGTTTAGGACTGATGCTGAACAGCTGTGTTCATACGTTTAATCAACGATTTACAAGACAACAGTTAAAGCATTTGTGGATGAAGAGGTGTGTGTGTGTGTGCTCCTGCATTTCTGCTTTAACACACACCCCTCCCCCCGCCAAAAAAACACACACGTGTAAAAGCACTCATGTGTAAATAGCTTTTTCATTGCATATATACTACCATATCATATAGTTGTATCTAATACTGTTTTATTCATATAGGATAAATGTTCTTTTTGTGATACATTAATTGAATCTCTGATTCATTTGTTTGTTGAGTATGAGAAAACAGAAAAATTCTTAACTCTTTTAACACTAGAATTACCAACTTTTTTATTTTCTGGTGCAAGGCCCGAGGTGTTATTCAACCCTGCTGATATTTTCACAGGTCTTCAGCTTGATTCTCTTCAATCTATTGTTGTGAAAACCAACCATTACCTGTCAGGCCTGGCACATTTGCATTTGTTTACTCAGAGTAGCTCAGATCCAAGGCAGATCCAAACCTCTGTGTGTGACATGGAAACCTTCAGAAATGCCTGCCGTATCTATACAAAATATCCCACACATTCACAATATATGGAAACACAAGTGTGTTATAAAAAACTGAATGAAAAGTTGCTAATACAATGACATGAATACAACGAAAACTTGATAACACTTCAGTCTCCAATGTATGTTTGTACACAAATGTCATAAGCCGAGTGAATTTATGGTCCATGCTTTTTGACATGTTCGTACACATACAGAATAAAATGATGTCATTTAATTTTCATTGGCCATCACTGAATTATAACAACAATAGTGAGTTTTGTTTTTGTGTGCTCTCTGTGTACAACAAAAAAACAAAAAGAAATTCTGTCCCTCAGTTCCAGGTTCATCTCTTCATCCTTCTGCCTTTTGTCTCAGTGGTTACTCTCCCACACAGTCTGTCTGTCTGTTTCAAAGTCTGTTTGCAGCATTTGCAGACCCAGTGACCATCGTCCCTGTATTTAGCAATGGAGTTCCTTGACTCTCAGCACACGCTTCTTGGTGAAACGTGTCCAGATGTCAGAGATCACAGCAAATCTGTCTTTATTAGTCCCACAAGTGAAAAATCTGCATTGTCATTGCAGAAAAGGGGACAGTGCAAGACAAAAACAGCTAAAATAAAAACTGTACCAAGAGTAGAGACATAAATACGGACACGTGGAAAATGCTTCAATTTCATTGGCTGTGTCAGCTATTCACGGCTGACCTGCTTAAATAATAGTATAAAATCGTCCAAACGGCTGCGTTACAATAATAATAAGAAGAATAATAACAATAATAAATTCAGAGAACTACTACTACTACTAATAATAATAATAATAATTCTGAATGGAGAAAGCGCAGTCAAAGAATTACCATCATTGCAGGAGAGAAAAAAATGAAGAACAAATACATATCAGTTTGAGCTTGACACGTTTATGACCACTGCCGCTTACTGTCAATGGCCGCCTAAGAGACACAACACATTTTCGGCTTCAGTAGACACACAATACTTCAGACTGAAACACGACTGCCCCCTACAGGTAATGAAGGGCATTTTCACAGCTTCTCGCGTGCAGCCGCGGCAAGTCATGGGATCCCTTTTCTAAAAATGTGCATTTTTAAAGGCCAGGTCTGTATGCACAAAGACCTTCTCCTCTGCTCTGACCAGTTTCCCTGGTTCTGTCGTGATGCTGTGCTATGAAGCCTGCCAATCCGAGAGAATGATGCAGCTGTCCCTAATGGTTTTATTTGTTGCAACTTGTAGCCTCAGGACATCTATTTTACTAGCAAGAAATCTGACATTACTAAGGAAAAGGCTGGGAAGCATTAGTGTAAGCGGCTACGATGCCGTCTCTGCCTCCTTCGAGTGTGGATGATCATCGATCATCAGCTGGGACTTCTCACTATGTTTGCTGAAATTCTATGCAAAAGGAGAAACTCTGTTGTAATCCTGCACCCATCTTAAATCCTAAGTTTAGGAGATTTAGATGATTGTAAACACTGTTTGCCCAACAGATTGTGATAAGAGATAAGCAACATTCATTCATTCATTCATTCATTTTCTATACCGCTTAATCCTGTGTTCAGGGTCGCGGGGGACCTGGAGCCTATCCCAGGAGACTTCGGGCACTAGGCGGGGTACACCCTGGACAGGGTGCCAATCCATCGCAGGAGATAAGCAACATGTACACAAACAAATTAAATCATGAAGATGTGAAAAAAGAAATAAACATGTACAGTGGGAGCCACGTCAAACAGCCGCCTGGAGCATGACCGCTCCGTGGCAGTTCCATGAAGGCTTCGTGCATGGAATGTGATCCCCCGCGATGACGCAGTTAACGATGCCCCGCCCCATAAACGCCCCCATGCGCTTTCTAAAAAGATGGTTGCAATGCCGTATAATTCCGCCAGATGGAGCATTGACTGGCACAGTTAACTGCAGTGTCCAGGAAGCCCAATACCGTATCTTTAATATACAGACAGTTCTTGTATTGTCAACATAGTTTCATAAATAGATGAAAAAACAACAACAACAAACCGATTAATAAAACAGATTTGTTAAATCACTCAATACACAGCCCATGATGATTATGCTATTTATTATTTAATAATGAATTAATAAAATTAGTTAGTGAAATATTTTTAAGACATCCTGAAATGATCCTTAAAGACACGGTAGCGGCTGTAATTTGTCTATACCGATCATTGTAGGTACGGAATAAAAGCGCGGGCTGTGTACAGTATTTTATATTACTGTGTATTTTACCCCGTTCCATTTAATATACTGATAGATAATATTTTGCTGCAAAGTAAAGCTCAAAATGTAACGTCTGCTTGGGTTTGTTTTCGTTATATTTTTGATGATGTTTTCGCTGATTTTTTCACTGATAGTCTACAAGTGGCATAAGAGGCAATTAATGCCGCATGCAACCTGGAACAAATATCTGCCCATATGGATCAGTATTTCTTTAGTCATTTAATCATGCATAATGCTCCCCCGTCAAAAGATCTGATGGGGCATTAATCACTTATCACAACTGTGAATGGATGCAGAGACAGATTAAATCCCCATAAACACTTGGAAACAATAGTAAAAAAGTTCCAGAGGGTTAGCGCCTGTTATACTAATGTATTTTTACTGATTTTTTTTTTACTGCTTATATTTCGTTGGTTTTTACGCAATTTCATGTGTGTGTGCGCACGAGAGAGAGAGAGGATACTCTGACAAGACCAAGCTCCGTGTGGCTCCCGTGGTGTAATCGGTTAGCGCGTGACACTTATAAAGCGGTCCAGGTGAAGCAATGCCGAGTTCGAGCCGCACCTAAAGCACCCAAAGCATTTTACTGCATATCGCGCTGTGTATGTGACAAATAAAATTTGAATTTGAAAGTAAAGCTTAAAATGTAACTTCTGCTTTGGTTTGTTTTCGTTATATTTTTGATGTTTTCGCTGAAAGTCAAATTGGCATAACAAATTGATTAATGGCGCATAATATCTGGAACAAATCTCTGTCCATACGGATCAGTGTGTCTTTAGTCATTTAACCAGCATAATGTCCCACATTAAAGATCTGATGGGGCACAAATCACTTATCACAACGGTGTATAGATGCAGCAGCAGAGACAGATTTAATCCCCATAAACATTCACACTTGAAAACAAAACTAACAGAAGTAAACAGTTCTAGAGTGTTAGTGCCTGTTATCACAGGACAGGAATCACCTACAGGATACTACTGTATTTTACTGCTCATATTTTTTACCCTAGTTTCATTTGGTTTTATGCGATTTCATGTATTATTTGTGTGTGTCTGTGTGTGTACAGTGTGTGTGTGTGTGTGTGTGAGTGCGAGAGACAGCGTGAGAGCGCGTGCGCGAGAGAGGGCTTTCATGCTGATTTATCCAAGGTTACTAAAACCTGGCTTACTACCTATAAAAAATATTTCAATTTAACTCATGGGTCTCAATCACAGATGACACGACAAATTATATACTCTGAAACGTTCATTTGAACATTTAAAAATATATACAAAAACACGAATACTAATGTTATCATGGTGTAAATTATTAACATTAGGTTAGGTCCTGCCCTTAATTAATTCATATTATAATTACTTTTACATAGTATAGTTACTGGACTGACATGACCAAAAACTAGCTATTTGATTTAGCCTTTCTAAAATCAACCCATCTATCATTTATAATCAGAAAACATAAAACATATGATCTGTTCAACAGCCCATCTGTTTTAATTTAGTTTGTATTTTTTATTATTCATAAGACAACCTTTCAGTTTTGTAAATATTTTAGTTATAGTGTGTTAAGTCTTACTTTAGGTTAAACATTTTTGAGAATTTTACCATCCAGCTTAGATAAATGTTATGTCATTGATTGATAAAATCTGGACTAAGGATATTTTATTATATATATATATATATATATATATATATATATTTTTTTTTTTTTTTTTTTCCCCTGAGGGATTGCCACCTTATTGTGGTCTGGGGGTTTGCGTGCCTCAACACAATTCAGCAAATACAATACTGTTACTATACAGTAAGGTCAGGTAAAAACAGTGCTTGAACATGATGCGCCCCTCCCCCCACCCCGTGTTGTCTGGTCTAGAACGGCGCTGCCTCTGACCGTCTTTTGTCTTGTAAATGAGTATTCTCACTCACCTTCCAATCCCCCCAGCGCACACACTCTGTTTGTACTGTAAACTGTACTGTAACTGTGTTTGCTAGGGCACTTGGTTATACACAGTACTTTAATGTATGGAACACTTACTTAACTTACTGGTTTGGTTTAAACATTTTACCTTATTCAGCAAAATAAATTCATTATTAACGTATTGAAGTATTTTAGTTAAGGACAAAAACTGTGCTTGTGTTTAGAACTGCTGAACAGCCGAAAACACACACACACCCATCCCCCCGCCAAAAACACACACACAGAGAGCAATTAACACCATGTCATACTCAGGAGCGGAAGGTGAGAAACCGCAATGGAGAATACCAAGTTTGTCGTTGCTCTTTTGGAGTTCTTAAAACCCAAAACATTTATTTATACTGAGAAAAAATTATTATGGGTCACAATCACAAACACATATAATCAAGTGTTTAACTGGTTTCATTTGTTTCTATGATCAATAATTATTATTATTATTATTTTCAGCCCAACTCTTTGACTATTTAAAACAAAGTTGTGTCCCATTTTTTGCCCATTGAAGTTGTTGGTTCAACTAAACAATTTTTAAATACCCAAACAATCCCCCAAAATTAAAACACGCAAAACATGACTTTAACAATTCAATTTATTCTTCCAAAACTAGTCAAAGTTAAAACAGTAATTTATATAAAACAGATGAATACATGTTGTCTTTTTGCTTAAAGTTCATTAAACTACCCGGATACACCAGCTGCTTATAAGTCTCTATCTATAGTCCTTTTACATTAAAATATTAATTTTTCAAATATCAAAACTATTAAACATGGAACAGTTGAAGTCTTTGTTTCCCCCAAAGTACTGTATCAGACATTTTGCAGTTCTATGTTCAGAATATACAGTAGACCTGATCAAACATCATTCTAAAGCTGTCGGACTGTGACGTCATCCCTCCTACAGCTCCCTCAACAGCTTGTTCAGGCTCCTCCAGTCCTGTAGCTCCAAAAGTCCAGCCGTCAGCCGTCTGACCCCCCAATCCTCCACAGCGGAGCTCTGCTTAAAGACAACAGGAGAATTTAGTCAGGACAAAGACAAATAAACTTCACAGAACATATAGTTCTAATAAAAATAAAATATATTAATAAACCTATTTACCACAGAGTGTGTAAAGTACTGCTTTGGGGATTCTGTAATGTAAATAAACTGCCTGTGCTAATGTTAACCAGTGAACAGTGTTAGTGTTAACCAGTGAACAGTGTTAGTGTTAACCAGTGAACAGTGTTAGTGTTAACCAGTGAACAGTGCTAGTGTTAACCAGTGAACAGTGTTAGTGTTAACCAGTGACTGTCTGTATTATCGTCTGCATTAAATTAACCGGGAATTTACTTAATGCGCTTCTCATACAAATAAGTTAAGCGATATAACACTCGTATATGAGCATTAGTTCATCCCTGAAGCCAAACTATAACTTACTGAAGCCCCTCACACACACACACACACACACACACACACACACACCTCCCCCTCCTTAACTGATAAACACTTCTGTGTTGTTATTCAGCTCGTTAACTAAGCGCTCGCGCTACCGCGGAAAGTCCCGGACAAAGTGTATAAAATATAAACCGGGTTCTGAGCGTTACTAGCTCCTGTACAGCTCCCCTCAGTCTGTGTCCCTCATCAACTGCATCACATTATATTACAGTCACAGAAATAACCTGCAGATTAACTCTTAACCAGAGAATAAATAACCGCTGAATTTATCCAGACAGCACGCGGTGAGATTCTCTCAGTATTTACAGAGAACACAAACACTCTTCATCGGGTAGTGCAGCTATTGTAATAGGGACATTAATAGTATTGTCGAAGCTTGAGCATGTTTTTGAGGTAAAGTGGAGTGACATTGTGAGTGTGTGACACTGACAGTAAGCTGTAATATTAACTCCAGACTTGGTAAACAGAACATTAAGTTCTCTAAAGTCACATCTGACCGCTGCTGGTGCTGCCAGTGATATTTAAAACAGCCAATAAAAAACTAAACTGGGAAATAAACTGTAAACTACCCCAAACACATTTTATAAAATAAAACATCACTTACCACGAATAGTCCGTTAAGCCGCCATCTTCATCTCTGTAGTTTGGCAGCGTCAGTTCGGCGGGGGTGGAGGCGGGTTGTTAAAATCACGTGATTGCAACTCAGCGCAGCTGGCTTGTTTTAATGTGTTCTTGAGAACGAAGCGCCATCTAGTGGTGGCACCAGGTAAATGAATAAATACGGCTTGAATGGGCGTGTTTACTGTGAAATCTTGACACGCCTTTCGGCCAGAAAAAGGAGGGGGGATTACGGCGTGCAAAGGCCATTCACACGCCATTCACACTTCAGCCACACTGTCGCGGCTATTTGGTGTGGCTCCCACTGTAAACACTGCATTGAGCCATTGTGTCTAACCGCACCGCCATCTTGGGTGATTCCATCTTATGTGTGTCTGAAGATAAGAAACATTTATCTGTTTAAAGAGGTATTCTGTCAGGGATGAACTAACCTCGTTGACCAGAAGACGTAGCTTAGCGGTTAGCCCAATGTAGCGTGGATGGTGAACCCAAACGCGGAGATAGGCGAGTGGATAGGATAGCCACGCGATTTATTCTAAGGACTCTCCCGAAAGAGGAGCAAGGGAAAAACACAAATTTAACCCGCGTCCTAAAATACACACTCAAAGATCAGAAAATAAAAACCCAAGAATTGGTGAGTACTCACAGTTTTGAAGACGGACAATTTGAACCGACATGGGCCGAAACTCAATGACTGAGCGTTGTACTGTGGTTTGTTTACTCATCTTATACTTCCTGGTTCGCGACCACATTACTTCCGGGTCCTAGTGCCAGTCGCGTATTTGGTGTGTTTGACATATTCTCTCTATAGTCTGTTTGATCCTCAAGAATTTTTACCACCAGTCACCATAGGAGGAAAGTGAGATGATGACAGAACTCAGTACTGAATACAATGATTGGAACACTCCTGTTTCAACACTAAGACAAGAACAGTGAAATGTCTGGACAGACTCCAAGATATTATTATGTCTCCTTCAAATCCAAAATATATTCCTGTTACTCTGTCTAGGCAGACACAGCATCTCAGATGATCTCAGAGTTCTGAGCAAAAACATCCCACTGAAGTTGACCACTGTGACTTAATAGATCAATATCTAGATCAAGAGACTCAACCTGAACTAGCAATCTTTAGTACAAAAGCTAAAAAATGTTTTCTGGGACCTCAGGGTGTTGAATGGTTCACCACATTACTTGTTGGTCTGGTGGTTTATGAACTGTGTTGCATAAAGGGGCTGCTGCTTTTGAAGCCTAAATGAGAAAAGTCCTTTTTGACCCTCTTTCTGTATACAGTATGGGAGAAATTCAAACATTAAAATGCATATGTCTGCTTTGATTCATCCTGCTGCCAATGTGGAAAACATTCATTCAATTTGTTCCATGCAATCTGTTGATATTTTCATACACCTGGACACGGGTACAAAGTGTGCTGTAAGCAAAAGGCAGACATAAATAAAAAATGTAATGTTCTCCTAACTGTGCAGCTTCTAAGCCTGATTTGAGGGGTGGGTGTGATAGGGCAGATCATTTCGATCTTGCAGCATTCTTCCAAGTCAACATCAACTGATTTGCAGCATCCATTCATTCTCTTTAGATATTAAAACAGTAAGGGCCTATTTGCAGCTGATTATACAAGGACAAGATAGCAGGTTGTATGTTATGATCAAAATCAATGGTTTAAAGCATAGGTTCTTAATTGAAACAGGTGCCTCAATAATTCCATTACAACTGGCATTTAAAGTTAAGCATTATCATTTATGGGGTAACTGGGAAATAATTGCCATAATTACATAACAAAGTTTGTTTTTAGGTCATTTGATGGCACTCTAATGATGGCAATGGCTAACACTGTCTATTTTGTGTATTGCTGTTATTTCTTTTTTACATACTCAATTGGATTTTAAATCATGTGACTCTGTTTTTACAACTCAGGTACTAGATCCCATGAGTGCTACCTTATCTGGCCTTAAGATAAGAACAATTGTGGGTTTTCGGACACTAGTTGGTCCAAATAGTTTTTGGAAAATGATTGTGAAGAGTTGACTTTAACCAGCTTCCACTTCTGGTCAATTTCTAGGACAAACAGTAATGATTAAACAAAGATCCATCCTCCCTAATCGTTCTGCAGCTGACATGTTTACTGCACCATCAAAGGGCTCTGTTCATGTCCACTTACCATTGCCCATTGATTAAAGACTATGCCTGAATAGCTCAGCCCCTTTTGTTGGAGTCAGCTGAAACCACATTCACAAACCTTAAAGCTGCATTTATGTTTGCATATTCTTTAGGTTTCATGACTGTATATTTAATGCAGGATCATGGTGACAAAATATGCAGTCAGGTTTCAGGCCCCATCATAGTACAGAAACTGCACTAGTTAGGATTGCAAACGACTTGTTTTTAGCTTCGGACCAAGGCTGCATTTCAATACTAGTCTTACTCGATCTTAGTGCTGCATTCGACACTGTAGATCATGATATTCTCATAGATCGCTTACAAAATCACATAGGTATTCAGGGACAGGCATTAAAATGGTTTAGATCATACCTGTCTGATCGATACCATTTTGTAGATCTAAATGGAGAACCATCTGGTGTAATGCCAGTGAAATATGGGGCACCACAAGGGTCAGTTTTAGGACCTCTGCTGTTCTCAATATACCACTTAATCCTGTGTTCAGGGTCGCCGGGGACCTGGAGCCTATCCCAGGAGACTTCGGGCACTAGGCAGGGTACACCCTGGACAGGGTGCCAATCCATCGCAGGGCACACAGACACACTCACACACCCAATCACACACTACGGGCAATTTAGGAATGCCAATTAGCCTAACCTGCATATCTTTGGACTGTGGGAGGAAACCGGAGTACCCGAAGGAAACCCACGGGGAGAACATGCAAACTCCATGCACACAGAGACGGGAATCGAGCCTGGCCGGGGAATCGAACCCAGACCCTGGAGGTGCAAGGCGACAGTGCTAACCACTACACCACCGCGCCGCCCGTCTGCATATAAATGATATGAAATACCGTGTTTTTGAAAATAAGACCCAATGGCAGAAGAAAAAAAAGAAAAAAGAATGGGTCCCAGAATTGAACCTTGTGGTACTCCACTCCACACACGCAATTGACTTCGAGGAAAAATCCCCAACCCTAACAGAAAATGAGCGACCCTTTAGATATGAGGAAAACCATTTTAAAACCGTCCCTCTCAGCCCCACTACATGTTCCAAACGATCGATAAGATCGTTTGGAAGAATAAAGCTAAGGGTCATTTTATGAGTAAACCTGCTTCTAACCCACTCCATGTCATTCTAATATACCGGCTACTCACAGATCACTCAAATATTATTTTAGATGTTCTTAGTTCCTGTGGACCTGTCATGTGCACTCAGCCACGACCGGCACTACGACCCGGAAGTAAGACGGTTGCGAACCTGAAAGTATAAAAGGAAACAAGATGGCACCGCACATCACTGAGTTTGTGTTTGAGTTTTGCCCATGCTATTTCGGAATCGGTCCCGTTCACGTGAGTACTCACTTTCTTGGGTTTGCTTTCAGACTGAGTGTGTGTTTATAGGACGAGGGTTAGATTGTGTCTTTCCTTTACTCATTCACTTTGAGAGTCCTTAGAGCAAATCGCGTGATTATCCTGCCCGCTCGTGTCCATCCGTGTTTGGGTTTACCATTCACGCTACAGGGCTAACTGCTAAGCTACATCTTTCTGGTCGTCATCGGGTTAGTTCTGACAGGACCAGTGACATTGTGAGAAAGCTAGATGCATGTAAGAGCCATATTGTACTTTATGAATTTGTTATTGTGTTTATTTTATTTTACTTTATTTATTGTATTTTGTTGGTTGTGCCCTAAGCACCAAGTTTATTAGTTAAGCAATAAGCATTAAGTTACGGAGAACACAAGCTTTTGAATGTAGTAAGAACAAATAAGTTGTTGTAAACTTAAAGAAACAGTAATGAGATACCACGACTAGGTTGCTGTAACCACTGTGGATTTACTCAAGATGACTGTACGAAGTGTTGAATCTTTAATGCTGAAAATAAAACAAGAGACAAAGAGACCAATGGACCAAACAAGATGAAAAGATACGCGTCAAAATTGTGAATCAACATGCCCACACAATGCATTTGATATAAGTAATGAGATGTGCACACTATCTCAGCAAGGGGAAACCAATACATATCACAAAATACCAAACTCCATATTATTGCTACTTTAACACTCTTACCAACTTAGTAGGGGTATCAGTCCTCAGTTGACTCAATCAAACACTGATTTCCTGGGACAGATAAGCTGACATTGCTGTCATTGCTCAGACATTTAGGTTATTTTCCCATTTTCACCACCACCTTTATCTCTAAGATTCTGGAAAAGATAGTAGCACAGCAGCTATGTTCATATCTACATAGGAATGGCATAAACAAATTGTGTCAGTTAGGATTTAGGCCGCATCACAACACAAAGACAGCACTTGTTTAAGTAGTAAATGACCTCCTATTGGCCTCTGATCAGGGTTCCGTCACTATACTTGTGTTACTCGACCTCAGTGCAGCTTTTGACACTATTGATCATTGTATTCTCCTTCACAGATTAGAAAATGTAATAGGAATTAAGGGAATGGCCCTCTCGCAGCTCAGATCCTATTTGACTGATCATTATTTAGGCCTCATCACAGCACAGAAACAGCACTCGTTAAAGTAGTAAATGACCTCCTATTGGCCTCTGATCAGGGTTGTGTAACTATGCTTGTATTACTCGACCTCAGTGCAGCTTTTGACACTATTGATCATGCTATTCTTCTTCACAGATTAGAAAATTTAGTAGGAATTAAGGGTACAGCCCTCTCCTGGCTCAGATCCTATTTGACCGATCGTTATCAGTATGTAGACTTAAATGGTGATTATTCTGCATGTTCTCTAGTGGAGTTTGGCGTTCCGCAGGGTTCAGTTTTAGGCCCACTGCTTTTTTCCCTTTACATGCTTCCTCTGGGCAACATAATCCGTAAGCATGGTATTAGTTTTCATTGTTATGCTGACGACACACAGTTATATGTCTCAACAAAACCTGATGAGAAAAACCATCTTACTAAAGTTGAGCAATGTGTTCAGGACATAAGAAATTGGATGCTAATTAACTTCCTTCTGCTTAATCCGGATAAGACAGAAGTTCTAGTCATAGGACCGCATACAGCTAGAAGTAAAATCTTAGATCACACCGTAACTTTAGATGGCCTTTCTGTTCCGTCAAGTGCAACAGTAAAAGACCTCGGCGTGATTATAGATTCCAGCCTATCATTTGAAGCTCATGTAGATAATATCACCAGGATAGCATTCTTTCACCTTAGAAATATCGCCAAAATAAGAAATATATTGTCGCTAAATGATGCAGAAAAACTAGTTCATGCTTTTATCACTTCTAGGTTGGACTATTGTAATGCCTTACTGTCTGGTTGTTCAGTTAGGTGCATAAACAAGCTTCAGCTAGTCCAAAATGCAGCAGCGAGAGTCCTCACTAGAACCAGAAGATATGAGCACATCACCCCTATCCTATCTTCACTGCATTGGCTCCCTGTGAAATTTCGCATTGATTTTAAAATACTACTCTTGACATATAAGGCATTAAATGGTCTCGCGCCGCAGTATCTGAGCGAACTGCTAGTGTCTTACGATCCGCCACGCCTACTTCGGTCAAAGGATGCAGGCTGCTTATCAGTACCGCGTATTATGAAAACTACAGCTGGGGGCAGAGCTTTTTCTTACAAAGCCCCAAAATTATGGAATAGTCTTCCAAATAGTGTTCGGGACTCAGACACAGTCTCAGTGTTTAAGTCTAGGCTAAAAACCTATTTATTTAGCCAAGCATTTTTATAAATAGATTTGCCATAAGGTAAAGGAGCAGATCTGGGGGACTCATGGACGTAGAGTATTATGGTGAACTGGTATGTTTTAGATGCTGTCTTCCTCAGTCTCATTTGATCACTCAGGTTTGTTGACGGTGAGGTGATTGTTTGCTTTACATCTCAGGGAGCCCTCATGTTTGTGTTTCCTTCTGGCTCTCCCTTTTAGTTATGCTGTCATAGTTAGTCCTGCCGGAGTCCCTGCTTGCACTCTACAGTAAATATACATTCACATTAGACATTGTGACTGTGACCATACCTAATTGCAATCTCTCCTCCTCTTCTCTTCCTCCCCCTCTTTCTCTTTCCTCTCTCCCCCTGTCTCCCCCTTTCACTCTTTCTCTCTCTCTCTCTCTGTCGAGCTACACATGTGGTTCCTGAGCTGCCAGTGATCCAGACTCCCTCTGCCCTCCGGACCTGTCTGATCCATCCTGGTGCCCGGTTTCTGGTTGGAGGTCTCATCGCATGGATGCCCCGTGTGTCTCTTTAGGATGCGTCTGGTGTCTGGGGATGATTCTCTATACTTAGAAGATGGTTCTGGCCTCGACTGGTGTTGTCAGCTGTTTCTCTGAGGACTTGACAATTCGATAGTTCAGGACTGGAACTTTCTACAAGTCTATCTGAGTCTCGAATAACTACTGGACTCCATTTTACATCAAGTATTATAACATCAATTAACATCAACTATTATAGCTGAACCTAACACTTAACACTGTATAAATGCAGATCATTTCCTGCTATCTGTTTCACCCAGATGAGGATGGGTTCCCTGTCGAGTCTGGTTCCTCTCAAGGTTTCTTCCTATTACCGTCTCAGGGAGTTTTTCCTTGCCACTGTCGCCCTCGGGCTTGCTCGCCAGGGAATATCTGAACATTTTGATTCATACATATTCACATTCCATACAAACTTAAATAATTCTTTTGATTGTGTAAAGCTGTTTTGAGACAATGTCAATTGTTAAAAGCGCTATACAAATAAAACTGAATTGAATTGAATTGAATTATCAGTTAGTAGATTTAAATGGTGATTATTCTGCATGTTTTCAAGTGGAGTTTGGTGTTCCACAGGGTTCAGTTTTAGGCTCATTACTTTTTCTCTCTACATGCGTCCTCTGGGCAACATAATTCATAAGCATGGTATTAGTTTTCATTGTTATGCTGATGACACACAGTTATACCTCTCAGCAAAACCAGACTAGAAAAAAAACAGCTTACAAAAGTTGAGCAATGTGTGCAGGATATAAAAGACTGGATGTTAATTAACCTCCTTCGGCTTAATCCTGATAAGACAGAAATTCTAGTCATAAGACCACAAACAGCTAGAAGCAAGCTTTCTGATCACTCTGTAACTTTAAATGGCCATCAAGTGCGACAGTGAAAGACCATGTTGTGTTTATCGATTCCAGTCTTTCATTTGAAACACAAGTAGATAATATTACCAGGATAGCATTCTTTCACCTCAGAAATATTGCTAAGATCAGAAATATATTGTCATTAAATTATGCAGAAAATCTAGTTCATGCTTTTGTCATTTCTAGGTTGGACTATTTCACTTTACTGTCTGGTTGTTCAATTAGTTGCATAAACAAGCTTCAGCCAGTCCAGAATGCAGAGGCGAGAGTCCTCACTAGAACCAGAAGATATGAGCACATCACCCCTATGTATCTTATCCACACTACATTACATCGGTTTTAAAATACTTCTATTGATGTACAAAGCATGAAATGGCCTTGCGCCAGAGAATCTGAGTGAACTACTAGTGTCTTACGATCCACCACGCCTTCTTCGATCAAAGGATACAGGCTGCTTGTCCATACCACGTATTATGGAAACTACACTAGGAGGCAGAGCTTTTTTCTAAGCTTCACAGATTAGAAAATTTAGTAGGAATTAAGGGTACAACCCTCTCCTGGCTCAGATCCTATTTGACCGATCGTTATCAGTATGTAGACTTAAATGGTGATTATTCTGCATGTTCTCTAGTGGAGTTTGGCGTTCCGCAGGGTTCAGTTTTAGGCCCACTGCTTTTTTCCCTTTACATGCTTCCTCTGGGCAACATAATCCGTAAGCATGGTATTAGTTTTCATTGTTATGCTGACGACACACAGCTATACGTCTCAACAAAACCTGATGAGAAAAACCATCTTACTAAAGTTGAGCAATGTGTTCAGGACATAAGAAATTGGATGCTAATTAACTTCCTTCTGCTTAATCCGGATAAGACAGAAGTTCTAGTCATAGGACCGCATACAGCTAGAAGTAAAATCTTAGATCACACCGTAACTTTAGATGGCCTTTCTGTTCCGTCAAGTGCAACAGTAAAAGACCTCGGCGTGATTATAGATTCCAGCCTTTCATTTGAAGCTCATGTAGATAATATCACCAGGATAGGATTCTTTCACCTTAGAAATATCGCCAAAATAAGAAATATATTGTCGCTAAATGATGCAGAAAAACTAGTTCATGCTTTTATCACTTCTAGGTTGGACTATTGTAATGCCTTACTGTCTGGTTGTTCAGTTAGGTGCATAAACAAGCTTCAGCTAGTCCAAAATGCAGCAGCGAGAGTCCTCACTAGAACCAGAAGATATGAGCACATCACCCCTATCCTATCTTCACTGCATTGGCTCCCTGTGAAATTTCGCATTGATTTTAAAATACTACTCTTGACATATAAGGCATTAAATGGTCTCGCGCCGCAGTATCTGAGCGAACTGCTAGTGTCTTACGATCCGCCACGCCTACTTCGGTCAAAGGATGCAGGCTGCTTATCAGTACCGCGTATTATGAAAACTACAGCTGGGGGCAGAGCTTTTTCTTACAAAGCCCCAAAATTATGGAATAGTCTTCCAAATAGTGTTCGGGACTCAGACACAGTCTCAGTGTTTAAGTCTAGGCTAAAAACCTATTTATTTAACCAAGCATTTTTGTAAATAGATTTGCCATAAGGTAAAGGAGCAGATCTGGGGGACTCATGGACGTAGAGTATTATGGTGAACTGGTATGTTTAGATGCTGTCTTCCTCAGTCTCATTTGATCACTCAGGTTTGTTGACGGTGAGGTGATTGTTTGCTTTACGTCTCAGGGAGCCCTCATGTTTGTGTTTCCTTCTGGCTCTCCCTTTTAGTTATGCTGTCATAGTTAGTCCTGCCGGAGTCCCTGCTTGCACTCTACAGTAAATATACATTCACATTAGACATTGTGACTGTGACCATACCTAATTGCAATCTCTCCTCCTCTTCTCTTCCTCCCCCTCTTTCTCTTTCCTCTCTCCCCCTGTCTCCCCCTTTCACTCTTTCTCTCTCTCTCTCTCTGTCGAGCTACACATGTGGTTCCTGAGCTGCCAGTGATCCAGACTCCCTCTGCCCTCCGGACCTGTCTGATCCATCCTGGTGCCCGGTTTCTGGTTGGAGGTCTCATCGCATGGATGCCCCGTGTGTCTCTTTAGGATGCGTCTGGTGTCTGGGGATGA
The DNA here is from genome assembly GCA_030522415.1 of Channallabes apus. Taxonomy (NCBI): domain Eukaryota; kingdom Metazoa; phylum Chordata; class Actinopteri; order Siluriformes; family Clariidae; genus Channallabes; species Channallabes apus. The sequence goes on from CM060114.1 coordinate 1,277,623, forward strand.
TTCTCTATACTTAGAAGATGGTTCTGGCCTCGACTGGTGTTGTCAGCTGTTTCTCTGAGGACTTGACAATTCGATAGTTCAGGACTGGAACTTTCTACAAGTCTATCTGAGTCTCGAATAACTACTGGACTCCATTTTACATCAAGTATTATAACATCAATTAACATCAACTATTATAGCTGAACCTAACACTTAACACTGTATAAATGCAGATCATTTCCTGCTATCTGTTTCACCCAGATGAGGATGGGTTCCCTGTCGAGTCTGGTTCCTCTCAAGGTTTCTTCCTATTACCGTCTCAGGGAGTTTTTCCTTGCCACTGTCGCCCTCGGGCTTGCTCGCCAGGGAATATCTGAACATTTTGATTCATACATATTCACATTCCATACAAACTTAAATAATTCTTTTGATTGTGTAAAGCTGTTTTGAGACAATGTCAATTGTTAAAAGCGCTATACAAATAAAACTGAATTGAATTGAATTGAATTATCAGTTAGTAGATTTAAATGGTGATTATTCTGCATGTTTTCAAGTGGAGTTTGGTGTTCCACAGGGTTCAGTTTTAGGCTCATTACTTTTTCTCTCTACATGCGTCCTCTGGGCAACATAATTCATAAGCATGGTATTAGTTTTCATTGTTATGCTGATGACACACAGTTATACCTCTCAGCAAAACCAGACTAGAAAAAAAACAGCTTACAAAAGTTGAGCAATGTGTGCAGGATATAAAAGACTGGATGTTAATTAACCTCCTTCGGCTTAATCCTGATAAGACAGAAATTCTAGTCATAAGACCACAAACAGCTAGAAGCAAGCTTTCTGATCACTCTGTAACTTTAAATGGCCATCAAGTGCGACAGTGAAAGACCATGTTGTGTTTATCGATTCCAGTCTTTCATTTGAAACACAAGTAGATAATATTACCAGGATAGCATTCTTTCACCTCAGAAATATTGCTAAGATCAGAAATATATTGTCATTAAATTATGCAGAAAATCTAGTTCATGCTTTTGTCATTTCTAGGTTGGACTATTTCACTTTACTGTCTGGTTGTTCAATTAGTTGCATAAACAAGCTTCAGCCAGTCCAGAATGCAGAGGCGAGAGTCCTCACTAGAACCAGAAGATATGAGCACATCACCCCTATGTATCTTATCCACACTACATTACATCGGTTTTAAAATACTTCTATTGATGTACAAAGCATGAAATGGCCTTGCGCCAGAGAATCTGAGTGAACTACTAGTGTCTTACGATCCACCACGCCTTCTTCGATCAAAGGATACAGGCTGCTTGTCCATACCACGTATTATGGAAACTACACTAGGAGGCAGAGCTTTTTTCTAAGCTTCACAGATTAGAAAATTTAGTAGGAATTAAGGGTACAACCCTCTCCTGGCTCAGATCCTATTTGACCGATCGTTATCAGTATGTAGACTTAAATGGTGATTATTCTGCATGTTCTCTAGTGGAGTTTGGCGTTCCGCAGGGTTCAGTTTTAGGCCCACTGCTTTTTTCCCTTTACATGCTTCCTCTGGGCAACATAATCCGTAAGCATGGTATTAGTTTTCATTGTTATGCTGACGACACACAGCTATACGTCTCAACAAAACCTGATGAGAAAAACCATCTTACTAAAGTTGAGCAATGTGTTCAGGACATAAGAAATTGGATGCTAATTAACTTCCTTCTGCTTAATCCGGATAAGACAGAAGTTCTAGTCATAGGACCGCATACAGCTAGAAGTAAAATCTTAGATCACACCGTAACTTTAGATGGCCTTTCTGTTCCGTCAAGTGCAACAGTAAAAGACCTCGGCGTGATTATAGATTCCAGCCTTTCATTTGAAGCTCATGTAGATAATATCACCAGGATAGGATTCTTTCACCTTAGAAATATCGCCAAAATAAGAAATATATTGTCGCTAAATGATGCAGAAAAACTAGTTCATGCTTTTATCACTTCTAGGTTGGACTATTGTAATGCCTTACTGTCTGGTTGTTCAGTTAGGTGCATAAACAAGCTTCAGCTAGTCCAAAATGCAGCAGCGAGAGTCCTCACTAGAACCAGAAGATATGAGCACATCACCCCTATCCTATCTTCACTGCATTGGCTCCCTGTGAAATTTCGCATTGATTTTAAAATACTACTCTTGACATATAAGGCATTAAATGGTCTCGCGCCGCAGTATCTGAGCGAACTGCTAGTGTCTTACGATCCGCCACGCCTACTTCGGTCAAAGGATGCAGGCTGCTTATCAGTACCGCGTATTATGAAAACTACAGCTGGGGGCAGAGCTTTTTCTTACAAAGCCCCAAAATTATGGAATAGTCTTCCAAATAGTGTTCGGGACTCAGACACAGTCTCAGTGTTTAAGTCTAGGCTAAAAACCTATTTATTTAACCAAGCATTTTTGTAAATAGATTTGCCATAAGGTAAAGGAGCAGATCTGGGGGACTCATGGACGTAGAGTATTATGGTGAACTGGTATGTTTAGATGCTGTCTTCCTCAGTCTCATTTGATCACTCAGGTTTGTTGACGGTGAGGTGATTGTTTGCTTTACGTCTCAGGGAGCCCTCATGTTTGTGTTTCCTTCTGGCTCTCCCTTTTAGTTATGCTGTCATAGTTAGTCCTGCCGGAGTCCCTGCTTGCACTCTACAGTAAATATACATTCACATTAGACATTGTGACTGTGACCATACCTAATTGCAATCTCTCCTCCTCTTCTCTTCCTCCCCCTCTTTCTCTTTCCTCTCTCCCCCTGTCTCCCCCTTTCACTCTTTCTCTCTCTCTCTCTGTCGAGCTACACATGTGGTTCCTGAGCTGCCAGTGATCCAGACTCCCTCTGCCCTCCGGACCTGTCTGATCCATCCTGGTGCCCGGTTTCTGGTTGGAGGTCTCATCGCATGGATGCCCCGTGTGTCTCTTTAGGATGCGTCTGGTGTCTGGGGATGATTCTCTATACTTAGAAGATGGTTCTGGCCTCGACTGATGTTGTCAGCTGTTTCTCTGAGGACTTGACAATTCCATAGTTCAGGACTGGAACTTTCTACAAGTCTATCTGAGTCTCGAATAACTACTGGACTCCATTTTACATCAAGTATTATAACATCATTTGACATCAACTATTATAGCTGAACCTAACACTTAACACTGTATAAATGCAGATCATTTCCTGCTATCTGTTTCACCCAGATGAGGATGGGTTCCCTGTCGAGTCTGGTTCCTCTCAAGGTTTCTTCCTATTACCGTCTCAGGGAGTTTTTCCTTGCCACTGTCGCCCTCGGGCTTGCTCGCCAGGGAATATCTGAACATTTTGATTCATACACATTCACATTCCATACAAACTTAAATAATTCTTTTGATTGTGTAAAGCTGTTTTGAGACAATGTCAATTGTTAAAAGCGCTATACAAATAAAACTGAATTGAATTGAATTGAATTGAATTTTCTTACAAAGCCCCAAAGTTATGGAATAGTCTTATAATTAATGTGTTAATAATAATAATAATAATAATAAAATAATATTAAAAGCAAAATGTCCTGTAAAATTAATGTGTGTGTGTGTGTGTGTGTCTATGCAGCTTTCACGCATTAATGTTGTAGTATAGCTAAATGGTGCCTCCTCTCTCTGAAATCATGTGGGCATGCGGTCTATATTTGTCATTCCCACACCTTAGAGACAGAAGGCAGCAGTCTGTTCATCAGTCACACCTCAGAGACTGGAAGTGGAGCTCTGTTCATCATTCACATACCACAGGGACGGGATGTTGAGTTCTGTTCAAAAGTCACATGCCTTAAAGGTGCTGGGCGGAGCTCTGATTATCAGCACTGATGTTATTTTGATATATACAGTATATATATGGAGAAACTGAAAGACACCTCATCTGATTTGTTATTGAGGCTGTGTGATGATTCCCTCTTGTCTTTCTAATAAGGTAACAGTTACTGTGATTGGTCTATCTATCGCTTTCTCTGGTTGGGGGCTGAGTGAAGGGGCACACTTCTCTCAGTCTCTATGGGTGAGTTTAGGTGAACACATTGTGAAATGGAAAGCAGAGAAATGGAAATCTTTCTGACTTTAATTCTTCTCTCATCATCGCTCACACCAACAACAGCTGGTAAATACACACTCATTATTCACACTTCTCACTTGAACAATACAGACAAGTTTTAATCAGGAAATTTAAACGTAACTTTATAAACACTGGATTTTATAAAATTCTAAACATTGGGCATGAATGATTGTACAGTACATTACCACTGTGTTAATATAGAATAAAATAAAAACTGGGGTAATTTTCATTGGTGCTCTCAGACTTTTGGACCTGGCTGTGTGTAATATAATTTTGTTGTCTTTAACTATCACACTTTCTTTTTAGATTCTGGTGATGACTATGAATATGAATATGGTGGGTCTGTATTTCCATTTTAAAATGCTCATAAAATTATAATGTTTGGTGTGATTTTAGCACCTAATAAAAACTTTAAAACATCTGTGTTTTACAGACTATGAGATTACAGATGATCAGACAAGAGGTATGACAATGATATAAATGAATTTAGAGAGAGAGAGAGAGAGAGAGAGAGAGATTATTCATCACAAACACTTAAACTAGGGTAAACTAGTTTTTTTTTCTCCAGATTCAAAAATCTCTTATAATAATACTATTATATATACCGCACACAGAACAAAAGAATTACTGATAATCACCAGACTTTCTTTACTAAAAAGGGCCTAACAAAATTGACCAGCTTTCCTGACAAAAGGAACAGACTTATGACTGATGATATGCGTTCTTTCAGTAATATCAGTTCTGACATTTGCACTGCTTCCCCTTCTGGCTGCCATCTACAAAAAACTCCACATGATTTTTACAGTATATAGCAGCATTTAAATTTAATTTTAAAACTAGCTTAATTAGTTTAAAAATTTACTTTGTGTGACATGGCATTTTTACAAATATATGTATTAATTCCTTAATGAGGGAAAGAGTGGCCTCTAACAATTGTCCATAACAGTTTCTCTCTCTCTCTCTCTCTCTCTCTCTCTCTCTCTCTCAGACAGTGTGAGGTTGATTAATGGCGGAAGTCGCTGTTCTGGGAGAGTGGAGGTTCTTCATGATGGACAGTGGGGGACAGTTTGTGGTTCTGCCTGGGATATGGAAGATGCTGCAGTGGTGTGTAGAGAGTTGCATTGTGGGGAGCCTGTATATGCACTGGGATTTGCCCACTTTGGACCAGGGTCAGGACCAATTTGGATGGTTAATGTGAGCTGTAATGGATCAGAATCAACACTGAAGAACTGTAGCATAGCAGGTTGGGGAGTGGACAACTGTGGTCATGATGAAGATGCTGGAGTTACCTGCTCAGGTACACTGATGTATAAATAAATAAAAAAAATAAATAAATAATAATAATAATAATTTAAACATTAAATTATTAACCTGTTAATTCTCATTAGTGTTATTTTTTAACACAAACAAAAGCTCTTTTTTTAATGATTTCAACCTTGTTGAAAATGTCAAAAATGTGCATGACAGTAAACACAAGTATTCTCTCTCTCTCTCTCTCTCACTCACTTAGACAGTGTGAGGCTGATGAATGGAGGAAGTCGTTGTGCTGGTAGAGTGGAGCTTCTTCAGATGGGACAGTGGGGAACAGTGTGTGGTGACATAACCTGGGATGAGGTTGATGCTGCAGTGGTGTGTAGAGAGCTGAACTGTGGGGAGCCTGTATTTGTGACCTATTCAGCTCACTTTGGACCAGGATCAGGACCAATCTGGATGGTTAATGTAGACTGTAGAGGATCAGAGTCTACACTGACTAAATGTAGATCAGCTGGTAGGGGGGATTTCTGTGGACATGGTGCTGATGCTGGAGTCACCTGCTCGGGTAAACTGCTGTATTAAAAACATTCCTAATGATTATTTAAATGAGTACAACTTAGTGGTAGCAAAATGTACATTTCATTAAAATTTTAACCATTTTGAAATTACATTGGAATAATGTCTTGATATTTTGTTTGGTTTAAAACCTGACAATATTTATGCAATTAAATGAAACACAGATCACAGAATGTCCAGACTCTCTGCTGGTCCTCATCAATGTTCTGGGAGAGTGGAGGTGCTCCATGGAGGTTCGTGGTCCACAGTGTGTGATGCTGACTTTGACCAGCAGGATGCAGAGGTTGTGTGTCGAGAGCTTGGCTGTGGGATTCCTGTGAAGGTGCTGGGATCAGCTGCTTTTGGCCGAGGGGAGGGTCAGGTGTGGACAGAGGAGCTTCAGTGTAGAGGAAATGAATCTGAAATTTATTTTTGTCCAACATCACCTTCATTTAAACACTCAAACTTCTCCCATGACAACGATGTGGGATTAATATGTTCAGGTTAAGTATTATGATTTACCTTCTATTTAACTTGAGGCCACATAACTGTCAATCAAATTTTAAGGTGGCTTTGTTAATGTTCCTCTTTTACTGAGCTTGTGGCTGTTTGTTCAGGTCACACAGAGGCGCGGCTGGTGAACGGACCGGACTCTTGTTCCGGTCGAGTGGAGCTCCAGTACCTCAGTGACTGGGGCACAGTTTGTGCTGTAAGATGGGATGCAAGAGCTGCAGATGTTCTCTGTGCACAGCTGGATTGTGGGAATTCTGTGACTGTGGTGGAGGTGGACTGGTTTGGGGAGGGGAGTGGCCACATCTGGGCTGATGTGTTTGATTGTCAGGGAAATGAGACACACCTATCACAATGTGGCATCTCATCATGGAGTCGAGCTGCATGCTCTCATAAACATGATGCTGGAGTCGTCTGTAATGGTGAGATATTAACCTCACCTACAACACATTAGTGAATAAAGCCAGTGTTCATTAGAATGTTTAAATATTCTTCTTCCACTCCAGGATCATCCATAGCATTCCATGAGGGGGGAGTGCGGTTGTCTGGAGGGAGCGAGTGTCAGGGTGAGGTGGAGATTTATTTCAGGCAGGACTGGAGGAGAGTTCTCCTGGACTCGTGGAGTCTGTCTGAGGCGTCTGTGCTCTGCAGACAGCTGGGCTGTGGCTCTGTGCTGAACTACCGCTCCTCTCCATCCACCACGGAACACAACCACATGTGTGTAACGGGTCTCAGCTGCTCTGGGAGTGAAGCTCATCTGGGGAACTGCAGCAGTGCACAACCTGTCAACTGCAGCTCCGGGGAACAGCTGGACATCACCTGCTCAGGTACACAGCAAAACACATACACATGAGCACATGCCCATAATCAGCACTATAGAATGACAAGTAAGAAGCAAATTAGAACAAGAAAATAGTTTAAGGAGTGGGCAACTAGTTTCATGGCGTATTAATTAAATTAGTCCTGAGCAATACATTTTCATCTGTATAAATTGATAAAGGCCCCATCTCAATCAGTCTGGTTGGTTCTGGTGTGGACTGTGTCATAAAGCTGGAGGTTTTTCATACAAATAACAAATGCTATTAATGTATCTTTATTAAATATCCAGACTTCATACAGACATACGCCGATTTTACAAAGATATATTTATTTTTATTAAATTATTTATTTAATAATAAAAACAACCCAGACCCCAGGTCCATCAGGCTGGTTGGTTCTGGGGGAGACTGTGCAGGAAGACTGGAGGTTTTCCACAGTGGCTCGTGGGGGACAGTGTGTGATGACTCGTGGGATATTGAGGATGCACAGGTGGTGTGCAGACAGCTGCAGTGTGGAGTGGCCCTCAGTACCCACATACCAGCCTGGTTTGGTCCTGGAACTGGGTTCATATGGCTAAATGAGGTGGAGTGTGAGGGGAACGAGACGTCACTGTGGAACTGCAGATCTCAGCTCTGTGGAGATGGGGAATGTGGACACCAGGAGGACATAGGAGTCGTGTGCTCAGGTAATTTACCTGTACATCAATATGCGCAGCATTATCTCCATATGCAATGTCATTCAATTACACTGTAAATTCCAATAGCTTTGCTGACTCGCATATAAATAGTAAACTTCACTCAAAAAATTTAAACTATACTTCTTACAAGGTTTTGTTGAGTAACACTTAATTGCAGGGTGAGTAAAAAATGTACTTAATAGTTTTAGTGATGCTTACTTGCATCAAAATAAAGTAGCAACAAATAAAGCAATGACATTATTGTACCAGTGAGAGGCAGCAGCGTGCCCAAGAATAATGAAGTAAAAAAAAGGGGGGGGGAAGAAGAAGCAAGAGGCAAGATAGCATGCGTAATAGAATTTGTGCCTGCTCAGCTCGTGAATGGGTGAATTTGCGGCAATTTTCTGATGTTGAAAGAAGCAGCAGGAAGTTTTTAACATCTGAAGCTTCATTACGGTTTTAAGTTACATGTTAGGTTAAAATGTGTAAGAATAGTGATGATTTGGGTCAGATTTCAATTGTTCCTGACAGTGGATATCAGAGGTGTCAAGTAACGAAGTACACATACTTCGTTACCTTACTTAAGTAGAAATTTTGGGTATCTATACTTTACTGGAGTAATTATTTTTCAGCCGACTTTTTACTTCTACTCCTTAAATTTTTAAGCAATTATCTGTACTTTCTACTCCTTACATTTTAAAAATAGCCTCGTTACTCTATTTTTATGATCAGAATGCGCAAACCCCCCGCCCCCCACACACACACACACCCGCCCGGAAGCATGATAAGAACGCGCACAACGCCCGCTAACACCCCCCCCCGTCGCATGATCAGAAAGCGAAACCTTAATGCTTTTGTCGCCCCTCACGGTACTTTTACTTTTATACTTTAAGTAGTTTTGAAACCAGTTCTTTTAAACTTTTACTTAAGTACAAAGCTTGGGTTGATACTTCAACTTCTAAAGAAGTATTTTTGAACCCTAGTATCTATACTTCTACTCAAGTAATGAATGTGTTTTGACACCACTGGCGGATATATATTCTCAGTGTTTTATACTGTGGCGTGGGCGGGGCGGCGGCTGACGACCGTCATGCTTTGCGGGGGGGGTTTGCTGTGCGTTCACCCTGTTCGGGAAAGTTGTTTGGGTTAGTGGCTTCGGCCAAGTTGGGTGTTTTAAGATATGTATGTGTGACCTGTTGAATGTGCCCCGGTTCATCCTGAATTGGATGTGATTCTTGAAGTGAATGTGTTTCCCATGCTATACAGTGACCGTGTGGTGAGTAAACTTCTCCCAGCCGTTGCATTGGGCAGCAATTAAGCTTACGTTTCTCTTCAAGTTCCTTTTTCACTACTAGAAGGGATTTTGGACGAGTGAGCTTGGTTGCTGCTCAATGCAATGGCTGGGGGTATTTTATTAGGTCTCAGCACCGTATGAGCAGCACCTTCACTGAGATAGCACACACAACACGGCCGAAGCCATTAACCCAAACACCTTTCTCCAACAGGGTGGACATATAGAGATCCCCCACAAGGCATGATGGTTGTCAGCCACCGCCCCGCCCACGCCACAATGTAATAAACAATTGATGCACTTAACTTATTGGAGTAATGCTTACTTGTTTTTTTTTAAGGCAATCGGTTTCCTAATATTTTCCTAGTAAAGTGAGCACTAATAGAAAGTTAACTCAAATAATGATTTTAAGTCAACAGTACTTAAGTATACTTGATTAACAAGTTGTCCCTACAAATTGTGTTAAGTTATGCCAACTAAACATGCTGCTGAAATAAAACCACTTGACATGCTGGTTGTACATATTCATTTACATTTAGGCATTTGGCAGACGCTCTTATCCAGAGCGACTTACAAAAAGTGCTTTAAAGTTTACACCACTGGATGCATACTTACATTGGGTTAACTAGGTTAATAACTAAGTGCCATTAGTCCAACACAACTGGGAAGAGGGATTTATTTTTATTTTTTTTTGGGGGGGGGGGTTGTTGGTCCAAGTACTGGAGAAATAGATGCGTTTTGAGTGATCGTTTAAAGATAGTCAAAGTCTCTGCTGTACATCTAGAGGAAGTTCATACCACCACCTAGGTGCCAGAACAGAAAAGAGCCTGAATGAATGCCGCCCTCGATCCCTGAGAGATGGTGGGATGAGGCGAGCAGTGCTGGAGGATCGGAGGGAACGTGGTGCAGTGCGTGGTTTGATTAGAGCAGAGAGGTAAGTGGGTGCTGGGCCATTTTTAGCTTTGTAGGCAAGCATCAGCGTTTTGAATTTGATGCAGGCAGCAACAGGAAGCCAGTGCAGGGAGCGGAGGAGTGGGGTGGTGTGGGAGAACTTGGGGAGGTTAAAAACGAGACGAGCTGCTGCATTCTGGATCAGTTGCAGAGAACGAATCGTGGACAGAGGCAGGCCTGCCAGGAGTGAGTTGCAGTAGTCCAGTCTTGAAATAACAAGGGACTGAACAAGTACCTGAGTAGCCTGTGAAGAAAGAAATGGGCGAATTCTTCTGATATTGTAAAGAAGAAATCTACAAGAGTGAGTAAGGTTAGCGATGTGTGGGGAAAATGACAGATGATTGTCCACGGGATGAGTCACAAGGGATGAACAACAGTTCAGTTTTACTCAGATTGAGCTTTAGCTGATGTGCAGTCATCCAGGATGAGATGTCTGCCAGACATGCTGAGATCCGGGTGGAAACCTGAGTGTCAGAGGGAGGAAAGGAGAGAGTAAGTTGGGTGTCATCTGCATAACAATGGTATGAAAATCCATGCGATGATATGACTTTACCAAGAGACCGGGTATAGAGGGAGAACAGAAGATGACTGAGCCCTGTGGGACACCAGTAGAGAGTCTACGTGGGGCAGATGTAGATCCCCTCCATGTTACCTCATATGACCTATCTTCTAGATAAGAAGCAAACCATTGTCACACTGTTCCACAAATTCCAACGCTTGTAAGAATAGATAATAGAATCTTGTGGTTCACCGTGTCAAATGCAGCTGACAGGTCCAGGAGGATGAGAACAAATGACAGTTTAGCAGATCTAGCAGCATGGAGCTTCTCAGTGACTGACAGCAGGGCAGTCTCTGTGGAATGTGCCACTTTGAATCCAGATTGGTTGGAATCATTAAGGTTGTTCTGTGAGAGATAAAGAGACATTTGGTTATAAACAGTTCTTTCAAGAATTTTGGTAATAAAAGAGAGAAGTGATACCGGGCGATAGTTTAAACTTCTGATGGGTCCAGGCAGGGTTTCTTGAGGATGGGAATAACCCTTGCCTTCTTAAAAGCAGCAGGAACATGACCAGATGATATGGAATGGTTGATGATGGTTGTGGTGAAGGGACGGAGGTCTCGTGAGATTGCCTGGAGCATTGTGGAGGGGATTGGGTCTAATGAACAGGTGGTGGGATTAGATGACAAGATGATCTGCTGAATTTCATCAGATGACAAGTTGGAGAATTCTGTTAAAGGAGGGAAGGGAAGGTCCTGAGGTTCTGCTGTAGGAGTTTGGTTGGGAGCGAAGGACTGGCAGATTGCTGCAATTTTCCCATCGTAGAATGTGGCAAAATCGTCAGCAGTCAGAGAGGAAGGGGCAGGAGGAGTCGGTGGGTTGAGTAGTGAGGAGAAGATGTTGTGGAGTTTGCCAGGATATTGAAATATATTCAATGTTGTCTTGAGTAACAGAAAGGTTTGTAGCTAACCCTTTAGCAATGCATGCCGAATTGATAAATTAATGAATAAACCCCATCCAGGATTATGCCCAGATAATTCGTAATTACTCCAAAATACGAAATCCACTTATACATCCTATTTACAAATGATGAATAATGGAATTAGCAAATTGTAAATTTTAATTACTACACTATTTTTTCCCTTTTTAACCTTCTCATCACTGAGCATCTAAAAAAAGTTGTTTGATGTGAATGTAAAAGTAATCTAAACATATTTAAGATGTTATGACACGCTGTCATGGATCATTGGATGCCATTGGAGTTAGAAAGTGACCCCAAACTTTTGAATGGTAGTGTATGGTACTCTTGGGAGATCCAAGATGGCGCCGGTGAGGTCGGCTGCCGTCACGACTGCTCCGACCACCTTTTCTTTGTTTTTGTTATTTAAGTTAGTTTTCAGTGTTTTAAAATCGGCAAAATCATCACCATTGAGTACATTAGGTATGATAGAGACACTCTTGTTTCTATTGGTATACAATGTACTCACAATTCGACGTTTTTAACTCCGGATCCGAGCTGGCCGAGTGAGATTCTGAGGGAGAAGAATGGACGCGACGCGAAGCGACGGACCCGAGGGCGACGAGCTGGCGTGAGGAACCGGCTCAGAGCCCGTGCACACCGCACACCTCTGCCCAGCATCCTGCTCGCCAATGTCCAGTCACTGGAGAACAAACTTGATGACCTCAGGGCCAGGATAAAGTTCCAGAGAGATATTCGGGACCGCAACCTTCTCTGCTTCACCGAGACATGGCTGAACCCAGCGGTGCCAGACCACGCCATACAACCAGCCGAGTTCTTCTTGGTTCACCGCATGGACAGGATGCGGGACTCGGGGAAGTCAAGGGGAGGCGGCGTGTGTTTAATGGTGAACAACAGCTGATGCAACAGCGCGAGCGTTGTTCCTCTTACACGCTCCTGCACACCTAAACTGGAACTACTGTCCATCATGTGTCGTCCTTTTTATCTTCCACGGGAGTTCACATCGGTCATAATCAGTGCCGTTTACATACCACCACAAGCGGACACTGAAACTGCCTTATGCGAGCTGCATGAGGCACTCACACAGCACCAGACACAACACCGGGACGCTGCGCTTATTGTGGCGGGGGACTTTAATAGTGCCAACCTCAAACGCGCAGCGCCGAACTTTTATCAGCACATCACCTGCCCCACCAGGGGCGAAAGGACACTGGACCATTGTTATTCCACGGTCAAAGACGGTTACAAGGCACAATCTCGTCCAGCGTTTGGTAAATCCGACCACGCCGCCATCTTCCTCATGCCAAAATATAAACAAAGGCTGAAACAGGAAGTTCCGGTTCACAGGGAGGTCGCGCGCTGGACGGACCAATCGGTGGCCGCGTTACAGGAAGCACTCGATGACGCAGACTGGGACATGTTCAGAAACAGCTCCGATGATGACGTTAGCGTGTTTACGGAAGCGGTTGTGGGATTTATTGGGAAGCTAGTAGACGATACGGTGGAGAACAAGACTGTCAGAACGTTTCCCAACCAGAAGCCGTGGGTGGATAAAACCATCCGCGATGCTCTGAGATCTCGCACCGCTGCCTACAACACGGGACTTGCGTCAGGGGACATGGAACCGTACAAGGCTGCGTCATACAACGTGCGGAAGGCGGTGAAAGAGGCGAAACAGCGCTATGGAAGAAAACTAGTCACAGCTTCAACAGATTGACTCTAGGAGCCTGTGGCAGGGACTAAGGACAATAACGGACTATAAAGCACCAACATCCGGTTTGACGAACGCGGACGCGACTCTGGCAGACGAGCTCAACACCTTCTATGCTCGCTTCGAGGCTGCAGCTAAAGACGCTAGCGATGCTAATGCTAACGGTGCTAATGCTAGCGGCGCTAACGACTGCAGACAGGAAGACACTGCCTGCACTGGGAACGCGCTCATCATCTCCGAGCACGATGTGAGGAGAGCCTTCAAGAGAGTGAACACCAGGAAAGCAGCAGGACCAAACGGCATCTCAGGCCGTATCCTCAGATCCTGCGGAGACCAGCTAGCACCTGTGTTCACTGAGATATTCAACATCTCCTTATCTCAGTCGGTGATCCCCACGTGCTTCAAAGAGTCCATCATTGTTCCTGTCCCAAAGAAACCTCATCCTGCTTGCCTCAACGACTCAATGACTATCGCCCTGTAGCCCTCACCTCAGTAGTGATGAAGTGCTTTGAACGCCTTATCAGAGACTTCATCATTTCTTCACTACCCGACACACTGGACCCACTACAGTTTGCATACCGTCAGAACCACTCCACAGAAGATGCAATCTCTCATCTCCTCCACACATCACTCACTCACCTGGACACTAGGAAAGGGAATTATGTTAAAATGCTCTTCATCGACTACAGCTCTGCTTTTAATACCATAATTCCCTCCACACTCACCACCAAGCTGGAGCACCTGGGAATGAGCTCATCTATATGTCAGTGGATCTCCAATTTTCTGACTGGCAGACCACAGGCAGTAAGGATGGGCGGACATGTCTCAGCTACACTCACTCTCAGCACTGGAGCCCCCCAGGGTTGTGTTCTGAGCCCCCTGCTGTACTCTTTGTACACCCACGACTGCGTGGCCACTACCAACTCCACCTCCATCATCAAGTTTGCTGACGACACCGTCGTGGTCGGACTGATCACCAACAATGATGAGTCGGACTACCTAGAGGAGATTGGAAATCTGGAGAACTGGTGCCAGAGGAACAATCTCCTCCTGAACGTCAGTAAGACAAAGGAGCTGATAGTGGACTTTAGTACAAAGCAGGAGAGGAACTACCAGACCCCCGTCATCAACAGGAGCCCAGTGGAGAGAGTGGACAGCTTCAGATACCTCGGTGTTCACATCACGCAGGACCTGTCATGGTCCTGTCACATCAACACCGTGGTGAAAAAAGCCCGGCAGCGTCTCTACCACCTCAGACGCTTGAGAGACTTTAGACTGCCCTCCAGGGTGCTCAGGAACTTCTACTCCTGCACCATAGAGAGCATCCTGACGGGAAACATCACGACCTGGTTCGGGAACAGCAACATGCAGGACAGACGAGCTCTACAGAGGGTGGTACATGCAGGACAGACGAGCTCTACAGAGCCGGGCGCATCATCCGCACTGAGCTCCCTGACCTGCACTCGATCTACAGCAAGCGGTGCTGGACTAAGGCCAAGAAGATCATGAAGGACCTCAGTCACCCCAGTAATGGACTGTTCTCTTTGTTGCGGTCTGGGAAGCGATTCCGCTCCCTAAAGGCCAACACAGAGAGGCTGAGGAGGAGCTTCTTCCCGCAGGCGATAAGGTCTCTCAATCACACCTCCACACAGGACTAATAACATCTTTTTAAGCTCACAACACTGACTGGACAATCATGGACACATTCATACACACTTGCACTAAATATTTATACATCTGGACAATTGCATATGTCACTTTCATTAGTCACCTTTTATGCATATTTGCACAACCACTGACACTTTAAATTCTATATACATATACCCTATATTTCTATATTTTGCAATATTTTATTATGACCTTATTGTACAGTTAATTTTACTAGTTACATTTATTTCTTTAGTATTTCCTTTTTATTGATTATTTATTTTACGTACAAGCTTTTATTTTCTTTTTAAGGTCACTGTAAGCATTTCACTGCATATTATACTGTGTATGACTGTGTATGTGACAAATAAATTTTTTATTTGAATTTGATATATCCCTGTTACCCCAAATTTACGGTGGGGGCACAAGCAGGACTTACTCAGCACAACTCATCAGGCCTGAGTTGATTGCTTCCTGTCATGTTCTCGGGGTGATTATTCATGAAGGACGCAAGATGCAGGTTTAAGTTGGAAACTCAAGTGCACGTTTATTTTCTCGTTTAAATAAAGTCTTTGCTTCTCTTTTGAAAATGAAACTCATAAACAAAACTCAAAAACACGAAGGAACATGAACACAGTAAACAAACAAAACAGGGGAAGCTCCTCAAACCGCCTCCTCAGGCTGGGTCTGCAGGCGAGCACATTTCACATAAGCACATAAAACATTCACATAGGAAACACTCGAAAGAATGGCGCTCACGCCGCATGAATCCTCATAGTCTTTTAGTCCTTGATACCTGTTGTGACAGGTCTTACCCAGACCCTGCAGACTCGGCTCAGTCCTGAGGAGGAGACACGCACACACGGAGAGGTGAGGAGACACAACGAACATAGGGTGTATACAACAGTGCACGGACACAGGCGTCCGGATCTGACTGGCATTTATAGTGACACACGAGGGAGTGACACAGGTGCACATCATTACTGTGATGAGGTGAAGACATACCACATTGACACACTAGGGGGGGACAAGGTGTGGCTCAGTAGTCCGGAGACCCAGATCGTATTTCCCCGGACCGTGGTGGCACAGATGTGACACTTCCATTCTATTTAATGGCTGTGATTCCATTAGGTGTGTCCTGGTGTATTTCTGAAGCGTCCTAGAAATATGTCTATGCCACTTCACTAAAATTATGCACGTAATCTATTTTTGCATATTCACATTACAATAGCATGCTAATTTGCATAAATCCTCTGATTGGGTCAAATATTCAACAATCCAAAGAAAGGTTTTTTAAAAGACATGAGTTGAGTGTGATTAGGTAGTACTTTCCTCATGAATATTCATTCCAGACCAACTGTCAAGTTAATGCCAAGTCAAGGCGCTCTGTGATCTACAGTAAACACTTTCAGTGTGGCATGAAGCCATGCAGAGAATGACAGAAAATGGTGCTACAGATATAACATCAGAGATTTAGAGACGCTAAGATCCTCATGTGGCTGAGTCTTTTGACTATTGACATTCTGTATAAATACATTAAGTTCATTGTTATCAAGTGCTATATAGAAATTGTGAGGAGGCATCAAGGCCTTTAACCCTATCTGCTCCGAAGGGTCTCATATCCTGGCTGACACCAGCTTTCTAATTTGTGCACATGTAATCATGGACAATTCCTCCATGGTGGATTATGTTACAGCACAAAGCGGAAACTTTTGCAGGAGATCGTGTTGACATAGTCACAAACATATGGGGAAAAAAACCCAGCCTTGCAAAACACAAGGCACTTCACTTTTCAAGTGCACTCAATCACATTTCTCACTAAATTAATGCTTAATACAAGTTTCTAAAGGAATGCTCAGTGCTGATCTCTCGTAGGGGCTTATGAATGCACTGCTACCATTAGCTCTTAGAAATGTCTGTCACTGAAGTGAGGCCTGTGATTGAATTAATATTTTTCTCTTTGAAATTTTTCTCCTTTTTTCCTTTTCTTAGCTTTCTTCAACTTTATGCTTTTAACCCCTTTACTGACTACCTGTGTTACCTGGATTACATATGTCTATTTTAATGTTTATATTCACAACACAGTGAATTGATGAAATATTATCTTCAGTATACGTTGCTCTTTTTCCACCAGAGTTTAAAGAGATGCGACTCACAGAGGGGTGTGAAGGGAATCTGGAAGTGTTCTACAATGGAACCTGGGGTAATGTGTGTCAAGAGAAGATGGACTTAGAAACAGCAAACAAGGTGTGTCGAGAGCTGAACTGTGGAAGACTCGAGCGTTTGGACTCAGGCAGAGCGAGAGTGGAATCTGCTCCTAATTGGCTGGATCATGTGAAATGTAGGAAACACGACTCTAATCTGCTGAAGTGTCCATCTTCACCCTGGGGACAGAACAGATGTGATAATCGTGATGAGGTGGCTCGTATTACCTGCACAGGTACGTGATGTTAGAGATGAGGTGGAAGGATTGTGTAAATGTGAACACACTTTGTAAACACATAAAAAAAATAAACAGAGCAAAACAGCAAAAGACACAGAACAGCAATAAAAATTATAAAAATTAATCAAACAGTCGGAATAGATTAGAATAGCAATGTGTGACAAGGAAGCAAGAAACATATGAGCTTAAATAATACTAATAATTATAAGCTAAAACATAGCATATATGAAACAGATTCCACAAACCAAAGTTCAGCTGAGACTCATATGAAGCTTTTGCAGAACAATTAACCAAAATTAAGTGTATTTAGTAAAAATGTAACTTTTTTCTATCAGAAATAGGCATATGGCTAAGAGGAACTAGACTTTTGGCTAACTAAATTTAACCATAGGCCTACTGTATTTCTTGTGTAGTTACTAAATACACTGGAACTGGAAAAAAAAAACATCTCTTTGGCTGTTTCTCAGCACTTTCATCAACTTTACAATGAGTAGAGGATTAAAGTCAACGTGATGATGTTACCATCATTACATGTTAAAGTCATCCCAGATAGCAGAACAACATTGAATCATCGTTGAATCAACATTAAAGCATCAACCAACTTGTCATTGAATCAATGTTGAAATTTCAATGTTAAACGTTGATTTTTCATCAGGTTTGCACCTTGAAATAATGTTATTTCAATGATGAAAAATAGATCAAGATGGGCATAAAATCAATGTTTGTTCAACGTAAATTCAATCACTTATTTTACATTGAATCAACATTGAATCAACATTGAAGCAATTATAGTTTAGTCTTGCTTTATGAACAGCAAGATTCTATGACAGTAAATCATGTCCGTTTTGGTTTATTTCTTTAAATCAGAGACCATGTAGGGCTGAAAAACATTTTTTTTTTTTAACAAAAAGTCAGTAACTCAACATCCTTCAGTTTACATGTAAACATATTTATTTATTTATGCTCCATACCCATTTAAACAGGAAGTAACATCACAATTACAATAAAACAACTATATAATAAAACACACTACAACTTACATACAAATTATTATGAACTGGATGACAAAATGAGTTTTTAGAAGAGAACTATTAGAAGAGATTGTTAATTCTGAATTCATAAAACAGAATCTAACTGCCAAGAGAAGAGACTGGAAAACCATAATATAAAAATGGCAGCCTGCCTCAGCAAAATTCAGTCAAATGCAAATAGAAACAACCAAGTCAGAAACACAACAGATGACTGAAACATTATTCGTAAGTTGAAATGTATTTACGCAGCAAAACAGATAATAAGACATAAGATAATAAGAGATAATAAGAGAGTCTGAACTTATGGTTTTCCACCACGAGCAATTCCCCCCAGCCGTTCTGGGACATAACGAAGCCATTTCTGAACTGTTGAAGCAAAGAAACTCTGTAAAAAACATTGATACAGTCTTTTTAACATTAAGGCACAAGCATGAATCATTCAGCCATTTTTGTAAGTCATCTAAGGCTAATGAAAGCTGATGGGCTGCATCATCAGCACTTTTAGCTTGTGTAAAAATTACCGTATCATCTGCATACATGATCATGTCCACATGTCCAAATTCTGTGCCTCTCCTTGGTTTCATACGGATTACATAAACTGAGAATATTTGTTTTCAATGTGACTTGCATCATTTAAAAGTAGACACTTTAAGGTTTATATAGATATATTTCTCATTTCAGTTAATTTTAGTGACGTGTTTCAAAAAGATTTTCACGGAGACTGAGGTTTCATATATGTGCATATATCCTCATATACTGTATGTGGCCAATTAGGATTAGTTTTTTGCATTTTTTTTTTGTTAGTTCTTAGTTATTGCCTTGATAATAGAAAATATGAGCTAGGCATCATGTATGACAGTTGCCAAAGTGAGATATGAGCTAAAATGACCAGATCCTGCCATAGGAGACATATCTTGTATGTACATATAGGGCTTATATGTGGATATAAAGAAGCAATACAGGAGACCTATATGGCCTGTATATGCACATATATGCACCTCAATGTTGCCTACATGTGGCATATATACGCATATATATTATCATATATATGCATATATACTGCATATAGGTTTCATATATATGGGCCAGGGGTAGCTCAGTGGTTAAGGCATTGGACTACGGTTCGGAAGATCCCAGGTTCAAATCCCACAACCACCAAGTTGCCACTGTTGGGCCCTTGAGCAAGGCCCTTAAGCCTCAATTGCTCAGACGTGTAATGAGATAAAAATGTAAGTCGCTCTGGATAAGAGCGTCTGCCAAATGCCTAAATGTAAATATATGCGCATATATCCTCATATTTACATTTAGGCATTTGGCAGACGCTCTTATCCAGAGCGACTTACATTTTTATCTCATTATACATCTGAGCAGTTGAGGGTTAAGGGCCTTGCTCAAGGGCCCAACAGTGGCAACTGTTGTTGTGGGTTGTGGTTGTGGGGTTTGAACCTGGGATCTTCCGAACTGTAGTCCAATGCCTTAACCACTGAGCTACCCCTGGCCCCTGGTGCGGTTATATGCGCATATATACTGCATATAGGTTTCATATATGCACATATGTCCTCATATAGGTGCGGATATATGCGCATATATACTGCATATAGGTTTCATATATGCGCATATATCCTCATATAGGTTCTTTCCATGTGGGGCACGCACACTGCTCTGGGTCAGACACAGACAACGGGAAACAGGAACTAAGCTCTCAAACAAATGCTTCCCAACAGAATACCGTAGGTCGCATCGCCAAAATTCTTTCACCGTGAGTGGCAGGAACTTCCAGACTACAACATATTGAATTCTCATGCCTGTAGAGTGTATTATAATGACGTGGCGACAGTGTAAAAACACCTTCCGATGTTAAATGCGAGGCGAAAATTGAGTACTTTTGAACGGCAAACAGGAATTAAGCTCTCAAGTGAGTAAACTACACCCTAAAAAATGCTGGGTTAAAAACAACCCAATCTGGGTTGTTTTTAACCCAGCCGCTAGGTAAATATAGGACTAACTAAATGCTGGGTTAATGTAACCCAACAAGATGGGTTAAATATTCAATCCAAATGCTAGGTCATATTTAACTATAATGCTGGGTTAATTCCACCACATAAATTGGTCTATTTGTGAGGTAGAATTGGGTTAATTCTACCTCACAAATAGGTTATTATTATTTTCATGTTTTACAGTGAATCTGTAAAAAAAAAAAAAAAAAAACACGCATGTCTATTAAACAGTTAAATTACTTTGATATACTGGTCTATTACAAAAAACATACATGTATGCAATAAACATCATCCTATTAAATGTTCTTAGAAAAAAACATTTATTTTTCAAAAGCACAAGAACAGATAATCAACAGTGACATCATTACTATACTATTACTGATAAGAGCAGAATGGAGTAATTGAACAAATAGGCTGAAGCAACTTCTACAGAGCAGGATCAAAACTATCCAGCCCTGGTCTCATTTTAACATACAAACACTGTCTGTCTATGACTTTTCAGGTAGGTCTCGCTATTTCATAGCAACATTACAACATTACTGAGAGCAGTGCTGGTCATTATCTCCCAACGTCAGGATGTAGGGGTACGGCCTCGACACTTCAGCCCGCTGGAGGTATTCCACCATGTTGGTTCCAACCTTAGAAAGAAAGAAATGAAAAAGTTAAAATTTTGTTGAATAGCAAAGATTAAACAGAATAAGACTCTCAATTTCGTGTGAAATACGATTGATACTAAAAAATTACAAAGCTGCCCATTAAGATAGTGTATAGGTAACCAGAAACAAAAACATGGAGACAGCTACTACCAAAAATAAAACAGCAGAATAAGCATGGCTTTTAGGATGCAGCTCTTTATGTCAGACTAGTTGATATTGTAGTCTGCATTGATTTTAAGCTAATTACCGAAAAAATGTCATAGCTGGTGTCATACTGGTACATTACAATCACCAAAATATTAATACTTCATCTAGTAGTTACCTGTACCGCTGTGGTACTTTGTCCTGTAGTTGGCGCGCTGACTGATAGTTAATTTAACTTTGGTTAAAGAGAGCTACCTGGTTAGCTTACATGCTATTACTGGTGATACATTTGCATACTTGCCAAAGGGGGAAAGGTGTAAAATATTGTTATAACTCGGGAGAAACGCAGGAGAAATTTGACCGCAGAGTAAATTACTAGCTAGTGAAAAACGGGAGGGTTAGCAGGTCTGTATATTTGTGAGAGGGTCAGTGTTTTGTAACACACCAGCATTTTATTGTCTCAAGCAGTGAGTTTAATAAAGTTCTAAAGTGGTTGCTAATGCTAGCAAACTAACTAAATGCCTGGTCATGGTAGCCCTACAGTTAACAGTTTAGCGTTCATTCATCACTTCACCATCTTCGTAACCCTGCAAACATTCTACAGAAAAAGCTAAAAAAGCTCAGACATCTTAGCCGTTTCTTTCATACACAGGTGGGGTGGCTAGCAGCTAATCTCAGCTAAATTATCATCCAGTACCTCAGACCAGCCGGAAAGTTTGTGTGTAACCTTAACACGGTAACAGTAATAAATGTTACATATAGTAATAATTTTTCAGTCATATGTGAATTAGGTGAGTGAACATGTGTATACAGACCTTGTATTTAACGCCATTTCCCCTTAAATGTCCGAGGAGGATGAACCGTCATCAGCGGTGTGGGAGCTCAAGAGACACGAAGCTGAGTGACAGCCGCTGAATCCACCGGTGAACTTTGGGGGAGGGGCCAAGCAAACTTCAACCCAGCAGCTGGGTTACACAAAAACTACCCAACTCTCTGTAAATAACCCAGAAAAATGACCCAACAGCGGCAACCCAGCATTTGGGTAGAAAAAACAACCCAGCATTTTTTAGAGTGTAGGCAGCAAGGTAAATACACAAAACTTACCGTCAAATTATTTTTTCCCTTAATAACTATATATATATATATATATATATATATATATATATATATTTTTTTTTTTTTTTAAGCACCATGGCAAATCTCTCGTAGTCAATTTTTAAACCTGTTTTAAACACATACACACATGCATACACATTTTTATAGAAATGCACTTAGTTAATTTAATTTGCCTTACATTGTTGAATGAGGATGGGTTCCAAAACCAAAAATCAACATTGATTCAATGTTTGTCTTTTCAACACAGAAAAGCATTGAATTATCAACATTGATTCAACATTATTTAGCATTGAAAAATCAACCTCAACCAAAATGATGATTCTGATGAAATTTCAACATTGAATCAATGTCACCTTGCTATCTGGGATGTCATCTAGGTATTTTCTCGATCATAAAGGCCTCATTCAACTCTCTCCCACTCTTCACTTTACAGCCCCATGAGTATGGCAACCCAAAAAATATTAGGAAAGGTTTGGTTCGGCATTCTGTTAAAGATTAAGTGCAGGTACAGTGTAAGTGCATATGGAGAATTAACATAAAAACAGGCACAAAAAAATACATTACATAAATATGGGGAGTAAACAGTAACATAAATAAAACAGCAATGGAACAGCGTTCAAATCAGCCAAACTGAACAGGATTTCTACAGTGACAAAAAAGGAATTGTAAAAATCCAGAAGCGTAATTACTGCTACTAATTAGGAACTAAATGGAAACAACTGGGAAACAAAAAAACTGTGAACAATGAAACAACAAACCCGCAAACACTCAAAGTTAGTATCAAAAGTCCCAGGAACACAAATACCAATATCAGAGGCATGCAACATAAATTAATGGTGCTGAAATGTAAAGTAGTTTTGCAAAAAAAAAGTCTATATGTATTGTATCTGTTTTGTTCTTACAGTTGGTGGAAAAAATTTACATATGCAAGAAAAATCTGCTTCATTTCCATCTCTGAAACACTGCACAAGTAAGATTGAAAAGGAAAAGTTATTACTATTGTTCTGCATTTGCCTTTTTTAATGACAGAAGATATTGCTTATGTATTTATGAAGTGATTTTTTGAGGAATTAAATGTATTTCTTCATATAACCATCGGTAGGGCATCAAACCTTTTCCAATGCTATGAAAATTAAACCAGCGATACAATCAGTATAGAGTCATTAGATAGGATGAGATACAGAACAGCACAAAAACCTTTTGGTTTCTGTTGAGCTAGACCATGTTGATTGGAATATAAGGTCCTACTATTATAGTGTTATAATGAGGTGTGTGAGTGGAGCTGTGCTTCAGTGTTGGTGTGTTTCCTCATGTGTGATGTGTGTGATGTAGAGCACTGGTCTCTCAGGCTGAGTGGAGGAAAGGGAAGCTGCTCTGGGAGGTTGGAGGTGTATCATAACGCTACGTGGGGCTCCGTTTGTGATGATCAGTGGAACATCAGGAACGCTCAGGTGGTGTGCAGACAGCTGGGCTGTGGCTCGGCGCTGAGTGCTGATAGGAATGTTAGCTTTGCTCCTGGTGAAAGGACTATCTGGCTGAACAGAGTGAAGTGTCGAGGGGATGAGATTCACCTGTGGGACTGTCATCATTCCCTGAAGAAACACACTGACTGCTCTCATGCTGGAGTCACCTGTGCAGGTCAGAGGGGTGTGCTAACTTTTTCATCTTTTTCTCTACTCTCAGTATACTTTTCTCACAGGATTAAAAACAAACTATTACATGAATAAATTTTGTTGTTATTTCTCTATGTGCAGAACTATTAGTGTCCACTGTTATTACAGAGGTATCACCGTCTACTGATATTAAAAACTTGTCAACTGCAAACACAAAAACAGGTACAATTTGTTTGTGTCCACCATTGTTTTTAAATTCATGAACACACTGTCCTGAAAAGATTCTCTTTAATAATTTGATTTTAGTAAGTGATTACATATGTATTACTACATCATCTGGAGCTCCATCTGTGTTGGGAACGCTGCTCTTCCTGGCGTTGATACTGCTGGTGGCACTGCTTTACCAGAACAGAGTCCTCAGGAGAGGTACCACACATTCACAGATTTATCTCCACTCTACTTTATGGAAACTGGCCTCACTGGCCCAGTCCTAGACTAAATTAGATAATAAATAAATATCTATAGGTTACACAGAGTGATACATTGTAAATATATTGGCTTGTCTGTAACATAAAAGAACCATTAGTTAGTGAGACTCATTAAGAAATGGCTTCAGTTTGCTAGATAACTTAAAGATGGGACTTTAAAGCAAATTAAAAAAAGGTCATGTAACCTGATGAGTCCAGATTGAGCCTATCCCAGAGTAATGGGCGTTTCAGGGTAAGAAGAGAACCACATAAAGCGGTGCACCCATCATGCATAGTGTCCACTGTACAAGCCTCTGGAGGCAGTGTTATGATCTGGGGTTGATCTGGAGTTGCTCAGGTCTAGGCTCAGAAGTCAGCTGATGACCTGAATATACTGAATGACCTGATTATCACATCTATGGAGTTTTTCTACACTGACCACAGTTCATTGAGCACCATAATCAAAGCTAAAGGCAGTTTGTGTGAAAATTATTATTATTATTATCTCACAGGTCTTTATAAGATTCAGCCTGAGGTAATCTATGAGGAGATTAATCATATACAGCACACAACCTATGAGGCAATTAACCACAGATACATAAGCAGAAGAATCACGTCCACTCAAAGAGGTAAGTGATATGTGGACTGTTCTACATCACACTTATTGTATTTTATTATAAATCAGTGGAATGTGTGTGAGAGGAAATGTGCAGTTAGAGTACATGTGGTGTAGAGACAGGATTCTGCTGATAAACATCCATTAACGCTTCTGTGCAAGTATGTGGAGGGGGGTGCTTTCCTGAACCTCCTTCCTTTCTCTTTTCCTGTGCGTGTGCGTGTGTGTGTGTGTGTATGTGTGTAAATGTTATTCACGCCAGCTAAATGAACAAAATGTATGTGAGAGGAAATGTGCAGTTAGAGTACATTCTGCTGATAAACATCTATTTTCTAATTTTATGAATGGTTTCCGTTGTAGCATGCTTCTCTCTCTCTCTCTCTCTCTCTCTCTCTCTCTCTCTCTCTCTCTTCTTCTTCTGTGTATGTGACTTCCTGTACAGGTGCACTTCTCTTCCACATACTGTGCTGTGTGTGTCAGTTGAGTGTATGGGGGGGGGGGGTGCATACAGTATGTCTGGGTTTGTGTCCACGATGTCTTACATTTTTGTGTATGTGGTTTTGTGGAGTGTTACGTTAGAAGAATGTTAGGAAAGACAAGTCTTTAAACATCAGTGTGCGCATCAAGTGTCCTAAAATAACCCTACACATGAATATGTGTTTACCGTGTGTGTGTGTGTGTGTGTGTGTGTGTGTGTGTGTGTGTGTGTGTGAGTGTGTGATTTCTCTTTTGAACACATTTGTGATTGTACTGCTCTCCTCTATCAGGAAGTCTCCTGTCTGACGAACAGCATTCTGGGTATGAGTATATCGATGATGAGCTTCTTTCAGGTTTGAAATTTAAAAAATCATTGATTAATTATAAATAATGAAATTAATTAATTACTTAGTTCAAATTTAAGTGTTTATTTTTATTATGTATAGTATATACTCAATCAGCCATAACACTAATCTCACCTGCCTATTATTATGTAATTCTTCTTCAAGAGCTTTTTAATCACTTTTTAACTTATTACAGTTTTTTTCAATTGCTTTTAGACATTTCTCAGATCAGAATTGAAGTTTGCAGATCTCCAAGTGCATTTCTCAAAACAACACGTACAAACTGCACAACATAGTGAATAACCGGAAAATGTGCGTCACCTGCTCAAAATGTTTTGTCTATCGTGCAAAAGCGTGTTTTTTCATCAATCATTATGTCAGAGGCAGCAGAATCACATGTCATATTTTTCAATGTGAACGTGACAGGCAAAATAATTAATCATTTTGTCAGTAGAAAATCAGAATTTTTGTATAAGTTACAACTAATACTTCACACACCTCCTCATCAGTGAAAGCTGGAGTTCACCTGAGAGAAATTCTTCAATTTAGGAGACATTTCCAGGAAAAAATAATAAAGAAAGGTATAAAATTTGCTTGACAGAATTTGATAACTAATTCAACAATTTTGTATGTAATGCCTCAAGCAATGAAATGAAGACTATTAGTTTTTTTGGAAACGACTATTCAGCATCCAAAAGTATAGTTCATTTTGACTGACATGACATACTGTAAGCAAATGATGTTATAAAACGGCAGAGAATTGTATGAAAGCAACTGATACATGTCCAAGGGCATTTGCAATTTGTTCAGAGGAAGGAGAAATTGCTACTTTGATGTGCACAAATGACTAAATGTTGTGGAGGTTGCACTAATGGTTTTGAGACTTTTCATTCTGATCTAAGAAAAACACCAAAGCAACTGAGAAAAACTGTAAATTATACTCAACTCAGGTTTTTAATGACTAGAAACCACTAAATTATCGTACTGGTGTGTGTCATAATTTACAGTGTCCCTCCGGTAAAAAAATTTATTATTCTTGCAAACCATTGTGGATCAACCAGGTTTTACAGTAATTTACATGGTAAGAATAGATAATTCTTCGGAATGATTCCATCTAACCTCATCTAACCAATCAATATCGACCCACATAACAGTATATGGAAGGATGAAGACAAAAGATCAGACTGTATTCACATTTATACTGTACTGTCAATGTGTGTTGGGCCACAGATTCTCATCTACATCACATCACGTTATTTCCATCTTGCTATGCACGGTGGAAAGAATCTTATTGATTGCCTAATCCAGCGTCTGCATGCATCTGCTGAGATGTGCTCACATGCTGCATCCATGGCAGCAATGTCATCCGCTTCTGTGGCTGATGATCATAAACCTTCCACTCCAAGCCAAGAAAAACACTTCAATTGAGGAATGGAGAGTAGGGTGGAAGGAATTCAATCAGCATCCTGCAGTGGTGGACAAACCACTGTCTGATGTTGTCAGTGTTATGGAAACTGACATGATCACAAATTACTACATAGTTTGGTACATCATCTCGATTGAGGTCCCTCTCATCTTCTGATGATGACATTCTCATCTACTGGAATGACATTTCTATAGACATTGTCTAAGAATGTAAGGAGATGCAATATGTTGTATGGTCCCAAATAAATGAAATAGCAGCACACATAGTGATGTTTGCCCCCGTTGGCTTTGGACATCAACAGTAGCTCTCTGGCCGATTAGATTTCTACGACACCTTCTGCCTTTGGCCAGGTTGAAGCCAGAACTCTGATACAGCCCCATACACAGTAAGCTGCAATGCACTGTTTGCTCTCACTCCTTTCTACCAGTGCCAGCATTCACTTTATCAGCAGTTCATACTACAGTCATCCCTCTGTAGAAATTAGACCAGCCTTCACTTCCCATGTACATCAGTAAGCCCTGAGCCCTGTTTAACTTCACTGGTTTTCCATCCTTGGTCCACCATTGGACTGTCCAGTCCACTGAATCCTGGAAACATCACACAAGACCTGTTGGTTTGGAGTTGCTCTGATCCAGTCATTTTAACATCACAATTTGCCTCTTGTCAAAGTCACATTGTCTTCTAGTTTGTTCATTTTTAAAGGTTTTTGAATATATCCGACCCACTGACATGTGCCACCGATATTAGATAATCAATGTTATTAACATCACTTTGCAGTGGTTTTAATGCCATGGCCGATCAGTTTTTAGTTTATAAGAATTACACTAACTGCAGTGGTGTAATCTCACAATCAGCCATAGTTTACTTTAAGCTTCTGAAATCCCTCTTATCACATTTATCAAAGCTTCTTTGGATTAGGATTTTATTGAGTATAAATGTGTTTAAAAGCCCAAACACACAAACTCTTCTTTTTCCAGTAACGTCTGGGATTGGAGAAAAGGCGGAGTATTATGATGATGTCATCGACACCAGTGACTTCATAAGTGGGTGCAGTTGTTAACTGATCAGATAAATTGAGTGACTTGACATTAAACCATGAGGTCAGAATGTGATGGAGCTGTTTGTACAGAGCCTCTGCTATTATTTCATTTAGGTGATACAGGAAGAGTTGAGCCACCAGAGGACTATGATGATGTCGTCACTGCTGGGCCCATCGCTGATAACGTGGAGGGTGTGCTACTGTTTTGGGATTTGTTTTAGAAAGGAGTATTGATTAAACACACACTGGAAATCAATTTGTTTTTGCGTGTTGTGATGTTTTTGACATGAATACAAAGTAATCTTCCATTACTGTATGTCATCCAGTGGCAGATTAAGATACTGGTGACATGGGCAGTCACCCCAGCTGGTATCTTGCTGGGGGAGCACAGAGTGAACATGGGGAAATAGAAAATAAAAGTTCAGAATAATTATAATATTTGCATGTTGTGTTTTCTATTGCATGTTTGCATTTTTCATGTCACCATTTGGGTCAATTACCCTCATTAATGCCATGATTCTAGTTTGTGTGTGACGTAGGGCACTGACAGGGAAGTTCTCTTATTCAGCACTACAAGAAGGGAAGGGAGGAGGCTAGTAAACATATCCTCAGGTCTCCTTACTGGAAGTTTGACTGTGTGGGGAATGGGAAATCCATTTTAAATCCAAGTTTAAATACACAGAAAAGAAAATGAGAAATTGGTAAATATAAAGTTATTTTGATAGATAGATATACTTTATTGATCCCGAAGGAAATTCCAGATATCCAGCAGCCATAGAGACAGTAACACAAAGACAGGTTGTAGATTAAACATTGTATATCTTACATATAGTCTGTACACACAGTGACCAGAAGAAGTGCAATGAAAATCTAAGAACACTGCAAGATATTTAAGGAGTACTGTATATAGTTAAGCATATAAGGGGCTCAGTGGTAGGTGTTTCGCTCGCCATGCGGAAGGCCCGTGTTCGATTCCCAGCTAGTGCCCAAACCCCAGCCACTGGATACAGGGCCGGTCCCTGGCCCGGATACAATGGGAGGGTTTTGTCAGGAAGGGCATCCGGCGTAAAACCTGTGCCAAGTTGTAGTGCGGACTGGATAGGCCGCTGTGGCGACCTCTTGTCGGGAGCAGCCGAAAGACCAAAAAAAAATTATAATTATATATATATATATATATATATATATATATATATATATATATATATATATATACCCTGAACACAGGATTAAGCGGTATAGAAAATGAATGAATATATATATATATATATAAATATATATAGTTAAGCATATATATCACAGGTTTAAAAAAGGTTAATTGACTTTGGGGTGGTAACATTACAGTAACTCTGCTTTATTACTCCACCCTGTAACTCTCCCTGTAAGTATTTTTCTATAAGATCAACACACACTGGTTTGTTAATTATTCATTTATTTGTTCATTAGACAATTCAGAAGATTATGATGATGTCATCACTGAGGAATAGGATGGAGGAGAGACAGAAAGTAAGTGAGATTTTTTTATTCTGGTAAAGTGCATGAGTGCAACGATAGCAAAGTGGATGATTATAGATGCATTATGTATAGATACATAATAAAAATATCAGCTTTCTGTAATGTGTCAGAAATAAGACAGGCTTAGACAGATGAAAATACAAATTAGTGTTTCTATACTTAAAACAAAACAAAGGCATATACATGATGTAATGCAGGATTATAAACTGGGCCAGGCAGAAGGTCAGTCAATGAGCATACAGAGGGTGACGGGTAAATCCAAAGAACAAAAAAAAAAAACAGATTCTCAAAATATCAAACACAAGAAAATTAAGTCTCTGCAAAGTCAGGCCTGAGCAACTGAGCTAATACTTTGCATTAGGAAAGAGTTTGTTTAAATAAAGTGTGATTGATTAGAAACAGGTTACATTATTAGAACTAGTGTGACCATGACTGTATAGTGAAGTTATGGGATTTGTAGTCCATGGAGGTCATTGTTGTTGCCTGTGATGTGTTGACGTAATGTTTGAGGCAGACTGACTGTGTTATAACATAACCGTTATTATTCTCATTCAAACAGAGGCATAATAAACAGTTTAGATAGGCCCTTTATTGCTAGAATATTAAATGTTTAATATTTGTACATTGTGCATCATTTACTGTATTTGAAGGTTTTACAAAACAATGGCTATTAATCCAATACAAAGGATATATTAAAAAGGTAAATGTGTTTATTTTACAGAATATGATGAGGTGGAGGAGAAATCTCAGAAAGACAGGGACCATGTGACTGAGACACGCCCCCAAAGGCCTTTTCTCAGGAAATGTCTCCCCTCACTGTGCCTACACTGTCTTCATTTGAATGCCTTACATTTAAGTGTAAAGCCCCTCTCCCCATGACGATGCTGCTTATTTATCGACCCCCTAAACCAAACTTTGAGATGCATGATTTTCTTACATCCCTTTGTACCACTTCTGCCAACATTATTATACTCTGTGACTTTAATGTTTATGTAGACACTCCCTTCTGCCATTTGGCAGTTGAGTTTTTACAACTACTGGACTGCCTCAATCTTCAACAGCATGTTGATGTTCCCACACATTTCAGAGGGAATATCGTGGATCTGGTTATTACAAACTCTGTACCCATTAACAACCTTTTTGTGTATGATCTGGGGGTGTTTGACCACAAGGTCGTTTCAATGGAGCTGTCACTCCCTTGTTCCCCCACAAAAGCAAAACGACAAATATGTTACAGACATTTGAATAAGATCAACCCAGATACTCTGAGCAAAGATCTTCAGCATCTCTCCTCTGTTGAATGTTCCTCAGTCACTGAGTAAGTTGACTTCTACAGTATAACCAATCCCTCAGCAGTCTCCTTGATTTCCATGCCCCTGTCAGATATGGAACTGTCTGCTTATCACGTTCAGCCCCCTGGTATACATGTGAGCTTTGGAAGATGAAGACAGCTGGGCGTGTTCATGAGCGATGTCTACAGGCCTCAGGACTCACTGTTCATAAGCAAGTTTACAGAGAACATCAGGCATATGCAAGAGCATTGAGAGCTGCAAGATCACAGTTTTATTCGAATATCATTAACAATAGCCCTGGAAATTCAAAGCAACTTTTCTCTACTATTAATCGCCTATTGAAACCACAATTTCAATCTCATCTGGATGCTACAGAGGAGAAATGCAATAACATCATTATTTTCTTCAGGAAAAAAGTGGATACCATCCGCTCGTCTCTATCGAGTTCCTCTGCACTACCTGTCCTGATGGATGACCCACAGCCAGAGAATTTGCAACCTTTCAGCTGAGGTTGAGGTCATTGTCAGAAAGATGAAACCATCAAATTGTGTTCTGGACCCTTTTCTTACAGTTTTGGTTAAATCAAACCTTTGTGCTGTAATTCCCCTGATTACCAGGATAATAAATCACTCTCTCCAGACTGGATATGTTCCCACTACATTGAAATCTGCTATCATCAGACCACTTTTTAAAAGATCCACCTTAGATCCAGAAGTACTACAGGCCCATTTCTAACCTCCCGTTCCTTTCAAAAGTGCTGGAAAAAGTAATTGCTGCACAGCTTCAGTCTCATCTAAAACAAAATAATTTGTTTGAGAAATTCCAGTCTGGTTTCCGGCCCTGCCACAGCGTGGAAATAGCTCTGGTTAGAGTCACGAATGACCTGATGTCGGCTGATGCTGGTTTTCCATCGCTTCTCATCCTGTTGGACTTGTCTTCGGCCTTTGATACTGTTGATTACAACATTCTCCTTCACAGATTACGTCACACTGTTGGACTCGCTGACTCTGTTTACAACTGGTTCTCATCTTATCTTACTGAAAGAACGGAGCATGTTGCCCTGGGAGAGGCTAAATCCACTATACACAATGTCACCTGTGGTGTTCCTCAGGGCTCTGTGCACGGTCCCATTTTGTTTATATTGTATATGCTTCCCCTGGGCTGTATCAGCAGCAAGCATGGTATTTTATTTCATCGCCATGCTGATGATATTCAGCTCTACCTCAGGATAAATTCAACCTCCTCGTCTACTTTGCCATCATCCACTTTGACCATCTGTTTGGAGGAGATGAAGTCATGGATGAAGCAAAATTTCCTGCAGCTGAACAGCTCTAAGAGTGAAGCTATTTTAGTAGGCACCCCACACCAGGTTAGGACATCTAACATCACCAGTATTACCTTTTCTGGTCAGGATATCCCATTGTCAACATCTGTTATAAACCTTGGGGTTAAAATGGACTCTCATTTGGCATATGAGGCTGATGTCAAACATCTGTGTAAAACGTCTTATTTCCACCTCAGGAATATAGCAAAACTGCGTCCAGCACTCACGTGTGCTGATGCAGAAAAGTTGCAGTATATTCAAAACAGTGCTGCTAGGATCCTGATGAGAGGGCGTAAATATGACCATATTACGCCCATTCTTAAATCTCTTCACTGGCTCCCTGTTTCATTTAGAATTGATTACAAGGTTGCCCTTCTTACCCACCAGTGTATTTATGGAAAATGCCCCTCCCTACCTCAAAGAACTTATTTCCTCACATATGTCCACACGCAACCTCCGCTCTGTATCAGTACATCTTTTGAAAACTCCTAAGACTAAACTTCATGCCATGGGAGATCGAGCTTTTTTCTGAGCTGCACCTAGATTGTGGAATGCTCTCCCTGAGTATCTGAGGATGCCACAGACTGTTGATGCTTTTAAATCTGGTCTTAAAATTTATCTTTTTATCAGAGCTTTCGGGTCGAATTAATTTTGTAGCACTTTGAGATTTGCTTCATATATAAAGTGCATTATAAATTAAATGTATTATTATTATTATTATTATTATTATTATTATTATTAAATTACACTTCAACTTTTATAAACACAAACAATGATTTGATTCTACTTCCAATAATTTAGCATTCTGAACCATGTTCATTTTCTCACTTTGTTATTAGCAAATAGATCAGGGAGAGTTAAATTGTCTTTCATATTGCCTAATGTGATGTCTTCAACATTTCATTTTATAGCATTTTCTATTGTTTAAATTGAATATATTGAATTAAAAATAGACACATACTTTTATGTTTAATGTTGTGCTTTTAAAATAAGAAACAGTTTTCTGAAATGGATTAGAGAATTCCTTTAAGTATTTAAATGACAGCAATATATCTAGATCCATCCATCCATCTTCAACCGCTTATCCAAATTTGGATGCAGGGGTAGCAGTTCCAGCAGAGAACCCCAAAATTCCCTTTCCCCAGCCACCTTAGCCTACTCTGACTGGGGAATCCTGAGGCGTTCCCAGGCCAGTGTGGAGATATAATCACTCCATATAGTCCTTGGTATACCCCGTGGTCTCCTACCAGCTGGACATGCCAAGAACACCTCCCTAGGGAGGCGTCCTGGGGAAATCCTTTGCCACTGGGGAGTTGTTTGACTACCACCGTGACCTCGTTCAGAAAGATCAACACTGACCCCCCCACCCCCCGTCATCCTCCAGCTCTTCTGTATCTGCAACAGAGGGTGAAGCCCCCGGGACCTTGCAACTGCTTCCGGGATAACATATCCCTGAAGGACTCCTTTTATATCTGGATATGTATCTTTTTTTTCATTCTTTTTTTAGCCATGTTGCTAAAGAGATATCATCTCTACATATATTATCAATGTATTCAGGTTTTATTAAATGTTCAGTAAATATCCTTTTTTGTTCTTCTAAATCTCGGGTTTTATTAAAAATACTTCAGTTTGTTTCCTTATTATTAGACTTACTTCAATATTCTCAAATTATAGATTAATAATCTAATCTTTATGGTAATATTCTCCCATTTAAAATAAGTGATTTTCAGTTAGTTATCAGTATATTATATCTTAAGAAACATTATGAAAGCAAATTAACATGTAACTCGGCAGAATAAGAAGTTAACATTTTGCATTTAATGGATTTTTATTTGCTCTTTCACTTATGGTAATGTGTAACATTCAATTATTTTTTGCACATTTAATGTAATAAAACTGCTTTGATTTTTTTTTTGTATAATGTGATGAGCTGTGAGTGGCTTCTTTAAATCTGATGACTTAATCTGTGGTCAATGTCCTTATGGAACATCTCAGGCAGTATAGAAATAAATTTTATTTATATAATAATCAGAGGGTGGTAAATTAAAATCTCAACACCACCTTAAGCTTGACCCTTGACTTTCAACATCTCTACTGTATAAGACACACTTCAGCTAAATAGGTACATGTAAATGTAATCAGTGGACTGCCACAGTTTATGTGGACTCAACCTTCCTCCATGAATTAAATTACTGGACAATTTGTGCTCACACCACCAGAATAACTAAGAGTTTTCCCCTCAGGACCATTACTTTAATGAATCAGACTTTTACTAATCCCTATGAACTGGAAATTTGCCTTGCAAATACACTCCATATATTCTCTCTTTTACACGGTAGTATTTTGCACTATAAACACCAGTAATGATAAGCTCACAATATCAGACTGTTGAACATATTTGTCTGTTACTGCATTTATTAGCTGCGTCCCACTTCCCACTACAGATAGTTCTACAGGTCTGTTTCATCAAAACAAATTTTATTTATTTACGTGTGTCTGTGTTTGTGTCTCTGTTTCTGTGTGTTTGTGTGTATACCTAGTTTTATGGCAAGAGGTGCAGGTGAAGAAATGTGCAAAAATCACATCCAGAAGTATTATAGATAGATAAGCAGATGTATATGTTATTAACCCCAAAGGGATATTATATTTATTGTATTGTATTGTATTATATTGTATTGATTGCATTAAACAACAATCACATTCATCAAAATAGATGGGACAGAGGCTTGTAATAAGCAAGAGTTTCTGTGGCAGATGATGGGCCAGGGGTAGCTCAGTGGTTAAGGCATTGGACTACGGTTTAGAAGATCCCAGGTTCAAAACCCACAGCCACCAATTTGCCACTGTTGGGCCCTTGAGCAAGGCCCTTAACCCTCAACTGCTCAGATGTATAATGAGATAAAAAAAAATGTAAGTCGCTCTGGATAAGAGCATCTGCCAAATGTAAATGATGTGGCAGTCTTCCACATCGTAGAACCAAACCATGTCTTTATAGTCCTTTCTTTGTGCACTGGGGCACAATCATGTTGGAATAGAATATTGGAATGTCTTGGTACGCTAAAGCATTAAGATTGTCCTTTACTGGGGATAAGTTGCCTGATTAACACTAGAAGTGCTGAGCACCAGTCATTTGATCGCAATGTGAAAAAAATTTATAATACTTCACACTTGATCAAATTCCAGAACCCTTTCATGAATTTTCCTAGATCTGTGAGCTTAATCACCCTGCTTACATTTTCAAAATCGCACCAGTAAAAGCCAGTATAAAGCTATTTTGCTCTTATTTATGTGAAATTGCTGGCGGCATGATGATTCCTGCCTTTTCCAACCTGCGAGATGCTGCGTGAAAATGCTATGGGAACATCTTTTCATGTTGCCGGTTGTGAAGCATGTGTGTATCAAACAGGTGTAAGAGCCATATCTTATTTTATGAATTTGTTGTTGTGTTTATTTTATTTTATTAGTCAAGCGCTAAGCAGCAAGTTTATTAGTTAAGCATTAAGCATAGCGCTGTTATTTAAGCATTCGTTTATGACAATAGTAAGTTGGTCTGTGACGTCATTCCACTATTACACGTAGTTGCATGACTATTGCATGGTAAAAAGTCAGTTAGATGCGGAAGTTGTGGAGAACACAAGCTTTTGACTGTAATCTAAGATTGTAACCTACAGATACAGCAAATAGGTTGTTGTAAATGTTATCTAAAACCATAATGAGATACAGCGAATAGGTCGTTGTAACCACAGTGGATTTACGCAAAAAACTGTATGAATTGTTGAACCTTTGATGCTGAAAAATAAAACAAGAGACAAAGATCTCAACGGACTTCCGTGTCGTGAGTAACCATATGCAATAAGAAAGATACGCATCAGAACTTGTGGAATAACATGCCCGCACATATAAAGTCAAAAGCTTTCTCCGTTCATGCTGCTTTTTCCGAGCTCCGCCAGACTGACCAATTTTTTTACTTTTTCGTCCCCTTACGAAGAGTGTACACAAAACAGATAAGTGTCTTATACTATCTTATAATATTTTTACTCGAAACGCGTGTTATATCGTTAAGTTTTAATTGTTCCCTTTCAAGGCTTCACTCGATGCTGCGTGAAAACGCTATGGGAACCATTTTGTCCAGTTGCCGGTCGTGAAGCATTGTGTGGAAACACGCCAAGATTTGGCAATGTATATAACCTCGGTCAAGTGACGTCATCTGATTAGATGCAGGTGGAGGTTATAAAATACAGGTGAGCCGGCAACAACCTCAGATCATTTGTCTTCACTTTGACCTTGTTGTGAGCGTGTGTGTTTAAACCAGCAAAATAAGAAGTGTTTAACTCACCGATATCGGAGTTTTAAACAAGATGTCCCTCCATGTGTGATAATCCATATCGGAGGGCGATCCTTACTGCTACGATTAAAAAAAATAAAATAAAAAAGTGGTCGCGCGCCTCGCATTCTCCGAGCCGCGGCGCATTTTGGTGATTAAAACTCACTTCCTCGTTGGATCAGGAAATCCCTCTGTCGGCTCTCAAGCACGCCATGGGCTTCCTGTGAATGGGTAAGGATAAACATCCTATCTTGCTTAAACCGCTGAGTTTGAATAATTTCCGAGTACTAGGAAAACAACAACAACAACAACAAAAAACGGAATCGGGTGGCCGGGGGGGCGGAGCCTCAATGACGCGCTCCCCCAGCTTTCTCCATAGGAGTTAACCCTTTCATGGAGTAGGCTGTATTAATCCTGTGTTTTCCTGCCATTGACTGATTTAGTTGTTTAAATATAGTTAATGTGGAATCACAGAGTTATATGATGTAGCCCAGATAGAAGAGACGCTTCAAAGCTATCTCTCTCTTGGGACATCATCCTTCCTGAAAAGCTAATACTTCCTTTCAAGCTGTGTAGACTTTCATCTTCCCTGAAGGGAAAAGCTTTTCAGGCAGCAGGTCAGGTTGGTGCTCCTTTGCACACCATGGCGGTTTTGCAGACCTACCACGCTACCTGCTGAGAGACTTGAGCACTGGTGGGGCTCTCCAGATAGGACATATTGGAATTTCGCCGGGCCACAGACTTGTCTCTGCGTGCAACAAAAGCAGACGGCTCGTGCTATCGGCCGTTTTATGGCTGCGATGGGTTTCGCGTGGAGGCACTTGTGGTTGAATCTTAGGCGCATCAAGGATGAGAATCTTGCATTCCTCCTGGATCGCCTTTCGGCCTGTTTGGCGATATCGTTAACTCGGTCGCCACTAGGTTCATGAGGCGAAGTTATATGAACAAGCCTTCAGGAAATTCCTTCCCCGCCGTACTCAAAAGTCGGGACTATCGGCCACCCAGTCTCCACCGGGTCTGACACTTGCGAGGCGTGAAACACAAGGGATGTGTATTTGAGCCTGCCACCCCTTTTTGGGGTACGACGCGCCTCACTATCAGCCTCAAAAGGTCAGACTGGCATATTGTCTTCTTGTGCCCAGGCCATGGGGGTGCCCCCCCCCAATGGGGAGATGCACGCAGAATTTATTTCTAGAATAAAGTGGTCTCCCTGACACCCCCAGGAGGACGGTGTTTTGCTCCGCCACCGCTGGTGTTTCGGGCAACACCAGTCTCCAATAAAGTGTTAGGTCTTCGGTTTTTCCTGCCATGTTTCAGGATGCCGAACATCTAACTCCCCCCCCCCCTCCATTTAACCAAGTCTCCCTGGGTACTAAGCAGTGTAGAGAAACTACAGGACTCAGTTCACATCACCTTCCGCGTTTCAAAATGGTGTGATCTCCACTTCCATGAAACCGGAAGGTGCACATCTCCTGACAGAAGTTGCTGGGTATGGGGTCATGGAACATGTTCCCCTACCAGACAGTGAGTCAGACTACTATAATCAGTATTCCTTGGCAGAGGAACGGGGGGCTGCGTCCAAATTTTTTGATCTCGCGGGCTGTACCGCTATCTAAAATAAACAATACAGTTCAATGTTGACTGTTAAAGTGATTACTCTCAATCCTACCAAGCGATTGATTTGTGACAATCGATTGAAGGACGCTTACTTTCATATAGAAATACTCCCACAACACAGGAAAGACCTGAGGTTCGCTTTTGGGGGCCAAGCTTACCAGTATCGGGTCCTTTCAGTCGGTCTAGCTTTCTCACCAGCACATATTAAAATGCATGGATGTAGATCTGGCTCTTACGACTACCATGGCATCCATATTTGAATTACATAGACGACTGGCTGGCCCAGTCTCATTAGCTAGCCCTTCGACATCAGCATGTCATCCTAGCTCATCTTGTCTCTTAGGATTGAGACCCAACGCCACGAAAGCGTGCTCTTTCCTGTTCTGAGGATTGGGTGTCACATGAGATTCGATCCTAAGCGGGCACAGCTGTCTCCCGCTCGTGTCGAATCCATTAACAACACCCTCAAGGAAATCAAGCTAGACCAAGAAAGTGACCATCACTTTCAGAGATCTTAGCTCTTATGGCAGCCGTATCCACGGTGACCCTTGGGCCTGCCCATGAGAGCATTTCAGTTGTGGCTAAGACAAGGGATTTCCCAACAGGGGTTACGCGCCAGGTGCTTCGTACCCGTCCTATGTGGTTCAGACCCCGGGTTCTAACCCTGGGTCCCACTCTAAGTTCGTCTTGTCGTCACAGATGCTAACGACAGATGCTTCCCTCACGGGCGGGGGGTGCGGTCTTAGGTGACCCTCCCTGCCCAAGGGTGCTGGAGAGGCCTTCTTCTCGCACGGCACATCAATTGCCTCGAAATGATGGCTCTATTTCTCACCCTGAAGCACTTCCTCCAGCGGTTGAGAGTGCCATGTCCCATTGCGGGTGGACATCACTATGGCAAGTCTCATATATTAATCGCCAGGGCGGACTGTGCTCGTGCCGCTGAATAGCTAGCGCACCAGGTTCCTGTC
Source organism: Channallabes apus (assembly GCA_030522415.1). Taxonomy (NCBI): domain Eukaryota; kingdom Metazoa; phylum Chordata; class Actinopteri; order Siluriformes; family Clariidae; genus Channallabes; species Channallabes apus. Next base: position 1,316,996 of record CM060114.1, read on the forward strand.
CCTCAGCGCGATTTACGGTCCAGGGCATATGAATGTTAGAGCAGTTGTAACTGCCCAGTCAATCTCTGACACACGGGGAATGGAAACCCCACCCCGAAGTGGTCAGTCAATCTCGGTGAGATTTCATGCAGCAGAGGTGGACCGCTTTGCCTCGCAAGATCAGCAAATGTCCCCTTTGCTACTCCCTGACTCTGGATCTAGTATCCCTCTTCAAGAGCTTATGCCCTCAAATTGAATGTTTTTTAAAAGTGGAGAGGCCTTCTTCTCGTACGGCACATCAATTGTCTCGAAATGATGGCTCTATTTCTCGCCCTAAAGCACTTCCTCCAGCGGTTGAGAGTGCCATGTCCCATTGTGGGTGGACATCACTATGGCAAGTCTCATATATTAATCGCCAGGGCGGACTGTGCTCGCGCCGCTGAATAGCTAGCGCACCAGGTTCCTGTCCCTCAGCGCGATTTACGTTCCAGGGCATATGAATGTGAGAGCAGTTGTAACTGTCCAGTCAATCTCTGACACACGGGGAATGGAAACCCCACCCTGAAGTAGTCAGTCAATCTCGGTGAGATTTCATGCAGCAGAGGTGGACCGCTTTGCCTCGCAAGATCAGCAAATGTCCCCTTTGCTACTCCCTGACTCTGGATCTAGTATCCCTCTTCAAGAGCTTACTGTGCCGCATGAGCCAGTGGCGTAAGTCAGAGCGCCACTATACTGGGTGAGAGATGCCATTTCCCTCTCCTATGAGGCGCGTGGGCTCACTTCGCCTCTAGGAAGCAGGGTTCATTCAACCTGGGGGATCGCCTCATCTATTGCACTAGCAAGAGGTATTCCCCTGCAGCAAGTGTGTGCTAAGCAGGTAGACCCAGTCCACTCCTGAATTGTTTCAGTGCTGGAGTCCCTGCAGGAAAGTTGTCCTCGGGCCTGTGCCCAAGTACTCTCAGGACGCACGTAACTGCATCCTCACTGAGCTATCGGCCTAAGTCCATAAACAACATCACCCTATTGTGTTGAAGCATCCCATCCTTCGCCTTTACAGCTTCGGAGCAGGAGAGACTTCACTTACTGTGTCCAGCAGGTGCTCTTCAGATTTACGGCACCGCATCAGCCGGTGGTGTAGGTCAGAGCAGCCTTTACATGTCTTGGGGCCGCTGGAGCGACCACCACTACACTGGGTGAGAGATGCATATTGCCCTCTCCTATGAGGCGCGTGGGTTCACTTCGCCTCTAGGAAGCAGGGCTCATTCAACCAGGGAGATCGCATCCTTTTGCACCAGCAAGAGGTATTCCCCTGCAGCAAATTGTGTGACACGGAGGGTTGCTCCTCCCCGCACACATTTGTTACATTATAATCTGGATGTTCATGCTACTCCGGGCTCAGGCAAAGCCCCGAGTTAGCTGCCCAGGCATGGTTCTGAGACCTTCTCGGCTTTGTGCCACACGCTACACAACCTTGGGGTCCAGACACCTGTAGTGCGGCGGCGTTGGTATTCTCGTTCCCATAGCGTTTTCACGCAGCATCGAGTGAAGCCTTGAAAGGGAACGTCTCGGGTTACATTGCTGTAACCCTGTTCCCTGAAAGGCGGGAACGAGATGCTGCGTCCGAATGCCGCACTACCACGTGACCGGACGTCCGTTCAGACAAATTAATCTGAGGTTGTTGCCGGCTCACCTGTATTTTATAACCTCCACCTGCATCTAATCAGATGACGTCACTTGACCGAGGTTATATACATAGCCAAATCTTGGCGTGTTTCCACACAATGCTTCACGACCGGCAACTGGACAAAATGGTTCCCATATCGTTTTCACGCAGCATCTCATTCCCGCCTTTCAGGGAACAGGGTTACAGCAATGTAACCCGAGACGTTTTGCAGCACACCGCTTTTAGCCGGCATTAGCATCGCTAGCCCGTTAGCCCGGCTATCACAAGTTTGTTTACGCTTCTTCACACCGATTATTTTTCCATATTTAGACACCATGTCGGTTGTGACTCTGCCTCTGAGTGCAGGTGAGGAGACATTGGAGCTGCACTCGATGGATTTGGAGCTGGAGGCCGTGGATAAGCTGATCCGTGAGCTACAGGTGAAGTTGGCCCGGCTACAGCAGCGGAAAGTAACGCTGGAATCGTCGCAGACCGACGCTCACCTGTCCCAGGTAAATTCTCGGCGAGAGAATTCTCCTACAACCTCAACCCCGTGTGTTTCTCTGCCCAGGTCCAACACACCAAGGACGCAGCCCGCCCAGGTTTTCTTCACCCCGGCGCCGGGATACCATGAGGCGTGGATACAGCAGCAGCGGAAGACGGGCGCCAAGCACTGGGCGAGGACCTCTCCCACTCCGCCACCACCCGTCTTCGAGATCTCGACCCGAAAGCGCTTCGCTCCTCTCCGCGAAACGGCACACGACGCGCTGGTCATCGGAGACTCCATTGTTCGTCACGTGCGTGCTACCACAGCTAAAGGTAAGGTGCACACACGCTGTTTACCTGGTGCACGTGTTCTTGATGTTGCTGCACAGGTGCCTGCTGCCCTGAGGAAGAACTTTTTTTTTTTCAGGCCGGCACGAACGACACCAGGCTGAGGCAGACGGAGATCCTAAAGAAGGACTTCAGGAGCCTGGTCGAGAAGGTCCGCAGCACATCACCCACGACAAGGATCGTCGTATCTGGACCGCTACCCACATTTCAGCGAGGAATCGAGAAGTTCAGTAGATTCATTCATCTCTTATACCGCATTATGCTGTATTTAGTGTCACAGGGAGCTGGAGCCTATCCCAGGAGACGCAGGGCACGAGGCAGGATGGCCTGCACCCTAGCAGAGCTGGAGCAGCGGTCCTCTCTGACAACATCTCCATGACACTACGAACCATCTGACTGGCGGTAAGTCATACCGTAGATTCCAAACATATTAGCCACATCACAACTCACCATAGTGATAGACGCACACACATAGCTTGTCCTATAGAAACTGTGTCTGTTCCCCAAATAGTGAGAAAAAAGAATAAATTTGTTAAATTTGCCCGAAACAATCTGATAACCATAAAACCAGAAAAAGGCAGTCAAAATCCACCTCTAAAGTTTGGACTTCTCAACATTAGATCCCTTGCGCCTAAAGCACTTATTGTTAATGAAATTATCTCAGATTATTGCCTTGACGCACTCTGTCTCACCGAAACCTGGCTTAAACCAAATGAATATTTTGGTCTGAATGAGTCTACTCCGTCAGGATATTTCTATAAGCACTAGCTCCATCTAATTGGTCACAGTGGTGGTGTCGCCACTATCTACAATGATGTACTCACTGTTACTCAGAAAATAAGGCCCAGGTTTAATTAATTTGAAGTGCTCATCATTAATGTTGCACTCAATGAAATACGTAATAAACCCTTGCTATATATTACCCTGGCCACCGTGTACAAACCCCCGGGGCCACATGTCGATTGTCTTAAAGAATTTGGACATCTGCTATCAGACCTATTGGTTAACTCTGACAAAGTGTTGATAGTAGGAGACTTTAACATTCATGTAGATGATGCTAACGACGCTTTAGCACTCACATTTATGGATTAACTAAATTCCTTTGGGGTTAAACAAAATATAATTGGAGCAACTCACCGCTTTAATCATACGCTAGATTTAATTATATCCCATGGTATAGATGTCTCTTATATAGAGATCATACCTCAAAGTGATGATATCACAGATCACTCCCTCCTGATATATACTCTACCCGTAGAACAGATTAGCTGTGTCTCCCCACGTTATCAATCTGTTAGAAATATGAATCCCACTACTACAGACAGATTCACAAGTAATCTGCCCGATCTGTCCCAATTTCTTAGCAGCATGGGCACTATTTTTACCAGTACATTAGACACTGATGCTCCCATCAGATTAAAAAAAAGTCAGAGATAAAACACTTGCACCGTGGTACAACAGTCATACTCGCGCCCTAAAGAGAGCAACCCATAACCTCAAGCAAAAATGGAGGAAAACTAAACTAGAAGTTTTTAGAATTGCGTATAAAGACAGTATGTACAGCTATAGACAGGCTCTAAAAACTGCTAGGACTGAGCATCTTAGCCAACTGATAGCAAGAAACCAAAACAATCCCAGGTTCTTATTAAGTACAGTGGCTCGCCTAACAAAACCTAAGATGCCCGCAGAGAGTATCCCATCACAGTTTAGAAGTGAAGACTTTATGGACTTCTTTAATGAAAACATCAATAATATCAGGAAGAAAATAACGGAGGTTCAACCTCTAATAGTATCTCACGATCCAGTTCAGCCTATAGCTTCACATTTAGATTTTCACTGCTTTACAGGTATAGGACAGGAAGAGCTGTATAAACTCATCACCTCGGCTAAATCAACAACATGCCTGTCTGCCTGTGGAGAGCCACTTCTAAACATTATTAATTCTTCATTATATCTAGGTCACGTCCCTAAACCTTTCAAGTTAGCAGTTATTAAGCCGCTTCTTAAAAATCTAATTTGGACGCGAATGAAATAACAAATTACAGACCGATTTCAAACCTTCCGTTCATATCAAAAATACTAGAAAAAGTAGTATCAGCTCAAATATGCACATTCTTGCAGGAAAACAACATCCTTTAAGAATTTCAGTCAGGTTTCAGGCCCCATCATAGCACAGAAACTGCACTAGTTAAGATTACAAATGACTTGTTTTTAGCTTCAGACCAAGGCTGCATCTCGATCTTAGTGCTGCATTCGACACTGTAGATCATAATATTCTCATAGATCACTTACAAAATTATATAGGTATTCAGGGACAGGCATTAAAATGGTTTAGATCATACCTGTCTGATCGCTACCATTTTGTAGATCTAAATGGAGAACCGTCTGGTGTAATGCCAGTGAAATATGGGGTCCCACAAGGGTCAGTTTTTGAGTTGACCTCCAGACTGGACTATTGTAATGCATTACTAGGTGGTTGTCCTGCATCCTCAATAAACAAGCTTCAGTTAGTTCAAAATGCAGCCGCCAGGGTTCTCACTAGATCCAGAAAATATGATCATGTTGTTGTTGGTCTTTCGGCTGCTCCCGACAAGGGGTCGCCACAGCGGAATATCCAGTCCGCACTACAACTTGGCACAGGTTTTACGCCGGATGTCCTTCCTGACGCAACCCTCTCATTTTATCCGGGCTTGGGACCGGTACTGCATCCAGTGGCTGGGCTGTGGGCACTGACTGGAATCATATAACCCCAATATTATCATCCCTGCACTGGCTACCTGTTCAGTCTAGAATAAATTACAAAATAGTATTACTTACATACAAAGCCTTAAATTGTTTAGCTCCAACATAGCTAACAATCTTCTGATATGCTACAATCCAACACGCGCCTTAAGATCACAAAACTCCGGACTTCTGGTAGTTCAGAACCACATCAGATCCAGACCTCATCTGCCCTCTGCACCTACTGATTCATCCCTATGCTGAACGGGTCTTCATGTTAATTTAAAGAATTTCTGTCATATTCAGCACACATGTTGTTATATAATTTCTATCTGTTATCACCCAGATGAGGATGGGTTCCCTGTTGAGTCTGGTTCCTCTCAAGGTTTCTTCCGATTGCCATCTCAGGGAGTTTTTCCTTGCCACCTTCGCCGTCACCCTTGGCTTGCTCATCAGGGACATTTCATTCATCATTCATTCATCTCATTATTACCTAAACACATTTTTCTCACACATACACACTTCCAATTATTTTCTTTTCTAAGAAAATCTTTTTAATTTTTGTCAAGCTGCTTTGAGACAATGACCATTGTTAAAAGCGTTTTATAAATAAAAATTTTATTGAATTAAATAAGTTGGTCACATGACAGCTGTATGAGCCGGTTTCGGGACTCATTATGGTTGTATATTGTGCTCTGAATAATAAATGTTCTCTTATGTCTTCAATCATTGTAATTTGACATTTTTTTTGTTTGTTTACTGTTTTTTTTATATGCTGATCAAAATTAAAATAAAACATCATCTCCCGGGGATCGAACCAGCGATCTCTGTATGATAGGGCGAGCACTTTGCCGCTGCGCTATTCTGAAGCCCGTGTGGTGGATTTTTTATTCTCCCCACACCGAAGTTGCCCTAATTTAAAACATTAAACAAATACTGTAATTTGAATAAAAGAAATCAAAGAAAGACTCCGGACTCCGTGCAGATCTAGATGAAGTAAGGATAAGTTTTATTGCAACAATAAAACAAAGTGAGCCAGTCCTAAAGATGCCTAAGCTGTGAATCAAATTCAAATTCAAATTTTATTGGTCACATACACAATCATACACAGTATAATATGCAGTGAAATGCTTTATACGACCGCCAGTGACCTTAAAAAAAAGAAAATAAAAGCTAGTACGTAAAATAAATAATCAATAAAAAGGAAATACTGAAGAAATAATTTTAACTAGTAAAATTAACTGTGCAATAAGGGCATAATAAAATATTGCAAAAATATAGAATATAGGGTAGAGTATATATGTATATAGAATTAAAGTGTCGGTGGTTGTGCAAATATGCATGAAAGGTGACATGTGCAATTGTCCAGATGTATGAGTATTTAGTGCAAGTGTGTATGAATGTGTCCATGATTGTCCAGTCAGTGTTGTGAGCTTAAAAGATGTTATTTGTCCTGTGTGGAGGTGTGATTGTGATTGAGAGACCTTATCGCCTGCGGGAAGAAGCTCCTCCTCAGTCTCTCTGTGTTGGCCTTTAGGGAGCGGAATCTCTTCCCAGACCGCAACAAAGAGAACAGTCCATTACTGGGGTGACTGAGGTCCTTCATGATCTTCCTGGCCTTAGTCCAGCACCGCTTGCTGTAGATGGAGTGCAGGTCAGGGAGCTCAGTGCGGATGATGCGCTCAGCTGATCGCACCACCCTCTGTAGAGCTCGTCTGTCCTGCATGTTGCTGTTCCCGAACCAGGTCGAGATGTTTCCCGTCAGGATGCTCTCTATGGTGCAGGAGTAGAAGTTCCTGAGCACCTTGGAGGGCAGTCTAAAGTCTCTCAAGCGTCTGAGGTGGTAGAGACGCTGCCGGGCTTTTTTCACCACGGTGTTGATGTGACAGGACCATGACAGGTCCTGCGTGATGTGAACACCGAGGTATCTGAAGCTGTCCACTCTCTCCACTGGGCTCCTGTTGATGACGGGGGTCTGGTAGTTCCTCTCCTGCTTTGTACTAAAGTCCACTATCAGCTCCTTTGTCTTACTGACGTTCAGGAGGAGATTGTTCCTCTGGCACCAGTTCTCCAGATTTCCAATCTCCTCTAGGTAGTCCGACTCATCATTGTTGGTGATCAGTCCGACCACGACGGTGTCGTCAGCAAACTTGATGATGGAGGTGGAGTTGGTAGTGGCCACGCAGTCGTGGGTGTACAAAGAGTACAGCAGGGGGCTCAGAACACAACCCTGGGGGGCTCCAGTGCTGAGAGTGAGTGTAGCTGAGACATGTCCGTCCATCCTTACTGCCTGTGGTCTGCCAGTCAGAAAATTGGAGATCCACTGACATATAGATGAGCTCAGTCCCAGGTGCTCCAGCTTGGTGGTGAGTGTGGAGGGAATTATGGTGTTAAAAGCAGAGCTGTAGTCGATGAAGAGCATTTTAACATAATTCCCTTTCCTAGTGTCCAGGTGAGTGAGTGATGTGTGGAGGAGAGCATCACCAAGAACAGACTGACCTACTGTGACATAGGTGCCTTCTTTTATACAGTTTTTCAAGGGGCGGGACACTCATCTGGCCCCCTCATTTGTTCATTTTTTTTTTTTTTTGTTCCTTATCAAATTTTTCAACCAATAAAATTACATTTGCATTATACGTCATATACCTCGTTATCTGACTCCATCTTTTACCAAATTTTGCTTCCAATATAACTTATTTTCCTTTCAAATTAGTTTCCATTATCTTTTCATTTTTTTTGTTCAACTTAAAAAATATTGGGGTGGCGCTTACGTCTACTATAAATTCTTGGTGCTTCTGCTTTACTCTACAGTTTTCAAGAGACAGGCCATGGGTAAGCATCTTCTACATATTATTTTAATTATTTGTCTAAGTTTGTGACTTTTATTGTATTTACCTATTTTATTTTTATTCTTATAGCTAATCGCATCTGCACGAATGATCACCACGTCGCTTTGGACGACTCGGACAGCCAGAGCAGTCCGGCTCACAGTCCTACTGACTACACTCCTACTGAACCTGTCATGGACCGGGCCTCGGTGAGTTTTACTGAGGATGTGTAATGAAGTGAGTAATGAAGCCATCTGCTTCATTACTGCAGTTCCTAGAGGAGACAGGGCTCACTTTTTCCAAGAATGTTGATCCAAAACCGGGTCCTTCTAAGAGTGCGGATAGCCCTTATCCATTTGTGTCTGTTGGTATCCAAACAGATTTTCCTGTGCCAAATCAAAATCGCGGCATTTCTGTTTCTATTTCCTTTCACTGATTTTTAAATTGGTGTTGTCCATCCTCACAGGAAGTTTTGCTATTTGACTTCTTATGCATTTTATTTTGCTACTGATGCTTACCCAGGCCCCATGTGTTTTTTATACTTTTTTATGTTGGGCCTAATACTTTGTATTGTATAATATTCACTATGTAGATACACATACTATTTTGTGTCTATTTCATATCACTGTGTGTCTCTTTTGATTATTTAATTTGACATGTTGCTTGTGTATCCAATACCTGTTACATCACAGTTAAGATCACCCCATGTCTGAGATTGCATCATGTCTGGGGCTTTGTCACATCTGCTGATCTGGTATTGTTTCTAGGGTTACTATGAAATCTCTAAGATGGCTGCTAGTCTAAGGTTCGTTGGGTGCATACTGTATACTGAACATCACATGGTGTCTTTGCTACTATGACATCACATTGTCCTTGGCTCAACTGTTCAGAAACAGCTCCGATGATGACGTCAGCGTGTTTACGGAAGCGGTTGTGGGATTTATTGAAAAGCTGGTAGACGATACGGTAGAGAAAAAGACTATCAGAACGTTTCCCAACCAGAAGCCGTGGGTGGATAAAACCATCCGCGACGCTCTGAGATCTCGCACAGCTGCCTACAACACGGGACTTGCGTCGGGGGACATGGAACTGTACAAGGCTGCATCATATAACGTCCGGAAGGTGGTGAAAGAGGCGAAGCAGCGCTACGGGAGAAAACTAGAGTCACAGCTTCAACAGAGTGACTCTAGGAGCCTGTGGCAGGGACTGAGAACAATAACGGACTATAAAGCACCAGCATCCGGTATGACGAACGCGGACGCGACTCTGGCAGACGAGCTCAACATGTTCTATGCTCGCTTCGAGGCTGCAGCTAAAGACGCTAGCAATGCTAATGCTAACGGCGCTAATGCTAACGGCGCTAATGCTAGCGGCGCTAACGGCTGCAGACAGGAAGACACAGCTAGCACCGGGAACGCGCTCATCATCTCCGAGCACAACGTGAGGAGAGCCTTCAAGAGAGTGAACACCAGGAAAGCAGCAGGACCAGACGGCATCTCAGGTCGTATCCTCAGAGCCTGCGCAGACCAGCTAGCACCTGTGTTCACTGAGATATTCAACATCTCTTTATCTCAGTCGGTGATCCCCACATGCTTCAAAGAGTCCATCATTGTTCCTGTTCCAAAGAAACCACATCCTGCTTCTCTCAATGACTATCGCCCTGTAGCCCTCACCTCAGTAGTGATGAAGTGCTTTGAACGCCTTATCAGAGACTTCATCATTTCTTCACTACCCGACACACTGGACCCACTACAGTTTGCATACCGTCAGAACCGCTCCACAGACGATGCAATCTCTCATCTCCTCCACACATCACTCACTCACCTGGACACTAGGAAAGGGAATTATGTTAAAATGCTCTTCATCGACTACAGCTCTGCTTTTAACACCATAATTCCCTCCACACTCACCACCAAGCTGGAGCACCTGGGACTGAGCTCATCTATATGTCAGTGGATCTCCAATTTTCTGACTGGCAGACCACAGGCAGTAAGGATGGGCGGACATGTCTCAGCTACACTCACTCTCAGCACTGGAGCCCCCCAGGGTTGTGTTCTGAGCCCCCTGCTGTACTCTTTGTACACCCACGACTGCGTGGCCACTACCAACTCCACCTCCATCATCAAGTTTGCTGACGACACCGTCGTGGTCGGACTGATCACCAACAATGATGAGTTGACAAAGACAAAGGAGCTGATAGTGGACTTTAGTACAAAGCAGGAGAGGAACTACCAGACCCCCGTCATCAACAGGAGCCCAGTGGAGAGAGTGGACATCTTCAGATACCTCGGTGTTCACATCACGCAGGACCTATCATGGTCCTGTCACATCAGCACCGTGGTGAAAAATGCCCGGCAGCGTCTCTACCACCTCAGGCGCTTGAGAGACTTTAGACTGCCCTCCAAGGTGCTCAGGAACTTCTACTCCTGCACCATAGAGAGCATCCTGACTGGAAATATCACGACCTGGTTCGGGAACAGCACCATGCAGGACAGACGAGCTCTACAGAGGGTGGTGCGATCAGCCGAGCGCATCACCCGCACTGAGCTCCCTGACCTGCACTCCATCTACAGCAAGCGGTGCTGGACTAAGGCCAGGAAGATCATGAAGGACCTCAGTCACCCCAGTAATGGACTGTTCTCTTTGTTGCGGTCTGGGAAGAGATTCCGCTCCCTAAAGGCCAAGACAGAGAGGCTGAGGTGGAGCTTCTTCCCGCAGGCGATAAGGTCTCTCAATCATCACTACACCACACAGGACTAATAACATCTTTTAAGCTCACAACACTGACTGAACAATCATGGACACATTCATACCTACTTGCACTAAATACTCATACATCTGGACAATTGCACATGTCACCTCCATGCATATTTGCACAACCACTGACACTATTCATATATTTTTTCAATATTTTATTATGCCCTTATGCACAGTTAATTTTACTTTTTTATTTTACTAGTTAAAATCATTTCTTTAGTATTTACTATTTATTGATTATTTATTTTACGTACAAGCTTTTATTTTCTTTTTTTAAGGTCACTGGCGGTCGTATAAAGCATTTCACTGCATATTATACTGTGTATGATTGTGTATGTGACCAATAAAATTTGAATTTGAATTTGAATTTGAACTCTGTTCACTTCACCTCACATCCATAAGATAAAATTAATAGTTTTCAGTTATATTACTGCATGCACAAATATATTTTATTAAAATATGCTGACATATTTCCCCCTCTGTGACTTTTAAGTCACATAAAAGAGCATAAAGAAAAGTAAAAAGAAAATAATGCTTACTTACTAACTTATGAACATTAACAGAATTTAAACAATTCTTAACTTATGAACCTTAACCTTACATATTACTACAGAAACAAGAAATAAACCTTACACATTAATATTAATCCTCATAGAATAGGAAAAAACTAAGAAATAAACCTTGAACTAGTAACTTTTCATCAAAATTATGGTAACTTTTCAGAAATCTATCTTAAAGAACCTTACTACTAAAGAATAATTTTAAATAATTTTAAATCAATACTCATAGAAAAATCAGATTCAAAGAAATCTTACATATAAGGTCTTACATATTACTTAATTTTGAATGTAATTAAAGAACTTAAGCAAAGAAACCTAAAATTTTCAACCTTACAACCTTGCATATTCAACCTAACCTTACATATTACCCCCTCATCCATTTATGAAAACAATTGAAAATGAGTAAATATGAACATAAACATATATAAGAATATAATAAGCATGCAATGGTTATAATATGATGAGTCCAGAGGTGGGTGAAAAAATCTTCAGTACAGCCAATTCAGGAGGCGGTGTTATCGGATTTTCAGGCACCATTACTACTGCTTGGACTTGACCTTTACCTTTCTCTTTTTCCTTTTTCTTTGCAGCTGTGAATTCCCCCAGTTGTATTTTGAGTAACTGGGTTGCAATTGACTCAGCAATTTCTTTGCCTACCCTCTTCGTCTTTCGATGTTGGTCCACATAGTGTATAATGTGTGCTTGAAATGTTTCTCATGGCAATGTGTTCAGTCCCACTACCCCTTCCATGGCTGTTTGGACTTCCTGAGGCATGCACTTTTTCAGCATCATTCTGAACAGGCTCTTACTGGTATCTGTTTGGTCCCAGGAGCCTCCAGTTTCCTCTCTCCATTTTGTCTGGAAATCATTGATGAATTTTACAACATTGTCATCTTCTCTCAGTGCCACTGTTTCCAGTTTTCCTGGATCCATTTTGGTGGGATAGGCTTTTCGCAGGGCATCCCATATCCTGTTTCTGAGAGGCCCAAATGCTAGGGTGTCTCCTCTGTTCTGTCCTGTTAATGTGTGCAGATTAGCTTCATCTAGTATTTCTGTGGTTTTGACTTTCCCAATTGTTTGTGCTAGAATAGCTTTTACATCTCCCAGTGCTAGGAGGTGTCCAGTGGTTTTTTCTTCAAACTGTGTTATCCATCTTTGTGCTCCATTGCACAAGTCTGGTAGTTGATTGGCCAGGCCTGTCATATCCATGAATGACCGTGGCACATATTGGTACCGACTTCCTTTAACAACAAGTAGGCATTGTCTACCTTCATTGTGGTCTTCTAGGTCTGGCATGTGTTCATTAAAACTAGTGTATCTTTCATTTTCTTCTTCATCAGGCCAGGATGAGAGGACCTTCCAGGTTGATGGCATCTCTGATGCAGACGGTTCTGTTGCAGCTTTTTTCGTTTCCTTTTCTGAGTTTCTTATGCGTCTGTCAATTCGATTTTCTATTTGACTGATTGCTTCATCAAGGGCTTCACTGTCATCATCCTCTTCCTGTGTACTGGCATCTTCCTGTTGATATTTGCGTCTGTATTGGTCATTGTGTCGTGGTGTTCTTTTCTTTCTGTTCTCTTTCTTGCTTCTTTTTCAGATTCAATGATCAGGTGCCCTTTAACTTTTCTTTTCACTGGTTCTTGTTGATCTATCTCGATTACCTCTTCTTCGGTTTCTGCTTCATCTCTGTCAGACTCATGAAGGGATGTGTATGATTGTTCAGGATATGACTTTGTTAATGTCAGTAAATCCAAGCGTTACAACTTTACACTGTTTCCTCTTTGCATGTTCTTTCCTTCCCATCTCTCCCGGGACTGCTTCCTTTTGTTACAGATGTCGCCATTAAAAACGCACGTTTCGAGAAAAGGGATCCCGTAACTTGCCGCGGCTTTGCGCGGCTGCGTGCGGGAAGCTGTGAACATGCCCTTCATTACCTGTAGAGGGCAGTCGTGTTTCAGTCTGAAGTATTGTGTGTCTACTGAAGCCGAAAATGGGTCCAAATTAAACCGCGCATGCATGTTTGGAGACGCTGTGCCCGCGCTGTGGATCAGTCGGTTGGGGATCATCACAGAGGTACTACACGGCGTGGCTGGAGCTGGAGTTTGTCATGTTCAAGGTAAGTTTACCTTTCTGTTTTGGATGTGATTTTCGCTTTCATGACTCCCAATTAATGTTCATCTTAATCTCAGGACGTACAATTAGCAATATTTCAGTTTTTAATAGTGTGGATATTCACAAAACACCGTTTTCGTGTAAAAACCTGAACCTACGGAGCCCCCCAGGGGTCCTGTGGTAAATAAATAAATAAATAAATAAAATACTAACGAACCGAGCGCGTGGATTAATAAACCGAGATGTGTGTTTCTTACCCCCACCCTTCGTGAAAACGGCGTGTTCAGAGAAAGGCTCGCCAGTCGTGTGTGTTAAAGCATTAAAAGGTAAAAGAGCACTAGCAATAAACGTTTTTTTCTGAATCCGAATTTTATTAATAAGTTACAAGTTAAATTTCAACTGTAAAGAACCTGTACATATGTTCATACAGTATTGACAGCAGCTCTAATTTGTCTAAATCACATTGCAGACAAGAAAAAGAAGTAGAGTCATCCTGTGACCTTGCATGCTTAATCTTTCCACACATGATTCTTGCTTCTCACTTTTTCCTTAATCTCCGGTTCGGTTCTGGTTTCGGTCTGTTGTCATGAGTTGTGAAGCGAGAGGAACAAAGTATAAATATTGTTCATTTGCTAAATTAAGTATCATGAATTTTAATTGAATATCTATCTCTGTATTTTTTCACAGCAGTTTGTGACTGAAAGTGTGTCTGCATCTGACTTCAGGAGTTTCCTGACCAACGTATCTAACGGTCATATTTAAAAATCATAACGTACAAAACGTTTCTGTTGGTGTTTAATTTTGTTTCTATGATTAACACTTATTTGTGGTGTTTTATGTTTTGTACATCTTTTCAAATTGAGACCTCATTTGTAAGTTACTGTTATCTCGTTTTCTCATTTTTGTATAAATTAATCAAATGTTTGCTTATTATTAAATTCATTTTTTTATAAAAATTAAACGAATCTGTGTTTTATTATTAGCTGAGAGTGTGGTTTATTTATTTATCATATTTGGTCATTGTAACATGCATTAGGGAGCATTATCTCTGCGAAGTGTGTGTGCTATCTGGGAATGAATTACCTTTACTTGGCTATTTTAAATAAATCTAATTTGTGCATTAAATATAATTATGTAACTTTTACTTGATTTCTTTGATTTTTAATTTAATCAAGTAGATTTTACCTGACAATTACGGGTGAGTTTTACTTAATATTGGAGCAATAGAATTTACTTAAAATCTATGTGTGCAAATTGTTAAGAGGATTTTATCAAGTCAATCTTACAAGTTCTTTTTTTCAGTGCATGGGTGAACACGATGATTTAAGAATTCAATTAACGTGTTTGTTTACCGTATAAACTTTTTTCTATGTACAGGTACAATCAGAAAAATGTAACCAGCATATAACTTTAAACTTATATTGATTAGCAATATAAACAACACACCTATGAGGCTGGACAATGGAATAAACTGTGTGGGTGCCAATAATATTAAATATTTATCTGTTAATTCTTTGACAATGCTGATGCTTTTGGTTGGAAACTGGCAGACATAAAAAATATGAAAAATACTTTAAATAAATATAAAGGGGACGATGGGCTAAAGCCCCCCTAAAAATGGCCTAGCGATGCCCGTGTATATATATAATGAAAATATTATGTGTAAAGAAAATATAATTTATATATTCGTGTTTAATTACAAGAAAAAACATTTTAATGGTTAGTGATTGTTGCAGACATTCACATTATTTTTTGGGGAAGAGCTTGGCTTGTCCAGGTTACTCATCAGCAGTCGGCGCCCCGCTGTAAACAGTAGATCAAAGGAGCAGTTATCGGCTGACACGTAGCCTTCTGAGTTTGGAGACCCACAGAACCCCCACTGTACTGTATTATAATGCCTCTTCTCACGTTTCATTCATGATTTCGCTGATGGGGGAATTCGTAGAATTGGGGATTTTAAAAACAATTAACAAGGCCGAGTAGACGTCTCTGCCTAAAATGTTTTTCGCCAGCAAAACACCTCTCTCTCTCTCTCTCTCTCTGTGCATGCTGGGAGTGAGTGGGGCGTTTGCGTGAGCGGTGACTCTTGTGCGAGTTTCTTTCTTCCCCCCTATTCTCAACCTTTTTCTTTATTCCATTTGCATAGTGTGGAGACTTAATTTAGATACCTTTTTTTGGGGTTGTGTTTTTGTAGGGGGGGTGGGATTTTGGGTGTAGGGGAAACATGGCGCTTACAGGTGCGCGGGATTTGACTTCACTCACGCGTCGTCACGGTGTGAAAGTGGCGTCTGCAGTGAGCGTGGAGAGTTGTTGTCTAGCTGTGGGTGAAATCGTGGGACACGATAATGTATTGTCTGCCTCAAGAATGAATAGTACCATCGTTATCTTTTTAAGCACAATTGAAAAAGCTAACGAGTTAGTTCAGAGAGGAGTTGCACTTGACGGCGTTCTCACTCCCGTTCTACCACTTTCATTACCATCAAAACGAGTCACCATCTCGAATGTCCCGCCGTTTATTAGTGATGAAGTCTTAGTACAAGCACTGTCTCGCTACGGAAAACTGGTTTCCTCCATTAAAAAGATTCCAATTGGTGGCGTTTCTCCATTACTGAAACACATTGTATCCTTCAGATGCTCAGTTTACATGATTGTAAACAATGACGCTGATCTGGACCTCGTGCTGAATTTCCGAGTGGATGACTTTGACTATGTGGTTTTTAGAACCACTGATAAGATCAAATGTTTTGGCTGTGGAACTATCGGCCACTTGGCCCGATCTTGTCCCGGCAAACAAGGAAAGAGTGGCCGTGTGGCTGGCGCGGAAAGCGCAGCTAATGACGGAGAACAATCGGCCAAAGACCCCGCGGAGGTGGGATCAGCGGCGGCGCAGGTGAGCACTCATGACGGCGCTCATGGCGCTGAGAGTGCGGAGAGTGCAGCGGTTTCAGTGGAGGAGGAAATCCAAAGTGCAAAAGATGCCGAAGACGAGGGAGACAAAGGTGAGTCAAGCGATAGAATGGATGTAGAAATTGGCATTCGGACACTCGGGAGGCTGACAGTAGGCCTAATGAAACTGGTGTAGAACAAACAGTGTTTAAGGTGCCACTGAAAAGGAAGAAGTCAGACAAAGTAAACAATCCTCGGCAGGTTAAGAAAGTAGATCTTGAAGATGTTCCCGATCAGATCGATTCAGGGAGTGACAGTGAGCTATCTGACTCAAGCGTTACTCTGTCACAAAGTAGCTTTTCTAATCGTAACTATGACATAGATGACATTAAACTGTTCCTTAAGTTAACAAAGAAAAAGAGAGGGGTCATAGTCAATGATTACTTCCCAGATGTGGTACAGTTTGTAGAAAAAACCAAAACTTTCATGGATGAAGGCTGTTTTTTAAATAAAGAAGTGACCCGGTTAAAGAACATAATGCGTAAACTTAATATGGACTTGAATGATGGCGGTGAAAAAGCTTAAATTAACAAAAATGAATTATAGTAGTCTGGTTGTACTTCTACTTTTATTTATGAGTATGACTGAAGTGTGTGTTGCATCACTTAATGTGAATGGTGCTAGAAATAGCAGAAAAAGAGCTGAACTGTTTGAAGTTATTAAACAAAAAAATATAGATGTTACTTTCATTCAAGAGACACACAGTGATGCTACAAATATTGCCGACTGAATGCAGGAATGAGATGGTGTTTCTGTCCTAAGTCACAAAACCACACTTAGTGGTGGTGTGGGAATTTTGTTTTCTAAACACTTTTGTCCAACTTCATATCAAGTTGATGAGATTGTGAAAGGAAGGCTTTTAAAAATAAGAGCAATTTTTGAAAAATATGTTCTGATTTTTGTCTGTGCTTATGCACCAACATTGGCAATGGAAAGAGTGTTGTTTTTGGATATGCTTAGTTCAACAATACAAAGTTGTAGTACAGAAGAATATTTATTCTTAGGCGGCGACTTTAATTGCACAGAAAGTCTTATAGACAGAAATCACACTGAGCCCCATATGCTTTCACGTAAACGCCTTATTAGAGTTATAAACATAAATGATCTATGTGATATTTGGAGGTATTTTCATGACGGACAGAGACAATATACATGGGCTCATGCTCGTGACAATCTTCTGTCTCTTGCAAGATTAGATCGCTTTTATAGTTTTAAACATCAGTTGGGCATTTTCAAAAGCTGTGTTATCTCTCCAGTCAGTTTTTCTGATCATCACATGATCTTGTGTTTCTTCGTTCTAAGTCAAATTAAGCCCCACTGTGCTTATTGTCATTTTAACACCACTTTATTGTGTAACAAGGACTTTAAGGATGTCTTTAAGTTCTTTTGGGAAGATTTTAGGAAAAACTAAAGATTTGTGTCAAGATTTAAAGCAATGGTGGGACTTTGGAAAGATTCAAATAAAACAACTTTGTCAACAGTACACTTATAACATTACCAAAGAGTTAAATAAATCGATGAAAGCCTTGGAGACAGATATAATCAAATTACAAAGTCTAGTTGAATCCACAAATAATAAAAACTACGCAGAGATGATCTCAAACAAAAAAACACAGCTAGCAGACCTACTGGGATTAAAAACACAAGGAGCTCTGATTCGTTCCCGTTTTTTAAGCATTGAACAGATGGATGCACCATCTAAATATTTTTTTAGTCTTGAAAAGAAAAATGGGCAAAAACGTTTTCTGCATGTTTTGCGCTCTGAGACAGGAGACATTTTAACTAGTCACGCAGAAATACGTAAAAGAGCTTGTACATTTTATGAAAAACATTTTATAAGAATGAGTTGAGAGCAGGGTGGGATTCTGAGAATTCTTTCTTTGTAGGCCTGAACCAAATGTCAGAGGGGGCCAATGCAGATCTCTCAGGCGCTCTAAGCCTGGATGAGCTGCACGAGGCCCTACAAGACATGGATTCTGGAAAAGTCCCTGGAATCGATGGACTTCCGGTTGAATTTTATAAATTCTTTTGGACAGAGGTAGGGGATGATCTTTTGCACGTGCTCAATGACAGTTTGGCCTCAGGCAAGTTGCCGGTGAGTAGCCGTAGAGCGGTCATCACTCTTCTCCCCAAAAAAGGAGACCTTTTAGAAATTAAGAACTGGCGTCCCGTCTCACTTTTATGCTCCGACTATAAACTGCTTTCTAAAGCTCTAGCTAACAGGTTAACAAAGGTAATTGATCAGGTGGTGCATCCAGATCAGACCTATTGTGTTCCGGGTAGGTCTATTTTTGACAATATTAATGTTATGCGAGATATGTTTGATGTCTCCAAGTTGCTTGGTTTTAATATTGGACTTATTTCTCTAGACCAGGAAAAAGCTTTTGATAGGGTTGAGCACCCTTACTTGTGGAGAACATTAGAAGCTTTTGGAATTTGTCAGGATTTTATTGACAAAGTGAAAGTTCTTTATGGTGATGTTGAAAGTGTGCTGAAAATAAACGGTGGCTTATGCACTCCTTTTAAGGTTCACAGGGGTATAAGACAAGGTTGTTCCTTGTATGGAATGTTATACTCACTTGCTATAGAACCTTTGTTGCAACAATTGAGAGAAAAAGTTTGCGGATTGAATCTTCCTGATTGTAAAAACAATATCATTTTATCTGCCTATGCTGATGATGTGGTGGTTTTAATTAATGGGCAAAATTACGTCAAAGTACTAATGGAAATCTTAGAAGATTTTAAAGCTTTATCATCTGCTAAAGTTAATTGGAGCAAGAGTGAAGCACTTTTTAATTGGACAGTGGCTAAAAGGGAAACCCAGCCTTCCTGATGGTTTGAACTGGGGAACAAGAGGGTTTAAGTACCTAGGTGTGTATTTGGGAGATGAAATGTTCATCCAGAAAAACTGGGAAGGGGTTGCTGATAAAGTGAAAGGTAGACTTGACAAATGGAAATGGTTAATACCAAAGATGTCATACAAAGGGAGAATATTAATTGTGAACAATTTAATAGCCTCCAGCCTTTGGCACAGGCTGGCCTGTTTAGATCCTCCCTCACAACTATTGATAGAAATTCAAGGAGTTTTAATAAATTTTTTTGGGGATAACTTGCATTGGGTGCCACAGAATGTGTTGTATTTACCTAAAGAAGAGGGTGGTCATGGTTTAATACAACTAAAAAGCAGAATAGCAGCATTCCGTTTGCAATTTTTACAAAGATTTTTGTATGGATCCACAATGAATGGTTGGCGGGCTGTTACATGCTCCATTTTGCATAATGTTGCAGGTTTCGGGTTGGATAAATCCTTGTTTTTAATGGACCCCCTTAAACTGAATGTGAGTAGACTGCCAGTGTTTTATAACAATCTCTTTAAGGATTGGAGCCTATTTGATTTGCAGAGCAGTGAGACAACACCTTCTCTCCACTGGCTTTTGGAAGAGCCTTTAATAAATGGAGCACGTTTTGACTTAACAAAGGACAATTCCTTCTATCATGGACTCAATGCACTGTTGATGAACTCACAGAGCGTTACTTTTGGCCGCTTGATTCGTGTTGCTGGGATAGATCTTGAAAAAACAGAAGAAGTGGCCGTTTGTCTAAAAATCAGGTCCTTGCGGACTGTTAAACAGATGTTAAAGAACTGGAAGACACTGGTCAGCGATGAAGAAAAAAATCTCCTGATGGACAATGATGAACGAGCAAATGTTACCAACTCTGAAGATTGTTTCCCTTTATTTACCTTGCTACCCAAATTGGAGGGTTGTAAGGGACCTTATCTAGATGCTGATAAACCATTGTGTTTAAACTTGTCTACAGCTACTGGCAAAGCTTTTTATAAAATATGTGTTAAAGTTTTTAACAAAAAAGTACTGAATGAAAAAGTTGACACGCCTTGGCGTAAAGTACTGGGTGTAGAAGAAAATGTAAAACCTGAATGGAGGTCACTGTATAAGCCACCGTTATCTAAACGGGCAGGAGATATACAGTGGAGACTTCTTCACTGTGCCATTGCAGTTAATGCTTTTGTTTCAGTCATTAATCCTGAAGTCATTGCTGATTGCCCTTTCTGTTCAAAAAGAGAAACTGTCTTTCATGCCTTCATGGAATGTGACAGACTAAAACCTCTATTTTTACTTATGGAAAAAATTTTCATCTCCTTTAATGAATTGTTTTCAATGAAAATGTTTATCTTTGGTTTTAAATTTGTTCAATCTAATGAAGTTACATGTCAGCTTTTGAATTTTGTTTTAGGTCAGGCTGAGTTAGCCATTTATATGAGCAGGAAAAATAAGGTTCAAGGACTGCGTGGTGGAGACGTGGTGGCAATGTTTTTAAATTTGGTGAAATCACGAGTGTTGATTGATTTTTGTTTTTATAAGTCTATAAAGGATTTGATAACTTTTGACATGAAATGGTGTCGTAATGGGGCTTTGTGCTCAGTTGTTGAAGAAGAGTTATCCTTTTCACATTTGCTGTAGTTTATTTTTTTTCTTCTTTGGTACCCATGTGATGTGACATGATATGATGAAATTGTTGAAACAAGTAAATTAACAAAGCGTGATCTCTAGCAATAAAGAGCATTTTAACTCTCTCTCTCTCTCTCTCTCTCTCTCTATATATATATATATATATATATATATATATAAAAATTCACAATCACATTCCAGCTCTTATTCCCAGCCGTGGTCAAATAATGGATGAAATAATTATTCAATGCTGGACACAAACAGCAAAAAATATGAAAAGCCCTAAGCACTTTATTGCTTTTCATCATGTTTTTATATATATATATATATATATATATATATATATATATATATATATACAGTGGTGTGAAAAACTATTTGCCCCCTTCCTGATTTCTTATTCTTTTGCATGTTTGTCACACTTAAATGTTTCTGCTCATCAAAAACCGTTAACTATTAGTCAAAGATAACATAATTGAACACAAAATGCAGTTTTTAAATGAAGGTTTACGTTATTAAGGGAGAAAAAAAACTCCAAATCTACATGGCCCTGTGTGAAAAAGTGATTGCCCCCCTTGTTAAAAAATAACTTAACTGTGGTTTATCAAACCTGAGTTCAGTTTCTGTAGTCACCCCCAGGCCTGATTACTGCCACACCTGTTTCAATCAAGAAATCACTTAAGTAGGAGCTACCTGACACAGAGAAGTAGACCAAAAGCACCTCAAAAGCTAGACATCATGCCAAGATCCAAAGAAATTCAGGAACAAATGAGAACAAAAGTAATTGAGATCTATCAGTCTGGTAAAGGTTATAAAGCCATTTCTAAAGCTTTGGGACTCCAGCGAACCACAGTGAGAGCCATTATCCACAAATGGCAAAAACATGGAACAGTGGTGAACCATCCCAGGAGTGGCCGGCCGACCAAAATTACCCCAAGAGCGCAGAGACAACTCATCCGAGAGGCCACAAGAGACCCCAGGACAACATCTAAAGAACTGCAGGCCTCACTTGCCTCAATTAAGGTCAGTGTTCACGACTCCACCATAAGAAAGAGACTGGGCAAAAATGGCCTGCATGGCAGATTTCCAAGGCGCAAACCACTTTTAAGCAAAAAGAACATTAAGTCTCGTCTCAATTTTGCTAAAAAACATCTCAATGATTGCCAAGACTTTTGGGAAAATACCTTGTGGACCGACGAGACAAAAGTTGAACTTTTTGGAAGGTGCGTGTCCCGTTACATCTGGCGTAAAAGTAACACAGCATTTCAGAAAAAGAACATCATACCAACAGTAAAATATGGTGGTGGTAGTGTGATGGTCTGGGGTTGTTTTGCTGCTTCAGGACCTGGAAGGCTTGCTGTGATAGATGGAACCATGAATTCTACTGTCTACCAAAAAATCCTGAAGGAGAATGTCCGGCCATCTGTTCGTCAACTCAAGCTGAAGCGATCTTGGGTGCTGCAGCAGGACAATGACCCAAAACACACCAGCAAATCCACCTCTGAATGGCTGAAGAAAAACAAAATGAAGACTTTGGAGTGGCCTAGTCAAAGTCCTGACCTGAATCCTATTGAGATGTTGTGGCATGACCTTAAAAAGGCGGTTCATGCTAGAAAACCCTCAAATAAAGCTGAATTACAACAATTCTGCAAAGATGAGTGGGCCAAAATTCCTCCAGAGCGCTGTAAAAGACTCGTTGCAAGTTATCGCAAACGCTTGATTGCAGTTATTGCTGCTAAGGGTGGCCCAACCAGTTATTAGGTTCAGGAGGCAATTACTTTTTCACACAGGGCCATGTAGGTTTGGATTTTTTTTCTCCCTAAATAATAAAGCCCCTCATTTAAAAACTGCATTTTGTGTTTACTTGTGTTATCTTTGACTAATAGTTAAATGGGTTTGATGATCAGAAACATTTTGTGTGACAAACATGCAAAAGAATAAGAAATCAGGAGGGGGGCAAATAGTTTTTCACACCACTGTATATATATATATATATATATATATAGTTAATTCATGTCTATTTATAATCTAAAAAAATATATAAAAACATATGATCTTTTTGAGTTATGAGTTGTTCTTTTTTATTATTCATAAGACAACCTTTCAGTTTTGTAAATATTCTAGTTATAGTATGTTAAGTCTTTCTTAAACGGTTTGGAGAATTAGACCATCCAACTAAGATCAATATTATTAATATTAAGCATTTTATTTCTATTTATTCTATGCTTTGCTGGAGAAATACATTTTAGGCAGAGACGTCTCTGTCTTGTTAAATAGTTTTAAACCCCTGAATTGTGCCAATTCCCCCATCTGAAACCGGTTTGATAACTTCTCACCTATCGAAGGTGAGAAGAGGGACTGAGCTGTAACTGAGCGCGCTTTCACGTTGTATATACTGTAAAGACACACACACACACACACACACACACATATACAGGCACGTGCAGAGGGGGGAGGGCGGCGGGTGCTTGAGCACCCGCCCCTTTCCTCCAGGATGCCTCAAGCATGGGTGTAAATTTAATTTAACAGTAGGGGGAGACAATAAATATAAAATTTCTCATGAGCAGTTTTTGAAGGGGACACATATAATACAGTCAAATTGTACTTATAAAGATATGTCCCCACAGTGAAAAACTTTGCTTCTATCATTATTATTGTAGCACGGAGACTGCACCATTATGGTTATTTTCAAAGTTTTTCTCAGGTTCAATGACAAAGCAGATTTTTCTTCAAAACTATTTATTGCATTGTTTATGTTGTTTACAGTCAAGCCATCAACATACAATAAAATGTAAACATGAGAGAGATGATATTGCCAGCACCAGCACAGGGAGCACAGTTTTTAGTTTAGCTTTGTTCTGCTGTCTCCGGCTCCCTCCCTGGTCCTGAATCTGCCCCTTCCTCTACTCTCACTGTCTCAGAAAAGACTGACTCCTGAAGCAGAAAAAAATGCAGGAAAAGATGTTTTCCATACTCATAATAACTAACTTGTTTACATTATACTTGCTAAATTGAAAGATCATACTGTAAATTGGTGAGCCTATTACTTTCTACTAAACAGCCACAACTCAAAAAACATTAAAGAAATTGTTCACCCCTCCAAACATTTTTAAAAATCTGTCATTATCCCTTCAATAAAAGCACCACACTTACCCGACACTGTACATCTTATTGACCCTGGTCTACCTGTCCCTCAATAATTTATGTCTCCTTTGCCTGTGATTGATATTGTGACATTAGTATTTTCATAAGCACCCATTCTTAAAGCCAAATTGCCTTAATATGTGAACTTGTACTTACGTGGCGTTTAAGTCACTGAAAAATTATCTTATGTCCATTTACTGTATCTAGGACACTGCAAGGCAAGTTTATTTATACTGTAGCACATTTCATAGACAATGGTCATTCAAATTGCTTTACATAAAGAAAGTAAAACTATCAAAAAATAATCACAACAATAAAAACAAGGAATTAAAAAAAAAGGTTTAAAATTGTATTTAAAATTAATTAAGACACTTAGAACAGAATGGATATTGATTATACAAAAATATACAATTCGGACTAGGCACAGTGCTCATTTAGTAAATGAACAGCTAAACAATATGCTAATTGTGGCCGTTAATGTTAAGTTAACATTATGCCAAGTCGTCACAAATAAAACACTGCATGGGAAACGGCGTTTGCCGTGTTAGTTGCAGTGCACTATGCAACAAGCCATTGTAAACAAGATAACGTTAACTAAATAAGTAATAATTTAATCGCTAATATAGCAGATTCATGGAAAATTACATCGGTAATCAGCATTTTTGCCGCAACTAAATTATGAATGAGTCTGCATCAACTATATTAAAGAGAATCGCTTTATTTACAGTGAATAAAATACCCGACTTGAACTGGGAAAGCTGGCAGTGGGCCAAACCACTGTGAGGAAGCGGAGGGGGAACCCAACTGTTTCTAAATGAATTTTTTGCGGGGTTTTTTTTCTACTTACACAATTATCTTAGGTATAAATATACATATATTTTTCACAATAGAGAATGCGTTTTATTTTTTATTTTTGGGAGGAGGCGGGGGGGGGGGGGGGGGGGGGACAACCCGTGGATTGGGGGGGACATGTCCCCTCTGTCCCCCCCCGGGATTTACGCCCCTGACCTCAAGTGCCCTTTTTTCTGTGTTTGTGCGTATGGAGCCCTGTCTTTGCCCCTCAACAATAAAATGTAACTATTAATCTCAATTTTGCTAAATAAAAGGATCTGGCTTGCATCAGTCACATGCCTGCCATTAACCAATGCTCGCCCTTGAGGGCAGAGCGCGCTCGTTACGAGCCGGGTACAAGCACGCAAAGTGCACGCGCATTTCTGCAGACTGGACGGTGCGGCGCTGGAGGAGAAGCAGGCAAATTAACCGGAAGGTGCAGACTGTAGCAAAACAGTAAATAGGGTGTTGCGCACACTATAGTCTATAACAACAAATGAATTTAAATAAATGAGCGTGCTGTTTGTGCAACAGCGCGACAAACATTACCTGTCCTTTTATGAACTGCACAAGTAGTGGTGGTCATTAACTGCTAGCTAACTGGGTAACGGGGTTACAGGGGGGTCTGTAGCTCTGTGTCCAGAGCTCCGTTTTAGGGAACATGTTTAGTTTTAAAGTAAGTTACAGTTTTATTTCACTAAAAGCCATCTAATATGGATACCCACATAATTATGGATTATTATATTTATGATATAAAAAAAACACTGTTTTTAAAGAAAATATATTAAGTAACAGATAATATTAGGTTTATATTTCAAATTAGATAAAATGCTGATTTTCCAGCAGTAAAATTATTGTATCTCTACAGTTTAAACATTTAATAAGCATTGCTTGTGCATGTTTGTGTGTTTTATGTGTATTATATTATTAGTAATAATTTTTCTATAATCAACAGCAACATTGTACGCCATCAGGTAAAATATAGGCTACGTTTGCTTTGCATTGTCCCGACCTGATGACAGTCATACAGTATGATGCAATTCCATATTCGTTATGAATGTGAGTTGTTGTTATTCAGCATGTTCTATCTTTTTTAACTTTGAGCACCATCCCTTTAAACCTCTCTGCACGGCCCTGCACACACACACACATATAGTTAATTCATGTCTATTTATGATGGAGACACCTTTTTACATTTTAAATATGTAAAACCTCCGCTGCGTGTATTCATTCACAGGCTGCAGCGCATGCACAGAGAAATAGGAGACTGTGGTTTAGGAGTGGATTGGAGAGAAGAGAGCTGTTCAGTTACTATAAAAAAAAATCTAAAAAATATATAAAAACATAATATGATCTTTTTGAGTTATGAGGTTTTTATTATTCATAAGACAACCTTTCAGTTTTGTAAATATTCTAGTTATAGTGTGTTAAGTTTTTCTTTAGGTTAAACAGTTTTGAGAATTAGACCATCCAGCTAAGATCAATATTATGGCGTTGATTGATAAAATCTGGATTAAGGATATTTTATTTTGTTTTATTTATTTAATTTATATTTTTCATCTTCCCCCCTGCGGGATTGCCACCTTATTGTGGTCAGGGGGTTTGCGTGCCTCAGTGCTTGGATGTTTACCGAGGGCTCAAGGGAGGTGTGTCTGTTTGTGTGTGTGTCTGTGTGTGTGTGTGCGCGTGCGCTGCAGCCTGTCCTTTTTTCAGCTGATTTTTCCGCTACCGCAGATCAGTTTATCAACTTGTAATATATACATTTTAGGAATATATTAACATGTGCAGACATCATTATATGTTGAATGGAACTTGTAAGCCTTTGAATGGTGTTAAAAAATACTTGCAAAACAAGTATTGCAGCCATACATTGGAGGGAACTTCTGAGGTGGTCAGTGATTGATGGCACGGTCGGTCAGAGGGGGTTGTGATCACACCTATAGATCTTTTGTTCTAGGCTATCGGTCAAATATCTCTCCCCTTGGAAGCAAAAACATGCAAGGGATTTCAGCATCTCGACGCACATACTAAGCTGTTTATAAAGTAGACACTGTTTGTTTTTTAATTTTGTAATCTTTCTCGTGTTTACCGTGTACTGTATGTATATTAATTTTTTAATGAATTACTGTAAATAAACTACACATTCCGTTGATTTACCAGAAATGTCTTTTCTGTTTTTTGTGTGTGCTAAACTAAACTTCAGGGTCAAGTAATAGCGATTTTATTTTAAAAGTATTATATATTTACGATGCTGATAAGTTCAAGCTTAGATTTATATATAAACTGCTTCAAAGTCTTTCCACCCCGTGACCGCTGAAATCCGACAGACGGAGGGCTCAAGGGAGGTGTGTCTGTGTGTGTGTGTGTGTATGTGTGTGTGTGTGTGCGCGTGCGCTGCAGCCTGTCCTTTTTTCAGCGGATTTTTCCGCAACCGCAGATCAGTTTATCAACTTGTAATATATACATTTTAGGAATATATTAACATGTGCAGACATTTATTTGAGGGTGCGCTGCCCTCTCTTGCCCCTGCGTAGAGCCTACACACACACATCTATCTATCTATCTATCTATCTATCTATCTATCATATAAATACACATTTGAAATCTGCATCTACATTTTCTGTTACAAGTATAGAATTAGTTTGAGCTGAAACTCATGATCAATGGTGTTAGGGTACTTATGTAGTGATAATTAGTTTCAGCCAAATCATTGAAACTAACAATGGACTATGGCACTCTCTTGAGAGGGGATATGAAGATTCAAGATTCAAGATTCAAAGAACTTTATTAATCCCAAAGGGAAATTGCTTATGCTCGGTTACAGGTGCTCACAGTTGTTAACTAAGGAAGGTAATAAAGGTAATAAATAATAATAAAAAAAAAAAAAAATGGGTAAGTATTAGTGTCCTGTTGTATACCAGTCAGTGAAAAAATCCACATACGTGTGTATGAATTACAGAGAAGAGTTGTAAAGTTTTATGGCCATTGGGAGAAAGGATCTCCTGTGACGCTCAGTGGAACACTTGATAGTAATCAGTCTCTGGCTGAAACTGCTCCTCTGTTCAGCCAAAACTGTCATGCACACTCAATCTGCGCCCGGCACTAGGACCCGGAAGTAAGGCGGGCGCCAAACCAGGAAGTATAAAAGAGGTAAACAAACGATGGCTTACCGCTCAGTCATTGAGTTCGCCCGATGCCATTTCGGAATCGTTCGTCAAACCGTGAGTATTCACTTTCTTGGTCTTGCTTCCTGTTTGAGTGTGTGTTTATAGGACGCGGGTTTGATTTGTGTCTTTCCCTTGCTCTTTCTATCGTGAGAGTCCTTAGACTAAATAGCGTGATTATCCTGCCTACTCGTGCACTTCCGCGTTTGGGTTTACCATTCACGCAACAAAGGGCTAACCGCTAAGCTACGTCTTCTGCTCATCTCCGGTTAGTTCGTGACAGAATGACTGAGCCTGCAGTTAACCCAGCGGATTACGCTCACCTCTGCGACATGGTAGATGGACACGTTCGGTTGATTGATCGGCTGAATGCAGAGATCGCGACTCTCCGCAGTAGCGTCCAAGACCTTGCGGCCTTGCGGCGCGAGGTGGTGGAGCTGCGGCGCGAGGTCGCGGATCTTCGGCGCGAGGCTGTCAGTCCTCCGGCTGGTCTATCTCCCGTCGCGGTTGCTGCCGTGCCGCCATCTTCACCTTCACCTGATGTATTTTTATCACTACCGGACAAATGGGATGGTACAGATGGGAGATGTAGCGTTTTTCTAACCGCACTGGATCTTGTGTTTGAGTTTAATTCCACCAGATACTCCACAGACCGACTGCGCATCGCTCTCCTCGTCTCATTGCTATCCGGGCAGGCAGCTGAGTGGGCCACGGCGGTTCTTCACTCCGATTCAGACACGGCACATTCTTATAATGAATTCACCAAACAACTGAGACTCACTTTTGAACATCCAGCAGGTGAGGTGGAGACCGACACCAGATTATACCATCTGCGGCAGGCAGGTTCGTCCGTGAGCCGTTACACGGCGGAGTTCCGTACTCTCGCCGTCCAAACCACCTGGGGTGACACCGCTCTCCGGACAACCTACTACGAGGGACTGGCGTCATATATTATAGACGAGCTCGTGGGACGAGAGCTACCTGCGACGCTGGAGGGTCTCGTTCAGCTAGCTCTCCGGATCGACCAACACCGACTCTCTCATCCTAAACCAGCCCCACGAAACCTGACACCTGCCGTTTCATCATCTCCATATACCACATCACGATCATCCACCACCCCCTCTCACATTCCCGCACCTGAAGCACGACCCACATTCAACTCCACCGTCTCTGGTGCTGTCGGATCTCCACCACCCGCCGTGGTTAACACGGGAGCCGGGGAACCCATGCAATTAGGGCGCACCTCCTTGACCGCTGCAGAACGGGAGCGACGATTTAAGGAGGGGCTCTGTGCGTACTGTGGGTCCAGCGCACATCACAGAGCCATCTGCCCCCGTCGTCATGAAAACGCTCAGACCCGGTGAGGAACGAGGGCAACTCACCGGGTCATCTCCAACTCTCCTCAGTCACCACCCCGACCTCCCGTCTCACGGTCCAAGTAAGTCTCCAGTTTGGCCACAAACGAGTCAGAAGTACTGCATTTATCGATTCCGGTGCCGCAGGGAACTTCATTGACTCCACCTATGCCAATAAATTGGGGATAAAACTTGAGGCGTTATCCCAGCCGGTTCGGATCACATCCGTTGACGGTCGGCCCTTAGCCTCCAGCCCCATCACCACTCAGACCCAGCCCATCACCCTAATCATCAACAACCATCAGGAACGGATCCAGCTTCATCTCACCTCCATCACATCACCACCCATCATTCTCGGGTACCCATGGCTGCTTCAGCATGACCCCCTCATCTCCTGGGCCCAGAACCGGATCCTTCAGTGGGGGCCGACCTGCTCCGAGCTCTGCCTACAAGCACCGGCTGGGACGTGCTCTAGGGAGTCCGAGGCCCCCGACGTCGACACCAACGCCATTCCTGCCATGTACCGGGACCTGGCTGAAGTGTTTTGCAGAAAACGAGCCACGCACCTTCCACCCCATCGCCCCTATGACCTGGTGATTGACCTCCAGCCGGGCTCGGTGCCCCCCCGCGGCCATCTCTACTCCCTCTCCAACACCGAGACGCAGGCGATGGAGGAGTATGTATCAAACGCTCTCCGCCAAGGCACCATCAGGCCCTCCTCATCGCCCGCCGCCGCGGGGTTCTTCTTTGTGAAGAAAAAAGGAGATGAACTTCGCCCATGTGTTGACTATCGGGGGCTGAATAACATCACCATCAAAAATTGACACCCGCTGCCTCTTACCAACTCTGCCCTGGACGCCCTCTCCGGTGCCACCATTTTCACAAAGTTGGACCTTCGGAGCGCCTACAACTTGGTGCGCATCAGAGAGGGCGATGAGTGGAAGACGGCCTTCATTACACCCACAGGACACTATGAAAGTCTGGTAATACCGTTTGGACTTTGCAATGCACCCGCAGCCTTCCAGCACCTCATCAATGACATTCTCAGGGACATGCTAGGGCGGTGGGTCTTTGCATATCTGGATGACATACTAATTTACTCACGAACTGTTGATGAACACATCCAGCATGTCAGAGCAGTTCTAAAGAGATTACACGCCCATCAATTGTACTGTAAGTTGGAAAAGTGCGCTTTTCACGAGCGCTCCACCACGTTCCTGGGTTTTGTCATCTCGCCCCAGGGTGTGGCCATGGACCCGCAGAAACTCGAAGTTGTGCGTCATTGGCCCCTACCCAAGACCCTCAAGCAACTTCAACGGTTTCTCGGGTTTGCGAACTTCTATCGTCGCTTTATCCGGGACTACAGTACGGTTGCAGCCCCCCTAACTGCTCTGACCCGACCCTCATCATCCCCTTTCACTCTCAACTCCGTCGCCATCTCAGCTTTCCAGAGACTCTGTCAACGCTTCACCACCGCTCCAATTCTTCTCCATCCAGACGCAAGCAAACCATTCGTTGTGGAGGTGGACGCCTCAGATGTGGGCGCTGGGGCTGTTCTCTCCCAGCGAGGTCCAGATCAGAAACTACACCCCTGTAGTTTCTTCTCCAAAAAATTTGATGCCACTCAGCAGCGATACGGGGTAGGGGACCGCGAGCTGCTGGCCATAAAGTGGGCATTGGAGGAATGGCGTCACTGGCTCCAGGGCGCCAGGGAGCCATTCATTATCTGGACCGACCATCAAAACCTCATCACCATCCGTAGTCTAAAACAGCTCAACCCGAGGCAGGCGCGATGGGCACTATACTTTGAACAGTACAACTTCCATCTGTCCTACCGCCCGGGGTCTAAGAACACCAAGGCCGACGCCCTCTCCCGACAGTATGAAGAAGACGTCACCCGGGCGGAACCCGCGCCTGTCCTCCCACCATCCAAAATCATTGCACCTATCCACTGGGATTTGGAGACCAGGGTCCGCCAGGCACAGGCAATGGAGAACGAACCGGCAGGTGCGCCGCCTGGACGTCTCTACGTGCCCCTAACTATGAGAACTGAAGTGATGCAATGGGGCCACACCTCACCCATCTCCGGACACCCAGGCACCCGATGCTCTCTACAATTTATCCAGCGAGCCTTCTGGTGGCCCTCCATGGCCCGGGACATCGGCGAGTTCGTCCAGGCGTGCCCAGTGTGCGCCAGGGCTAAAGACACCAATCAGCCGACCCCGGGGGAACTCCAACCACTCCCTATTCCCCGTCGGCCCTGGTCGCACATTGCCATCGATTTCATCACGGGCCTGCCGGATTCAGAAGGAAAGACTACCATATTGACCATCATCGACCGTTTCTCCAAAGCCGTGCACCTGGTGGCCCTATCCGGACTCCCGTCAGCCAAGGACACCGCGGAGCTGATATTAGAGCACGTAGTCCACCTGCATGGGTTGCCCAAAAACATCGTCTCGGACAGAGGGCCCCAGTTCACTGCCCGGTTCTGGAAGGCCTTCTGCCGTCTGATCAATGCCACCTGCAGCCTATCTTCTGGGTACCATCCCCAGACCAATGGTCAGACGGAGCAGGCCAACCAACAACTGGAGCGCTATTTGAGATGCTTCGTTGCCGATCGCCAGCGCTCCTGGGCTCGCTACCTCCTATGGGCTGAGTTGTCTCACAACCTTCACGTCTCCTCTGCCACCAATCTCAGTCCGTTCGAGGTATGCCACGGTTTCCAACCTCCGATGTTCGAACACCAAGAACCGGAGGTTGACGTACCCTCAGCCCAACAGTTGGTCCGCAGGTGTCGGCGGCTCTGGACCCAAGCCAACCAAGCCATCCAACAAGCCAACACCCGCTATGCTGCTCAACATCGCCGCCGACACCCCCCGGGATGTTTGTATAACGTAGGTGACAAGGTCTGGCTATCTACAAAAAATCTTCATTTGCACACTGAGTCAAAGAAGCTATCACCCAGGTTCATCGGACCATATCGCATCCACCTCAGAATCAACCCTGTCACCTACCGGCTCCAGCTGCCTGCGGCGCTCCGAATTCACCCGGTATTTCACACTTCACAGCTCAAACCCTTCACTACATCACCTATGGTTCCACCCACCCCCCCTGCTCCTCCTCCCCGAATCATCGACGGTGGTCCTGCCTATACCGTACGCAGGATCCTGGATTCGCGAGGAGCGATCCTGGATTCCGGCCCGGTTCATCCTCGACCCCGAACTCATCAGAGACTACTGTCATAGGGTATCCTCCACCCCAGGACCGTCTGGAGCCGGTCCTGGACAGGGGGGTACTGTCATGCACACTCAATCTGCGCCCGGCACTAGGACCCAGAAGTAAGGCGGGTGCCAAACCAGGAAGTATAAAAGAGGTAAACAAACGATGGCTTACCGCTCAGTCATTGAGTTCGCCCAATGCCATTTCGGAATCGTTCGTCAAACCGTGAGTACTCACTTTCTTGGTCTTGCTTCCTGTTTGAGTGTGTGTTTATAGGACGCGGGTTTGATTTGTGTCTTTCCCTTGCTCTTTCTATCGTGAGAGTCCTTAGACTAAATAGCGTGATTATCCTGCCTACTCGTGCACTTCCGCGTTTGGGTTTACCATTCACGCAACAAAGGGCTAACCGCTAAGCTACGTCTTCTGCTCATCTCCGGTTAGTTCGTGACAAAAACACTGTATAGCGGGTGAGAAGGATTGTTCACAATGGATTGTACTTTGGACAGAATCCTCCTCTTTGCTACTACATCCACCGAGTCAAGCTCCATGCCTAGCACAGATCCGGCCTTTTTAATTGACTTGTCCAGTTTGTTCTTATCAGACACCTTAATGTTACCACCCCAACAGACCACAGCGTAAAAAATGACACTCGCCACAACGGTCTCATAGAACATCCGTAGAATGGTATTACAGACGTTAAAAGACCTGAGCCTTCGAAGAAAGTACAATCGACTCTGACCTTTCTTGTACAGTGCCGTTGTGTTGAGTGACCAGTCAAGTTTGTTGTCCAGATAAACTCCCAGATATTTGTAATCGGAGACAATGTCCACTATCTCCCCCTTGACAGATATAGGAGTCACAGGGGTCTTGCTTCTCCTAAAGTCTACCACCATCTCCTTTGTTTTCCTGATGTTGAGTTGTAGGTGATTACGCTCACACCAGGAAACGAAGTCATCCACAACAGACTGGTACTCCGAGGTGTCACCCTCCTCTATACACCCAACAACCACAGAGTCGTCAGAGAACTTCTGCAGGTGGCATGACTCTGAGTTATATCTAAAGTCGGATGTATAGAGGGTGAAAAGAAACGGAGATAGTACCGTCCCCTGGGGAGCTCCAGTGCTGCAGATCAAAGTCTCTGACACACAGTTCTTTAGTCGGACATACTGGGGGCGACAGGTCAGGTAGTCCATGATCCAGGAAACCAAGCGGGTGTCAATGTTTATGTTCCTTAATTTCTCCCCCAGTACTGCTGGTTGGATGGTGTTGAAGGCACTGGAGAAGTCAAAGAACATCATCCTTACGGAGGTCCTAGGCTTGTCAAGGTGAGAGTAGGTGCGATGTAGCAGGTGTATTATGGCGTCATCAACACCCATGAACGGCTGATAGGCAAACTGAAGAGGGTCCAGGGAGGACTTCACCAGGGGACGAAGTGTATCCAGGATCAGTCTCTCAAACACCTTCATAATGTGCGATGTTAAAGCAACCGGCCTGTAGTCGTTCTGGGCACAGGGACGTGGTGTTTTGGGTAGCGGCAC
Source organism: Channallabes apus (assembly GCA_030522415.1). Taxonomy (NCBI): domain Eukaryota; kingdom Metazoa; phylum Chordata; class Actinopteri; order Siluriformes; family Clariidae; genus Channallabes; species Channallabes apus. Next base: position 1,351,116 of record CM060114.1, read on the forward strand.
AATGCATGATGTTTTCCACAGTGCAGGGACTTTCTGAAGAGACAGACTCAGGCTAAAGAGGTACTGGAGGACACCACATAGTTGGGGAGCACAGGATTTCAGGACTCTCGGATTGATCTTATCCGGACCTACAGCTTTTGTAGGGCTGATCTTACTCAGGCCATGTTTAACCTGATCCACTGAGATGTTGATTGCTGGGAGTGCAGGAGTAGTGACTGTGACTGTTCTCTGTGTAGGGGAGGACATAGGAGCAGGAATGTGTGGATTTGGGTTGAAGTCGGGGGGAGTGTGAGACATAGGGACATCAAATCTATTGAAGAAAGTGTTGAGGTCATTTGCACGTTCCCTATTCCCCTCAATAGCCTGGCCGCTTGTCTTATAACCAGTGATGCTCCTCATGCCCCTCCACACCTCTCTCGTGTTGTTTTGCTTCAGCCTTTGTTCTAGTTTTCTCCTGTATGCCTCTTTCCCCTCCTTGATTTTCCCGGTTAGCATTTTTTGAGCCTTCTTCACTGCTTCCTTATCACCAGACCTAAAGGCACTTTTTTTTCATTTAAACACGCTTTAATGTCTTTGGTGACCCAGGGTTTGTTGTTGGGGAAACAGCGAATATCTCTCATCGGTACAGAGGTGTCAACACAGAAGTTAATGTACTCCGTGATGCAGTCCGTCATTCCATCAATGTCCTCTCCATATGATGCACTGAGAACCTCCCAGTCTGTAGCCTCGAAACAATCCTGTAACGTAGCAGTGGCACCTTCTGACCATCTTCTTACACTCCTCACAATAGCAGGCAGTCTCTGAACTAGTGGTTTGTATGTAGGCATGAGGTGGACTAGGTTGTGATCCGACCTCCCCAGGGGGGGGAGTGCTGAAGCACTGTAAGCACCTTTAACATTAGCATACAGCAGGTCTAGTGTCTTCTCCCCCCTAGTGTGACAATCCACGTACTGAGTGAAAGTGGGAATAGTCCTGTTCAGTGATGTGTGGTTGAAATCACCGGAGATCAGGAGAAATTTAAATTTCATCAGGGTGTCGAGTCTGGAGTTTGGCAGTTACAGAGTGAATGACGTCACACGCGGCAGCGGCATTCGCGGATGGAGGAATGTACACAGCAGTTATTATCACATGTGAGAATTCTCTTGGTAAATAATATGGGCGAAGTCCGACAGCCAACAGTTCAATATCTGGACTACAAACACGCTCCTTAACAGTCACATGACCGGGGTTACACCACATGTTGTTGATGTAAACAGCCAGCCCCCCTCCTTTCCTCTTACCACTCTCTCTCCTCGTCCTGTCGCTCCGTATCGCGCTGAAGCCGTCCAGTGTAATATTAGAGTCTGGCACATCGCTATGTAACCAAGTCTCTGTAAAACACATCAGACTGCACTCGCGGAAGATGTTTTCAGTCTTTAACAAAGCTGTCAACTCGTCCATCTTATTGTCCAGAGATCTCACGTTGCCCATGATAAGAGACGGGACATACGGCTTGTACTTTCTCATCCTTTCCTTATGCACTGCGCGTTTCTCTTCCTCTTTGGCTCCTCTGCGCCGCTTCCTTCCACCTCTGCATCCCCTTATCGTCCTCCTCCGTATCTCATCCGGAATGTTTAGAGTCCTATACAGAGTCGGATCTCTGATGCCGGCCGGCTTCAGTGCGATCAGCTGTTCCCTGGTGTAAACAAAGGAGCCGCCTCCTTGCTGTTGCGCGCTGATCACCCGGAGCGCCGAAAATGTAATTAAAATTGCGTAACTAAGAACAAGAACACTTTCAAAACGCATGGTTTGAAAGGGCGACCTTACTTGTTAAATAGAATAAAGTTATAAATAAATAATAGAAGGAAAGTATAATAAAAAGTAAAAAACACACAAGAATTCCGAGAGCAACTGCACCAAGCTGCTGCACGCTCGCGCATGCGCACTATCAAGGTGTTATTCATTTATTTATTCTCTACAAGGGTGCGAACTACAGTACACAGACCAAACTGTAACTTTCTCTTACTACTATAAAAATTCTAAATATAAACAAACAAAATACAGCTTTTTTTCCCTCAGAGGTAAACGGAAAAGTGAAGTTGTTCAGCTGTTTACTGTCACTGCAGCTTCTTCAAAGTCTTCCCACTCCGTGACCGCTGAAATCCGACACGACACCACGTTAGGCTACGTCTTGACTCATTTGTATACCGACGGTGATTGGATGTTTCCCGAGAGCTCAGGGGAGTTTGTGTGTGTGTGTGTGTGTGTGTGTGTGTGTGCATGCGCGCGTACTTCTTCTACTGTTATAAAAACTCTAAATATAAACAAACAAAATACAGATTTTTTTTCAGAGGTAAACGGAAAAGTGAAGATGTTCAGGGACACTATGCAGATGTTACACTCAGTGGAGTTACCGAAATCTTTGGTTTAGTTCTCATTGAGTTGCCACACATCACTTCCACATTTCACTCGCTTTTATTACTCTTATGTGAACATAAACAGTGAAACATTCCACAGGTTTATAATACACCGCGGCCAAGTGAACCACGTTCCCGTCAAACGAAACGAGGCACAATCGTGGTGTTTGCTTCGGTTATGACACACCATAGTTTATTACCTGCTGTGGTAGATCTGATTATTTATTCAAACACATTAATAAAAATTTATATCCTCAGGAGGGCTCATTACATTGTTTTAGCGATAGTTTCACAGAAGCGAGGTCAGACCTAATCTAAACAACAACAAAAAAAAAATATCCGAAGCTTCAGAAGCTTCAAATAGAATGAACGAACTAATGAAATTTTTTAAAACGTTATAAAATTAAGTAGAGCTAAATCCCTAAATCTCCTTATAAAATATCGCTGATTATCAATGCGGGAATGAATGGCGAATTGTCAAATGGCGAGGGATAGGCTTCAGTGAAATTGATATAATTGATATATATGAAATTGATATACTGTATATACAGACGTGTGTGTGTCATTTTAATTCAAATGAACATTTTAATGCTTTCTGATACACTTATCAACGTATCCACATACAATTATCAACACAAACTCTCCATGCACGCACACACAATCTCTAAAAAATTTATATTAATAACATACATCTACAAATAAACAAATGTAGGTATAATAAAAGTAGTCGTGATGTCAGTACTCGCCCAGCAAACCAGCCTTTTGCAGCGGCTTAAAAGGTACGAATTATCTTCAAATATACAAAAAAAAAGCGAAAAGACACTCGATTATTATGCATAGGTTAATCGTTTAATTCAAAAAGTTCGTAAAAACACTTTAAAATGAGAGAAAAACTGTTAAAATCCTCGTTCGCCTTCTCAGCGTTAGGTAGCGAGTGACGTCATGATTTGAATCTGTGCGCCAACATAGGGAAACTGACTTTCCCGGACCACCGGCTTTTAGATAAAGTCCTTCCATGCGCCATCTGGCGGATATTAGTCTTAGTAACAGCTCACAAATCAGTAAGTTCTATACTCAGCTTCTTGCTACAGGACTTTTTTACCACCTGCCACATCTGGGTATCAAATAAAAGATCCCTACCTAGCGATCTGTAGGAATTTTTACCATCTGGGTCCAGCCCCACTTGTTGGCGATTCCTCATATACGGGCTCTAGCCCAAACACAGTGGCGTTACCTCAGATGTCACACAACTTATAAAATAAAAAGAAAATATACAACAAAAAATCACAAACAAAAAATTTACAAAAATGGAGATCTCCTAATGTTTCGTTACTTCATCCAGTCTTTTATATATCAGCAAAAACGCAGCAATTAATATATTATAAAATATATCAATTAATTTGTCAATTCAATTTATCAATTTTGGCAACTTTAAAATAATTGTGTTCAATATACCCTAGGAGTTACCTCTCCAGCTGGAAGCACGCACACTAACAGACCATGAACTTCTAATGCAGAAATTTGATCAAACAGGTTTTCTGCTTACCTTTTTTATGCCGGCATAAGTTGATGGTCTGTCAGCCCGCGAAGGCCCAGGTCGCCAGAGGGGCCCTCCACAAAGGCAATCGCAGTCGGGGGTCACCAAGAAATGTGGTGGATTTTTTATTCTCCCCACACCGAAGTTGCCCTAATTTAAAACATTAAACAAATTGTTACAGTTACAAACTGTAACTTGAATAAAATAAATTAAAGAAAGACTCTGGATTCCATGCAGATCTAGATGAAGTAAGGATAAGTTTTATTGCAACAATAAAACAAAGTGAGCCAGTCCTGAAGATGCCTAAGCTGTGAATCAGAGCATCACCAAGAACAGACTGACCTACTGTGACATAGGTGCCTTCTTTTATACAGTTTTTCAAGGGGCGGGACACTCATCTAGCCCCCTCATTTGCTCATTATTAATTTTTTTGTTCCTTATCAAATTTTTCAACCAATAAAATTACATTTGCATTATAAGTCATATACCTCGTTATCTGACTCCATCTTTTACCAAATTTTGCTTCCAATATAACTTATTTTCCTTTCAAATTAGTTTCCATTACCTTTTCTTTTTTTTTGTTCAACTTAAAAAATATTGGGGTGGCGCTTACGTCTACTATAAATTCTTGGTGCTTCCGCTTTACTCTATAGTTTTCAAGAGACAGGCCATGGGTAAGCATCTTCTACATATTATTTTAATTATTTGTCTAAGTTTGTGACTTTTATTGTATTTACCTATTTTATTTTTATTCTTATAGCTAATCGCATCTGCACAAATGATCACCACGTCGCTTTGGACGACTCGGACAGCCAGAGCAGTCCGGCTCACAGTCCTACTGACTACACTCCTACTGAACCTGTCATGGACCGGGCCTCTGTGAGTTTTACTGAGGATGAGCCCGAGTCATCTGCAGCGTTACTGCAGTTCCTAGAGGAGACAGGGCTCACTTTTTCCAAGAATGTTGATCCCAAACCGGGTCCTTCTAAGAGGCCGCGTGCGGATAGCCCTTATTCAATTCAATTCAATTCAGTTTTATTTGTATAGCGCTTTTAACAATTGACATTGTCTCAAAACAGCTTTACACAATCAAAAGAATTATTTAAGTTTGTATGGAATGTGAATGTGTATGAATCAAAATGTTCAGATAGTCCCTGGTGAGCAAGCCCGAGGGCGACAGTGGCAAGGAAAAACTCCCCGAGATGGTAATAGGAAGAAACCTTGAGAGGAACCAGACTCGACAGGGAACCCATCCTCATCTGGGTGAAACAGATAGCAGGAAATGATCTGCATTTATACAGTGTTAAGTGTTAGGTTCAGCTATAATAGTTAATTGATGTTATAATAGTTGACGTAAAATGGAGTCCAGTAGTTATCCATTTTCTTTTAGGCCTGTACGACCTGAATCTACAACACCAGCTCCACCGCTCTTAAAACCTGTTTGTCATGTAAGTGTTGGCACCCAGACCGATGTTAAAGTGTCTGTTGGTACCCAAACAGATTTTCCTTCCGCACCTGTGCCAAATCCAAATCGCGGCATTTCTGTTTCTATATCCTTTCACTGATTTTTAAATTGGTGTTGTCCTTCCTCACAGGAAGTTTTGCTAATTGACTTCTTATGCATTTTATTTTGCTACTGATGCTTACCCAGGCCCCATGTGTTTTTTTTATCCTTTTTTATGTTGGGCCTAATAGTTTGTATTGTATAATATTCACTATGTAGATACACATACTATTTTGTGTCTATTTCTTTATTAAACTTATTATTCATATATATCACTGTGTGTCTCTTTTGATTATTTAATTTGACACGTTGCTTGTGTATCCAATACCTGTTACATCACAGTTAAGATCACCCCATGTCTGAGATTACATCATGTCTGGGGCTTTGTCATATCTGCTGATCTGGTGTCGTTTCTAGGGTTACTATGAAATCTCTAAGATGGCTGCTAGTCTAAGGTTCGTTGGGTGCATACTGTATACTGAACATCACATGATGTCTTTGCTACTATGACATCACATTGTCCTTGGCTCAACTCTGTTCACTTTACCTCATATCCATTAGATAAAATTAATAGTTTTCAGTTATATTACTGCATGCACAAATATATTTAATTAAAATATGCTTACACCCGTGTGTGTTTGTGTAGTCGCCGACAATATTGGGTGATTTTCAAGTGCTCTGACAGCGCATTTCTGCCAATCCTCTGCTAACCTCCGAAGTTACAAAAAAATACCGTGCCCACCACCACGCAAAATGACCCACCATGCAGTCATTTTCGCCACGCGCACCTCTGTGAGTATAAACCAAGCTTTAAGTGGTGACAGTCGCACGCAGCGGTGCCATGTGGACTGCCATGCGCACCTAGCGGTGACATGTGGACTGCCATGTGCACGCAGCGGTGCCATGTGGACTGCCATGCGCACCTAGCGGTGCCATGTGGACTGCCATGCGCACGCAGCGGTGACATGTGGACTGCCATGTGGACTGCCATGCGCAAGCAGCGGTGCCATGTGGACTGCCATGCACACGCAGCGGTGCCATGTGGACTGCCATGCGCACGCAGCGGTGCCATGTGGACTGCCATGTGGACTGCCATGCGCACGCAGCGGTGACATGTGGACTGCCATGCGCACGCAGCGGTGACATGTGGACTGCCATGTGGACTGCCATGCGCACGCAGCGGTGACATGTGGACTGCCATGTGGACTGCCATGCGCACGCAGCGGTGACATGTGGACTGCCATGCGCACATAGCGGTGACATGTGGAGTGGCATATGCCCGTGGCACGGAAAGATTTTACTCTTACTGCCAGGACGCCCGCTTTATAGAGCCTAATTCTAGGTCAAAGGGGTGTTACAATTAGTTAGCCTAAAACAATACTGTTTCCAATGCTGAAGCAAACATGAATTTTATTTTGTTTTACAACAGATCTTTCATGATGAATATGTGTATATGTGCTTCATATTATATACAATGCGACAGCGCGCTCAGTCTGCTCGGACTTATTAATTCGTTTTAAACCCCTCAAAAATGCGTGTGTTTACAGCTCAAAACCTCCATCAGTTATTAAAGATTGCGTCTATTTAGAAAAAAATGCCCCAGCGATTTCGGAGCTTCAGGAAATCACCCGGCGGTCTGCACATAACACCGGGCTGACTCATGTCGGAAAGAATTTATAAACCTTTTCTAAATGTGGGCTATTGTTTTTTTTTTTTACTTATATTTGTTAATTTAATTTAAATGAGGTTTGGGCTCAGCACTTCGATTCGGCATTAGTTTTAACCAGTGCTGGTGTGGCTCATTGGTTAGGTGATTCGCCTTCCATGCGGGAGATCCCAGCCAGGGAATCGCTATTAAATATTATATTAGATTTATATTATATTTGCAAATATACAATGTGCAAATAAACATTTGTATATAATACAAATAAATATTGTTTATGATGAAAAATTTAACGTAACTAATTTTATTATAAAATAAACAATATAAAAGTATACATTTTGTATATGAACAAATATTTCTATTTGGTCGTCATACATGGTCATACATGGTCGTCAACTCACATGTTCTATATTCCATTGTCATTCATATTGCCGTAGTTTTTAGAGCCCTTTAGAGTGGATTATAGTCCAACTGTTTTTACCTATGTAGCCCACTTAACGAAAAAGCTTTTGATAATTCATAATTTTTTAAATAAAAAAAATATTTAAAAAATGATCAAACTGAATGTTGCAAAGGGAATTGTTGCACTTATTAGCAATGATGGAGTGGATTACAGTCCAACTGTTTTTACCTATGTAGCCCACTTAACGAAAAAGCTATTGAAAATTCATAATTTTTTAAATAAAAAAATAATTTAAAAAATTTTCAAACTGAATATTGCAAAGGGAATTGTTGTACTTATTAGCAATGATGGAGTGGATTATAGTCCAACTGTTTCTACCTATGTAGCCCACTTAACAAAAAAGCTATTGAAAATTCATAATTCTTTTAATAAAAAAATTATTAAAAAATGATGAAATTGAATATTGCAAAGGGAATTGTCGTACTTATTAGCAATGATGGAGTGGATTATAGTCCAACTGTTTCTACCTATGTAGCCCACTTAACAAAAAAGCTATTGACAATTCATATTTTTAAAAAATATAAATAAAACAAAAATATGTTAAACTGAATATTGCAAAGGGAATGGTTGTAGTTATTAGAAATGATAGAGTGGATTATAGTACGGTTATAAAAACAGCTCAAATCTCATTTAACAACTTATGTTTTATTGGCACAAGAATTGTCTGTGTAATAATTTATTTCATAATGTACATTAAAATAATTATTAATGAATTAAACAAACAAATAAATAATCAAATAATCCATATTGTAGCCTAACAGTGTAATATGTTTGATGTCATGTGAGGTTTTCAGAGCGCACCAGCAGAAGTAAACTAATGATTATGAATGCGTCGGGAAAACAGCAAGCAGATTGTCTCTGACCATTTAAAAAAAAAAGGTTTGCGTTCATTTTCTGGCGCACTCAAGTTCACCAAAAACAATACAGAACAGTTGACATTGTTACCGTTTTTCCTTTGTTTTACAAATATGACCCAATATATGTTCAGTGAAACTTTTTTTTTGACGTTTTTGTATGGTGTTATATTTTTATACTAGTAAGTAGTTTTAAAATTTAATCTCCACTTTAATGAGCCCACTTCTCACCTCAGAAATGCACCAAAGAAAAATACATGTACTGTCTATACTAGAGATGTTCCGATACCATTTTTTCCCTCCCGATACCGATTCCGATACTTGGGCTCAGGGTATCGGCCGATACCGAGTACCGATCCGATACCTGGGTGTATATTATGTATGTGTGTGTGTGTATATATATATATATATATATATACAGTGGTGTGAAAAACTATTTGCCCCCCTCCTGATTTCTTATTCTTTTGCATGTTTGTCACACAAAATGTTTCTGATCATCAAACACATTTAACTATTAGTCAAAGGTAACACAAGTAAACATAAAATGCAGTTTTTAAATGAGCAGTTTTATTATTTAGGGAGAAAAAAAATCCAAACCTACATGGCCCTGTGTGAAAAAGTAATTGCCCCCTGAACCTAATAACTGGTTGGGCCACCCTTAGCAGCAATAACTGCAATCAAGCGTTTGCGATAACTTGCAACGAGTCTTTTACAGCGCTCTGGAGGAATTTTGGCCCACTCATCTTTGCAGAATTGTTGTAATTCAGCTTTATTTGAGGGTTTTCTAGCATGAACCGCCTTTTTAAGGTCATGCCACAACATCTCAATAGGTTTCAGTTCAGGACTTTGACTAGGCCACTCCAAAGTCTTCATTTTGTTTTTCTTCAGCCATTCAGAGGTGGATTTGCTGGTGTGTTTTGGGTCATTGTCCTGCTGCAGCACCCAAGGTCGCTTCAGCTTGAGTTGACGAACAGATGGCCGGACATTCTCCTTCAGGATTTTTTGGTAGACAGTAGAATTCATGTTTCCATCTATCACAGCAAGCCTTCCAGGTCCTGAAGCAGCAAAACAACTCCAGACCATCATACTACCACCACCATATTTTACTGTTGGTATGATGTTCTTTTTCTGAAATGCTGTGTTACTTTTACGCCAGATGTAACGGGACACGCACCTTCCAAAAAGTTCAACTTTTGTCTCGTCGGTCCACAAGGTATTTTCCCAAAAGTCTTGGCAATCATTGAGATGTTTTTTAGCAAAATTGAGACGAGCCTTAATGTTCTTTTTGCGTAAAAGTGTTTGCGCCTTGGAAATCTGCCATGCAGGTCGTTTTTGCCCAGTCTCTTTCTTATGGTGGAGTCGCGAACACTGACCTTAATTGAGGCAAGTGAGGCCTGCAGTTCTTTAGATGTTGTCCTGGGGTCTTTTGTGGCCTCTCGGATGAGTTGTCTCTGCGCTCTTGGGGTAATTTTGGTCGGCCGGCCACTCCTGGGAAGGATCACCACTGTTCCATGTTTTTGCCATTTGTGGATAATGGCTCTCACTGTGGTTCGCTGGAGTCCCAAAGCTTTAGAAATGGATTTATAACCTTTACCAGACTGATAGATCTCAATTACTTTTGTTCTCATTTGTTCCTGAATTTCTTTGGATCTTGGCATGATGTCTAGCTTTTGAGGTGCTTTTGGTCTACTTCTCTGTGTCAGGTAGCTTCTATTTAAGTGATTTCTTGATTGAAACAGGTGTGGCAGTAATCAGGCCTGGGGGTGACTACAGAAATTGAACTCAGGTGTGATAAACCACAGTTAAGTTATTTTTTAACAAGGGGGGCAATCACTTTTTCACACAGGGCCATGTAGATTTGGAGTTTTTTTTCTCCCTTAATAACGTAAACCTTCATTTAAAAACTGCATTTTGTGTTCAATTATGTTATCTTTGACTAATAGTTAACGGTTTTTGATGAGCAGAAACATTTAAGTGTGACAAACATGCAAAAGAATAAGAAATCAGGAAGGGGGCAAATAGTTTTTCACACCACTGTATATATATATATATACATACACATACATACAATATATATATATATATATATATATATATATATATATATACATACACACATACATACATACATTATATATATATATATATATATATATATATATATATATACGTACATACATTATATATATATATATATATATATATATATATATATATATATATATACACACATACATACATTTTATATATATATATATATATATATATATATATATATATAATTTCTTTTTTAAGTAAAATACTACTAGCCCTGTGTAACGGGTTCGACCCTAAGTGCACGGACGACACCGTGAAACACGGACACGAGGCGAGGTCTTACAGGGAAAAGGGTCATTTATTTAGAAAATCAGGTAAGGAATGGGTTAAAGGCTCTCTGCGGTCTTTTCCACTTCGGCGGCAGGGATGTGAAGGCGGGCTCGACGCGGAAGTTAAGGTGCCGCGGGAGCTCGTGCTGCTCGTTCACGCACTCCTCTCACGGAGATCAAAGGCGCCCCCCTTTTTAAAGTCTCTGGGGCGCATCACATCGCCCCGCTCTTGTGCCACTGTCTCTCATAAAATCCACCGCGTCCACCAGTATCGGAATCGGAACAACCCTAGTCTATACCAGGGGTACTCAAATATAAATTTGACAGGTCCACTTACCAAATTTCTATTCGGTCCGAGGTCCGGAAAAATTACAGTCCAATTTCAAATAGAGAACTAAAAAAAACAAATTTCGAACAATACCGAAAAATTACACGGTAGTCCTTTTAGTGTGAAAGGTGACATCATCTTTGTGCCACCGGTTGTTTTTCACCATGCTCATAGTTGAAACAACAGATTCACAACAGTACGTTGAGGAAAACATTGTGAGAATTTCAAGGGCCATTTTCTGCAGGACAGGAACACCTGCTGCAGTAACCATCTTTGTCCAGAAGGTGAGAAGGTGACCACTTTTGATTGCTAGATTAAGCACATTGGTTTTCTGCTTTCCACGAAGGTATATTTTCCTGTCCACTCACTCTTAAATTTGCTGTTTTCAAAATCAACTTATATCAATGGCCAGCTTTGAGCAGGCCATTAGGATATTAAGGACATATTATAATAAACATCATGAGCAGCTCACCTCTTATATCTTCCATGAGTCGATCATTCTTTTGAATCTACTGCACCGCATAGCGCCTATGCGAGTCACGTGACAAGGGACCGAACAACTCTGAGGTTTTGCGATGATTTGCGCATGCGTGCCCAGTAGAAAATGAACGAATCACTCTCAGAGACGACTTGTTCTTCTGAGTCACGTTAAAGATTCGTTCAAAAAGAACGAATCGTTCATGAACGACCGAACACTAGAAGACTCAAAGATATATCGCGCGGAAATACAGTTGAGCACTTCATAGAGAACTCATTTGAATTATGATTAAATTAGCATGTTTGTTTTGGCGTCGGTCCAGATGTAACCGTATTTGGGTCCGGATGTGGACCGGAGTCCGCCTATTGAGTACCCCGGTTCTATACTGTAGGCTACTCGCGTTGTTTTCGCGCGGAGAAATTGTGTGTGTGTGTATGTGTGTGTGCACGCGCACGTCTCATATTTGACATTCATATGGACATTGATATGAATTGCACATTCTTGCACAAGCTCAGACATGGATCAATGAAGAGGAAAAATTTCACGACGTCATTTTCACTGATGAAACTACGGTGGCTTTGGATCGCTTTGCCACAATGTCCTTTCGTAAAACAGGGAGACAAGTGTTCAAACCCAAGCCGAAACATCCTGTTATAATTCATGTTTGGGGAGCCATTTCTAGACCCCATTGAAATGGTGTGGCATGCTCTGAAAGCCTATATTCGAAAAGAAGCAAAACCGACTACAAAATCCGATTTAATTACTGCCATTGAAAAATTCTGGTTTGAGATACTTACATATGAGGCATGTAATAAATACATTAATAGGTTGTTTAAAGTCCTTCCAGCAGTGGTTAAAAATCAGGGTGGACACACCGGAATGTAACTGAACACTGCATTTATGACCCAAAAAATAAAAGCTTTGAGATGATATATTTGCCGTATGTTGTGTTTATTTGATTAAGCGTAAGCGTAAACGTAAAGTGAAAGTGCAAGCCACGGGTTTAAGCACGCCGGTTTTAAACGAATTTTAGAAAATGTTTAATGCACTGTAAAGCCAAATAAGTTGGCAAAACTAAAAAAATATAACATTAAAATACTCACCACGGTCTATTAATTTGAACTAATTGTAATTATTTAAGTTATCAGTACATATTTTTAATGACTTTGAGCACTAGGGTTTACAGTATGGTACAAAAGGTCTAGGAAGGAAACAGGTTTAGTTATTTTAGTTATCTGCATATATTCAGTAAATTTGTGAATTACACTCAAAGTATCAAATCCAACTATGAAGTCTGATTTAATTGTTACCATTAAACATTTTATATCTACTTATGTTAATTTTTCTGTTCATGTTTTGCTGGCAAAATACATTTTAGGCAAGGTCTTGTTAATTTGTTTTAAAACCCAATTCTGCGAATTCCCCCAGCAGCTAAACCCGTTTGATAACTTCAGACCTACAGTACAGTGTCGTGAATGAAAGGTGAGATGGGGTATTACAGTAACTGTGGGTGCGCTTCACCTCGCGTTGTATTCAAAGAATAGACAAAAATCATGTTTGCTTCAGCATTGGAAACAATATTGTATTAGGCCAACTTTATTAAAGATTATACACTTTTGTATTCTTTGTTCACACAGGGCATCTTTAAATTTGAACAGAAAATAATAGTGGGCTGGTAGGCACATTATTTTTCATATAACTTAAACGGATGAATTAAGTTAATGAATTAAGGGGAGAACATGCAAACTCCATGCACACAGAGACGGAATCGAGCCTGGCCGGGGAATCAAACCCGGACCCTGGAGGTGTAAGGCGACCCAGTAAACTCAGTTTTATCTAAATACTTAGAGGTAGAGGATAAATGTTTTTTTTGTGATACGTTAAATGAATCTCTGATTCATTTGTTTGTTGAGTGTGAGAAAAGAAAAAAAAATCTCAACTCTTTTAAAAGACCACCTCTTGATCCACCTTAATGTATCTCACTCCTTTACTATTAAAGATATAATCTTTTATTATGAGAATGCGGAAAATAAACCGCTTGAATTTGCTGTTAATTAGTTTATTTTACATGGAAAATACTTACTTACTTTATACTACTTATTAGTATTAAAATAAGACAATACAAAAACGTAAAACCAAGTTTCACTGAACATATATTGGGTCAGTTCCTAAATTGCCCGTAGTGTATGATTGGGTGTGTGAGTGTGTGTATGTGTGTGTGTGCCCTGCGATGGATTGGCACCCTGTCCAGTGTGTACCCCGCCTAGTGCCCGAAGTCTCCCGGGATAGGCTCCAGGGCCCCCGCGACCCTGAACACAGGATTAAGCGGTATAGAAAATGAATGAATGAATATATTGGGTCATATTTGTAAAACAAAAGAAAGAATAATAAGACAAACAACATATAAAACTTCTATATTTTCAGTGTCCAGTAGCACCAGTCTCCGCACGCGCGCGTGGCGGCCAGGGATTTTTTAGCTAAAACTCCCTAAACGGTTTCCAATTCATTTTCAATGGTAGTGCAAAACCACTATGGATGTAATATATTTTCGGCCTCTGGTGGCCACTGTGGAGCCCGCTGGCGCCGTTCCGCACGCTGATTGGTCGATGCGCCGTAGAAAAACCCTACACCGTTTCCTGTTCATTTCCGATGGTAGTGCCGTTCCGCGTGCTGATTGGTCGATCCGCCGTAGAAAAAACCCTAAGGCGTTTCCTATTAATTTTCAATGGTAGTGCTAAAACCACTACGGATGCAATATACTTTCGGCTGCTGCGCGCTCGCCCGCTGGCGTCGATCTGCGCGCTGATTGGTTGAGCCAGGACCTGAGTGAGACAGACGGACAGTGTGCGTTTGGACTACACAGAGACCCCCGCTGATCATTGGTAAGTTTTTTTAATTAATTATTATTGATTTCAACTTAAACAAGACATGAAGAGATAAATATTTGATATCTCAGCTCTTCCGCTGTAATCTGTTTGCTTTTGCAGAGTTTATCGTCTGCGTTAATCTTCATCATTCACTGACTGCTTGTGTTCACGTCTAAACACTCTGTAAACTTCATTCATTCATTTAGTTAAAGGTCATTTAAATGAAGTAGCAACGAGACAAAAACGATAAATTTCATTAAAAATGGAAAAACGCTACATTTCATTCTGTTACATCTAACTCTAATGTGTTTATCTCATAAGGAATGTAATTATTGTAAACTATAGTATATTTATCAACTTTGGGTGAATTTCCTGGTACTTATTGTGTACCACAAGTGGTTATTAAAGTTCAGCAGGTCTCTAATATGGTATTTTTGGTCATACTGTACCACAGTAGATATGTTAGTACACAATACTGGTGTGGTAAAGCACAGGCAGTATCATATTAAATGAAGTTACTGTGTAAATATTACTATTACTATCGTACATAAACATGTGTAACATATTTTCTATGGTATCTCCATCCATGTTCCACACAAAGGTGTGTACTAAAGTATGTGACATGATAGAATCATGTACCGTAGTGTAGTACATGTTCTATATCAGTGAATAAGTCCAAAAAATTATATGCTACATGCCATCGTAAATGTTCTCATGTGTTGTGTTTTCATTCAATGTTATGTTAACTGTATTCATTCGATTTTAAGATATTTCAATGTTCTGTTTGTGCACTGTAAGTAAAACCTTATTGTGCAAAATGTATAGTTCCCTTTTCGAGGCTTCACTCAATGCTGCGTTAGAACGCTTATGGGAACTGTCTTGTCGCATTGCCGGCCATGAAGCATGTGTGGAAAAACGCTATTATCTGGCTATATATAACCTCGGTCAAGTGACGTCATCTGATTAGATCAGGTGGAGGTTTTAAATACCGGAAAGCCGGTGTGTGCAGCAAGCATTTAAAGAAAAAAAAAAGAAACCATTCTTAACAGAGAAAAAAAAAAAGCAATAAAACTCACCAGATATAATGGCCGAGTTTAGTGTTTCATGCCCGTGCGGTAACCGTCTTTCTCAAGACGATAGCCATAATCTCTGTTTCGAGTGTTTGGGTGAAAGCCACGCTCTCCTTGGACTTGAAGGAGAGTGTGGGCACTGTGATAATCTCCAGATGAAAGTGCTACGAGCGCGTCTCGCGTTCTTTAGGGAGCCACGAGCCGCTCTGCACTCCTGGGGCTCACAGGTTGATTTGGCCGAGGCACGAGAGACTGAGCCCCTCCTTTCTCTCGTCTCCTCCCCGGATCACTCTCTCTCTCCCTCCACTTCGCGAGCACACCTCGGTGCTTCTCGGGAGTGTTTGGGAGAGACTCACTCTCTTGCTTCATTTGAAATGGATGTAGCTACCTCAGAACGATCCTCTAGGGATGATAAAGAGTATGAGGAATTAATAGGAATTAATTTCCCTGTAATATATAATAACACGCGCAGTTGAACATTTATATATTGACTGGCCACAAGAGAAAGCTCATACAAAACGTTCCAAACTCGATGACAGATTTCTGTCAGGTGGCCAGGAGATGGCGCCACAACGCCGTTCTCTCCCCTTATTTGATGATCTCCACAATGAGTTATCTCGTTCATGGAGACGTCCCTTTTCTTCCCGTATTTTTGTACCTTCAACTTCGTTTTATTCGAATATTGTTGATGCAAAAGCACAGGGTTATGTGATGATGCCCCAGATTGAGGAGACGCTCGCGGGCTATCTCGCTCCTGGAACATCATCCTCATTAAAAAAGCCAACCCTTCCCTCCAAGGCATGTAGAACTTCTTCTACCCTGTTAGGGAAGGCGTTCCAAGCAGCTGGTCAGGCCGGCGCTTCCTTGCACACCATGGCGGTTTTGCAGGCGTATCAGGCCGACCTGCTGAATGATCTGAGCACGAGCGGCAATATGAATCAGGAAGCGTTCATAGAATTACGCCGGGCTACTGATCTGTCCCTGCGTGCGACGAAACAGACAGCCCGTGCTATTGGCCGTTCTATGGCCTCCCTGGTGTCTGCAGAGAGGCACCTCTGGCTAAATCTAACTGGCATTAAGGACAAAGATCAGGCATTCCTTCTCGATGCTCCCATCTCACCCTCAGGCCTATTTGGCGAAGCTGTAAATACTGTCGCCACCAGATTTAGAGAGGCCAGTCTCTATGAACAAGCTTTTGGGAAATTTATCCCACGCCGTGCCCAGGTGTCGAGGCCATCGGCCACCCAACCTCGACCTGATCTGAGTCTCGCTAGATGGGAGGCGCAGAAGGAAAGCGTCAGTAGCCGCGCACCCCCCCGTAAGGACTGGGGTACGGCTCGGCGCCCCCCCCCTCAGGCCACCCCCAAAAGAATAGACCGCTCTGTCTTCTTCGCGAAGATACGTTCCTGATAGCAGAACTCAGGACCATGGGGGTGACCCCCTCTGGGGACGGGCACATAGGAGCATGCCCCCCCCCCCGGGCACCCCCAGGAGATCGATGTTCAGTTTCCGCCGCCTTTGGTGTTTCGGACAACACCGGTCTCCGACACGTTAGTCCTTCGGTCGCATCCTGCTATATTCCAGGACACCGAACCACTAACACCCCCCAGCCCAGTAGAAGTACTTGCACCCCTTTCGGAGAAGCTGGAAGCGTGGAAGCTACTGCCAGGCATATCCCCCTGGGTTTTAAAGACTGTAGAAAGGATACAGGATCCAGTTTGCATATCGCAAACTGAAGGGGTTACTGTAGGAAATCACCCTTTAGTTGCCCGTTTCATTCGTGGAGCTAAACGGTTGAGGCCACCCACTAGAGTCACGGCTCCCTCTTGGGATTTATCTATTGTGCTCGAAGGTCTGATCGACACTCCTTTTGAACCGCTAGAGGCTTCTGACTCTCAAGATGGTTCTTCTTATGGCCATCACCTCTCTAAAGAGGATCGGAGACCTGCATGCATTGTCAGTCTCCCCATCTTGCCTGGACTTTGCCCCTAGGCTAGTCAAGGCCATTCTGCATCCTCACCCAAACTATCTACCAAAAGTTCCTTTCTCTACCATGTACCCTGTCGTCCTGGAAGCCTTCTGTCCTCCGCCCTTTGCGGATTCGGAGCAGGAGAAACTTCACCTACTGTGCCCAGTACGTGCTCTTCAGGCTTATGTCCACCGCACCAGCCAGTGGCGTAAGTCAGAGCAACTCTTTATATGTTATGGAGGCCGCAACCGGGGGGCGGCCGCCACCACACATACAGATGTCGCCTTAAAGACTGCGTGTGTTTTCCCGCGGGATGCCGCAATTTAGCGTGCGGCATGCCGCGACTTGCCGGAGGCAACATTCTGGAATTTTAAATAAATGTGTTGTGCTTCACTGAATATCCGCCAGATGGCGCATGGAAGGACTTTATCTAAAAGCCGGACCAAGTACAACAATGAATGTAAGGACGCAGATGAACAGTGCTGAAGCGAACATGAATTTTATTTTGTTTTATAATAGATCTTTCATGATGAATGAGTGTATATGTGCTTCACATTATCAAACACAGGCAAAGGAGACAGAAATTATTGAGGGATCCTCTGAAAAAAGTAAACCTAGCTATCGTTCGTTTAATGTGTTTTTTTTCCCTCATTCCATTAGTAAAAAAAATAATTTGCTCTTTGTAACTAAAGTGTCTAATTTATGCTTATGGGTGAATCTTTTTTTTTTTTTTTTACTTTAGTATAATTCTGTTTACAGCAGTGAAATATTTAATTTTGATCAACGTACTCTTATTAGGTTGAGTGTGATTTGCGCATGCGCCGTCTTTAGACCATAGTTTTGCCAGTATAATTTTATTTCCGCCTCAAACCGGAGCATGACGTTGAAACAAGGAAGGATATCAGAACCTGTATTTCAGTTACTGTTAGTTAAAGCCCCTGATTAAACTTAAATCTAATCCATTCACAAAGGACATTTCTGCTTCAAACCGTGTCACATGACCTCATGACGCAGCATTATCACGGACTGAGTCACCTTCTGCTGCGGGCGGAGATTCTCAAAGAAAACTCCTTTAAACCAGGTAAGAAAGCAAACTCGTGTCATTTCTATGTTAAATGTATCTCTTATATGAGCAAATTCATGATTTATGTCAGGAACAGCTACATTGTAGATTGAGTTTTGTGTCCGTGTTTGCTACTGTAGCTAAAACCACCTATATTACCTGCATTAGCATTAGCTAACTAACGTGGTGATTTTCAAAAACACCGGAGTTTCTACAGTAAGTCAGCGGCGCCGAAGAAAATAATTATATTTAAGTACCGTTGGTTAACGATGTAAAAATTAATAGGAAAGTGACGTAAACATAGAACAAGCTAATTTGGAGTGAGTGCTGTTTGTAGTGTACTGCTTTCTATACTTTATACACACTGTAATTAAGATTTGCTAACATAAGAACTTGAGCCAGTCCAATGTTTGTTTTTACCTTTTTTTTTTTTTTTTTTTTTTAAGATCAGTAATGAGTTTCTGAGAATTATATCTGCTCCACTTCAAGCAAGATTACTGGTTTCCTTGGACAAGCAACACTACAAACTAATTGAGATCATCAGAAACTAGGGAGGAACCTGTCAGAGAGAAGACCAGAGATATAATCTTCATCGTCAAGTTCTTGATCTGGTATGTACGCGCTCAAAAGCAGAAATTAGCTTGGTGTCAAATGTAATCTTGTGAATGGAAGCCACAGGACCTGAGCAAGGCATCCACATCAAGTTGGCTGTGATGCACTAAATTAAAACATAACTAGCAGAATAAAACTTTAGTTTAACTTGTTCACAGGTTAGTGTATGCTGTCTGAATACAGGTTTCAATGTCTGCCATGTTCATTTTTTCACGCTTTACAAGCCTAACATAACCAACAATACTATGTTTGTTTTTATGTCCCTAGAGCCTGGAGGTGATTACCTCCTGAAATTAATACTTAAAATAATAAACTTTATCATTAATACATAATGTGTGTATATATATGTCAGTTATTTTGGCCTATTTATTGAGCTAATTACATTTATCATGCTGCACCATAATCCTAGGTGTTTTTTTCACTCATAGGGAGCATTAAGTGATTTTACATGCATACATCAGACACTGTTTTGCCAAATAGAGCAATTGTCTAACAAATGTCCTTTCTTTTATTAGGCTGTTCAGGAAGATGAAGCTCAGGCAGAACAATGCACAATGGCCCTGTTTGCCCAGAGGTGCACAATGGCCCTGTTTGTCCTCAGGTAGGAAGAGGACTGTCTTCAGCCTCCACAGGAAATCGGGATTGTGACTTATTGAGTTTCCATCAGTCGCACATGAATGTTCCATGTTTTACCTCTGCTGATTTTGTTTCAGGAACATTTTCTAATTTTCTTTTCAGTCCAATTAATAAATGTATGTTGCAAAGTTGAGTGTTACTGTTTGTAATTTTATTCATTCATTCATTTTCTATACCGCTTAATCCTGTGTTCAGGGTCGCGGGGGACCTGGAGCCTATCCCAGGAGACTTCGGGCACTAGGCGGGGTACACCCTGGACAGGGTGCCAATCCATCGCAGGGCACACATACATTTATGGAGTAATTTATTTTAGTCGCAGAGTATTTAGTTTGGTTCTTCTTCAGCAGGTTTGACGAGGACAAAATGTACCCATTGCAAAATTAAATTTGTGGATAAATGCAGACATCTTTTTTTTTCCTCTCAATTTCAAATTCAGTTAACAGTGTTGAATGACTGTTGGTGTTTATACATTTAAAAAAAAAAAAATTCTTATTGTTAACATTTTGGATGAAAATATGTTCATTCCACAATAAATGTTTATATAAAGAAATGTGTTTTGAGTGTAAATCAATATGTAATTAAGTTTTTTATGCTTTTATATTTAAATTATGAATGCCTTAAATCTTTTTGATGCAACTTAAAAAAAGGTAATTTGCTCAACCATTCAAAAGTGGTTTATATCAAGTTTATAATTTCAGGTTAGATTTAGTAGAATATTTACATTAAGTAATATAGCCAACTCATTTATTTCTGGAATTGATGCACAGGCTTCATCTTAGGCCTTTTTTTTCTTTCGGTTCTTTCGTTTCTCAGCGCCGGACTGTTGATGTCTCTTTCCAGGACCAGGCATATCGTTCAATTATTATAATTCTTTTGGCCAAATACTGTAGGCAGTCGTAACAGAGGTGAGGGCGCGCGCGTCATCACGTCTGCTTAGCCGACTCTGCGTTCACCGTAAACTTCAATATAGACGTTTATATTTTTGTTTATTTGTATATGTATGTTATTAATATAAATTTTTTAGAGATTGTGTGTGTGTGCATGGAGAGTTTGTGTGGATAAGTTTATGTGGATAAGTTGATAAGTGTATGTTGTCAAAGTATTTGTGGACATAATTAGGGAATTCTTTTTTAAATTAAGGATGTCTTGAAACATAATGCAGTAACTCTACAGTATTTATTTGAACACGGTAAAGGTGTTAATGTTTCGTACATTCCTTAATTTGTCCTTTCGGTTTGTGTTTTATGCTTCACTGTTTTCAATATACTGTACATACTGTAAAACGTATGGACAACAATGTTCCGGAAGCATTATTAAATATTCAATAAGGCACACACACACAATTTAGTTGCAATAAAGTTTTATTAAATTTATAATAAAGCAGGCAGTACTGTATATGGCAAATGGTCACTCAAAATCTTTACAAAAGTAAGAGTATTCATTAATTTTTTTTTTTTTTTTAGAAAAGAGGAAAACTCAATCTTTTCTTTCTAAGAAGTTCGTTAATTATGTCTCTTATTTGCTTGTTGCTGTGGGGTGGAATTTCCTAGCAACAGCATCGGAAAGTGCTTGAGGCAGAATTACCCCATCAGCGAAACCGGTTTGATAACTTCACACCAAGGATACAGTAGGTGAGAAGGGGGATTACAGTAACGGTTTCTGTGGGTCTTCACCAAGAGGTGATGTGGGTCGCGTTGTATTCAGCGAATAAACTAAAACAAAATCATGTTTGCTTCAGCATTGGAAACAATATTGTATTAGGCCAACTTTATTTAAGATTAAAATAATAGTATATAATATATAATTATATATATAATAGTTTATAATATATAAAATATAATGTAAAATAATATAAAATAAATAAATATATAACATAAATGGTTAATGATAGCAATAAAATCAGACTTTAATAGTTGGATTTGATACTTTTATTTTTATTTACTGTATAGACATCTTATTATGCTTTATCTGTTATTAATCTCTTCTTCTTCTTCTTTGTCTTTCGGCTGTTCCCTTTCAGGGGTCGCCACAGCGAATCATCTGCCTCCATCTAACCCTATCCTCTGCATCCTCTTCTCTCACACCAACTAACTTCATGTCCTCTCTCACTGCATCCATAAATCTCCTCTTTGGTCTTCCTCTGTTATTAATCTCTCTATTCTCTAATTATGACTTGAATAAATCGGCTCACATCGGAGCGCGCACGGAGCGAGTACTGTAGTCTATATATTTGTGTTTGTTGTTTTCCTGGGGGGGGGGGGGGGGGGGGGTGGGTGGCGTTTTTATGTCTGCATTTTATCTATAAATCGTGTGTGTGTGTACGGAGAGTTTATGTGTGTGCACACAGAGAGTTTATGAGTGTGCTGCTTTGATGTGCTGGGTATGGCGGGGCGTCGACGGCTGATCAGTGTAAGGTAGCGTACTTTACACACACTGATCAGCAGTTGACACCCCGCCGTACCCAGCACATCAAAGGGGCAGTTATCGGCTATGACACGTTGAAGGAGAACTTAATAGTGTAAATGTCTGCAACAATCACTGACCATTAAAATTTTTTTTTTTTTGTAATTAAACACGAAAATAAAATATTAATTATATTTCCATATATATATATATATATATATATATATATATACACACACACACACACAAGGGCGTAGGTTTGCTACCTATGACTCCAACTAATACCCCATCCCCCAATCCCCTTTTCAAGATTCAAGATTCAAGATTCAAAGAACTTTATTGATCCCAAAGGGAAATTGCTTAATTGCTTAATTGCTTTCCACCCACCAACCTCCCACCCCAACTATGTCCACTGAATACATGTTTTTCTTAATATGGTGCGAAATCACTTTACATTAATACTAGCAATGCTTCGATTGATATTAATCCACTCGAAATGCAATTCATTAAGTTAAATTAAGGAATAGTGTAAAGTTAAAGGAATGTTTCATAACTGACAAAAAGATAGTCTTTAATAAAATAAAAACTATTCTTTATTGAGCCCTAGTGCAAATGAAACATCTCAATCATCTGTATATATATAAAAGTAGATTACATCTAAACATGAACTACTAGGTACAGTACCACACAACAGCTCAATGCCTATTGCTCCTATATGAAGGAGACAAAAACATGCCTTCGCCTCTCGTTAACAAAAATAAACTGCTGGCATATTTGTTTGACATCAATATTGTCCAGGCTGTTCTTTTTTTCTTCTGATAAACACTAAAGATGATATTTTGTAGAATGCTGAAACCCTGTAATCATTGATTTACATAGTATTTGTTTTTCCTGCTACGGAAGTCAATGTTTTCAGCTTTTTCCCCCAATATCTTATTTTGTATTCAACAAAATAAAGAAAATCATTAAAGTTTGGAACCACTTAAGGAGTAAATAGTGAGTAAAGTTTTTTTGGGGGTGAACAATGGCTTTGACCCTAACTCTTCCCCTCTGACTGCACTAGGACCGGACAGCATTGCCACCTGATGAAATAGCGTGACAAAAAAGTGAAATGTCAGTTCAAAACTTTTGCCAAAAACACTAATGAATCACTTACATCCTCAGCCTATCACTCCTCATAATGCTAAATATTAGTATAATCAACATGTATAATACACGCACACATATTATATGTTATATACTGTATAATCAACATTCAGATTGACCTCCTGTGAACTCGCCTCTTCACCTGAACTACAACATGGCTGATCTGCTTCTGTCCCCTAATTGAAAAACATTGAGGGATTCCTTATGAGCATGGACAGAGAATGCCTCAGCCTATTATTGGTAACAATGTTAAATCTCAGGACAACTACAGTGGCTTGCAAAAGTATTCGCCCCCCGTGAACTTTTCCACATTTTGTCACATTACAGCCACAAACATGAATCAATTTTATTGGAATTCCACGTGAAAGACCAATACAAAGTGGTGTACACGCGAGAAGTGGAACGAAAATCATACATGATTTCAAAAAATTATTTTTTTTACAAATAAATAACTGAAAAGTGGGGTGTGTGTAATTATTCAGCCCCCTTTGGTCTGAGTGCAGTCAGTTGGCCATAGACATTGCCTGATGAGTGCTAATGACTAGAGAGCACCTGTGTGTAATCTACACTCTCTCCATCGCTGTCTGATATACAGCACAGGTGTTTAGGTTCTGTTACCTGACAAAACAGGATAAACACATGCCATTTAAACAGCAATCATTTTATTTCACTTTTTCTGAGTCTTAGTGTGCAAACCTCGAATCAAATAATTAATGTTCGCCAAGTAAGTGAATGCATTTTAAAAACTATTTTTCTGAAGTGGATTGTCTATTGGTGTCAACAAAATTCTAGCCATATGGCAATATTAGTATATTAGTTTATCAATTTCTTTCACAATACTGATTTCTGACAAACAGTCACTAGATTAGGAGACTGACAGGGATCATATTTATACTTTTACATTTAGCTGTTTAATCTGCTGTTAGTTTTACGTCCGTATTCACAGACTATATCCTGGCCTGCTGTAATGAATGTGAGTCCACTACATTTGGCGCTGCTTGTGTCTGAACGCAGCCATAGTCTATCACATGATGGCAGGGAAAGGCATAGCCAATCAAAATGTTCATATGTGTTTTGGGGGCGGGAGGACTCAAGGAGAGAACGTGATTTATCCCTTTCTGCGTGTCTAGGTTAATGTTGACAGAATGATTAAAAAAAAGTCGATTAAATTATTGGTGGGGACATTTCAATGGTCGGAGGATATTGGTGGGGACACATCCCCTCTGTCCACCCTAAATCTACGCCCCTGTATATATATAATTTAAAACTATTTATTCATTTGTCTTTTATTTAGTTACTTACTAGCGAATGCTTTTTTAGGGCTCTAAAAACTACGGCAGTATGAGTGACAATGGAATAGGACGTTTGAGTTGCACCGGTCTCACACACACACACACACACAATAAATAAATAAATATATAAAATTAAATTCTTAAAACATTGTGTTCACCCATGCACTGAAAAAAAAGAACTTGTAAGATTTACTTGATAAAATCCTCATAACAATTTGGACACAGATTTTAAGTAAATTTTATTGCTCCAGTATTAAGGCTGAATCCCAACCCTTCCCCCTACCCTTCCATTTGGCGCGTTCACGTGCAGGGGTAGTGGTGTACAAATATACAAATATACATTTAGTCATTTGGCAGACGCTCTTATCCAGAGCGACTTACATTTTTTTTTATCTCATTATACATCTGAGCAGTTGAGGGTTAAGGGCCTTGCTCAAGGGCCCAACAGTGGCAACTTGGTGGTTGTGAGGTTTGAACCTGGGATCTTCCGAACCGTAGTTCAATGCCTTAACCACTGAGCTACACCTGGCCACCTGGTGTCTCATTTCTCTTTTGGTTGGAGGTGTAGGGGGAGGGGGAAGGGCCAGATAGCCCTCCAAACGAAGATTTTTCAGGACCTCACTTCAAACGAAGGGCTAAGCGAAGTTTTCAACATGGCTGCTCACTCGAGCAAGCAGACCCATAAATGTTGTCATTTTTGCCATTAATAAAGATTTTTATGACAAGTTTTCATTATATGTATATTACCTTTAGTCTTGTGTTTGTGTTTATGGTGATGTTCTGTAAAGAAACGTTTGCAAAAAAAATCGCTAAAGTTTGCTAGCGGATAGCACATATTGCACAATATTACAAATATATATTTTTATGTCACATACACTTTACTGCATGCTACAAACAAATGTGAAAGTTCAGTAGCACGGCATTTTGCCGAGCATTTGATAACGCATTGTTTGTTTTGCTTACGGCCATACACTATTGTTTTGCTTACACTATTCTTACTTATTGCAACGTGACCACAGTTTTGTAATTTATATTCTGTATATGGACGGCTGAGAAAATTTCCTCTCCTTCAAGGATTATGGATACACCAACCGGTTCTTCCCCTTCAACAGCACAGACGACAAGGATTTTAAGAAGGTGCATACTGGCATCACTTCGTCTGTCCCCCTGCATAAAATGTACAAGAAAATAAATAATTTATTTTGAGAAACAAAAAAAAAAATCTGAATTGCTTCAACCTGTGCTGACTTCATTTCACAGAGAAAAAAAAAAAATAAAAATAATTGATAATAAAAAATGACCATCACTTCATATACTTCAGATTGTTAAACTTGGGTTAAATTGCTTTAGCAATAATCTTGCATCAATAAAACATTGTAAAACATGGCATGAGATGGCTACACTCCATAGATTACTCTGCACATTTACAGTGTCAGGAAATCCTATGATGAATGCTGAGTTTGTATTTAAAGGGTTAGTCCAAACATGAAAATTCGTTCAATAATTACTCAGATTTATATATTCATTTGCATTTATATGCTTCTGTCCAATACAACAAACACTATATTCAAGGTATTAATAAATTGTATAATTAATAAGAAAACAATGCTTTACCAGGCAATCATCAAAGAGATCCTCTTCAGATTCACGTCTCATCTTTACGCTTTGTTTCTGTGGAAATATTTACATTGTATCATTACATAATCTTTTATTCGTACAACTACATTTAGGCATTTCTTCATCTTTTGTAAGTTTGCCTTTATCCAAAGCAAATTACAAAAGAGGAAGGCATCAAGCATGTCAAGCAGTGCTACTAACACAAAGTTTCTGACACCGTTAGAAAAATACAAGATAGATCAGCGAGGGATTAAGGAAAAAGTGAGAAGCAAGAATCATGTGTGGAAAGATTAAGCATGCAGGGTCACAGGATGACTCGACTTATTTTTATCGTCTGCAATGCGATTTAGACAAATTAGAACTGCGGTAAAGCCAGCCGCGGTTCAGAAAAACACGGTCAAGCCAGCCGCGATTGATTTTAGTGTGCGCACATATTACAGTGATTACGGTAGTTTCAGGAACGACACAGAGACAACACGCTTTCAGAGCGCTTTTCATTTAGACGCCCAGGACTGAGAGATAATACAACATGCTCGTCAATTTTTACTTGCTTATTTATTTGCATTTCTGCTTTAATATCCGTGTTATTTATTGGTGACTTTGACGGTTGTCTGTTACAATATTTTTCTTAAATATTCACCATTCAAATAATTGTTTTATGTAGATAAGTTACAGCAGAATTCGTAGAAAACAGACAAAATAATGTATTTAGTCTTTCTAAATACCATAATTGATTTTTATTTTGTTTTACTGTTCAAAAGTAGCAGTTATTCTTCAATGAATGTTTTCTATAATGAGGATGAAAATGCTGCAGTAAAATTGTTTCATATTTGGTGTGTATATAGTATGGGGCGTCCTGATTAATAACTGATCATTGTTTTTTTCTACTTATTAGAAATGGGGACTTTATACCCATTTAAAGTGTAATAATGCCCCATATCTCAAAAATGCTGCAGTAAAATTGTTTCATATTTGGTGTGTATATAGTATGGGACGTCCTGAATAAGAACTGGTGGTTGTTTTTTTCTACTTATTAGAAATGGGGTCTTTATACCCCTTTAAAGTGTAATAATGTCCAATATCTAAAAAATGCTGCAGTAAAATAGTTTATGTGGTGTGTATATAGTATGGGACGTCCTGAATAAGAACTTATCATTGTTTTTTTTCTACTTATTAGAAATGGGGACTGTATACCCCTTTAAAGTGTAATAATGCCCCATATCTAAAAAATGCTGCAGTAAAATAATTTCATATGAGGTGTGTATATAGTATGGGACGCCTCCTATGATAATTGGCCGTTATTTTTTTTTACTTATTAGAAATGACGTCTGTATAGGCCTCTTTAGTGTAATGTCATTATTCTTGATATCACCTTTATGATAATTATTGATTAGTGATTCAGACTTTTAAACCTATTGTAAACTTATTTTGCTATTTACTTTCATTGCAGACATTACACCTAATGAATGCACTCAAAAATAACAGAAATTATAGAGCATTGGTCAAATGAATAAACAACTGAGGGATTAAAAATGAGTATATCATTTATTTTGTCTTCAATTTGCATATAATTTATCTGTAAACACAACTACATTTACAATGAGTGTATAAGAAGAAATATACAGAAAACATTAGACATCGCACCTATAAACAATAAGGAAAACAAAAAATGCAAAACACCAGTTTCGAAACATGACATCTTTTTATATCACATCACAATCACGCTGGGCTTTTCAAGAAAAGCGCTCTGAAAACGCGTTCTCTCTGTGTTGTTCATGAAACTACCGTAATCACTGTAATATGCGCGCGCACTAAAATCAATCGCGGCTGGCTTGACCGTGTTTTTCTGAACCGCGGCTGGCTTTACCGCAGTAAATTAGAGCTGCTGTCAATACTGTATGAACATATGTACAGGTTCTTTACTCGTAACTCATTAATAAAGTTCGGCTTCAGAAAAAAAAAACGTTTATTGCTAGTGCTCTTTTACCATTTAATGCTTTAACACACACGACTCAGTTTGTTCAGAAATGGCATCTAACTGGCGAGCCTTTGTCTGAACACGCCGTTTTCACTTGGGGTGGGGGTAAGAAACACACATCTCGGTGTATTAATCCGCGCGCTCGGTTCGTTATTATTTTATTTATTTATTTATTTACCACAGGACCCCTGGGGGGCTCCGTAGGTTCAGGTTTTTACACGAAAACGGTGTTTTGTGAATCTCCACACTATTAAAAACTGAAATTGCTAATTGTACGTCCTGAGATTAAGATGAACATTAATTGGGAGTCATGAAAGCGAGAATCACATCCAAAAAAGAAAGCTAAACTTACCTCGAACAGGACAAACTCCAGCTCCAGCCACGCCGTGTTGTAACCTCCGTGATGATTCCCAACCGACTGATACACAGCGCGGGCACAGCGTCTCCAAACACGCATGCGCAGTTTAATTTGCACACATTTTCGGCTTCAGTAGACACACAATACTTCAGACTGAAACACGACTGCCCCCTACAGGTAATGAAGGGCATGTTCACAGCTGCCCGCACGCTGCCGCGCAAAGCCGCGGCAAGACACGGGATCCCGTTTCTCGAAACGCACGTTTTTTATGGCGACATCTGTACTCTGTCACACTGGGTGAGAGATGCTATTGCCCTCTCCTATGAGGCGCGTGGACTCATTTCGCCCCTAGGAGTCAGGGCTCATTCAAACAGAGGGTTCGCCTCATCTATTGCTCTTGCAAGAGGTACTCCCCTGCAACACATGTGTGACGCGGCGGGTGGGTCCTCTCCGCACACATTTATAAGATTTTATATTCTGGATGTCCATGCCACTCCAGGCTCACGAGTCCTCGGGTCAGCTTCCCGGACATGAATCTGAGACCTTCTCGGCCTTGTGCGCACACGCTACACAACCTTGGGGTCCAGACACCTGTAGTGCGGCGGCGTTGGTATTCTCGTTCCCATAAGCGTTCTAACGCAGCATTGAGTGAAGCTTCGAAAAGGGAACGTCTCGGGTTACTTTGCAGTAACCCTGTTCCCTGAGAGGCGGGAACGAGATGCTGCGTCCGAACGCCGCACTACCATGTGACCGGACGACCATTCAGACAAATAATCTGAGGTTTTGTTGCCGGCTTTCCGGTATTTATAACCTCCACCTGATCTAATCAGATGACGTCACCTGACCGAGGTTATATATAGCCAGATAATGGCGTTTTTCCACACATGCTTCATGGCCGGCAATGCGACAAGATAGTTCCCATAAGCGTTCTAACGCAGCATCTCGTTCCGGCCTCTCAGGGAACAGGGTTACTGCAAAGTAACCCGAGACGTTTTTGTGATAGCTTCCATGTACTGTATCCGAGGGATTTCATGCCAGTGTCAGGCCTTTGCCAGCATTACAGATAATGTTTGTTTGTTTAATTTCGGCAGAAGGAAACATAGACAGTTAGAATTAGATAGTGCAGACAGTAAAAGTACCAGTGCTGATATTTAAACTTCATAATCCTTGTTGCCCACTGAGCATTTATCAACATATTTTAGAAAAACTATGCTTGTCTGTGATGCTTAATTAAACAAAACATTTGTTCTTTTTAACAGGTAAAATGCAGGTTTTTCATGTCCTGAAAGGACCTGTAACACGGGTTACCATAGAATGGCAGGGAAGTAGATTACTGACCTGCAAAGTTATTTTCTTTGTACAAGGATATTTAGAATCATGGAGAAGGAAGGATCTGGGCATGGAGAAGGAGATGACCTGGAGAGAGGTTCAGGATTTTACATTTAATGAGATGAAAAGACAAAGGTGGGAAAAGATAATGTAAGAAAGGGGGAGACTGACAGTGGTCTCTCAAGTGTGTATTTTTTTTGTTCTTCTTGTTCTTTATAGTTTTTTAAAAAAAAATTTCACTAATGCTGCCCTTTGTCAAAAAAAGAACAATTAGAAATGTCCACTCATCTGATTATTATTACTATTATTTTTGTATCCATGTGTATTTTTATCTCTTTTATCTTTCTGTTGAAATCTGTAAGACACTCTGGTGGCCCCATTCATTTTAAACAGTCATTCTTCCGTAAAAGGAGGAGGCAAAACTATTAAATATACTTTTTTTTGTATATATGATTATCATTCATTTTTAGCATTTAGCATTCAGTTTTTTGCCATGTTATTGTTGCCAAGAGTTTTTTCGATATTTGTTTAAAATATAATAATTTCTGCATGCTTTATTAAGAAAAGTTAATAATGTATAGTGAGAAGTAAAATAAATTAATGAGTGTGGAGATTGTAACAATTAATTGCAACGTCAGACCATGTGGAAAATGCTTCAATTTCATTGTCTGTCACTGAGTTCCAGCTATTCACGGCTGGCCCGCGCGGGATGAAAATGTAATGAATGTGAATCCGTTGTTCCCATTCAAGGCTACACTCGATTATGGGAAACATGTTGTCATGTCGGCGGTTGTGAAGCATGTGTGTACAAACACGCCAAATTTATACGCCGGGGCTTATATAACCTCGGTCAGGTGACGTCATCTGATTAGACGCAGCTGCAGGTTATAAATAGTGGTGAGCCGGCGACAACCTCAGATCATTTGTCTTCACGACATTGTGAATGCAACGCGTGCAAGCACAAAACACATTTAAAAACAAAGAGATCTTAAAACTTACTGAGATAATGGCGGTGTTTAGCGCTGTATGAACTATCTGTGAGAACTATCTCTCCGAAGGCGACACGCACACTCTTTGTTTTGAATGTTTGGGTGAGAGCCATGCTCTCGATGGATTTAAAGGAGAGTGTGAGCATTGTGATAATCTCCCAGGAAAAATGCTCCGCGCGCGCCTTGCGTTCTTCAGGGAACCACGCGCCGCGCTGCACTCCTGGGGATCACAGGTTGATCTGGCTGAGGCATGAGAGACGGAGCCTCTCCTTTCTCTCGCCTCCTCCCCCGTTCACGTAGTCTCTCCCTCCACTTCACGAGCGCACTCCAGTGCTTCTCGTGAGTTGATGGAAGAGACCCTTTCTCTTGCTTCTGTAGAAATGGCAGCAGCCACCTCAGAACGACCCTCTAGAGGTGACAGAGTATGAAGGGTTGCTGGAAGTCATAACGCGTGCAGCCGAACGACTTCACATTGACTGGCCACAGGAGCAAGCTCACCCCACACAGTCAAAATTAGACGACAGATTTCTGTCGGGTGGCCAGGAGAGGGCGCCAAAACGCCGCTTTCTCTCCCACTTTTTGATGATCTCCATAGTGAACTATCCCGTTTTCATCCCGTGATTTTGTACCACCAACCTCGTTCTTTTCCAACATCATTGATGCGAAGACACGAGGCTAGGTGGTGATGCCCCAGGTTGAGGAGACGCTAGCTAGCTATCTCACTCCTGGAACATCATCTTCATTGAATAAGCCAACCCTCTCCTCCAAGCCGTGTAGAATTAATTCTAACCTGGTAGGGAAGGCATTTCAAGCAGCAGGTCAGGCTGGCGCTTCCTTGCACACCATGGCAGTTTTGCAAGCATACCAGGCTGATCTGCTGAATGATTTGAGCACGAGCGGCACCGTGGATCAAGAAGCATTCACAGAGTTACCCCTGGCTACTGATCTGTCCCTGCGTGCAACTAAACAAACAGCCTGTGCTATCGGCCGTTCTGTGGCATCCCTGGTGTGTGCAGAAAGACATTTATGGCTTAATCTGACGGGCATCAAGGATAAGGATCGATCATTCTTCTTTGAT
The DNA here is from genome assembly GCA_030522415.1 of Channallabes apus. NCBI lineage: Eukaryota > Metazoa > Chordata > Actinopteri > Siluriformes > Clariidae > Channallabes > Channallabes apus. The sequence goes on from CM060114.1 coordinate 1,383,112, forward strand.
GTCCCTGTCTCACCATCAGGCTTATTTGGCGACGCCGTTAATTCCGTCGCCACCAGGTTTCGAGATGCCAATCTCTATGAACAGGCTTTTGGGAAATTTCTCCCTCACCTTGCTCAGGAGCCGAGGCCGTCGGCCACCCAGCCTCGACCAAAGCTGAGGCTCACAGAAAGGCGAGAGGCGCAAAAGGAGAGCGTCAGTAGCTGCACACTCCCCCATAAGGACTGGGGTACGGCTCACCGCCCCTCACAGATCGCCTCTAAAAGCTCAGACCGCCGCGCCGTCTTCTTCTCTAAGAAGAGGCCCTGAAGGCTTACGCCAGGGTTGTGGGGGTGACCCCCCGGGGGAGAGCACGTAACTTTCTTCTTTAAGAACATGCCCCCCCGGGCAAACCACGGGACCGATGTTTAGTTCCGCCGCCTTTGGTGTTTCGGACGACACCAGTCCTCAACGACATGTTAGCTCTTCGGTTAATTCCTGCTGTATTCCAGGATGCCGAACAGCTAACAAGACCCCCAACCAACCACCCCCACCCGCATCACATCACTCTCCGTGTTTCAGAATGGTGTGGTCTTCATGAGGAACTGGGCCATAGAACATGTTCCCCTACCAGATAGTGAGTCAGGTATTGCTTAGTTCCTATAGGAACAGTGGGGCTGTGTTCAATTTTTAGATTTTGTGGTTTTTACCACCATCTAAAATAAATAAATTGACTGTCAAAGTGATTGCTCTCAAATCCTACCGAGCAATTGATTTGTGACAATCGATTGAAGGACGCTTACTTTCATATTGCCATAACATAGGGAAGGACCTGAGGTTCACTTCGGGAGCGAAGCTTACCAGTTTCAGATCCTTCCATTTTGTCTAGCTCTCTACATGAATGTATTGAATTACATCAGTGGTTCTCAAACTTTTTCTGTCATTCCCCACTTAAGGGGGTGAGCGAATTTTCAAGCCGCACTTGTCAACAAAATAATAACGAAATCGGCTAAGTTTACTGTTTATTGAAATATCAATTCCTAAACCAATACGCTCAAACACCACCAAGTTAAAAAAAGATAAAATACACGTGCAATTGTTACAAGGCTTACTTTGTCACTTATCTTTGCATAATTGACCCCATGTTTATTAGCTGCTCAGCAATCGTTTGTAGTTTTTTTTTGCACTGGCCAATTCTGTATGCAACTTTGAATGAAGCCATTTGTGCTTTGCTGTCCACTGATTCAGATGTTACCATGCGATTCTCCTGCTGTCTGTATTCTGCCAGCTTTCTTTCAAAGACATCCAGTGGTTTATTAACGTGACTGGAGTGTGTTGTCTCTAAGTGTCTTCCTAATTTGTTGGGTCTCATGCGGTCTGCTGCCAGCAGTTTAAGACACAAAACACACATGGGTCTCTCTTCTGCCCCCACCACCCACACCATGAATCCAAGCTGAAGATAGGCTTCAGTAGGGGTGGGCGATATAACCAAAATCTAACATGGTAGAAGTAATTTTCTAACTCAATAACGATATATATCACAATATAGCAATTTGTGAAATGCATAAATATAAATGAAAACACAAAGAAATTGTTTTACATAATTTAATTTTTTATGTAGTTTTATTTAAACTGTTAATTGCTGGGGTTTGCCGCATTTTTTTTACTTTGGCCATATTCGATTTGTATTTCAGATGATAGAAAAGGTTTGACGTGTTTCCACCACTTGTTAGAACAGTGCACTTGTGTACCTTCCAAATCACGTTCATCTCATTCGTATCACTTTTCTTCTACCCAAACCATTTCCACAACACAGACGACGCACTTTTTTTCTTTACAATCTCCTCGTTGTTGGTTTCGTCACATGTAAGTAAACTCACTGCTGCTGCACCGTCTTCTTCCATTGTCGAAGTGTATGTGAAGCCAAACACATCAAAAGTGGGACGAAACCGTGGCACCCGATTGAACCAAATATCTGCGCAAATACAGCGCAGCGCGACTATCTGGATAGCGCAGTGATGGTCTGGTTTATTCGCGCAGCCCGGTGGATCGTGCAGCGCCGCTCGAATCACAAACCTGCGCGACCCCCTGTGTTTTATTTAAAAACTATTTATTTAAAATGTCAGGACTGTTTAATATTGTTTCCGCCTTGCCTGCCTGGATTGTACATGCGCATCCCAGCGGGGTAAAATGTATTTTGATGGTCGGTGCGGTTTATTTCTGTCAGAGTCGCGCAGCGCTGCCCAGTGGCTCGTGCAGGTTTGTGATTCGAGCAGCGCTGCTCAAGTTTGTCCGACGTTAAACCGTTATTGTTGCACTATGGTTCCACTTTTTCTCCCGGCCCACAACTGATGTTATTTTAAATTTACTTGTATTCATGATCCATTTATTTGTGTGTGATTGTTTAGTTTTGAGAGTACACTCTTCATTATCAATAAAGAAAAGCATGAATTAGAATAGGTACTTTCCTGTTATTTTCCACTAATTTCCTCCCGTTCATTGCGCCCCACCTGTCATGTCTGTATTCCCCACTAGTGGGGCGCGCCCCACACTTTGAGAACCACTGAATTACATATATGACTGGCTGGCCCAGTCTCAGTAGCTAGTGCTTCGACATCAGCATGTCGTCCTAGCTCATCTTTGGTTCTACGATTGAGACAAGGAAATCAAGCTAGACCAGCAAAGGTTCTCATGGCAGCTGTATCCACAGTGACACCTTGTGCCGTCTGCACGTGGGAGCACTCCAGATGTGGCTAAGATAGGGGATTTCAACCTAGGGCCAATCCCCAATAAGGGTTACGCGCCAGGTGCTTTGTACCCTCCCTATTTGGCTCAGACCCCGGTTTCTACTCTGGGTCCCACTCTAAGTTCGTCTTGTCGTCGCAGATGTTAATGACAGATGCTTCCCTCATGGGCTAAGATGCGGTTTTGGATGACCATCCAGCCCCATGGAGCTGGAAAGGCTTTCATCTTGCACGGCACATCAATTGGCTCGAAATGATGGCCCTATTTCTGGACCTAAAGCATTCCTCCAGCAATTGAGAGGCTACCATGTCCTAGTGCAGATGTGCAACATTATTGCAGTGTCACATATTATCGCCAGGGCGGACTGTGCTCGCGCCGCTAAACAGCTAGCGCACCAGATTCCTCTCCCTCAGGGCGATTTACATCTCAGGGCATATAAATAAGGAGCATCTGTACTGTCCAGTCAAGCTCTGACACACAGGGATTGGAAACCCCACCCCGAAGTAGTCAGTCAATCTGGGAGAGATTTCAGCTTGCAGAGGTGGCCCCCTTTGCCTCCTAAGATCATCAAATGTCCCCTTTCTCTGACTCTTCCAGCCCAACCCCTGGGTCTGGACACCTTGGCCCTTACGTGGCCCAGGTTACGTCTCTATTAATTTTTCCTGATAACTCTGCTTCTAGGAGTCTAAGTCAAGCTGGTCTTCCAGCCAGCATAATTAAGACTATTCTAGGGTTCCCTCTCCTAGAAGAGCTTATACCCTCAGAAATGAATGTATGTGAAAGATTCGTACATACGAAATGTTTCAGCCCATATAGCTTGAAGCCTCTGTTCTCCGCCTGCTACAGCTTCGGAGCAGGAAAGACTTCACTTACAGTGTCCAGTATGTGCCCTTTGGGTGAGAGATGCTATTGCCCTCTCCTATGAGCCGCACAGTACCACGTCCCCTCTAGGAAGCGGGGCTCATTCAACCAAGAGATCGCCTCATCTATTGCACTAGCAAGAGGTATTCCCCTGCAGCAAGTGTGTGCTAAGCGGGTAGACTCAGTTCACTGCCGAATTGTTTCAGTGCTGGAGTTTCTCCAAGAAAATTGTCTTCAGGCTTGTGTCCTAGTACTCAGAACGTTCGCGTTCGCTATTTCAGCCTGCCACGTTCTGATTGAAGCCACTAGAGTCAGCAGCTGGCAGGCCACTGACCCTTAGGATGGTTTTTCTTATTGCCATTTCCTCTCTCAAGAGGATCGGAAATCTGTGTACTTGTCTGTCTCCCCATCTTGCCTGGACCTGCCCCTGGGCAGACAAGGCAATTCTGCATCATCACCTACTGTACACAGGATGTGCTCTTCAATTCAATTCAATTCAATTCAGTTTTATTTGTATAGCGCTTTTAACAATTGACATTGTCTCAAAGCAGCTTTACACAATCAAAAGAATTATTTAAGTTTGTATGGAATGTGAATGTGTATGAATCAAAATGTTCAAAAGTCCCTGGTGAGCAAGCCAGAGGGCGACAGTGGCAAGGAAAAACTCCCTGAGATGGTAATAGGAAGAAACCTTGAGAGGAACCAGACTCAACAGGGAACCCATCCTCACCTGGGTGAAACAGATAGCAGGAAATTATCTGCATTTTTACAGTGTTAAGTGTTAGGTTCAGCTATAATAGTTGATGTTAATGGATGTTATAATAATTGATGTAAAATGGAGTCCAGTAGTTATTGGAGACTCAGATAGACTTGTAGAAACCCTTGTACGAGGACGCTGAGACGCTGCTTTTTTCCGAGCTCCGCCATACTGACCAACTTTTAAACTTTTTTGTCCCCTTACGAAGAGTGTACATAAAACGGATAAGTATCTTATAATATATTTACTCGAAACGCATGTTATATCGTTAAGTTTTAATTGTTTTGCAGCACACCGCTTTTAGCCGGCATTAGCATCGCTAATTAGCATTAGCATCGCTAGCCCGTTAGCCCGCCTATCACGTTTGTTTGTAAAGTTTGTTTTCGCTTCCTCACACCGATTATTTTTCGTGTTTAGACACCATGTCGGTTGTGATTCTGCCTCTGAGTGCAGGTGAGGAGACATTGGAGCTGCACTCTGTGGATTTGGAGCTGGAGGCCGTGGAGAAGCTGATCCGTGAGCTACAGGTGAAGCTGGCCCGGCTACAGCAGCGGAAAGCCACGCTGGAATCGACGCGGACCGACGCTCACCTGTCCCAGGTAAATTCTCGGCGTGACACAATCTCTCCGACAACCTCAACCCCGCGTGTTTCTCTGCCCAGGTCCAACACACCAAGGACGCAGCCCGCCCAGTTTTCCTTCACCCCGGCGCCGGGATACCACGGACCCTGGATACAGCAGCAGCGGAAGAAGCACGCCAAGCCCCGGGCGAGGACCTCTCCCCCTCCGCCACCACCCGTCTTCGACATCTCGACCCGAAACCGCATCGCGCCTCTCCTCGAGACGGCACACGACGTCCTGGTCATCGGAGACTCCATCGTTCGTCACGTGTGTGCTACCACGGCTATAGGTAAGGTGCACACACGCTGCTTTCCTGGTGCACGTGTTCTTGATGTTGCTGCACAGGTGCCTGCTGCCCTGAGGAAGAACATTGGAGCTGTGGTCCTTCATGCCGCCACGAACGACACCAGGCTGAGGCAGACGGAGATCCTAAAGAAGGACTTCAGGAGCCTGGTCGAGAAGGTCCGCAGCACATCACCCACGACAAGGATCATCGTATCTGGACCGCTTCCCACATTTCAGCGAGGAATCGAGAAGTTCAGTAGATTATTTGCCTTTAATGAATGGTTACAATCTTGGTGTCAACAACAGAAATTACGCTTTGTTGATAACTGGAATGTTTTCTGGGAGCGTCCTAGGCTCTATCACACCGATGGCCTACAGCCTAGCAGAGCTGGAGCAGCGGTCCTCTCTGACAACATCTCCAGAACACTACGAACCATCTGACTGGCGGTAAGTCATACTGTAGATTCCAAACATATTAGCCACATCACAACTCACCGTAGTGATAGACGCACACACATAGCTTGTCCTATAGAAACTGTGTCTGTTCCCCGAATACTGAGAAAAAAGAATAAATTTGTTAAATTTGCCCGAAACAATCTGATGAAGGCAAAATAAGTAGTCAAAATCCACCTCTAAAGTTTGGACTACTCAACATTAGATCCCTTTCGCCTAAAGCACTTATTGTTAATGTAATTATCTCAGATTATTGCCTTGACGCACTCTGTCTCACCGAAACCTGGCTTAAACCAAATTAATATTTTGGTCTGAATGAGTCTACTCCGTTAGGATATTTCTATAAGCACGAGCCCCGTCTAATTGGTCGCGGTGGTGGTGTCGCCACTATCTACAATGATGTACTCATTGTTACCCAGAAAATAAGGCCCAGGTTTAATTCATTTGAAGTGCTTATCATTAATGTTGCACTAAATGAAATACGTAATAAACCCTTGCTATATTTTACCCTGGCCACCGTGTACAGACCCCCGGGGCCATATGGCGATTTTCTTAAAGAATTTGGACATCTGCTATCAGACCTATTGGTTAACTCTGACAAAGTGTTGATAGTAGGAGACTTTAACATTCATGTAGATGATGCTAACGATGCTTTAGCACTCACATTTATGGATTTACTAAATTCCTTTGGGGTTAAGCAAAATATAATTGGAGCAACTCACCGCTTTAATCATACGCTAGATTTAATTATATCCCATGGTATAGATATCTCTAATATAGAGATCATACCTCAAAGTGATGATATCACAGATCATCACCTCCTGACATATACTCTACCCATAGAACAGATTAGCTGTGTCTCCCCACGTTATCAATCTCTTAGAAATATGAATCCCACTACTAAAGACAGATTCACAAGTAATCTGCCGGATCTGTCCCAATTTCTTATTAGACCCCTAAATGCAGATGATCTAGATGAAGTGACTAGCAGCATGGGCACTATTTTTACCAGTACATTAGACACTGTTGCTCCCATCAGATTAAAAAAAGTCAGAGATAAAGCATTTGCACCGTGGTACAACAGTCATACTCGCGCCCTAAAGAGAGCAACCCGTAACCTCGAGCGAAAATGGAGGAAAACTGAATTAGAAGTTTTTCGAATTGCGTATAAAGACAGTATGTGCAGCTATAGACAGGCGCTAAAAACTGCTAGGACTGAGCATCTTAGCCAACTGATAGCAAGAAACCAAAACAATCCCAGGTTCTTATTTAGTACAGTGGCTCGCCTAACAAAACCTAAGATGCCCGCAGAGAGTATCCCATCACAGTTTAGAAGTGAAGACTTTATGGACTTCTTTAATGAAAAAATCAATAACATCAGGAAGAAAATAATGGAGGTTCAACCTCTAATAGTACCTCACGATCCAGTTCAGCCTATAGCTTCACATTTAGATTTTCACTGCTTTACAGGTATAGGACAGGAAGAGCTGTATAAACTTATCACCTCGGCTAAATCAACAACGTGCCTGTTAGACCCAATCCCAACCAGATTTTTAAAAGAAGTGATGCTTACGGTTGGAGAGCCGCTCCTAAACATTATTAATTCTTCATTACATCTAGGTCACGTCCCTAAACCTTTCAAGTTAGCAGTTATTAAGCCGCTTCTTAAAAAATCTAATTTGGACGCGAATGAAATAAATTACAGACCGATTTCAAACCTCCCGTTCATATCAAAAATACTAGAAAAAGTAGAATCAGCTCAAATTTGCACATTCTTGCAGGATAACAACATCCTTGAAGAATTTCAGTCAGGTTTCAGGCCCCATCATAGCACAGAAACTGCATTAGTTAAGATTACAAACGACTTGTTTTTAGCTTCAGACCAAGGCTGCATCTCATTGCTAGTCCTGCTCGATCTTAGTGCTGCATTCGACACTATAGATCATAATATTCTCATAGATCGCTTACAAAATTATATAGGTATTCAGGGACAGGCATTAAAATGGTTTAGATCTTACCTGTCTGATCGCTACCATTTTGTAGATCTAAATGGAGAACCGTCTGGTGTAATGCCAGTGAAATATGGGGTCCCACAAGGGTCAGTTTTAGGACCTCTGTTGTTCTCAATATACATGCTTCCCTTGGGTAACATCATTAGAAGACATGGGATTAGTTTCCATTGTTATGCTGATGATACCCAATTATATATCTCAACTAAACCAGACGAAATACCTAAGTTGTCTAGATTAACTGAGTGTGTCCAGGACATAAAAGATTGGATGACCAATAACTTTCTTTTATTAAATTCAGATAAGACAGAGATATTACTTATTGGCCCAAAAACCAGCACACAACAGCTTTCACAATTCAGCTTGCGCTTAGAAGGATGTACTGTTATTACCAGCTCAGCAGTAAAAGATCTGGGAGTAATATTAGACAGTAACTTGTCTTTTGAAAATCACATTTCAAATATCACAAAATCAGCCTTTTTCCATCTTCGAAATATTGCTAAAATTAGGAACATGTTATCCGTATCTCATGCAGAAAAACTAGTTCATGCATTCATGACCTCCAGACTGGACTATTGTAATGCATTACTAGGTGGTTGTCCTGCATCCTCAATAAACAAGCTTCAGTTAATCCAAAATGCAGCTGCCAGGGTTTTCACTAGATCCAGAAAATATGATCATATAACCCCAATATTATCATCCCTGCACTGGCTACCTGTTCAGTTTAGAATAAATTACAAAATAGTATTACTTACATACAAGGCCTTAAATGGTTTAGCTCCCACATACCTAACCAGTCTTCTGATGCGCTACAATCCACCACGCGCCTTAAGATCACAAAGCTCCGGACTTCTGGTAGTTCCCAGAATTTCAAAATCTACAAAAGGGGGTAGGGCTTTTTCATATTTAGCTCCAAAGCTTTGGAATAGCCTTCCAGACAGTGTTCGGGGAGCAGACACGGTTTCTCAGTTCAAAAGTAGACTCAAGACGCATCTTTTTAATCTGGCATACACGTAACTCATCCCATAATCTTATACTCCAGTACACCTATACCGAATGGCAACTACGCTAATTCTCCCCATCTGTTCTGTATTTCTCTACCCATCCCGAGGCATCGGGAGATTTTGCCAGCTTCAGTAGACAAAGTCCGACCCTGCGAAGTTCCTGAGGCATCCAGAGAAGGACCAGCTCCAGCTGGATTCAGCTTTATGATGGTTGGAGCTACACATGCTGCTCCTGTGCTTCTAGTGATCCAGACCTCATCTGCCCTCTGCACCTACTGACTCGTCCCTATGCTGAGCTGGTCTTCATGTCAATTTAAATAATTTCTGTCATATTGAATTTTCACCTGCACAACACACAAGATGTTATATCATTTCTATCTGTTATCGCCCAAATGAGGATGGGTTCCCTGTTGAGTCTGGTTCCTCTCAAGGTTTCTTCCTAATGCCATCTCAGGGAGTTTTTCCTTGCCACCGTCGCCGTCACCCTTGGCTTGCTCATCAGAGAAATTTCATTCATTCGTCTCATTATTATTATCTGCACATTTTTCTCACACATCCACACTTCCAATTATTTTCTTTTCTATAATTATTATTATTATTATTATTTGTTTTTATTTATTTATTTTCTATTATTTTTATTATTATTATTATTTGTTTTTTTTTGTTAAATTTCTTTAATTTTTGTGAAGCTGCTTTGAGACAATGACCATTGTTAAAAGCGCTATATAAATAAAATTGAATTAAATTGAATTGAATAGAAAGTTCCAGTCGTGAACTATCGAATTGTCAAGTCCTCACAGAAACAGCTGACAACACCAGTCGAGGCCAGAACCACCTTCTAAGTAGATAGAATCATCCCCAGACACCAGACGCATCCCAAAGAGAAACACGGGGCATCCATGCGACGAGACCTCCAACCAGAAACGGGGCACCAGGATGGATCAGACAGGTCCGGAGGGCAGAGGGAGTCTGGATCACTGGCAGCTCAGGAACGACATGTGTATCTCGACAGAGAGAGAGAGAGAGAAAGTGTGAAAGGGGGAGACAGGGGGAGAGAGGAAAGAGAAAGAGGGGGAAAAGAGAAGAGGAGGAGAGATTGCAAATAGGTATGGTCACAGTCACAATGTATAATGTGAATGTATATTTACTGTAGAGTGCAAGCAGGAACTCCGGCAGGACTAACTATGACAGCATAACTAAAAGGGAGAGCAAGAAGGAAACACAAACATGAGAGCTCCCTGAGATGTAAAGCAAACAATCACCTCACCGTCAACAAACCTGAGTGATCAAATGAGACTGAGGAAGACAGCATCTAAACATACCAGTTCACAATAATACTCTATGTCCCTGAGTCCCCCAGATCTGCTCCTTTACCTTATGGCAAATCTATTTATAAAAATGCTTGGCTAAATAAATAGGTTTTTAGCCTAGACTTAAACACTGAGACTGTGTCTGAGTCCCGAACACTATTTGGAAGACTATTCCATAATTTTGGTGCTTTGTAAGAAAAAGCTCTGCCCCCAGCTGTAGTTTTCATAATACGCGGTACTGACAAGCAGCCTGCATCCTTTGACCGAAGTAGGCGTGGCGGATCGTAAGACACTAGCAGTTCGCTCAGATACTGCGGCGCGAGACCATTTAATGCTTTATATGTCAAGAGTAGTATTTTAAAATCAATGCGAAATTTCACAGGGAGCCAATGTAGTGAAGATAGGATAGGGGTGATGTGCTCATATCTTCTGGTTCTAGTGAGGACTCTCGCTGCTGCATTCTGGACTAGCTGAAGCTTGTTTATGCACCTAACTGAACAACCAGACAGTTAGGAATTACAATAGTCCAACCTAGAAGTGATAAAAGCATGAACTAGTTTTTCTGCATCGTTTAGCGACAATATATTTCTTATCTTGGCAATATTTCTGAGGTGAAAGAATGCTATCCTGGTGATATTATCTACATGAGCTTCAAATGAAAGGCTGGACTCTATAATCACGCCGAGGTCTTTTACAGTTGCACTTGATGGAACAGAAAGGCCATCTAAAGTTACGGTGTGATCTAAGATTTTACTTCTAGCATCCAATTTCTTATGTCCTGTTCACATTGCTCAACTTTAGTTAGATGGTTTTTCTCATCAGGTTTTGTTGAGACGTATAGCTGTGTGTCGTCAGCATAACAATGAAAACTAATACCATGCTTACGGATTATGTTGCCCAGAGGAAGCATGTAAAGGGAAAAAAGCAGTGGGCCTATAACTGAACCCTGCGGAATGCCAAACTCCACTAGAGAACATGCAGAATAATCACCATTTAAGTCTACATACTGATAACGATCGGTCAAATAGGATCTGAGCCAGGAGAGGTCTGTACCCTTAAATCCTACTACATTTTCTAATCTGTGAAGAAGAATAGCATGATCAATAGTGTCAAAAGCTGCACTGAGGTCGAGTAATACAAGCATCGTTACACAACCCTGATCAGAGGCCAATAGGAGGTCATTTACTACTTTAACGAGTGCTGTTTCTGTGCTGTGATGAGGCCTAAATCCTGACTGATACAGTTCATGTATGCCATTTCTATGTAGATATGAGCATAGCTGCTCCGCTACTATCTTTTCCAGAATCTTAGAGATAAAGGGGAGGTTTGATATTGGCCTGTAATTGGACAGCTGACAGGGGTCGAGGTCAGCCTTCTTAATTATTGGTTTGATAACTGCTAATTTAAAAGATTTTGGAACATAACCAATGCTGAGTGAGGAATTAATTATTCTCAACAGCTGTTCTGTTATTACTGGTACTATCTGTTTAAGAAAATGTGTCGGTATAGGATCTAATATACAGGTTGATGAATTTGCAGAAGAGATGAGTGAAATTACCCAAGTGAAAAAAAATATACTTTAGTGTATTACAAATATATTGAAATCCTCGATAATACACTGCAAATATACTAACAAAAAGTTGTACCATCAGTTAATATATAAAAAGTATACTAACATCATGCTTTTACCAAATTTTGGAATTAAACTTTAAATATACTTAAAAATTATTGTATTATAATACTTTAAGTGAAAGGCTGGTCTAATTTCCAAAGTATACTTATTTAAACTTGTTTTTCAATATATTTTTGGTATATATTTTTTTAATATGCTCAAAATAATCATTGTACAAATGTACAGAAAGTATATATTACAATACAAATTTTAATATACGGTAGTCTCAGTATATTATCAGTTAAATGTAAATGTACTTATATTGAGTGCACTACTGTCTCGTGCGCGCGCTTTTAGACTCGTTTTTGCACGCTGAATCTCTCCCTCACGCGCGCGATCTCAAACTCGTTCCTGCGCGCTCAAAATCACTTTTGCCGTTCAAGATAATTTATGTTTTTACTCTCTCAGTCTTCTGTCCGCTCACTGTCATAAAGCGACACACAAACTGCAGCAGCGTTGTAAACTCTGCGACTATTCCAGCCAACCGGAGACTAGACGGCGCCTCACCAGCCAATCAGAGCTAGAGGCAGGCAGATTCGGACTGTCCGTTCTCTGATTGGCTCCCCAGTTCTCCACTTCTAGTTTGAATTAACGGCTGAAGCTGTATCATCGCGTGCGTTAGTTCGTATCGTTATTTTATTTTCATCGGCATAAGGTAAATTTAACGGTTTTAAATTAAGTACATACTTTAATCTATAGTTTATATTGTCTAATGTGTTGTTGTTAATGTGTTGTGTACTTTGCTTGTGGTATAATGGCTCTGTAGCTCTCGGCCTGTTTTCAGTCTCTGTGTAACAGAATCAACACACCGGGTTTAAACTAATACTGTACCTGTAGATTCTAATACTAATGTCTGTCTGTGTTCACACACCAGGTTTAAACTAATACTGTACCTGTAGATTCTAATACTAATGTCTGTCTGTGTTCACACACCAGGTTTAAACTAATACTGTACCTGTAGTTTCTAATACTAATGTCTGTCTGTGTTCACATACCAGTTTATATTTTAGTTTGTGTGTTTGTAAGACAACCTGATGTTTTGTTGAGCACAAATAAACTATAGTAGTGCTTTTTTGTAACCTTGTACAAATTAAATCTGTTGAACTCATGAATAAAATCTGCCTCATAATTACTGATGTAATGTGTTTCAAAAACATGTTATAGTGTAGAAAATGCTTTTACCATTTGTAAATTATCCTAAACACTTAATGTACTGGTAATACATTTGCAGTACAGTATTGTGGGCGGGGCTGTGGTTTGCGACCGTCATGCCTTGCGGGAGGTGTTCTTTTTGTGTTCACCCTGTTTGGGACGTGTGTTTAGGTTAGTGGCTTCGGCCAAGTTTGAGTATGTGCACATGTGTCTACGTGCTGCATTCTGTTACCGTTCTCCAGTTCCAGCTAATAGCTGAATAGGTGTGTCATTACATTGTGTAGCCACCAAACTCACTCGTCCTCCAAGTTCCCTGCTAGTGTTGAAAAACGCTACAGTATTATAGAAGCTTGTGTGTACTGTATGATACAATAAAGTCTATTTGTATTAACCACAAAGTATACTTTTTTAGTATTTGTAATTGGCTAGAAGTATAACTGCATGCTACTGCTGCAATAAGAATATACTCATAGTACATTAATCATGTATTTGTAATACAGTAAAAATAGCTGTAATGTACTTATAATACATTAAACATATACTTAAATTGTAATAATTACTGTCAGGTATGTAGGTTAGTACACACACCAGCCATATACTTTAAGTGTACTAAAGTATACTTAAAGTTGTTCCACTTTAGCACACAAAAGTATACTTAATACACTTAAAATTGTGCTTTTGTACAATTTAATTACAACTTAAATACACTTAGTACAAAATTAGTTGTTCCAAAATAGCAAACTTCAAGTATACTAGTCATTAGTCTGGCTGCAAGTACATTTAAGTATGCTTTGGCACGCTAGGATTTAATATACTTAGCATACTTTTTTTTTAGTTGGGTAGTTAAGCTCTTCAAGAGGAGTAAAGTATTCTAGGTTTGAATCTGACATGGCTAGGTTAACATCTGTATTAATTACATTGTTCGGTTTCAAAGCCTCAATTTTATGCCTGATATTTACAATTTTATTATTAAAAAAGTTCATGAAGTCCTCACTATTGCATGATGTTGTTGTGGAGATTTCTGTAGTGGTCTTATTTCTGGTTAATTTGGCTACGGTATTAAATAAAAATCTAGGATTATTTTTATTTTCTTCTATAAGAGTGGAGAGATACGTTGATCTAGCTACACTTAGAGCTTTCCTATAGTTCAGGATGCTCTCTTTCCATGCTATTTGAAATACCAACAATTTAGTTTGACGCCATTTATACGCTCTAATTTCCGAGCAGTCTGTTTTAAAGTGCATGTGTGATCGTTATACCAGGGAGCGAGTTTCTTATCTCTAATAATTTTTCTTTTAGCTGGAGCTACATTATCTAAGGTACAACGAAATGATGACTCTAAATATTCAGTCGCCTGATCGAGTTCTGTGGGGTCAGACGGTGACCTAATCGAAGTTGGTAACTCTGGGAGATTACTGATAAAACTCTGTGTGGTAGTTGATGTGAATGTACGTTTAATACGGTAGCGCGGTGCTGTGCGTACATTATCACTGTGACACACTTGAATGGAGACAAGATAGTGATATGAGATAATTTCAGACAGTGGAATTGTGAATACATTTCTTATAATTAATCCGAAAAATATTATTAAGTCTAAAGTGTTCAATTCAATTCAATTCAATTCAATTCTATTTATATAGTGCTTTTAACAATGGTCATTGTCTCAAAGCAGCTTCACAAAAAAAAAAAAAAAAAAAATTATATATATAGAATAATTATATATAGAATAATAAATAAATAAATAAAATTATAATAGAAAATAAATAAATAAAAACAAATAATAATAATAATTATAGAAAAGAAAATAATTGGAAGTGTGGATGTGTGAGAAAAATGTGCAGATAATAATGAGACGAATGAATGAAATTTCTCTGATGAGCAAGCCAAGGGTGACGGCAAGTGTGACCTGCTTTATGAGTGGGTCCTACTACACACTGATTTACCCCTACGGAGTCCAGTATGGACATAAATGCTGTTCTCAGAGGGTCTTCTGGATTCTCAAAATGAATGTTAAAATCTCCAGCAATTAACACTTTGTCTACAGAAACGACCAGGTCTGAGATGAAATCTGCAAATTCACTAAGAAATTCACGCCCTGGAGGTCTGTAAATTATAATTAGTGGAATCGACTGAGCTGATTTAATATACTTAAATACACTTATGTTACTATAAAGAATTTCAAATGAGTTAAATTTGTGTCCGTATTTTTGTACGATAGACAGATTATCATTATGAATAACTGCGACGCCTCCTCCTCTACCAGTTAACCGAGGCTGGTGTATGTTGCTGTATCCAGGAGGACTAGCTTCATTTAGAGCTACATACTTGTCCTGTTTAACCCATCTTTCAGTTAAACAGAGTATATCAAACGCCTGATCTGTGATAATTTCATTAACAATAACTGCTTTTGATGCGAGAGATCTAATATTTAACAATCCTATCTTCAGATCAGAGGTGCCGGCTGCGCATTCAGTATGATCGGAGTTTGTGGTCTTTATGTTAATTAGATTATTAAAACAGACTTTCTGAGTCTTTCTACATTTTTGCTTAGCCTCTTCAGACCTACGTCCACCGAACCAGCCAGTGGCGAAAGTCAGGGCAACTTTCTGTATGCTATGGAGGCCACAACCGGGGGGGGGGAGGGGTGCGTCCGCCACTACACATACCTTGTCACTTGATGAGAGATGCTACTGCCCTCTCCTATGAATCGCATGAGCTCACTTCGCCTCTAGGAGTCAGGGCCCATTCGACCAGAGGGGTCACCTCATCTATTGCTCCTGCAAAAGGTACTCCCCTGCAGCAAGTGTGTGATGCGGTTTTTCTTCCCCGCACACATTTGTAAATTTTATAGTCTGGACGTCCACGTAGCTCCCAGACATAGTTCTGAGACTCCCCGGGCTTGTGCACACATGCTACACAACCTTGAGGTCCAGACACTTGCAGTGCGGCGGCGTTGGTATTCTCGTTCCCATAGCGTTTTCATGCAGCATCGAGTGGAGCCTTGAAAGGGAACATCTCGGGTTACTTTGCTGTAACCCTGTTCACTGAAAGGTGGGAACGAGATGCTGCGTCCCAATGCCGCACGGCCACGTGACCGGACGTCCGTTCAGACAAATTAATCTGAGGTTGTCGCCGGCTCACCACTATTTATAACCTGCAGCTGCGTCTAATCAGATGACGTCACCTGACCGAGGTTATATAAGCCTAAATTTGGTGTGTTTGTACACACATGCTTCACAACCGCCGACATGACAAAATGTTTCCCATAGCGTTTTCACGCAGCATCTAGTTCCCGCCTTTCAGGGAACAGGGTTACAGCAAAGTAACCCGAGACGTTTTACACATTTAGCTTATTATCATTAAATTATAGCAACTGTTAGGTGAGTGGTAATGTGTTTCATAGCTTAAGAAAAAAAATCTAAATTGCAAACATGCATTTAGTACAAAGAGCGTCGGACACAGGCTGGGAATTAAACCTGGGTCTTCCGCATGGCAGGCGAATCACCTAACCAATGAGCCAGACCAGTGCCCGTGTAGATTTAGAGTGAAGAACCATAATAATGCTTTGGGCTAACATATCATACATCTTTGTAGTCTTTTTGCACACGCGTGGGTGCGTTACAATAAGAATAAGAATAATAATTCAATTTCAATTAATTTTCTATTTATATAGCGCTTTTAACAATGGTCATTGTCTCAAAGCATCTTCACAAAAATGAAAGAAAATTAAAAAAAAAAAATTCATAATAATTTTAGAAAAGAAAATAATTGGAAGTGTGTGTGTGTGAGAAAAATGTGTAGATAATAATAATGAGACGAATGAATGAAATCTCTCTGATGAGCAAGCCAAGGGTGACGGCGACGGTGGCAAGGAAAAACTCCCTGAGATGGCATTAGGAAGAAACCTTGAGAGGAACCAGACTCAACAGGGAACCCATTCTCATTTGGGTGATAACAGATAGAAATGATACAACATTATGTGTGTTGTGCAGGTGAAAATTCAATATGACAGAAATTATTTAAATTGACATGAAGACCAGTTCAGCATAGGGACGAGTCAGTAGGTGCAGAGGGCAGATGAGGTCTGGATCACTGGAAGCACAGGAGCAGCATGTGTAGCTCCAACCATCATAAAGCTGAATCCAGCTGCAGCTGGTCCTTCTCTGGACGCCTCAGGAACCTCGCAGGGTCAGCCTTTTGCCTCGGGATGGGTAGAGAAATGCAGAACAGATGTGGAGAATTAGCGTAGTTGCCATTCGGGATAGGTGTACTGAAGTATGAGATTATGGGATGAGTTATGTGTATGCCAGATTAAAAAGATGCGTCTTGAGTCTACTTTTGAACTGAGAAACCGTGGCTGCTCCCCGAACACTGTCTGGAAGGCTATTCCAAAGCTTTGGAGCTAAATATGAAAATGCCCTACCCCCTTTTGTAGATTTTAAAATTCTGGGAACTACCAGAAGTCCGGAGCTTTGTGATCTTAAGGCGCGTGGTGGATTGTAGCATATCAGAAGACTGCTTAGGTATGTGGGAGCTAAACCATTTAAGGCCTTGTATGTAAGTAATACTATTTTGTAATTTATTCTAAACTGAACAGGTAGCCAGTACAGGGATGATAATATTGGGGTTATATGATCATATTTTCTGGATCTAGTGAGAACCCTGGCAGCTGCATTTTGGATTAACTGAAGCTTGTTTATTGAGGATGCAGGACAACCACCTAGTAATGCATTACAATAGTCCAGTCTGGAGGTCATGAATGCATGAACTAGCTTTTCTGCATCAGATACGGATAAGATGTTCCTAAGTTTAGCAATATTTCGAAGATGGAAAAAGGCTGTTTTTGTGATATTTGAAATGTGATTTTCAAAGGACAAGTTACTGTCTAATATTACGCCCAGGTCTTTTACTGTCGAGCTGGTAGTAACAGTACATCCTTCTAACCACAGGCTGAATTGTGAAAGCTGTTGTGTGCTGGTTTTTGGGCCAATAAGTAATATCTCTGTCTTATCTGAATTTAATAAAAGAAAGTTATTGGTCATCCAATCTTTTATGTCCTGGACACACTCAGTTAATCTAGACAACTTGGGTATTTCGTCTGGTTTAGTTGAGATATATAATTGGGTATCATCAGCATAACAATGGAAACTAATCCCATGTCTTCTAATGATGTTACCCAAGGGAATTATGTATTTTGAGAACAACAGATGTCCTAAAACTGACCTATTGTGGGACCCCATATTTCACTGGCATTACACCAGACGGTTCTCCATTTAGATCTACAAAATGGTAGCGATCAGACAGGTATGATCTAAACCATTTTAATGCCTGTCCCTGAATACCTATATAATTTTGTAAGCGATCTATGAGAATATTATGATCTACAGTGTCGAATGCAGCACTAAGATCGAGCAGGACTAGCAATGAGATGCAGCCTTGGTCTGAAGCTAAAAACAAGTCGTTTGTAATCTTAACTAGTGCAGTTTCTGTGCTATGATGGGGCCTGAAACCTGACTGAAATTCTTCAAGGATGTTGTTATCCTGCAAGAATGTGCATATTTGAGCTGATACTACTTTTTCTAGTATTTTTGATATGAACGGAAGGTTTGAAATGGGTCTGTAATTTGTTATTTCATTAGCATCCAAACTAGGTTTTTTAAGAAGCAGTTTAATAACTGCTAACTTGAAAGGTTTAGGGACGTGACCTAGATATAATGAAGAATTAATAATGTTTAGAAGTGGCTCTCCAACCTTAAGCATCACTTCTTTTAAAAATCTGGTTGGGATTGGGTCTAACAGGCACGTTGTTGATTTAGCCGAGGTGATAAGTTTATACAGATCTTCCTGTCCTATACCTGTAAAGCACTGAAAATCTAAATGTGAAGCTATAGGCTGAACTGGATCGTGAGATACTATTAGAGGTTGAACCTCCGTTATTTTCTTCCTGATATTATTGATTTTTTCATTAAAGAAGTCCATAAAGTCTTCACTTCTAAACTGTGATGGGATACTCTCTGCGGGCATCTTAGGTTTTGTTAGGCGAGCCACTGTACTAAATAAGAACCTGGGATTGTTTTGGTTTCTTGCTATCAGTTGGCTAAGATGCTCGGTCCTAGCAGTTTTTAGAGCCCGTCTATAGCTGCACAAACTGTCTTTATACGCAATTCTAAGAACTTCAAGGTCAGTTTTTCTCCATTTTCGCTCGAGGTTACGGGTTGCTCTCTTTAGGGCGTGAGTATGACTGTTGTACCACGGTGCAAGTGTTTTATCTCTGACTTTTTTTAATCTAATAGGAGCAACAGTGTCTAATGTACTGGTAAATATAGTGCCCATGCTGCTAGTCAGTTCATCTAGATCATCTGCATTTAGGGGTCTAATAAGAAATTGGGACAGATCGGGGAGATTACTTGTGAATCTGTCTTTAGTAGTGGGATTCATATTTCTAACAGATTTATAACGTGGGGGGACACA
Organism: Channallabes apus; assembly: GCA_030522415.1. Taxonomy (NCBI): domain Eukaryota; kingdom Metazoa; phylum Chordata; class Actinopteri; order Siluriformes; family Clariidae; genus Channallabes; species Channallabes apus. The sequence goes on from CM060114.1 coordinate 1,402,427, forward strand.
GCTAATCTGTTCTACGGGTAGAATATATATCAGGAGGGAGTGATTTGTGATATCATCACTTTGAGGTATGATCTCTATATTAGAGACATCTATACCATGGGATATAATTAAATCTAGCCTATGATTGAAGCGGTGAGTTGCTCCAATTATATTTTGTTTAACCCCAAAGGAATTTAGTAAATCCATAAATGTGAGTGCTAAAGCATCGTTAGCATCATCTACATGAATGTTAAAGTCTCCTATTATCAACACTTTGTCAGAGTTAACCAATAGGTCTGATACCAGATGTCCAAATTCTTTAAAAAAATCGACATATGGCCCCTGGGGTCTGTACACGGTGGCCAGGGTAAAATATAGCAAGGATTTATTACTTATTTCATTGAGTGCAACATTAATGCACTTCAAATGAATTAAACCTGGGCCTTATTTTCTGAGTAACAGTGAGTACATCATTGTAGATAGTGGCGACACCACCACCGCGACCAATTAGACGGGGCTCGTGCTTATAGAAATATCCTGACGGAGTATACTCGTTCAGACCAATATATTCATTTGGTTTAAGCCAGGTTTCGGTGAGACAGAGTGCGTCAAGGCAATAATCTGCGATAATTTCATTAACAATAAGTGCTTTAGGCGCAAGGGATCTAATGTTGAGTAGTCCAAACTTTAGAGGTGGATTTTTGACTACTTATTTTGCCTTTTTCTGGTTTTATGCTTATCAGATTGTTTCCATCAGTGTGCTAGAGCCTAGGACGCTCCCAGAAAACATTCCAGTTATCAACAAAGGGTAATTTCTGTTGTCGACACCAAAATTGTAACCATTCATTAAAGGCAAATAATCTACTGAACTTCTCGATTCCTCGCTAAAATGTGGGAAGCGGTCCAGATACGATGATCCTTGTCGTGGGTGATGTGCTGCGGACCTTCTCGACCAGGCTCCTGAAGTCCTTCTTTAGGATCTCCGTCTGCCTCAGCCTGATGTCGTTCGTGCCGGCATGAAGAACCACAGCTCCAATGTTCTTCCTCAGGGCAGCAGGCACCTGTGCAGCAACATCAAGAACACGTGCACCAGGTAAACAGCGTGTGTGCACCTTACCTTTAGCCATGGTAGCACGCACGTGCCGGACCATGGAGTCTCCGATGACCAGCGTGTCGTGTGCCGTCTCGCGGAGAGGAGCGAAGCGGTTTCGGGTCGAGATGTCGAAGACGGGTGGTGGTGGAGGGGGAGAGGTCCTCGCCCGGAGCTTGGCATGCTTCTTCCGCTGCTGCTGTATCCAGGGTCCGTGGTATCCCGGCGCCGGGGTGTAGGAAACCTGGGCGGGCTGCATCCATGGTGCGTTGGACCTGGGCAGAGAAACACGCGGGGTTGAGGTTGTAGGAGAATTCTCTCGCCGAGAATTTACCTGGGACAGGTGAGCGTCGGTCCGCGACGATTCCAGTGTGGCTTTCCGCTGCTGTAGCCGGGCCAGCTTCACCTGTAGCTCGCGGATCAGCTTCTCCATGGCCTCCAGCTCCAAATCCACCGAGTGCAGCTCCAATGTCTCCTCACCTGCACTCAGAGGCAGAGTCACAACCGACATGGTGTCTAAATACGGAAAATAATCGGTGTGAAGAAGCGTAAACAAACTTGTGATAGCCGGGCTAACGGGCTAGCGATGCTAATGCCGGCTAAAAGCAGTGTGCTGCAAAACAACTAAAACTTAACGATACAATACGCGTTTCGAGTAAATATATTATAAGATAGTATAAGATACTTATCCGTTTTATGTACACTCTTCGTAAGGGGATGAAAAAGTAAAAAAAAAAAAAAAACAATAAAAAATTTGGAGAACTAATATTACTACTAATAATAATAATTCTGAATGGAGAAAGTGCAGTAAAAGAAGTACCATCATTGAAGAAGAGAAGAAAATGAAGAATAAATACATATCAGTTTGAGCTTGAAACGTTAATGAGCTCTGTCGCTTGCTGTCAATGCTAAGAGACATAACACATTTTCGGCTTCAGTAGACACACAATATTTCAGACTGAAACACGACTGCCCCCTACAGGTAATGAAGGGCATTTTCACAGTTTCCCGCGGCAAAACTTGCATTTTTAAAGGCCAGATCTGTATTTTCAGTTTTAATTCGATTCAATTCAGTTTTATTTGTATAGCGCTTTTAACAATTGACATTGTCTCAAAACAGCTTTACACAATCAAAAGAATTATTTAAGTTTGTATGGAATGTGAATGTGTATGGATCAAAAATGTTCAGATAGTCCCTGGTGAGCAAGCCCGAGGGCGACAGTGGCAAGGAAAAACTCCCTGAGATGGTAATAGGAAGAAACCTTGAGAGGAACCAGACTCAACAGGGAACCCATCCTCATCTGGGTGAAACAGATAGCAGGAAATGATCTGCATTCATACAGTGTTAAGTATTAGGTTCAGCTATAATAGTTGATGTTAATTGATGTTATAATAGTTGATGTAAAATGGAGTCCAGTAGTTATTGGAGACTCTTCTAAGTAGAGAGAATCATCCCCAGACACATCCCAAAGAGACACACGGGGCATCCATGTGACGAGACCTTCAACCAGAAACGGGGCACCAGGATGGATCAGACAGGTCCGGAGGGCAGAGGGAGTCTGGATCACTGGCAGCTCAGGAATGACATGTGTAGCTCGACAGAGAGAGAGAGAAAGAGTGAATGGGGGAGACAGGGGGAGAGAGGAAAGAGAAAGAGGGGGAGAAAGAGAAGAGGAGGAGAGATGGCAATTAGGTATGGTCACAGTCACAATGTATAATGTGAATGTATATTTACTGTAGAGTGCAAGCAGGGACTCCGGCAGGACTAACTATGACAGCATAACTAATAGGGAGAGCCAGAAGGAAACACAAACATGAGAGCTCCCTGAGATGTAAAGCAAACAATCACCTCACCGTCAACAAACCTTAAGAACTTTTATGTAGATGACTGTTTGAAGTCTGTTCCGAGTCATAATCAAGCAGTCGCCTTACACAACAATCTCACCAACCTTTGTGCAAGTGGAGGGTTCAAGCTCACCAAGTGGGTAAATAACAGTCGTGCCCTACTGACTTCTATTCCTGAAAGTGAAAGAATTAAAGACATGAGAGACTTGGACTTGAGTTCTCTATGAACATGAATATGAATATGAATGCACATGTTCTCTAGTGGAGTTTGGCGTTCTGCAGGGTTCAGTTTTAGGCCCACTGCTTTTTTCCCTTTACATGCTTTCTCTGGGCAACATAATCCATAAGCATGGTATTAGTTTTCACTGTTATGCTGACGACACACAGTTATACTGTATGTCTCAGCAAAACCTGATGAGAAAAACCAGCTTACTAAAGTTGAGCAATATGTGCAAGACATAAGAATTTGGATGCTAATTAACTTCCTTCTGCTTAATCATACAGCTAGAAGTAAAATCTTAGATCACACCGTAACTTTAGATGGCCTTTCTGTTCCATCAAGTGCAACAGTAAAAGACCTCGGCGTGATTATAGATTCCAGCCTTTCATTTGAAGCTCATGTAGATAATATTACCAGGATAGCATTCTTTCACCTCAGAAATATTGCTAAGATAAGAAATATATTGTCGCTAAACGATGCAGAAAAACTAGTTCATGCTTTTATCACCTCTAGGTTGCACTATTGTAATGCCTTACTGTCTGGTTGTTCAGCTAGGTGCATAAACAAGCTTCAGCTAGTCCAGAATGCAGCAGCGAGAGTCCTCACTAGAACCAGAAGATACGAGCACATCACCCCTATCTTATCTTCACTGCATTGGCCCCCTGTGAATTTTCGCATTGATTTTAAAATACTACTCTTGACATATAAAACATTAAATGGTCTCGCGCCGCAGTATCTGAGTGAACTGCTAGTGTCTCACAATCCACCACGCCTACTTCAATCAAAGGATGCAGGCTGCTTGTCAGTACTGCGTATTATGAAAACTACAGCTGGGGGCAGAGCTTTTTCTTACAAAGCCCCAAAATTATGGAATAGTCTTCCAAATAGTGTTCGGGACTCAGACACAGTCTGTGTTTAAGTCTAGGCTAAAAACTGTAATGGAAAAATCATATTTTAATTATGTATTAATTCTATTTGATCCTTGTAGTTAGTGTGTAACGTAGACGTTAGAATTTTGAACCTGTTTGTCGAAGCTTAGAGACACAAGGCCGAGAACAGAATAGAAACAACCTGATTGTAGTTGTCCCTGAATAAATGATAAGGTACAGACATCTGGTCTGGGGTAGATAAAGAGTCATGAGTTTGAATGTAGGAACTTCATGTACGGGGCGTTGATTATGTTAACAGAGATGTTTGTGTATAAAATAGGTCAGCTGGAGAAAGAGATCACCCTTTCTCCATGCTGCAACTGTTTGCTGTATGAGACTGGTCCTTTTGCAGAATTTTGAAATAAAACCTTTGTTACTTTGCTCTTACCCAGTGTATGATTTACTTGTCTTTATATTGTTTTCAGAATTTCCACCACAACTAGGCGTTGTCGGCAGTTCTCCGTGTTTGAGGAGGGCATTGGAGAATCCCGGGGAGGCGCACACGCGCTGGCGCCTTGGAGGCTTTTCACTTCATCTCGAATGCCTAATTGACATCCTAGCGTGAGAGGACCGGGGATTCGCCATGTCACCTCAACACCGGAGTTAAAAGAACTAAAATAGTGTGGTGAGGAAATTATTTTTCTTTAAGTTGTAGTTGTCAAAGTAAGTTGTAATTGAGTAAGAAGTGCGCTTTCTCACAGTGGCTGGGATAGATTTAAACGTGCATCTATCACACGAGTCTGGGATTCGTGAAAGTACCCAAAAAAGTGCAAAGGCACACAAAAGAGAGAGAGATAGGGTACTGGTTTCGCCTCGTTTCCGAAAAACTTGGCCCCGAGCAGACGTGCTCGGTGTGAGGACCTCTGGAGGTAAAGCAAGTCAGAGTGCAGGGTTGCAAGGTGCACACGTAAAAGTCAAGAGGACTTTACGGGAAAAAGGAAAAACAGTCAAGGGGACTGTTGAGGTAAATTAAGGTAGAGTGTAAAGTGCACCGGTAAAAGTCAAGAGGACTTTACGGCAGAGTGCAAACTGCACCGGTAGCAGTCAAGGGGACTGTGAGAGCACTGTGAGTTAGTGGCACGGGTAAATTGACAAGTAAAAATCATGGGTAACAACAAAACTAAAACTAAAGAAAAGATTCCATGGGGTTGTGATAAACCTAACATCCAATTTATGTTTAGAAATTATGGCCCTGAGGCTGTGACCCAAGTAGAAATGTGGATAAGGGAATGTGGCTTTCCTGAAGCAGGGAGTTTTAGCCGGCGCCAGATAGAATTATTGAAGGCAAGATTGTAACAAAAAGAGATAGATTACAATAACAAAAAGAAAAACAAAGTAAACATTAATTGGGTAGGATTTAATATGTGGAAAGCAGAAGCAGAACTTAGAGAAAAACGCATACAACCTAAAATGCAAGCACAAAACATTGATTCTTTTCAGTGTGTTAAGTCTGTTTCAGATCCAGACCTGGATGGCTGCCCCCCGCAACCCCCAGCTCTTAGACAGATAGCCCCTTCAGCAGATCCAGTAAGACAGCATGGACAAGAGACTTCTCGGCAGGACCAAGGCCCCAGCACAGCAAGCACGGCTCTGTCTCCAATTTCGTCACATACTCGAACCAAGGCTCAGCTGAAAAGAGAAAAGGCTGATCGACAACCACCACCTGATGACAGCGAGGACGAGAGAGAGGAACTCTTAGGAGCTACAGGAATTGTTCATCAAGTAATCACTGCTCCAATGATGGAAGTAGCAGGGGCGGATGGCACAGCGATGCTTGTTCACCGACCATGGACAATAAAGGATATTGAAAATGCACATGGACAGCTCCCAGACCCGAGAGAGGTGGGAGGACAGAAATTCGGTGATGAAATGGGCAGATTTTGCTCAGAGTTTCGCCCGACATCTTATGAAATGCGACGACTTTTGGGGAGAAAACTACGTGCGGACTTTGCAAAGATTAAGTATTCCTGGCCAATGGACAAAGTTTTTCGCACGGCGAGCTCAGGCTGATCATGAAGAAAACCAAGCATTTAACGGTTTTGTGGTGTGCCTTACAGCAGCGTGTAAAGAAGCGTTCCCAGCAAAAATGGATATGACTAAAATATCAATGTGCAAACAACAACCAGGAGAGAGCGTGTCACAATACAGTATCTCACCCGTCTCACTGAGGTACATGATGCAAACAGCGGGTTGGAGAGGCCTGCAGACATGTCTGTGGCAGCAATTTCACCGTATGAAGCACATTTGAGGAACAGTTTCATAAATGGATTACAGGAGGACATCGCTCAGAAGGTGAAAAACACATGCGTTGGATGGGACACTGGAAAACTTAGTCTCATTGAACAACATGCAATACACGCGGAAAAGCTGGTGTCACAAGAAAAAGATAAGCGCAACAAGAAGAGAGAAGACCAGAGTCACAATGCACAGCTGGCAGTGTTGCAGATGGTAAGACAAACTGCGGATGTACAGTACAGGAGACGTGGAAGAGGACGAGGAGGCCGTGGACGTGGTCGTGGGAGAACAAATGGCTGTTATGCATGCGGAAGTGAAAACCATTGGATTAGAGACTGTCCGAGAAGGAGCAGAGGAGAGGAATGGATTAGGAGAGGTGAGGATCAGGGTGGAAATTGACAGAAAAAGGCCGGGGGCGTGGGGAGCACATCTGAAGGACTGAAGGAGAGGGTGAGTCAAAACCTTTAATGCTTTGCAATGAAGATTCGCTAGAGCTAACAACTTCAACTAACCTTTCTGAACTTATTTCACAAACTATATTAAGATTAGAAAATGTGCAAGAACATCTTGGCACTTACGCAAAGTATGGTGAAGAGTCATATAAGCAAATGCCTGTGTATATGCTGAATGTTGCAGGAGAAAAGATTATGTTTCTGGTAGATTCTGGAGCAGGAAACTCTGTGATAAGATCTAGTCAGTTAAGTGAGCCAGTAAAAACGAGTGGACGGTACCTGAACTCAGTAGGGGCATCTGGTGTCATGGTAAAAGAAAAATTTTCTACACCCCTCAAGTGTGAAACTAATAAAGGAGAAAAATTCAAATTTTCATTCTTGCTTTCTAGTTGTTGTCCTATTAATCTCCTGGGGCGTGATTTAATAAACAAATTGTGATTGAGTTTGATTAGTACCCCAGGAGTAGAGAAAGATGAAGTAGAAATTCAGGGGGTGAAATATGACATCAGGCCATTGATGTACGTGTATGAGTGGATATTGGCTCAATCTATTACGAGTTCAGTGAACCAGACACTTGTGGAAGCAGCACATGACCGCACTAACCCTACTAACACAAGTTTTATGTCTGAACATGATTTGCACTGCACTGCACACATTCATTTTGAAAAGCCTGATAATGAGTATGAGAGTGAATGGTTTGAGAACTACAAAACCCAGACATGCTATTGTTTCAAGATCTATATTGGGACCAATATAGATGCACTGTATCTATAGACCTCTCTAGAGTAAGTGTAAGAACTGGCATGCCACACCCATTTACCATAGAAGGGTCACATCCTTATGTGTCATTATCCAAAAATAACAAAAATGAATGGCAAGAATTGGGACCGTGGGTGTTGAATAACCTCAGAATTAATGATTGGGTTCGTGTGGGAGACACAGAGACTTGGTATAGCAAAACAAATAACACATACAAGGTCGGTCTGAACTGATTGGTAGAAGCTAAGAGAGCTGTAGAGATAATTCCGGTGTCAACATTGAATCATGAGAGAGTGAATTCGAGCTTCCCACAGATAGAGATAAGCGACCCAAGGCTAAAAACAGTGCCAGAGAGTCTTTGGGCAAAGGGAAAACATGATGTGGGACTCGTATGTGATGTTGAACCATTAAGAATTACACCAAAGTCAGATTATAGGCCTTGTAAGACACAGTACCCATTGAAAACTGAGGCGATAGAAGACATTACTCCCGTGTTTAATTCTTTATTAAAGGCTGGAGTGATAATCCCATGTGAACACTCACCAGTTAGAACACCAATCTTTCCAGTGAAAAATGCAAAAATTCCAGGTGAACCTGAAGATTGGAGATGTGTGCAGGTTTGTGCAGCAGGTTTGATAGCAGCGCCATCTAAAGAACAATGTGAAAAGGACACCATAGCCTTGCTTTGTCACCTAGCAAAAAAGGGCCACAAGGCAAGTCTATCTAAATTACAGTTTGTACAACAGCAGATAAAATTCTTGGGGCATCTGATATCAGAACAAGGTAAAACTTTAGGTCCAAACAGAGTAAAAGCAATTCAAGAAATTCCAAAAACAAAAACAAAAAAGCAACTTATGTCATTTTTGGGCATGTGTTCATATTGCAGAACGTTCATTCCTAACTATGCAATCCTCGAGGCTCCCTTGAGTGAGATAGCTCATGGGAAGGGCCTACAGGCCCACAGTGCACTTGGTTGGACTCAAGAGGCAGAAAAGGCATTCACTAATTTGAAATTGGCACTACAAACCACACCTACTTTGGGGATCCCCAATCCAAATAAACCTTTTGTGCAGACAGTGGATGAAAAGCGAGGTTGTATGACGTCTGTGCCATTGCAAGAACATGGGAGTAAACTCAGGCCGGTGGCCTATTTTTCAGCAAAACTAGATCCTGTAGCAGCAGGGTTACCAATGTGTTTAAGAGCCGTTGCAGCTGCTGAAAAAGCTGTAACAGCTTCTAGGGACATAGTAGGGTACAGTGATTTAACCTTATTGGTTCCACATGCAGTTTCACTACTTCTTCTCGAACAAAAAATGGCACACATGTCAACAGCACGATGGTTGAGGTATAACACAATTTTATTAGAGATGTCCAATGTTACATTAAAAAGATGCACTGTGCTTAATCCTGCTACTCTTCTTCCTACAGAAGGCGATGGTGAACCACATGACTGTGTAGCTGTAACTAATGAAATTTGCAGCCCAAGACCTGATTTAAAAGATATTCCTTTGCAGAATGCAGAAATGGAACTGTTTGTAGATGGATCAGCATTCAGGAACAAACAAACAGGCCAAAATTGAATAGGGTATGCCGTGGTAACTGCATATGGTATATTAAAATCAGAGCCACTTCCTAAACATCTATCTGCACAAGCAGCAGAGCTCATTGCTTTAACAGAGGCATGTAAACTTGTTGAGGGTAAAACAGTCACTATATATACTGACAGTCAGTTCGCTTTTGGGGTAACTCACGATTTTGCAACACTGTGGAAGCACAGGGGGTTTCTTACATCATCAGGGAAACCCATAGCGCATCACGGCCTGATTTCTGACCTCCTGAAGGCAATCCTTTTACAGATGTCGCCTTTAAGACTGCGCGTGTTTTCCCGCGGGATGCGGCAATTTAGCGCGCGCCGTGCCGCGACTTGCCGGAGGCAACATTCGGGAATTTTAAATAAATGTGTTGCGCTTCACTGAATATCCGCCAGATGGCGCATGGAAGGACTTCTAAAAGCCGGACCAAGTACAACAACGAATGTAAGGACGCGGATGAACAGTGCTGAAGCGAACATGAATTTTATTTTGTTTTATAATAGATCTTTCATGATGATTGAGTGTATATGTGCTTCACATGATCAAACACAGGCAAAGGAGACAGAAATTATTGAGGGATCCTCTGGAAAAAGTAAACCTAGCTATCGTTCGTTTAATGTGTTTTTTTCCTTATTCCATTAGTAAAAAAAATAATTTGCTCTTTTTAACTAAAGTGTCTAATTTATGCTTATGGGTGAATCTTTTTTTTTTTTTACTTTAGTATAATTCTGTTTACAGCAGTGAAATATTTCATTTTGATCAAGGTACTCTTATTAGGTTGAGTGTGATTTGCGCATGCGCAGTCTTTAGACCATAGTTTTGCCGGTATAATTTTATTTCCGCCTCAAACCGGAGCATGACGTTGAAACAAGTAAGGAAGGATATCAGAACCTGTATTTCAGTTACTGTTAGTTAAAGCCCCTGATTAAACTTAAATCTAATTCATTCACAAAGGACATTTCTGCTTCAAACCAAAGTTCGCCGTGTCACATGACCTCATGACGCAGCATTATCACGGACTGAATCACCTTCTGCTGCGGGCGGAGTTTCTCAAAGAAAACTCCTTTAAACCAGGTAAGAAAGCAAACTCGTGTCATTTCTATGTTAAATGTATCTCTTATGTGAGCAAATTCATGATTTATGTCAGGAACAACTACTTTGTAGATTGAGTTTTGTGTCCGTGTTTGCTACTGTAGCTAAAACCACCTATATTACCTGCATTAGCATTAGCTAACTAACGTGGTGATTTTCAAAAACACCAGAGTTTCTACAGTAAGTCAGCGGCGCCGAAGAAAATAATTATATTTAAGTACCGTTGGTTAACGATGTAAAAATTAATATGAAAGTGACGTAAACATAGAACAAGCTAATTTGGAGTGAGTGCTGTTTGTAGTGTACTGCTTTCTATACTTTATACACACTGCAATTAAGATTTGCTAACATAAGAACTTGAGCCAGTCCAATTTTTGTTTTTACCTTTTTTTTTTTTTTTAAGATCAGTAATGAGTTTCTGAGAATTATATCTGCTCCACTTCAAGCAAGATTACTGGTTTCCTTGGACAAGCAACAATACAAACTAATTGAGATCATCAGAAACTGGGGAGGAACCCGTCAGAGAGAAGACCAGAGAGGGGCCAGGTGTAGCTCAGTGGTTAAGGCATTGAACTACGGTTCGGAAGATCCCAGGTTCAAACCCCACAACCACCAAGTTGCCACTGTTGGGCCCTTGAGCAAGGCCCTTAACCCTCAACTGCTCAGATGTGTAATGAGATAAAAAAATGTAAGTCGCTCTGGATAAGAGCGTCTGCCAAATGCCTAAATGTAAATGTAAGATCAAAGATATAATCTTCATCTTCAAGTTCTTGATCTGGTATGTACTCGCTCAAAAGCAGAAATTAGCTTGGTGTCAAATGTAATCTTGTGAATGGAAGCCACAGGACCTGAGCAAGGCATCCACATCAAGCTGGCTGTGATGCACTAAATTAAAACATAACTAGCAGAATAAAACTTTAGTTTAACTTGTTCACAGGTTAGTGTATGCTGTCTGAATACAGGTTTCAATGTCTGCCACGTTCATTTTTTCACGCTTTACAAGCCTAACATAACCAACAATACTATGTTTGTTTTTATGTCCCTAGAGCCTGGAGGTGATTACCTCCTGAAATTAATACTTAAAATGATAAAGTTTATCATTAATACATAATGTGTGTATATGTATGTCAGTTATTTTGGCGTATTCATTGAGGTAATTACATTTATCATGCTGCACCATAATCCTAGGTGTTTTTTTCACTCATAGGGAGCATTAAGTGATTTTACATGCATACATCGGACACTGTTTTGCCAAATAGAGCAATTGTCTAACAAATGTCCTTTCTTTTATTAGGTTGTTCAAAAAGATGAAGCTCAGGCAGAACTTGTGAGGTGCACAATGGCCCTGTTTGTCCTCACGTAGGAAGAGGACTGTCTTCAGCCTCCACAGGAAATCGGGATTGTGACTTATTGAGTTTCCATCAGTCGCACATGAATGTTCCATGTTTTACCTCTGCTGATTTTGTTTCAGGAACATTTTCTAATTTTCTTTTCAGTCCAATTAATAAATGTATGTTGCAAAGTTGAGTGTTACTATTTGTAATTTTATTCATTCATTCATTTTCTATACCGCTTAATCCTGTGTTCAGGGTCGCAGGGGACCTGGAGCCTATCCCACGAGGCTTTGGGCACTAGGCGGGGTACACCCTGGACAGGGTGCCAATCCATCGCAGGGCACACACATACGTTTATGGAGTAATGTATTTTAGTCGCAGAGAATTTAGTTTGGTTCTTCTTCAGCAGGTTTGACAAGGACAAAATGTACCCATTGCATAATTAAATTTGTGGATAAATGCAGACATCTTTTTTTTTCCTCTCAATTTCAGATTCACAAGTAATCTGCCGGATCTGTCCCAATTTCTTATTAGACCCCTAAATGCAGATGATCTAGATGAAGTGACTAGCAGCATGGGCACTATTTTTACCAGTACATTAGACACTGTTGCTCCCATCAGATTAAAAAAAGTCAGAGATAAAGCATTTGCACCGTGGTACAACAGTCATACTCGCGCCCTAAAGAGAGCAACCCGTAACCTCGAGCGAAAATGGAGGAAAACTGAATTAGAAGTTTTTCGAATTGCGTATAAAGACAGTATGTGCAGTTATAGACAGGCGCTAAAAACTGCTAGGACGGAGCATCTTAGCCAACTGATAGCAAGAAACCAAAACAATCCCAGGTTCTTATTTAGTACAGTGGCTCGCCTAACAAAACCTAAGATGCCCGCAGAGAGTATCCCATCACAGTTTAGAAGTGAAGACTTTATGGACTTCTTTAATGAAAAAATCAATAATATCAGGAAGAAAATAATGGAGGTTCAACCTCTAATAGTATCTCACGATCCAGTTCAGCCTATAGCTTCACATTTAGATTTTCACTGCTTTACAGGTATAGAACAGGAAGAGCTGTATAAACTCATCACCTCGGCTAAATCAACAACGTGCCTGTTAGACCCAATCCCAACCAGATTTTTAAAAGAAGTGATGCTTACGGTTGGAGAGCCACTCCTAAACATTATTAATTCTTCATTACATCTAGGTCACGTCCCTAAACCTTTCAAGTTAGCAGTTATTAAGCCGCTTCTTAAAAAATCTAATTTGGACGCGAATGAAATAACAAATTACAGACCGATTTCAAACCTCCCGTTCATATCAAAAATACTAGAAAAAGTAGTATCAGCTCAAATTTGCACATTCTTGCAGGATAACAACATCCTTGAAGAATTTCAGTCAGGTTTCAGGCCCCATCATAGCACAGAAACTGGACTAGTTAAGATTACAAACGACTTGTTTTTAGCTTCAGACCAAGGCTGCATCTCATTGCTAGTCCTGCTTGATCTTAGTGCTGCATTCGACACTATAGATCATAATATTCTCATAGATCGCTTACAAAATTATATAGGTATTCAGGGACAGGCATTAAAATGGTTTAGATCTTACCTGTCTGATCGGTACCATTTTGTAGATCTAAATGGAGAACCGTCTGGTGTAATGCCAGTGAAATATGGGGTCCCACAAGGGTCAGTTTTAGGACCTCTGTTGTTCTCAATATACATGCTTCCCTTGGGTAACATCATTAGAAGACACGGGATTAGTTTCCATTGTTATGCTGATGATACCCAATTATATATCTCAACTACACCAGACGAAATACCTAAGTTGTCTAGATTAACTGAGTGTGTCCAGGACATAAAAGATTGGATGACCAATAACTTTCTTTTATTAAATTCAGATAAGACAGAGATATTACTTATTGGCCCAAAAACCAGCACACAACAGCTTTCACAATTCAGCTTCCGCTTAGAAGGATGTACTGTTATTACCAGCTCAGCAGTAAAAGATCTGGGAGTAATATTAGACAGTAACTTGTCTTTTGAAAATCACATTTCAAATATCACAAAAACAGCCTTTTTCCATCTTCGAAATATTGCTAAACTTAGGAACATCTTATCCGTATCTGATGCAGAAAAACTAGTTCATGCATTCATGACCTCCAGACTGGACTATTGTAATGCATTACTAGGTGGTTGTCCTGCATCCTCAATAAACAAGCTTCAGTTAATCCAAAATGCAGCTGCCAGGGTTCTCACTAGATCCAGAAAATATGATCATATAACCCCAATATTATCATCCCTGCACTGGCTACCTGTTCAGTTTAGAATAAATTACAAAATAGTATTACTTACATACAAGGCCTTAAATGGTTTAGCTCCCACATACCTAACCAGTCTTCTGATGCGCTACAATCCACCACGCGCTTTAAGATCACAAAACTCCGGACTTCTGGTAGTTCCCAGAATTTCAAAATCTACAAAAGGGGGTAGGGCTTTTTCATATTTAGCTCCAAAGCTTTGGAATAGCCTTCCAGACAGTGTTCGGGGAGCAGACACGATTTCTCAGTTCAAAAGTAGACTCAAGACGCATCTTTTTAATCTGGCATACACATAACTCATCCCAGTACTCATACTCCAGTACACCTATACCGAATGGCAACTACGCTAATTCTCCCCATCTGTTCTGTATTTCTCTACCCATCCCGAGGCATCGGGAGATTTTGCCAGCTTCAGTAGACAAAGGCCGACCCTGCGAGGTTCCTGAGGCATCCAGAGAAGGACCAGCTCCAGCTGGATTCAGCTTTATGATGGTTGGAGCTACACATGCTGCTCCTGTGCTTCCAGTGATCCAGACCTCATCTGCCCTCGGCACCTACTGACTCGTCCCTATGCTGAACTGGTCTTCATGTCAATTTAAATAATTTCTGTCATATTGAATTTTCACCTGCACAACACACAAGATGTTATATCATTTCTATCTGTTATCGCCCAAATGAGGATGGGTTCCCTGTTGAGTCTGGTTCCTCTCAAGGTTTCTTCCTAATGCCATCTCAGGGAGTTTTTCCTTGCCACCGTCGCCATCACCCTTGGCTTGCTCATCAGAGAAATTTCATTCATTCGTCTCATTATTATCTGCACATTTTTCTCACACATCCACACTTCCAATTATTTTCTTTTCTATAATTATTATTATTATTTGTTTTTATTTATTTTCTATTATTATTTTATTTATTATTATTATTATTATTATTATTTTTTTTTTTTTTTGTTAAATTTCTTAAATTTTTGTGAAGCTGCTTTGAGACAATGACCATTGTTAAAAGCACTATATAAATAAAATTGAATTGAATTGAATTGAATTTCAAATTGGCGACACGGTGGTGTAGTGGTTAGCACTGTCGCCTTGCACCTCCAGGGTCTGGGTTCGATTCCCCGGCCAGGCTCGATTCCCGTCTCTGTGTGCATGGAGTTTGCATGTTCTCCCCGTGCTTGGTGGGTTTCCTCCGGGTACTCCGGTTTCCTCCCACAGTCCAAAGATATGCAGCTTAGGCTAATTGGCGTTCCTAAATTGCCCGTAGTGTGTGATTGGGTGTGTGAGTGTGTGTATGTGTGTGTGCCCTGCGATGGATTGGCACCCTGTCCAAGGTGTACCCCGCCTAGTGCCCGAAGTCTCCTGGGATAGGCTCCAGGTCCCCCGCGACCCTGAACACAGGATTAAGCGGTATAGAAAATGAATGAATGAATGAATGAATGAATGAATTTCAAATTCAGTTAACAGTGTTGAATGACTGTTGGTGTTTATACATTTTGAAAAAAAAAATCTTATTGTTAACATTTTGGATGAAAATATGTTCATTCCACAATAAATGTTTATATAAAGAAATGTGTTTTGAGTGTAAATCAATATGTAATTAAGTTTTTTATGCTTTTATATTTAAATTATGAATGCCTTAAATCTTTTTGATGCAACTTAAAAAAAGGTAATTTGCTCAACCATTCAAAAGTGGTTTATATCAAGTTTATAATTTCAGGTTAGATTTAGTAGAATATTTACATTAAGTAATATAGCCAACTCATTTATTTCTGGAATTGATGCACAGGCTTCATCTTAGCACTTTTTTTTTCTTTCGTTTCTCAGCGCCGGACTGTTGATGTCTCTTTCCAGGACCAGGCATATCGTTCAATTATTATAATTCTTTTGGCCAAATACTGTAGGCAGCCGTAACAGAGGTGAGGGCGCGCGCGTCATCACGTCTGCTTAGCCGACTCTGAGTTCACCGTAGACTTCAATATAGACGTTTATATTTTTGTTTATTTGTATATGTATGTTATTAATATACATTTTTTAGAGATTGTGTGTGTGTGCACGGAGAGTTTGTGTGGATAAGTTTATGTGGATAAGTTGATAAGTGTATGTTGTCAAAGTATTTGTGGACATATAATTAGGGAATTTTTTTTTAAATTAAGGATGTCTTGAAACATAATGCAGTAACTCTACAGTATTTATTTGAACACGGTAAAGGTGTTAATGTTTCGTACATTCCTTAATTTGTCCTTTCGGTTTGTGTTTTATGCTTCACTGTTTTCAATATACTGTACATACTGTAAAACGTATGGACAACAATGTTCCGGAAGCATTATTAAATATTCAATAAGGCACACACACACACAATTTAGTTGCAATAAAGTTTTATAAAATTTATAATAAAGCAGGCAGTACTGTATATGGGAAATGGTCACTCAAAATCTTTACAAAAGTAAGAGTATTCATTAATTATTTTTTTTTTAGAAAAGAGGAAAACTCAATCTTTTCTTTCTAAGAAGTTCGTTAATTATGTCTCTTATTTGCTTGTTGTCGTGGGCTGTGGGGTGGAATTTCCTAGCAACAGCATCGGAAAGTGCTTGAAGCAGAATTACCCCATCAGCGAAACCGGTTTGATAACTTCACACCAAGGATACAGTAGGTGAGAAGGGGGATTACAGTAACGGTTTCTGTGGGTCTTCACCAAGAGGTGATGTGGGTCGCGTTGTATTCAGCGAATAAACTAAAACAAAATCATGTTTGCTTCAGCATTGGAAACAATATTGTATTAGGCCAACTTTATTTAAGATTAAAATAATATCCTATTTAAGATTAAAATAACCCTATCCTCTGCATCCTCTTCTCTCACACCAACTAACTTCATGTCCTCTCTCACTGCATCCATAAATCTCCTCTTTGGTCTTCCTCTGTTATTAATCTCTCTATTCTCTAATTATGACTTGAATAAATCGGCTCACATCGGAGCGCACGGAGCGAGTACTGTAGTCTATACATTCATGTTTGTTGTTTTCCTGGGGGGGGGTGGCGTTTTTATGTCTGCATTTTATCTATAAATCCTGTGTGTGTGTGTACGGAGAGTTTATGTGTGTGCACACGGAGAGTTTATGAATGTGCCCCTTTGATGTGCTGGGTATGGCGGGGCGTCGACGGCTGATCAGTGTAAAGTAGCGTACTTTACACACACTGATCAGCAGTTGACGCCCCGCCGTACCCAGCAGATCAAAGGGGCAGTTATCGGCTATGACACGTTGAAGGAGAACTTAATAGTTCTCAAAAATAGTGTAAAATGTTTTTTTTTTTTGTAATTAAACAAGAAAATATTAATTATATTTAATTAAATATAATTAAATATTAGTATATATATATATACAGTGGCGGACTGGGACAATAATTCAGGCCGGGAATTTGACTCCACTCCCAGGCCACCTCTGCTGCTGCAGTCACCACCACCCTATTCATGTAATCTACTGGACTGATAAACTTGTAGGCGAACCCTATTATTGTAACAGGTACAGTAGACCACCAGATGCAATATAAATGAATAAAAAAAATAACCCTTAACAACTCACTAGGAATACACCATTTATACTACCAAATGAATGACAAATAGAAAATTGGCTTTTTAAAAGAGATAATAAGAGACACATTCACATGTTGAAATTTTACATTTTATGTATTTTCAATGCTCAACTCTAGTATACCAAATGTATCAGAAACACAAACACAAATAAACTTAACAAAACCTATGACAGCGTAAGTAACAGATAACAATGTTTACTCAATTATGGCATTATGTGGAACAGACCAGTAAGAGTAAACAGTAAGTAATTAGCACTACTAGTGATTTCACTGTCTCCTTCATCTTTCCCTGAATCCTTCTCTCTCTCACTCTGCACATCTAGTTGCTCTGCAATATGAAATAAGCGTGTTCAATAATCTGTATTTATAATTGTGCAGCCATCAGTTGTATGTCCCCAAAATCACAGTCCTACTACTGATCTTATAAATCATAAAAAGCACATGTTGTTTAAGAAGTATAGGCTGCTGCCTGCATGTTTAGTTTTGCTTATCTTAAACTGTACCTGAAGGTTCCTGCTCTGACTCTAACGCTGAACTGTCCACCACCTCTACTGTAGCTCAACAGCAGGAGCATTTGCAGCACTAGTGCTACTGCTGCTTCCTTCCTCACCTTTTCTAAATAAATAAATAAACAAACAAACATTGTATGCTGCATATTGTAGACTAGAAATGAAAAATCTAAATAACTAATACTGTATTCTTTTCCATACCATCTACTTGGTTTATTTATTATTTAAAAAATTTGACCCACTAACACTATTCTGTCTACTTTTTATTCATTTTTATTTATTATATTAAAAATATGCTACATGTAGACGAAACGAGACTTGACACAGGACAGCAGCACTTACATATTGTTGCTCGTTTGTTGGTTTAATTTTATCTATTGTGATTATCTAAGTGATTTGGAGAAAGTGTTCGTCTGCCAAATTATTATAAATATAATGTAAATGTAATCTTGACCGACCTGTTCCCTTACTGGCGAACATGGCTGGGATTTTGCAGCAGCTTGCTGCGTCTGCGGCCGGGGCTTTTTTTCTTTTTAAACGCTCTCTCTCTGCTCCATTTTTTGAACGATTTAGTCAGATATACCCTGTCTCTGGATATAGCCAGATATTAGGCAGTGCGTCGCTGACGTTGGGTCATGTGGGAGGTCATGTAGGAGGTCATGTGGGAGTGTAATTTTCCCTCCTGATCTTCTAATCTTCCCTTTCCATTGCCTGATTCGTAGATTGAGAGATCCGTCAATTAATTAGTAGTTGCACACCAGCCTATCACATGCCAGGCTGATCGTCTGCACAGCGGCAGCCGGCAGGCCAGAACGACCGTCAGGCCACCGGGAAATGTCCCGGTGCTCCCGATGGCCAGTCCGCCCCTGTATATATATATATACACACACACACACACACACAAGGGCGTAGGTTTGCTACCTATGACTCCAACTAATACCCCATCCCCCAATCCCCTTTTCCACCCACCAACCCCCAACCCCCTGCCCCATCCACCTATAAACCTCCCACCCCAACTATGTCCACTGAATACATGTTTTTCTTAATATGGTGCGAAATCACTTTACATTAATACTAGCAATGCTTCGATTGATATTAATCCACTCGAAATGCAATTCATTAAGTTAAATTAAGGAATAGTGTAAAGTTAAAGGAATGTTTCATAACTGACAAAAAGATAGTCTTTAATAAAATAAAAACTATTCTTTATTGAGCCCTAGTGCAAATGAAACATCTCAATCATCTGTATACTTATAAAAGTGGATTACATCTAAACATGAACTACTAGGTAGAGTACCACACAACAGCTCAATGCCTATTGCTCCTATATGAAGGAGACAAAAACATGCCTTCGCCTCTCGTTAACAAAAATAAACTGCTGGCATATTTGTTTGACATCAATATTGTCCAGGCTGTTCTTTTTTTCTTCTGATAAACACTAAAGATGATATTTTGTAGAATGCTGAAAACCAGTAATCATTGATTTACATAGTATTTGTTTTTCCTGCTACGGAAGTCAATGTTTTCAGCTTTTTTCTCCAATATCTTATTTTGTATTCAACAAAATAAAGAAAATCATTAAAGTTTGGAACCACTTAAGGAGTAGATAGTGAGTAAAGTTTTTTTGGGGGTGAACAATGGCTTTGACCCTAACTCTTCCCCTCTGACTGCACTAGGACCGGACAGCATTGCCACCTGATGAAATAGCGTGACAAAAAAGTGAAATGTCAGTTCAAAACTTTTGCCAAAAACACTAATGAATCACTTACATCCTCAGCCTATCACTCCTCATAATGCTAAATATTAGTATAATCAACATGTATAATACACGCACATATTATATGTTATATACTGTATAATCAACATTCAGATTGACCTCCTGTGAACTCGCCTCTTCACCTGAACTACAACATGGCTGATCTGCTTGTCACAGTACGTCAGATTCCGGCCACAACATAGCTCCTCCGTGAGTAATCAGAGTCACTCCGGTTCCAGTTCCGCGCCGCCTCTTGTTTTTTGCCGCCTCAGTCACAGCGCGAGCTCACCTGTTGCCGATTTGGATTAATCAAATCCGCTTATTTAAGACACTGCAAGACACGCACCCGCTGCCAGATTATTGCGCCGTTCAAGCCAATATTCCCGCGTTTGTTTTGTCTTTTGCTCATCGTGTTACTGACCCTATTTTGTTATCGACCTCGTCCCTGCCTAGCGTTTTGGAATTACTGCATGATTGGATTTACCGGCTTTTGACTTCCGCGTTGCACACTGACCACGAGACTGCCTAGCGTTTTGGAATCACTGCATGATTGGATTTACCGGCTTTTTGACTTCCGCTTTGCACACTGACCACGAGATTACCTGCCGATTTGGATTTCCTGCATGTGTGGAGCTATTGCACGTCTGGGTCACAGACATCACTTCCAGAAGCACCTGAAGCTCCTCAGCGCGTTCACAGAGACCGTAAGTGCACACTACCTATTGTTTTCTGCTCTTGGATCCTTCTCTGATTTTTGCTGCTACACTCGGAACCGTGACAGTATAATCTGGCCAACTATGGATCCAGCAGAATTTTCCCACTTGAGATCTGCACTGGAAAGCCAGGGAGCTCTCCTCGGCGCGCATCAGCAAGACATTCAGCAGGTCACTAATAGTCTCAGAACCGTAACTGACTCCCTTGCCTCCCTAACTGCTCAGATTCAGCAGATGCAAGCTTCACGGGCCTCAATTCCGCCCGCCCCTGCTCCCGCTGCTACACTTCCCTCACCTCATGAGCCACGTCTCCCCGCTCCACCCACTTATGATGGCGACCCTAATACCTGCCGCTCCTTTTTATCTCAATGCTCGCTGGTCCTTGAATTACAAGCCTCATCCTTTCCTACCGAACGATCTAGAGTTGCATACATAATAACTCTCCTTTCGGGAAAGGCGAGAGAATGGGGAACAGCAGTATGGGACGCACAAGATGCCTGCTGCGCCAATTTCAGGACATTCACTAATGAAATGAAGAAGGTATTTGATCGCTCTTCTTCTGGACACCAGGCAGCAGGTCAGATTCTAAATTTACACCAGGGAACTCGCTCCGTCTTTGATTACGCTATTGAGTTTCGCACCCTGGCAGCCTCTTGTGGCTGGGATGACCAAGCCTTGTTTGACGCCTTTTTTCATGGACTTTCTGACCTAATAAAGGATGAGCTATCTGCACGGGAGTTACCCTCCAGCCTTCAGGACCTCATTGACCTTGCTGGACGCATCGATGCTCGCAAACGCCTCAGACAACGAGAGCGAGGGCTGGACACAAGGTCATGGCAACTACCTACCCCTCCTTGCCCTTCAGAACCTCCTGCTGAACCCATGTTGGTGGACCGTACTCGAATTTCTCCAAGGGAACGCCAGCGACGACGGGATGAAGGAGCATGCTTCTACTGCGGTCAGTCCGGTCATCTACTGCGGACCTGTCCGTTAAAAGGCAAGGCCCCTCGTTGATGCTGGGAGCAAAGGGGGGCCCAAACCATGTCAGTTTCCCAGATCACCGTTCTTGTTTTCCGGTGTCACTAATGTATGAGAAGAAGCCTCATGCCACCCATGCCCTTGTAGACTCCGGCGCTGACCAAAATCTGATCTGTTTATCCATGGTGAACCTCCTTAAAATTCCCTCTCTATCTTTGGACCGCCCATTTTCCATCCAAGCCCTGGATGGAAGCTACCTAGCCCCAATCACGCACCAAACCGCTCCAGTCATTCTTCAGTTCTCTGGGAACCACTCCGAAATCATCTCCTTCTTTATTGTCAAAGATTCTCATGCCCCAATCGTCTTGGGCCTCCCCTGGCTAGCCCTACATAATCCACATATTGATTGGGCCAGGAAAAGAGTATTGGACTGGAGCACATCCTGCCTGTCGTCTTGTCTCCATGCTGCTCCTGTTAAGACCCCGACTTCTCGCCCTAAGGAAGAGTTCCCCAACCTGTCTAGTGTCCCCACTGAATACCATGACCTCAAGCTAGTTTTTAGCAAGTCACGCGCCACCTCGCTTCCTCCACACCGACCATATGACTGCGCAATCGATCTTGTTCCTGGCTCAACCCCACCCAAGGGACGACTTTACTCTCTTTCTCGCCCTGAGAGAGAAGCCATGAATCATTATATCTCTGAGTCCCTCTCTGCTGGAATAATCCGTCCTTCCTCCTCGCCTGCAGGTGCCGGTTTCTTCTTCGTGGAGAAGAAGGACAAGTCCCTCAGACCCTGCATTGATTACAGGGGACTCAACGAAATAACGATCAAGAACCGCTATCCCTTACCTCTTATGACTTCGGCCTTCGAACTTCTGCAAGATGCCCGATTCTTCACAAAGTTGGACCTAAGGAATGCCTATCACTTGGTCAGGATCAGGGAGGGTGATGAGTGGAAGACCGCCTTTAACACACCAACTGGTCATTACGAATACCTCGTGGTTCCTTTTGGACTAACCAATGCGCCGGCCGTTTTCCAAACTCTGGTCAACGATATCCTAAGAGACTTTCTGAACGCCTTTGTTTTTGTTTATCTTGACGATATTCTCATCTTCTCTCGCTCCCTCGGAGAACACAAGCATCATGTACGTCAGGTACTCCAAAGACTCTTGGAGAATAAACTTTATGTCAAAGCAGAGAAGTGTGAGTTTCACCGCGATTCCACTTCCTTCCTGGGGTTTGTAATCTCTCCCTCAGGTATCCAAATGGACCCATCCAAACTCAAGGCAGTCCTAGAATGGCCACAGCCCATTTCGAGACAGGGACTCCAACGATTCCTGGGGTTCGCCAACTTCTACCGGCGATTCATCAGAAACTATAGCATGGTGGCAGCCCCCCTCACGGCCCTCACCTCCACAAAACTCTCCTTCCAGTGGAACCTTCCGGCTGACAAAGCCTTTTCGGATCTCAAACACCGCTTCACCTCCGCCCCCATTCTCACGTTCCCGGACCCCTCCCTTCAGTTTGTAGTAGAAGTAGATGCATCAGAATCTGGAGTAGGGGCGGTCCTCTCTCAAAGGTCCCACAAGGACAATAAACTCCATCCTTGCTCCTTCTTCTCTCGTCGCCTCTCTCCGACTGAACGCAACTACGGCATTGGAGACCGAGAACTACTGGCTGTTAAGCTGGCCCTGGAGGAGTGGCGGCACTGGCTGGAGGGAGCGGAACACCCCTTTCTGGTCTGGACAGATCATAGGAACCTCGAGTACCTGAGGTCAGCCAAAAGACTCAATTCACGTCAGGCCCGTTGGTCACTTTTTTTTTCGAGATTTAACTTTACGCTTTCTTATCGTCCGGGGGCCAAGAATGCCAAGCCTGACGCCCTCTCCCGTCAGTTTTCCCCCTCCCCAAACCCTTCATCCCCAGAAACTATCCTTCCACACCACTGTCTTGTGGCTACAGCTCGTCTTGAGGTTGAGAACCAGGTACTACGAGCCCTCGAGCAAGAACCTGGCCCCAGCAATGTTCCTCAAGACAGACTCTTCGTTCCTGCCGCCACACGCTCCTTGGTGCTAGAATGGGGCCACAGCTCCAAACTTGCATGTCACCCAGGGGCCACTCGAACCTCATCCCTCATACACCAACGCTTCTGGTGGCCGACCATCAAAGATGATGTGAGAAAGTTTGTAGCATCTTGCGACACATGTACCAGGAATAAAACTACCAACCGCCCCCCCGAGGGACTTTTGAGGCCCCTCCCAACTCCACACCGACCATGGTCACACATTTCTCTCGACTTTGTCACCGGACTTCCCCCTTCGGAAGGAAATACCTGCATCTTGACAGTGGTCGATCGTTTCTCGAAGTCTGCACATTTTGTCCCCCTATCCAAACTCCCGTCTGCCAAGGAAACAGCAGAACTTCTGATACTCCATGTCTTTCGACTTCATGGCCTCCCGGTGGACATAGTGTCTGATCGTGGCCCTCAGTTCTCTGCACAGTTCTGGAGAGCCTTTTGTGGACTCATCGGCGCCACACCAAGTCTTTCTTCCGGTTTCCACCCTCAAAGCAATGGGCAGTCCGAACGTCTTAATCAGGAACTCGAGAAATACCTTAGGTGTATGACATCACGTGATCCCTCTTCATGGAGCAGAATGCTACCCTGGGTGGAATATGCCCACAACTCCCTTCCCACCTCCTCCACTGGCATGTCCCCCTTCCAGTGCTGTCTAGGATATCAACCACCATTGTTCCCGACTCAAGAGGAGAAAGCCTCACAGCCGCACAAGCCTTCGTCCACCGATGCAAGAGAACCTGGCAGCGTGCACGCTCCCAGCTGCTGCGCGCAGTGAGCACCTTCCAACGAAAAGCCAATCGCCATCGCTCTGCAGCTCCCAGGTACCGTGTTGGCCAGAGGGTAATGCTTTCCACTCGTGACATACCCATCAAGACCACCTCTCGGAAACTATCCCCTAGGTACATCGGCCCATTCACCATCGCCCGAGTCATCAACCCGTGTGCCGTAAGATTGTCTCTACCCGTATCTATGCGCCGTATCAACCCCACATTTCACGTCTCTCAGATCCGACGGCTGGTTGCTTGTCCCCTGTCCCCTACCCCCCGCCCTCCACCACCCCCTCGACTCATCGATGGGGGAGAAGCCTTTACAGTCCGCAGACTCCTTAAATCCCGCCGTCAAGGCCGAGGCCTGCAATATCTCGTAGACTGGGAGGGTTACGGCCCCGAAGAGAGAAGTTGGATACCTGCCAGATTTATCCTGGACTCATCCTTGATAAAGGAATTTCACAAACTCCACCCCGAAGCACCGTCTAGAACGCCCGGTGGCGTCCGTAGAAGAGGGGGTACTGTCACAGTACGTCAGATTCCGGCCACAACATAGCTCCTCCGTGAGTAATCAGAGTCACTCCGGTTCCAGTTCCGCGCCGCCTCTTGTTTTTTGCCGCCTCAGTCACAGCGCGAGCTCACCTGTTGCCGATTTGGATTAATCAAATCCGCTTATTTAAGACACTGCAAGACACGCACCCGCTGCCAGATTATTGCGCCGTTCAAGCCAATATTCCCGCGTTTGTTTTGTCTTTTGCTCATCGTGTTACTGACCCTATTTTGTTATCGACCTCGTCCCTGCCTAGCGTTTTGGAATTACTGCATGATTGGATTTACCGGCTTTTGACTTCCGCGTTGCACACTGACCACGAGACTGCCTAGCGTTTTGGAATCACTGCATGATTGGATTTACCGGCTTTTTGACTTCCGCTTTGCACACTGACCACGAGATTGCCTGCCGATTTGGATTTCCTGCATGTGTGGAGCTATTGCACGTCTGGGTCACAGACATCACTTCCAGAAGCACCTGAAGCTCCTCAGCGCGTTCACAGAGACCGTAAGTGCACACTACCTATTGTTTTCTGCTCTTGGATCCTTCTCTGATTTTTGCTGCTACACTCGGAACCGTGACACTGCTTCTGTCCCCTAATTGAAAAACATTGAGGGATTCCTTATGAGCATGGACAGAGAATGCCTCAGTCTATTATTGGTAACAATGTTAAATCTCAGGACAACTACAGTGGCTTGCAAAAGTATTCGCCCCCCGTGAACTTTTCCACATTTTGTCACATTACAGCCACAAACATGAATCAATTTTATTGGAATTCCACGTGAAAGACCAATACAAAGTGGTGTACACGCGAGAAGTGGAACGAAAATCATACATGATTTCAAACATTTTTTTTTACAAATAAATAACTGAAAAGTGGGGTGTGTGTAATTATTCATCCCCCTTTGGTCTGAGTGCAGTCAGTTGCCCATAGACATTGCCTGATGAGTGCTAATGACTAGAGAGCACCTATGTGTAATCTACACTCTCTCCATCGCTGTCTAATATACAGCACAGGTGTTTAGGTTCTGTCACCTGACAAAACAGGATAAACACATGCCATTTAAACAGCAATCATTTTATTTCACTTTTTCTGAGTCTTAGTGTGCAAACCTCGAATCAAATCATTAATGTTCGCCAAGTAAGTGAATGCATTTTAAAAACTATTTTTCTGAAGTGGATTGTCTATTGGTGTCAACAAAATTCTAGCCATATGGCAATATTAGTATATTAGTTTATCAATTTCTTTCACAATACTGATTTCTGACAAACAGTCACTAGATTAGGAGACTGACAGGGATCATATTTATACTTTTACATTTAGCTGTTTAATCTGCTGTTAGTTTTACGTCCGTATTCACAGACTATATCCTGGCCTGCTGTACTGAATGTGAGTCCACTGCATTTGGCGCTGCTTGTGTCTGAACGCAGCCAATCGTCTATCACATGATGGCAGGGAAAGGCACAGCCAATCAAAATGTTCATATGTGTTTTGGGGGCGGGAGGACTCAAGGAGAGAACGTGATTTGTCCCTTTCTGCGTGTCTAGGTTAATGTTGACAGAACGATTAAAAAAAAAAGTGGATTAAATTATTGGTGGGGACATTTCAAGGGAAACCACAATCAAGGTAAAGATCGATACTGACGTCACGATACTCGGCTGACGTCACTTCCTCTGTACTAGGACGCTGAGAAGCTGCTTTTTTCCGAGCTCCACCATACTGACCAAATTTAAACTTTTTCGTCCCCTTACGAAGTGTGTACATAAAACGGATAAGTATCTTATAATATATTTACTCGAAACGCGTGTTATATCGTTAAGTTTTAATTGTTTTGCAGCACACCGCTTTTAGCCGACATTAGCATCGCTAATTAGCATTAGCATCGCTAGCCCAGCTATCACGTTTGTTTGTTTGTTTGTAAAGCTTGTTTTCGCTTCCTCACACCGATTATTTTCCGTGTTTAGACACCATGTCGGTTGTGATTCTGCCTCTGAGTGCAGGTGAGGAGACATTGGAGCTGCACTCGGTGGATTTGGAGGTGGAGGCCGTGGAGAAGCTGATCCGTGAGCTACAGGTGAAGCTGGCCCGGTTACAGCAGCGGAAAGCCACGCTGGAATCGACGCAGACCGACGCTCATCTGTCCCAGGTAAATTCTCGGCGTGAGAATTCTCCTACAACCTCAACCCCGCGTGTTTCTCTGCCCAGGTCCAACACACCAAGGACGCAGCCCGCCCAGTGTTCCTACACCCCGGCGCCGGGATACCATGGACCCTGGATACAGGAGCGGCGGAAGAAGCACGCCAAGCCCCGGGCGAGGACCTCTCCCCCTCCACCACCACCACCCGTCTTCGACATCTCGACGCAAAACCGCTTCGCTCCTCTCCGCAAAACGGCACAAGACGTCCTGGTCATCGGAGACTCCATCGTTCCTCACGTGCGTGCTACCACGGCTAAAGGTAAGGTGCACACACGCTGTTTACCTGGTGCACGTGTTCTTGATGTTGCTGCACAGGTGCCTGCTGCCCTGAGGAAGAACATTGGAGCTGTGGTTCTTCATGCCGGCACGAACGACACCAGGCTGAGGCAGACGGAGATCCTAAAGAAGGACTTCAGGAGCCTGGTTGAGAAGGTCCGCAGCACATCACCCACGACAAGGATCATCGTATCTGGACCGCTTCCCACATTTCAGCGAGGAATCGAGAAGTTCAGTAGATTATTTGCTTTTAATGAATGGTTACAATCTTGGTGTCAACAACAGAAATTACGCTTTGTTGATAACTGGAATGTTTTCTGGGAGCGTCCTAGGCTCTATCACACCGATGGCCTACACCCTAGCAGAGCTGGAGCAGCGGTCCTCTCTGACAACATCTCCAGAACACTACGAACCATCTGACTGGCGGTAAGTCATACTGTAGATTCCAAACATATTAGACACATCACAACTCACCGTAGTGATAGACGAACACACATAGCTTGTCCTATAGAAATTGTGTCTGTTCCCCGAATACTGAGAAAAAAGAATAAATTTGTTAAATTTGCCCGAAACAATCTGATAACCATAAAACCAGAAAAAGGCAAAATAAGTAGTCAAAATCCACCTCTAAAGTTTGGACTACTCAACATTAGATCCCTTGCGCCTAAAGCACTTATTGTTAATGAAATTATCTCAGATTATTGCCTTGACGCACTCTGTCCCACTGAAACCTGGCTTAAACCAAATGAATATTTTGGTCTGAATGAGTCTACTCCGTCAGGATATTTCTATAAGCACGAGCCCCGTCTAATTGGTCGCGGTGGTGGTGTCGCCACTATCTACAATGATGTACTCACTGTTACCCAGAAAATAAGGCCCAGGTTTAATTAATTTGAAGTGCTTATCATTAATGTTGCACTAAATGAAATACGTAATAAACCCTTGCTATATTTTACCCTGGCCACCGTGTACAGACCCCCGGGGCCATATGGCGATTTTCTTAAAGAATTTGGACATCTGCTATCCGACCTATTGGTTAACTCTGACAAAGTATTGATAGTAGGAGACTTTAACATTCATGTAGATGATGCTAACGACGCTTTAGCACTCACATTTATGGATTTACTAAATTCCTTTGGGGTTAAGCAAAATATAATTGGAGCAACTCACCGCTTTAATCATACGCTAGATTTAATTATATCCCATGGTATAGATGTCTCTAATATAGAGATCATACCTCAAAGTGATGATATCACAGATCATCACCTCCTGACATATACTCTACCCGTAGAACAGATTAGCTGTGTCTCCCCACGTTATCAATCTGTTAGAAATATGAATCCCACCACTAAAGACAGATTCACAAGTAATCTGCCGGATCTGTCCCAATTTCTTATCAGACTCCTAAATGCAGATGATCTAGATGAAGTGACTAGCAGCATGGGCACTATTTTTACCAGTACATTAGACACTGTTGCTCCCATCAGATTAAAAAAAGTCAGAGATAAAACATTGGCACCATGGTACAACAGTCATACTCGCGCCCTAAAGAGAGCAACCCGTAACCTCGAGCGAAAATGGAGGAAAACTAAATTAGAAGTCTTTCGAACTGCATATAAAGACAGTATGTGCAGCTATAGACAGGCTCTAAAAACTGCTAGGACCGAGCATCTTAGCCAACTGATAGCAAGAAACCAAAACAATCCCAGGTTCTTATTTAGTACAGTGGCTCGCCTAACAAAACCTAAGATGCCCGCAGAGAGTATCCCATCACAGTTTAGAAGTGAAGACTTTATGGACTTCTTTAATGAAAAAATCAATAATATCAGGAAGAAAATAATGGAGGTTCAACCTCTAATAGTATCTCACGATCCAGTTCAGCCTATAGCTTCACATTTAGATTTTCACTGCTTTACAGGTATAGGACAGGAAGAGCTGTATAAACTCATCACCTCGGCTAAATCAACAACGTGCCTGTTAGACCCAATCCCAACCAGATTTTTAAAAGAAGTGATGCTTACGGTTGGAGAGCCACTCCTAAACATTATTAATTCTTCATTACATCTAGGTCACGTCCCTAAACCTTTCAAGTTAGCAGTTATTAAGCCGCTTCTTAAAAAATCTAATTTGGACGCGAATGAAATAAAAAATTACAGACGGATTTCAAACCTCCCGTTCATATCAAAAATACTAGAAAAAGTAGTATCAGCTCAAATTTGCACATTCTTACAGGATAACAACATCCATGAAGAATTTCAGTCAGGTTTCAGGCCCCATCATAGCACAGAAACTGCACTAGGTAAGATTACAAATGACTTGTTTTTAGCTTCAGACCAAGGCTGCATCTCATTGCTAGTCCTGCTTGATCTTAGTGCTGCATTCGACACTATAGATCATAATATTCTCATAGATCGCTTACAAAATTATATAGGTATTCAGGGACAGGCATTAAAATGGTTTAGATCTTACCTGTCTGATCGCTACCATTTTGTAGATCTAAATGGAGAACCATCTGGTATAATGCCAGTGAAATATGGGGTCCCACAAGGGTCAGTTTTAGGACCTCTGTTGTTCTCAATATACATGCTTCCCTTGGGTAACATCATTAGAAGACATGGGATTAGTTTCCATTGTTATGCTGATGATACCCAATTATATATCTCAACTAAACCAGACGAAATACCTAAGCTGTCTAGATTAACTGAGTGTGTCCAGGACATAAAAGATTGGATGACCAATAACTTTCTTTTATTAAATTCAGATAAGACAGAGATATTACTTATTGGCCCAAAAACCAGCACACAACAGCTTTCACAATTCAGCTTGCGCTTAGAAGGATGTACTGTTATTACCAGCTCAGCAGTAAAAGATCTGGGAGTAATATTAGACAGTAACTTGTCTTTTGAAAATCACATTTCAAATATCACAAAAACAGCCTTTTTCCATCTTCGAAATATTGCTAAACTTAGGAACATCTTATCCATATCTGATGCAGAAAAACTAGTTCATGCATTCATGACCTCCAGACTGGACTATTGTAATGCATTACTAGGTGGTTGTCCTGCATCCTCAATAAACAAGCTTCAGTTAATCCAAAATGCAGCTGCCAGGGTTCTCACTAGATCCAGAAAATATGATCATATAACCCCAATATTATCATCCCTGCACTGGCTACCTGTTCAGTTTAGAATAAATTACAAAATAGTATTACTTACATACAAGGCCTTAAATGGTTTAGCTCCCACATACCTAACCAGTCTTCTGATACGCTACAATCCACCACGCGCCTTAAGATCACAAAACTCTGGACTTCTGGTAGTTCCCAGAATTTCAAAATCTACAAAAGGGGGTAGGGCTTTTTCATATTTAGCTCCAAAGCTTTGGAATAGCCTTCCAGACAGTGTTCGGGGAGCAGACACGATTTCTCAGTTCAAAAGTAGACTCAAGACGCATCTTTTTAATCTGGCATACACATAACTCATCCCAGTACTCATACTCCAGTACACCTATACCGAATGGCAACTACGCTAATTCTCCCCATCTGTTCTGTATTTCTCTACCCATCCCGAGGCATCGGGAGATTTTGCCAGCTTCAGTAGACAAAGGCCGACCCTGCGAGGTTCCTGAGGCATCCAGAGAAGGACCAGCTCCAGCTGGATTCAGCTTTATGATGGTTGGAGCTACACATGCTGCTCCTGTGCTTCCAGTGATCCAGACCTCATCTGCCCTCTGCACCTACTGACTCGTCCCTATGCTGAACTGGTCTTCATGTCAATTTAAATAACTTCTGTCATATTGAATTTTCACCTGCACAACACACAAGATGTTATATCATTTCTATCTGTTATCGCCCAAATGAGGATGGGTTCCCTGTTGAGTCTGGTTCCTCTCAAGGTTTCTTCCTAATGCCATCTCAGGGAGTTTTTCCTTGCCACCGTCGCCGTCACCCTTGGCTTGCTCATCAGAGAAATTTCATTCATTCGTCTCATTATTATCTGCACATTTTTCTCACACATCCACACTTCCAATTATTTTCTTTTCTATAATTATTATTATTTGTTTTTATTTATTTATTTTCTATTATAATTTTATTTATTTATTTATTATTTTATATATAATTATTCTATATACAGTTTTTTTTTTTTTTTGTTAAATTTCTTTAATTTTTGTGAAGCTGCTTTGAGACAATGACCATTGTTAAAAGCACTATATAAATAAAATTGAATTGAATTGAATTGAATTTCAATGGTCGGAGGATATTGGTGGGGACACATCCCCTCCGTCCACCCAAAATCTACGCCCCTGTATATATATAATTTAAAACTATTTATTCATTTGTCTTTTATTTACTTACTTACTAGCGAATGCTTTTTTAGGGCTCTAAAAACTACGGCAGTATGAATGACAATGGAATAGGACGTGTGAGTTGCACCGGTCACACACACACACACAATAAATATATATATATATATATATATATATATATATATATATATATATATAATTAAATTCTTAAAACATCGTGTTCACCCATGCACTGAAAAAAAGAACTTGTAAGATTTACTTGATAAAATCCTCATAACAATTTGGACACAGATTTTAAGTAAATTTTATTGCTCCAATATTAAGGCTGAATCCCAACCCTTCCCCCTACCCTTCCATTTGACGCGTTCACGTGCAGGGGTAGTGGTGTCTCATTTCTCTTTTGGTTGGAGGTGTAGGGGTAGGGGGAAGGGCCAGATAGCCCTCCAAACGAAGATTTTTCAGGACCTCACTTCAAACGAAGGGCTAAGCGAAGTTTTCAACATGGCTTCTCACTCGAGCAAACAGACCCATAAATGTTAAGTCATTTTTGCCATTAATAAAGATTTTTATGACAAGTTTTCATTGTATGTATATTACCTTTAGTCTTGTGTTTGTGTTTATGGTGATGTTCTGTAAAGAAACGTTTGCAAAAAAATCGCTAAAGTTTGCTAGCGGAGAGCACATATTGCACAATATTACAAATATATATTTTTATGTCACATACACTTTACTGCATGCTACAAACAAATATGAAAGTTCAGTAGCACGGCATTTTGCCGAGCATTTGATAACGCATTGTTTGTTTTGCTTACGGCCATACACTATTGTTTTGCTTACACTATTCTTACTTATTGCAACGTGACCACAGTTTTGTAATTTATATTCTGTATATGGACGGCTGAGGAAACCCGAAGACTCATCCGTGTTCGTGGTGAAAATGAGCAACTTTTTTAAAAATCGAAATACGGCGCAAAAAACCTTTGGGAGTGCGTAATCTCTCTTATTGGAATGTGTGATAAACATCGGCGCATGTCCTCTGACGTAACATGGACACACAGGAATGTAAATGAACACTGCATTTATGACCCAAAAAATAAACGCTTTGAGATGATTTATTTGCCGTATGGTGTGTTTATTTGAATATGTTCAGTAAATTTATGAATTACACTCAAAGTGTCAGCGAAACCGGTTTGCAAATAATTTGTGTGTGTGTTAGGTGATGTGAGAGTGGGTTTTTCAAACTTGCAGTAAAACATTTTTGGGGGCAGTTTTTGATTCCCCCTTATCTAAGTACTGTAAAAACTTATATAGTCTTGGGTTAAAAAGTCTGCATTTCAACATGCATCCCCCACCTCCAAAGACTAAGCTCCTGTTGGTATAGCTCTTAAGGTCACTGTGGCACGCAAACCCCCTGACCACAATAAGGTGGCAATCCCTCAGTGGGGGGAGGTGAAAAATACAAATTAAATAAAATAAATTATCCTTAATCCAGATTTTATCAATCAACGACATAATATTTATCTTAGCTGGATGGTCTAATTCTCAAAACCGTTTAACCTAAAGAAAAACATAACACACTATAACTAGAATATTTACAAAACTGAAAGGTTTTCTTATGAATAATTTAAAAAAACATTATAACTCAAAAAGATCATATGTTTATATATATATATTTTATAGTAACTGAACAGCTCTCTTCTCTCCAATCCACTCATACACCACAGTCTCCTATTTCTCTGTGCGCGCGCTGCAGCCTGTGAATGAATACACGCAGCGGAGGTTTTACATATTTAAAACGTAAAAAGGTGTCTCTATCATAAATAGCCCTGAATTAACTATATATATATATATATATATATATATAGAGAGAGAGAGAGAGAGAGAGAGAGAGAGAGAGAGGAGAAAGGTGTTTTGCTGGCGAAAAACATTTTAGGCAGAGACGCCTGCTCGTTTGTTTTAAAACCCCCCAATTCTACCCCATTCCTGGAAACCGGTTTGATAACTTCACACCTTATGTGAATGAAAGGTGAGATGGGGGAATTACAGTGGGGGTTCTGTGGGTCCCCAAACTCAGAAGGCTACGTGTCAGCCGATAACTGCTCCTTTGATCTGCTGGTTACAGCGGGGCGCCGACTGCTGATGAGCGTATAGTAGCCTGTACAAGCGAGGCCATTTTTAGATTACATTTGAAATTTTAAGGGGTTGAATAGAGAACCTACTGTCTTATTTATGTAGCGAAAACACGAAATTAAACTAGATAACATGATCAGAGTTTTAATATTTATATTTAACTAGATGAAAGGCTTTTCAAGTCACATGGAAAAAAAAAATTCTGTTCAGTTCTACAGTTTATCCCACAGTTTATTCCATTGTCCAGCCTCAGGCCAATGTAATCAATGTAATATGCTGTTTTCTGGTTAAATTTTTCTGATTGGACCCGTACATAGAAAGTTTATACTGTAAACATACTTTATATTATATAAAAAATAAAAGAATCGCTCAAGTTTGCTAGCGGATAGCAGAGATTGCACGATATTACAAATATATATTTTTGTGTCACATACACTTTACTGCATGCTACAAACAAACTCACCCGTAATTGTCAGGTAAAATCTACTTAATTAAATTAACAATAAAATAAATCAAGTAAAAGTTACATAATTATACTTAATGCACAAATTACTTGATTATTTTAAATAAATCTAAAGTTAATGCATTGTTGTATCAGCAGGAACCTTGATTTTATGAAATTACTATCATTTTGTTTTGTGAGATTTTCCCTTACTTGGTTTTATCAATTTATATTACTCCCTATAATAATGTAAACATTGCTAATTTATGTTTTGGAAAGAAACTTAAGTAATTATTTCATCTATATCTTTCATAAATCACACAACTAAAATATAATTAAACAGTTTATTCACCAACATTACCAAATATTTGTGACATTCACAGTCTAGATCCAAGTTGTCTTTTTAATAAAAGTGCATTCAGCTAAATTTTGCATCCATAGAAAAAAACTGCACGGCACCAGGGCCTGAAATACTTGTTTTAAACAAAATTGTGTAAAATAATAAATAAATAAAATACAGCATTCATTTAGAAATAAAATGCAGCAGAAAATACTTTAAACAAACTGTAGAATAAACGTTAAAACGTAATAGCCCTCTGAAGCAGTGAAGTTGCAACTTTCAAATCAGCACTCTGGACTAGTGCACTTAAGAGTATGCCATTGAAACCTTAATGCATGAAAACATTTTAAGCTGAACATGTAAACACAACATGTAAACACTTGTAGTCAAGCCAAATCAAATGTTTTAAGATGATAACTTCATCTTTAAAGCTTGCACTTTTGGTGATAGCTTAATCCCATCAAGTTCTAGAAGAACTTTCTGAAAATAGCCTCTCCTTCAAGGATTATGGATACACCAACCGGTTCTTCCCCTTCAACAGCACGGACGACAAGGATTTTAAGAAGGTGTCACTTCGTCTGTCCCCCTGCATAAAATTTACAAGAAAATAAATCATTTATTTTGAGAAACAAAAAAAATCTGAATTGCTTCAACCTGTGCTGACTTCATTGAGAAAAAAAAAAAAAAAAAAATGATAATAAAAAAATGACCATCACTTCATATACTTCATATTGTTAAACTTGGGTTAAATTGCTTTAGCACTAATCTTGCATCAGTAAAACATGGCATGAGATGGCTTTACAGTGTCAGGAAATCCTATGATGAATGCTGAGTTTGTATTTAAAGGGTTAGTCCAAACATGAAAATTCGTTCAATAATTACTCATATTTATATATTCATTTGCATTTATATGCTTCTGTCCAATACAACAAACACTATATTCAAGGTATTAATAAATTGTATAATTAATAAGAAAACAATGCTTTACCAGGCAATCATCAAAGAGATCCTCTTCAGATTCACGTCTCATCTTTACGCTTTGTTTCTGTGAAAATATTTACATTGTATCATTACATAATCTTTTATTCGTACAACTACATTTAGGCCTTTATCCAAAGCAAATTACAAAAGAGGAAGGCATCAAGCATGTCAAGCAGTGCTACTAACACAAAGTTTCTGACACCGTTAGAAACAGATATTTGCATTTCTGCTTTAATATCCGTGTTATTTATTGGTGACTTTGACGGTTGTCTGTTACAATATTTTTCTTAAATATTCACCATTCAAATAATTGTTTTATGTAGATAAGTTACAGCAGAATTCGTAGAAAACAGACAAAATAATGTATTTAGTCTTTCTAAATACCAGAATTGATTTTTATTTTGTTTTACTGTTCAAAAGTAGCAGTTATTCTTCAATGAATGTTTTCTATAATGAGGATTAACGTCTGCTTTGGAAGAGAGGTCAAATAAACAAATGTTCACAATGGGGAAAAAAAGTTAAATAAAATGCCTTTATTTCACTTCAGAGACCTATGAAAAAATAAATTCTAGTAAGTATAAAACGCCATGGTAAGTTTTTATCCCATATAATGTACACACATTATATGATAAAAAAAAAAAGCAGAAAAAAACAATGATCAGTTCTTATTCAGGACGTCCCATACTATATACACACCACCTATGAAACTATTTTACTGCAGCATTTTTCAGATATGGGGCATTATTACATTTCAAAGGGGTATAAAGACCCCATTTCTAATAAGTGTAAAAGCTAAACTTACCTCGAACACGACAAACTCCAGCTGCAGCCACGCCGTGTTGTAACCTCCGTGATGATTCCCAACCGACTGATACACAGCGCGGGCACAGCGACTCCAAACACGCATGCGCAGTTTAATTTGCACACATTTTCGGCTTCAGTAGACACACAATACTTCAGACTGAAACAGAAAAAAAACAATGATCAGTTCTTATTCAGGACGTCCCATACTATATACACACGACATATGAAACTATTTTACTGCAGCATTTTTCAGATATGGGGCATTCTCTCTGTGTTGTTCATGAAACTACCGTAATCACTGTAATATGCGCGCGCACTAAAATCAATCGCGGCTGGCTTGACCGTGTTTTTCTGAACCGCGGCTGGCTTTACCGCAGTAAATTAGAGCTGCTGTCAATACTATATGAACATATGTACAGGTTCTTTACTCGTAACTCATTAATAAAGTTCGGCTTCAGAAAAAAAAAACATTTATTGCTAGTGCTCTTTTACCATTTAATGCTTTAACACACACGACTCAGTTTGTTCAGAAATGGCATCTAACTGGCGAGCCTTTGTCTGAACACGCCGTTTTCACTCGGGGTGGGGGTAAGAAACACACATCTCGGTGTATTAATCCGCGCGCTCGGTTCGTTATTATTTTATTTATTTATTTATTTATTTACCACAGGACCCATGGGGGCTCCGTAGGTTCAGTTTTTTACACGAAAACGGTGTTTTGTGAATCTTCACACTATTAAAAACCGAAATTGCTAATTGTACGTCCTGAGATTAGGATGAACATTTATTGGGAGTCATGGAAGCGAGAATCACATCCAAAAAAGAAAGCTAAACTTACCTCGAACACGACAAACTCCAGCTGCAGCCACGCCGTGTTGTAACCTCCGTGATGATTCCCAACCGACTGATACACAGCGCGGGCACAGCGACTCCAAACACGCATGCGCAGTTTAATTTGCACACATTTTCGGCTTCAGTAGACACACAATACTTCAGACTGAAACACGACTGCCCCCTACAGGTAATGAAGGGCATGTTCACAGCTTCCCGCACGCAGCCGGGCAAATCCGCGGCAAGTCACAGGATCCCTTTTCTCGAAACGCAGGTTTTTAATGGCGACATCTGTAAGTGAATGCATTTTAAAAACTATTTTTCTGAAGTGGATTGTCTATTGGTGTCAACAAAATTCTAGCCATATGGCAATATTAGTATATTAGCTTATCAATTTCTTTCACAATACTGATTTCTGACAAACAGTCATTAGATTAGGAGACTGAAAAGGATCATATTTATACTTTTACATTTAGCTGTTTAATCTGCTGTTAGTTTTAAATCCGTATTCACAGACTATATCCTGCCCTGCTGTAATGAATGTGAGTCCACTGCATTTGGCGCTGCTTGTGTCTGAACACAGTCAATAGTCTATCACATGATGGCAGGGAAAGGCACAGCCAATCAAAATGTTCATATTTGTTTTGGGGGCGGGAGGACTCAAGGAGGGAACGTGATTTATGCCTTTCTGCGTGTCTAGGTTAATGTTGACAGAACGATTAAAAAAAAGTGGATTAAATTATTGGTGGGGACATTTCAATGGTCGGAGGATATTGGTGGGGACACGTCCCCTCCGTCCACCCTAAATCTACGCCCCTGTATATATATAATTTAAAACTATTTATTCATTTGTCTTTTATTTACTTACTTACTAGCGAATGCTTTTTTAGGGCTCTAAAAACTACGGCAGTATGAGTGACAATGGAATAGGACGTTTGAGTTGCACCGGTCACACACACACACAATAAATATATATATATATATATATATATATATATATATATATATATATATATATATATAATTTAATTCTTAAAACATCGTGTTCACCCATGCACTGAAAAAAAGAACTTGTAATATTTACTTGATAAAATCTTCATAACAATTTGGACACATAGATTTTAAGTAAATTTTATTGCTCCAATATTAAGGCTGAATACCATTTCTACCCTTCCCCCTACCCTTCCATTTGGCGCGTTCACGTGCAGGGGTAGAGGTGTCTCATTTCTCTTTTGGTTGGAGGTGTAGGGGGAGGGGGGAAGGGCCAGATAGCCCTCCAAACGAAGATTTTTCAGTACCTCACTTCAAACGAAGGGCTAAGCGAAGTTTTCAACATGGCTGCTCACTCGAGCAAGCAGACCCAGAAATGTTAATTTTTGCCATTAATAAAGATTTTTATGACAAGTTTTCATTATATTTATATTTCCTTTAGTCTTGTGTTTATGGTGATGTTCTGTAAAGAAACGTTTGCAAAAAAATCGCTAAAGTTTGCTAGCGGATAGCACATATTGCACAATATTACAAATATATATTTTTATGTCACATACACTTTACTGCATGCTACAAACAAATATGAAAGTTCAGTAGCACGGCAGTTTGCCAAGCATTTGATAACGCATTGTTTGTTTTGCTTACGGCCATATGTGTACATGTAAATGAACGGTGCTTACACTTTTCTTACTTATTGCAACGTGACCACAGTTTTGTAATTTATATTCTGTATATGGATGGCTGAGGACACCCGAAGACTCATCCGTGTTCGTGGTGAAAATGAGCAACTTTTTTAAAAATCGAAATACGGCGAAAAAACCTTTGGGAGTGAGTAATCTCTCTTAATGGAATGTGTGATAAACATCGGCGCATGTCCTCTGACGTAACATTAGGAACCAGCGACAACGTATGATGACGTATAACAGTGTTGTCCCATTTCTTAGGGAAATATTTATACCCTTCCCCTTTCCACTTCGTTTCAAGGGACAAGGGGAAGAAAATAGAATTGTGATTCAGCCTAAGTAAAACTCACCCTTAATTGTCAGGTAAAATTTACTTAATTAAATTAACAATAAAAGAAATCAAGTAAAAGTTACATAATTATATTTAATGCACAAATTAGATTTATTTAAAATAATCAAGTAAAGTTAATTCATTATTGTATCAGCAGGAACCTTAATTTTATGAAATTACTATCATTTTGTTTTGTGAGATTTTCCCTTAACTTGGTTTTATCAATTTATATTACTCCCTATAATAATTTAAACATTGCCAATTTATGTTTTGGAAAGAAACTTAAGTAATTATTTCATCTATATCTTTCATAAATCACACAACTAAAATATAATTAAACAGTTTATTCACCAACATTACCAAATATTTGTGACGTTCACAGTCTAGATCCAAGTTTATCTTTTTAATAAAAGTGCATTCAGCTAAATTTTGCATCCATAGAAAAAACTGCACGGCACCAGGGCCTGAAATACTTGTTTTAAACAAAATTGTGTAAAATAATAATGAATAAATAAAATACAGCATTCATTTAGAAATAAAATACAGCAGAAAATACATTAAACAAACTGTAGAATAAACGTTAACACTTAATAGCCCTCAGAAGCAGTGAAGTTGCAACATTCAAATCAGCACTCTGGACTAGTGCACTTAAAAGTATGCCATTGAAACCATAGCGCATTAAAACATTAAGCTTAACATGTAAACACAACATGTAAAGACTTGTAGTCAAGCCAAATCAAATGTTTTAAGATAACTTCATCTTTAAAGCTTGCACTTTTGGTGATAGCTTAATCCCATCAAGTTCTAGAAGAACTTTCTGAAAATAGCTCAAATGTGTAGCGCAGTGCTCGGAGCTATTGCCACATTCTTGCAAAATTTCCTCTCCTTCAAGGATTATGGATACACCAACCGGTTCTTCCCCTTCAACAGCACAGAACGACAAGGATTTTAAGAAGGTGCATACTGGCATCACTTCGTCTGTCCCCCTGCATAAAATGTACAAGAAAATAAATAATTTATTTTGAGAAACAAAAAAAAAATCTGAATTGCTTCAACCTGTGCTGACTTCATTTCACAGAGAAAAAAATAATAATAAAAATAATTGATAATAAAAAAATGACCATCACTTCATATACTTCAGATTGTTAAACTTGGGTTAAATTGCTTTAGCAATAATCTTGCATCAATAAAACATTGTAAAACATGTCATGAGATGGCTACACTCCATAGATTACTCTGCACCTTTACAGTGTCAGGAAATCCTATGATGAATGCTGAGTTTGTATTTAAAGGGTCAGTCCAAAAATGAAAATTCGTTCAATAATTACTCAGATTTATATATTCATTTGCATTTATATGCTTCTGTCCAATACAACAAACACTATATTCAAGGTATTAATAAATTGTATAATTAATAAGAAAACAATGCTTTACCAGGCAATCATCAAAGAGATCCTCTTCAGACTCACGTCTCATCTTTACGCTTTGTTTCTGTGAAAATATTTACATTGTATCATTACATAATCTTTTATTCGTACAACTACATTTAGGCATTTCATCTTTTGTAAGTTTGCCTTTATCCAAAGCAAATTAAAAAAGAGGAAGGCATCAAGCATGTCAAGCAGTGCTACTAACACAAAGTTTCTGACACCGTTAGAAAAATACAAGATAGATCAGCGAGGGATTAAGGAAAAAGTGAGAAGCAAGAATCATGTGTGGAAAGATTAAGCATGCAGGGTCACAGGATGACTCGACTTATTTTTATTGTCTGCAATGCGATTTAGACAAATTAGAGCTGCTGTCAATACTGTATGAACATATGTACAGGTTCTTTACTCGTAACTCATTAATAAAGTTCGGCTTCAGAAAAAAAAAACGTTTATTGCTAGTGCTCTTTTACCATTTAATGCTTTAACACACACGACTCAGTTTGTTCAGAAATGGCATCTAACTGGCGAGCCTTTGTCTGAACACGCCGTTTTCACGAGGTGTGGGGGTAAGAAACACACATGTCGGTGTATTAATCCGCGCGCTCGGTTCGTTATTATTTTATTTATTTATTTATTTACCACAGGACCCCTGGGGGGCTCCGTAGGTTCAGGTTTTTACACGAAAACGGTGTTTTGTGAATCTCCACACTAT
Source organism: Channallabes apus (assembly GCA_030522415.1). NCBI lineage: Eukaryota > Metazoa > Chordata > Actinopteri > Siluriformes > Clariidae > Channallabes > Channallabes apus. The sequence goes on from CM060114.1 coordinate 1,443,656, forward strand.
TAAAAACTGAAATTGCTAATTGTACGTCCTGAGATTGAGATGAACATTAATTGGGAGTCACGAAAGTGAGAATCACATCCAAAAAAGAAAGCTAAACTTACCTCGAACACGACAAACTCCAGCTGCAGCCACGCCGTGTTGTACCTCCGTGATGATTCCCAACCGACTGATACACAGCGCGGGCACAGCGTCTCCAAACACGCATGCGCAGTTTAATTTGCACACATTTTCGGCTTCAGTAGACACACAATACTTCAGACTGAAACACGACTGCCCCCTATAGGTAATGAAGGGCATGTTCACAGCTTCCCGCACGCAGCCGCGCAAAGCCGCGGCAAGTCACGGGATCCCTTTTCTCGAAACGCGCGTTTTTAATGGCGACATCTGTACCTAAATCGATTGCTGTTTGTAAATGCGCAGCTCACACAAAGAAAAATTATCCAATTTCACAGGGAAACTCAAGAGCAGATGGAGCAGCAAAGACAGCGGCATCGAGACCACCTAATGACAATGTTAAGATGTGCATGACTAAATTTTCTGTTCCAACAGCTGATTTACAGGATTTGCAGACAAGCTACCCTAGCAGAAAAGCAAGACTGGTCGAATGCTGGGGGAAAAGTGAGGAATGGGGTATGGTACGGCCCCAATAACAAACCTTGTTTACCAAAAGCTTTATTTCCTCGTTATGCAAAATTGACACATAGTATAAATGTATAGTATAATTGTCTTTATATTGTTTTCAGAATTTCAACCACAAAACCTATTTATTTAGCCAAGCATTTTTATAAATAGATTTGCCTTAGGTAAAGGAGCAGATCTGGGGGACTCATGGACGTAGAGTATTATGGTGAACTGGTATGTTTAGATGCTGTCTTCCTCACTCTCATTTGATCACTCAGGTTTGTTGACGGTGAGGTGATTGTTTGCTTTACATCTCAGGGAGCCCTCATGTTTGTGTTTCCTTCTGGCTCTCCCTTTTAGTTATGCTGTCATAGTCAGTCCTGCCAGAGTCCCTGCTTGCACTCTACAGTAAATATACATTCACATTATACATTATGTGACTGTGACCATACCTAACTGCCATCTCTCCTCTTCTTCTCTTTCTCCCACTTTTTCTCTTTCCTCTCTGCCCCTGTCTCCCCCTTTCACTCTTTCTCTCTCTCTCTCTGTCGAGCTACACATGTGGTTCCTGAGCTGCCAGTGATCCAGACTCCCTCTGCCCTCCGGACCTGTCTGATCCATCCTGGTGCCCCGTTTCTGGTTGGAGGTCTCGTCGCATGGATGCCCCGTGTGTCTCTTTAGGATGCGCCTGGTGTCTGGGGATGATTCTATCTACTTAGAAGATGGTTCTGGCCTCGACTGGTGTTGTCAGCTGTTTCTCTGAGGACTTGACAGTTCGATAGTTCAGGACTGGAACTTTCTACAAGTCTATCTGAGTCTCCAATAACTACCTGGACTCCATTTTAACATCAATTAACATCAAACTGCCTGCCACCTAACACATTGTATAAATGCAGATCATTTCCTGCTATCTGTTTCACCCAGATGAGGATGGGTTCGCTGTTGACTCTGGTTCCTCTCAAGGTTTCTTCCTATTACCATCTCAGGGAGTTTTTCTTTGCCACTGTCGCCCGCAGCTTGCTCACCAGGGACTATCTGACCATTTCGTCACCCCTATCCTATCTTCACTACATTGGCTCCTTGTGAAATTTCGCATTGATTTTAAAATACTACTCTTGACATATAAAGCATTAAATGGTCTCGCGCCGCAGTATCTGAGCGAACTGCTAGTGTCTTACGATCCGCCACGCCTACTTCGGTCAAAGGATGCAGGCTGCTTGTCAGTACCGCGTATTGTGAAAACTACAGCTGGGGGCAGAGCTTTTTCTTACAAAGCCCCAAAATTATGGAATAGTCTTCCAAATAGTGTTCGGGACTCAGACACAGTATCAGTGTTTAAGTCTAGGCTCAAAACCTATTTATTTAGCCAAGCATTTTTATAAATAGATTTGCCATAAGGTAAAGGAGCAGATCTGGGGGACTCATGGACGTAGATTATTATGGTGAACTGGTATGTTTAGATGCTGTCTTCCTCACTCTCATTTGATCACTCAGGTTTTTGGACTGTGAGGTGATTGTTTGCTTTACATCTCAGGGAGCCCTCATGTTTGTGTTTCCTTCTAGCTCTCCCTTTTAGTTATGCTGTCATAGTTAGTCCTGCCGGAGTCCCTGCTTGCACTCTACAGTAAATATACATTAACATTAGACATTGTGACTGTGACCATACCTAATTGCCATCTCTCCTCCTCTTCTCTTTCTCCCCCTCTTTCTCTTTCCTCTCTCCCCCGGTCTCCCCCTTTCACTCTTTCTCTCTCTCTCTCTCTGTCGAGCCTCACATGTCGTTCCTGAGCTGCCAGTGATCCAGACTCCCTCTGCCCTCCGGACCTGTCTGATCCATCCTGGTGCCCCATTTCTGGTTGGAGGTCTCGTCGCATGGATGCCCCGTGTGTCTCTCTTTGGGATGCGTCTGGTGTCTGGGGATGATTCTCTCTACTTAGAAGATGGTTCTGGCCTCAACTGGTGTTGTCAGCTGTTTCTCTGAGGACTTGACAATTCGATAGTTCAGGACTGGAACTTTCTACAAGTCTATCTGAGTCTCCAATAACTACTGGTCTCTATTTTACATCAACTATTATAACATCAATTAACATCAACTATTATAGCTGAACCTAACACTTAACACTGTATAAATGCAGATCATTTCCTGCTATCTGTTTCACCCAGATGAGGATGGGTTCCCTGTCGAGTCTGGTTCCTCTCAAGGTTTCTTCCTAGAATCGCCATTATAAGAGAGTTAAACAAGCTACAAGAGTGGAGGTACATCAATACAGTACTTCAAAAAATCCAGCTGATCTTGCATGCACGGGAGTTTCTTGTGAAAAATTCATGAAAAATGTCAACTGGGTCTATGGCCCCTCCTTTCTCAAAGAACCAGAGTGTAAATGGCCTGAAAACATTCATGACCAATAAAAGAGGATGACAATGAGATTAAACGTCTCGGGTTACTTTGCAGTAACCCTGTTCCCTGAGAGGCGGGAACGAGATGCTGCGTTAGAACGCTTATGGGAACTATCTTGTCGCATTGCCGGCCATGAAGCATGTGTGGAAAAACGCCATTATCTGGCTACATATAACCTCGGTCAGGTGACGTCATCTGATTAGATCAGGTGGAGGTTATAAATACCGGAAAGCCGGCAACAAAACCTCAGATTATTTGTCTGAATGGACGTCCGGTCACATGGTAGTGCGGCGTTCGGACGCAGCATCTCGTTCCCGCCTCTCAGGGAACAGGGTTACTGCAAAGTAACCCGAGACGTTCCCTTTTCGAGGCTTCACTCAATGCTGCGTTAGAACGCTTATGGGAACGAGAATACCAACGCCGCCGCACTACAGGTGTCTGGACCCCAAGGTTGTGTAGCGTGTGCGCACAAGGCCGAGAAGGTCTCAGATTCATGTCCGGGAAGCTGAACCGAGGACTCGTGAGCCTGGGGTGGCATGGACATCCAGACTATAAAATCTCATAAATGTGTGCGGAGAGGACCAACCCGCTGCGTCACACACTTGTTGCAGGGGAGTACCTCTTGCAAGAGCAATAGATGAGGCGACCCCTCTGGTTGAATGAGCCCTGACTCCTAGGGGCGAAGTGTGTCCACGCGCCTCATAGGAGAGGGCAATAGCATCTCTCACCCAGTGTGACAGAGTATGTGTGGTGGCGGCCGCCCCCCGGTTGCGGCCTCCATAACATATAAAGAGTTGCTCTGACTTACGCCACTGGCTGGTGCGGTGGACATAAGCCTGAAGAGCACGTACTGGGCACAGTAGGTGAAGTTTCTCCTGCTCCGAATCCGCAAAGGGCGGAGGACAGAAGGCTTCCAGGATGACAGGGTGCATGGTAGAGAAAGGAACTTTCGGTAGATAGTTTGGGTGAGGATGCAGAATGGCCTTGACTAGCCCAGGGGCAAAGTCCAGGCAGGATGGGGAGACTGACAATGCACGCAGGTCTCCGATCCTCTTTAGAGAGGTGATGGCCATAAGAAGAACCATCTTGAGAGTCAGAAGCCTGTCGGGCGCTGACTCTAGCGGTTCAAAAGGAGTCTCGATCAAACCTTCGAGCACGATAGATAAATCCCAAGAGGGAGCCGTGACTCTAGTGGGTGGCCTCAACCGTTTAGCTCCACGAATGAAACGGGCAACTAAAGGGTGATTTCCTACAGTAGCCCCTTCAGACAGGACGTGGCAGGCTGAAATAGCGGCCACGTACGTTCTGAGGGTACTAGGGCACAAGCCCGAGGACAATTTCTCTTGCAGGAATTCTAGCACTGAAACAATTCGGCAGTGGACTGGGTCCACCTGCTTAGCCATGCACCAGCTCTCGAATACCTTCCATTTGAAGGCATAAATCCTTCTAGTGGAGGGAGCCCTAGCACTTAGGATGGTGTCAATTACGCCGGCTGAAAGGCCGGCTTGACTCAATTGGTCCCGTTCAGGGGCCAAGCGTGAAGGTTCCAAAGCTCGGGCCGGGGATGAAATATTGTCCCCTGCGCCTGAGATAGAAGATCCCTCCTCACTGGAATCATCCAAGGTGAGCCGTCGAGGAGTGATATTATTTCTGAGAACCATACTCGGGCCGGCCAACGGGGCGCTATCAATAAGAGGCGCAAACCGTGTTGACGGACCCTCGCCAGGACTCCCGGGAGCAGAGCTATCGGAGGGTACGCATAGAGGCGTAGATTGGGCCACGTATGGGCCATCGCGTCCAGACCCAGGGGAGCTGGATGAGTCAGAGAGTAGTAGAGGGGACATTGTGCAGTCTCCTGTGAGGCAAAGAGGTCCACCTCCGCTGTAGAGAATCTCTCCCAGATTTGAGTGACTACTTCGGGGTGGAGTTTCCATTCCCCGTGATTCACAGCTCGTCTGGACAGAAAGTCTGCTCCCACATTCCTGTACCCTGGAATGTGAATCGCCCTGAGGGACAGGAACTTGTCCTGAGCCCAGAGCAGAACCTGATGTGCTAGCTGGTTCAAGCGTCGTGAGCGCAGGCCGCCCTGGCGATTTATATAGGAGACTACTGATGTGCTGTCCACCCGCACTAGGACATGGTAGCCTCTCAGCTGCTGGAGGAAATGCTGTAGAGCTAAAAATAGAGCCATCATTTCGAGGCAATTGATGTGCCATGCGAAAAGGTGGCCTCTCCAGACCCCTTGGGCTGGACGGCCATCCAAGACCGCGCCCCAGCCGGTAAGGGAAGCGTCTGTCGTTAGCATTTTGCGACGACAAGACGGACCTAGAGTGGGACCCAAGGCGAGAAACCGGGGTCTGAACCACATAGAAAGGGTACGAAGTCCTTTGCGCGTAACCCTTATCCGCCTTTGGGGATTTGTTCTCGTGTGAACTCCCCTGGCTCTTAACCACAGCTGAAACGCTCTCATGTGCAGGAGACCCAAGGGTATCACCATGGACGCAGCTGCCATGAGGCCTAAACATTTTTGTAAGTGATGTACAGTCACTTCTTGGTCTAGTCTGATTTCCTTCAGAGCGTTGTTTATGGATTCGACGCGAGCAGGAGACAGATGTGCCTGCATAGCGATCGAATTCCACCTGACGCCCAAGTAGGTTGTCACTTGTGCTGGAAAGAGAACGCTTTTCGTGGCGTTGAGTCTCAATCCCAGCAAGTGAAGGTGAGCTAGGACGACATCTCGGTGTCGAAGTGCTAGCTGCTGAGACTGGGCCAGTATTAGCCAGTCGTCTATGTAATTCAGAATGCGGATGCCCTGGAGTCTCAAAGGAGCCAGAACTGCATCCATGCATTTTGTATATGTGCGGGGTGATAAGGCTAGACCGAATGGAAGAACCCGAAATTGGTAGGCTTTTCCCCCAAAGGCGAACCTCAGGAACTTCCTGTGCTGTGGCAAAATTTCTATGTGGAAATATGCGTCCTTTAAATCTACTGTCACAAACCAATCCTGTGGTTGGATTTGTGAAACAATAGTCTTTATGGTCAACATTTTGAAGTTGCATTTTTTGAGATAGCGGTTCAAACCGCGAAGATCCAGAATTGGACGCAGACCCCCGTCCTTTTTGGGGACCAGGAAGTACCGACTGTAGTAACCTGACTCCATGTCTGGAGGAGGAACCTGTTCTATGGCTCCCTTCTGCAGTAATTTCTGGAGTTCGGAACTCAGAAAACGCGCCCTTTCCGGTATCACGGAAGTGGAGACCACGCCGTTGAAACGCGGAGGGCGATATGCAAACTGGATCCTGTATCCTTTCTCTACAGTCTTTAAAACCCAGGGGGATATGCCTGGCAGTAGCTTCCACGCTGCCAGCTTCTCCGAAAGGGGTGCAAGTACTTCTACTGGGCTGGGGGGTGTTAGTGGTTCGGTGTCCTGGAATATAGCAGGATGCGACCGAAGGACTAACGTGTCGGAGACCGGTGTTGTCCGAAACACCAAAGGCGGCGGAAACTGAACATCGATCTCCTGGGGGTGCCCAGGGGGGCATGCTCCTATGTGCCCATCCCCAGGGGGGGTCACCCCCACGGTCCTGAGCTCTGCTATCAGGGACGCTTCTTCGCGAAGAAGACAGAGCGGTCTATTTTTTTGGGGGCGGCCTGAGGGGGGCGCCGAGCCGTACCCCAGTCCTTACGGGGGGGTGCGCGGCTACTGACGCTTTCCTTCTGCGCCTCTCGTCTAGCGAGACTGAGATCGGGTCGAGGTTGGGTGGCCGATGTCCTCGACACCTGGGCACGGCGTGGGATAAATTTCCCAAAAGCTTGTTCATAGAGACTGGCCTCTCTAAATCTGGTAGCGACAGTATTTACAGCTTCGCCAAATAGGCCTGAGGGTGAGATGGGAGCATCGAGAAGGAATGCCCGATCTTTGTCCTTAATGCCAGTTAGATTTAGCCAGAGGTGTCTCTCTGCAGACACCAGGGATGCCATAGAACGGCCAATAGCACGGGCTGTCTGTTTCGTCGCACGCAGGGACAGATCAGTAGCCCGGCGTAATTCTATGAACGCTTCCTGATTCATATTGCCGCTCGTGCTCAGATCATTCAGCAGGTCGGCCTGATACGCCTGCAAAACCGCCATGGTGTGCAAGGAAGCGCCGGCCTGACCAGCTGCTTGGAACGCCTTCCCTAACAGGGTAGAAGAAGTTCTACATGCCTTGGAGGGAAGGGTTGGCTTTTTTAATGAAGATGATGTTCCAGGAGCGAGATAGCCCGCGAGCGTCTCCTCAATCTGGGGCATCATCACATAACCCTGTGCTTTTGCATCAACAATATTCGAATAAAATGAAGTTGAAGGTACAAAAATACGGGAAGAAAAGGGACGTCTCCATGAACGAGATAACTCGTTGTGGAGATCATCAAAAAAGGGGAGAGAACGGCGTTGTGACGCCATCTCCTGGCCACCCGATAGAAATCTGTCATCCAGTTTGGAACGTTTTGTATGAGCTTGCTCTTGTGGCCAGTCAATATGTAAACGTTCAACTGCGCGTGTTATAACCTCAATTAATTCCTCATACTCTCTATCATCCCTAGAGGATCGTTCTGAGGTAGCTACATCCATTTCAACTGAAGCAAGCGAGTGAGTCTCCCTCAAACACTCCCGAGAAGCACCGAAGTGCGCTCGCGAAGTGGGGGGGGAGAGAGAGAGATCGGGGGAGGAAACGAGAGAGAGGAGGGGCTCCGTCTCTCGTGCCTCGGCCAAATCAACCTGTGAGCCCCAGGAGTGCAGAGCGGCTCGTGGCTCCCTAAAGAACGCGAGACGCGCTCGTAGCACTTTCATCTGGAGATTATCACAGTGCTCACACTCTCCTTCAAGTCCAAGGAGAGCGTGGCTTTCACCCAAACACTCAAAACAGAGATTATGGCTATCGTCTTGAGAAAGACGGTTACCGCACGGGCATGATAGACTGAACTCGGCCATTATATCTGGTGAGGTTTTTTTTTTTTTTTTCTCTGTTAAGAATGGTTTCTTATATATCCTTTTTTTTTTTTTAAATGCTTGCTGCACACACGCGATCACAAGTCGGCATGAAGACAAATGATCTGAGGTTTTGTTGCCGGCTTTCCGGTATTTATAACCTCCACCTGATCTAATCAGATGACGTCACCTGACCGAGGTTATATGTAGCCAGATAATGGCGTTTTTCCACACATGCTTCATGGCCGGCAATGCGACAAGATAGTTCCCATAAGCGTTCTAACGCAGCATTGAGTGAAGCCTCGAAAAGGGAACATTCAGCCTCTGTGAATACTGTGAGTACTACAGAGAGCATATATGCAGTGAGCAACCTGATCACTTATCACTCTGACTGGTACAAGTTGAAAAGATCCGTTGCCTGGATTCTTCACATCAAGGACATGCTCAAACAGAAAACAAAAAAGGTCAAAAAACATGTAAATGTACCAATGACAGAAAAACACAAGTCTCTGACAATTCAGGACTTAACAAGAGCAGAAAACTAAATCATTAAGGCAAGGCAAGTTTATTTGTATAGCACATTTCATACACAGTGGTAATTCAAAGTGCTTTACATAGAAGAAATGAAAATAATCATAAAATTAAATAAAAGATAATAGCAATGAAACTTTTTAATGAAAACTTTAAACATTTAATTTAAAATAAAAATAAAAACAGTTTGCAATAAAACGATAAACTAATTTAAATTAAAACATAATTTAAAATAAAAGTAATAATAGCTAAAAGCTGACTCCCCTTGTCTTGTGTGAACCCTTGGTATTTCTAACTGACTCGATCCTACCGATCTGAGTGGTCTGTTAGGTTTATATTCAATCAGCATAACTGTATTGTATTTAGGTCCTAGGCCATTAAGTTATTTATAAACAAGTAAAAGTACTTTAAAATCTATCCTAAATGTTACAGGAAGCCAGTGTAAGGACCTGAGGACTGGTGTGATGTGCTCAGATTTTCTGGTTCTAGTTAGAATTCTGGCAGCAGCGTTCTGGATGAGCTGCAGCTGTCTAATGGTCTTCTTGGGAAGGCCCATGAGGAGACCATTACAATAATCCGCCCTGCTGGTGATAAAGGCATGGACAAGTTTCTCCAAGTCTTGATTGGGGACAAAACATCTAATTCTTGCAATGTTTTTGAGATGATAGTATGCTGATTTAGTTACTGCTTTAACATGACTACTGAAACTAAGGCAATGACCTCAGTTTTCTCCTTATTTAGTTGAAGAAAATTCTCGCACATCCAACTGTTAATTTCATCAATGCATTTGCAGAGGGAGTCTATGGGGCTGTAGTCATTTGGAGATAAGGCTAGGTAAAGCTGGGTATCATCAGCATAGCTGTGATAAAACCAAATTGCCTTTCTCATTATCTGACTTAGAGGGAGCATATACAGGCTAAACAGGAGGGGTGCAATAATTGAGCCTTGTGGGACTCCGCATGTCATGGACGTCCACTTAGACTTGTGCTCTCCTATACCCACATAGTAACCTCTCCCCTCTAAGTATGACCTGAACCATTTGAGTACCATCCCAGAAAGCCCGACCCAGTTTTCCAGTCTTTCTATTAGTATGTTATGATCGACAGTGTCAAATGCAGCACTAAGATCTAGCAGTACCAACACTGATATGTTGACAGAATTTGCCAGAGTCAGAATTTAAACGAATATCATTTATTATTTTTATGAGCGCTGTCTCTGTACTGTGATGTGCTCGGAAACCAGATTGAAAACTGTCAAGGTATCCATTTGCGTTTAAGTGGTTGTTCACCTGATGAAAAACAACCTTTTCAATAATCTCGACTATAAAAGGAAGATTTGATATTGGTCTATAGTTATTTAATATGGAATTATCAAGATTATTATTTTTCAGGAGTGGCTTTACAACTGCGGTTTTGAGAGAGTTTGGAAAAGTCCCAGAGAGAAGTGAGGTGCTCACCACTTCTAATAGATCTGCTTCTAAACAGTCTAACACACTTTTGAGAAAATATGTAGGAAGTGTGTCAAGGTCGCAGGTTGACGATTTGAGGTGTTGTACTGTTTCTTTCAAGATTTTGCTATCAATTTCTTGAAAGACAGACATAGTAACTGTTTTGTGAGGTTGTGTTTGAGATTTTCTGATCTCTGCACAACTTGATGCGTTAATAGCCCTCCTAATATTAATGATTTTCTCAGAGAAAAAGGAAGCAAACTCATTGCATTTGCTGTCAGAGAGCATTTCAATGGGAATCTGACTTGGTGGGTTTGTCAGTCTCTCAACAGTAGCAAAAAGAGTGCATGTGTTGTTTAAGTTGCTGTTAATAATGTTTGAGAAGAAGGTCTGTCTAGCTGTGGCTAGTTCCACATTGAAAGCACGAAGGCTGTGTTTATAGATGCTATTGTGAATTTCAAGTTTCGTCTTCCGCCACATACTGTACGTTCAGTTTTTCGGCATTGTCTTCGGTGATTTCTGTTTGCCCGCCTTTCTGATCTTTTCCGGAGCAATATCATCAATAACATTCTTAACTTTTGAGTTAAAGGAATCAAGGAGAAGATCAACAGAGTCTGCAGAAATGCTTGGTGTTAAAGATATAGCGTTCATAAATAGTGCACTTGTTTAAATATGTGCACTTATTTTCTTTTCTATAATTATTATTATTATTTGTTTTTATTTATTTATTTTCTATTATTATTATTATTTTATTTATTTATTTATTATTATTATTATTATTATGATTTGTTAAATTTCTTTAATTTTTGTGAAGCTGCTTTGAGACAATGACCATTGTTAAAAGCGCTATATAAATAAAATTGAATTGAATTGAATTGAACTTGTGTTCTCATTAATGCATCTCTTTCTGACTGACTCAGATCTAGATTTGGTGGTAACAGAGATCAATATATAAAAAAAATTCAGAAATGATCAGATAGTGCTATGTCCTTTATAATAATGGATGAGATGTTTAGACCTTTACTGATGAGTAAGTATAGAGTGTGTCCACGATTATGTGTGGGCCCATGCACATGCTGAATCACGTCAAAAGTGTTTAAAACACTAATCATTTTTTTTGTAATATTGATCTCTGCATTATCAATATTGTAGATGCGGATGGCTTATTTCACTAGTTTTGACGCGTAGCTAATGTCTTAAAGTTTCACTCACATGACAGAAGTCCGATCTCTTTGTCTTTTGTCGTTTATTTGTCAGCATCAAAGAATCAACACTTCATACAGTCGTCTTGAGTAAATCCACTGTTATTACAGACACCAGTTGCTGCATCTTGCAAATCTCTGAGTTTTACAACAACCTGTTTGCTGTATCTTGTAGATTACAATCTTGGCTTGGGTATCTAACAACACTCTTGTTGTTTCTTACTTTCCCAGCTTACGTTAGCTTACGGTTACAACAACCTCGTTGCTGTATTTTACATTTCTAGCTTACCGGGAGCTCTCACTAGCTGACGGTCTAAAGCTTGTGTTTCCGTAGCCTTCCAAATCTATACTGAGCTTTCTAGCATATCACAGTCACACAAATGCATGTAATAGTAGAATGACATCACAGACCAACCTACGATTATCAACTTATGATGCATAACTAAGAAATTTAAAGCTTATGGCTTATGTAACAAACTTAATGCTTAATGCTTTACTAATGAATAGAACAAGGTAGAATAAATGAAATAACAGCAAGTAAAATAAAATAAAATAAACACAACAACAAATTCATAAAAAGTGCGATATGGCACTTACATTCCAGCCCCTAATTGACAGGCATGGAGACTGACAATTACAATTTTGTGTTTTTTTTTTTTTTTGATAAAGCAATGAAATCAAACATTCTTAACCTTCTAAAACGTTTTAAATCTTTTAAGTGTGTAATATTTATCTCAGGTGTTTACATTTGCATATCAAATTTCATAACATATTACCACACATTTAACAGTCCATTTCACATGTGAGACACAGCTTGTCGATGGGTCTTTCCAGAGTGTTGGTCTTAGTTTTAACTAACACACGTTTCACCAGTCCCCCTTTGTTGGGGAACACTTTCGTGATTCTTCTCATGACCCATGAATTTCTTGGAGAAGACTCATCAGTTATTAAAACTATGTCTCCAATCGAAAGGTTTTTTTTGTTTTGAAACCACTTTTGCCGCCCCTGTAGCAAGGGCAAGTATTCACGAACCCATCGCTTCCAGAGCAGGTCTGATCGATGCTGGATCTGCTTCTCCCTGCAACGTGCATAGATGTCTTCCTTTTTGAAGAATCCAGAGGGCAGGTTTGGCTGTTTTTTCATCAGCAGCAGGTGGTTTGGTGTCAGAGGTTCCATTTTAGGCGAGCAGCTGTTTCTTTTCACAGATGCCTTTTGTTTTTGCTGTGTGCGAATTCCCTGTTTGAATTCTGCTGCTGCTTTACCCTTTTGCAGCGTGAGAAGTTCTTCCTTAAAATTTTGTCTTTGAGTGAACTTAATGACTTCGTTTTCTGCTTTTGTTAGTTCTTGAACTGTTAGCGACTTGTGATTTTCTGTCTTTGGGTCATCTACTTGTATTTTAACCCTTTCTGTGTTTTGTTTGAGCATGTCTCTGATGCGAAGGATCCAGGCAACGGATCTTTTTAACTTGTGCCAGTCAGAGTGATGATTAATCAGTTTACTCACTGCGTCTGTGTCTGTGTATTTTGTAATGCTCACAATATTCACTAACGCTGAGAGCTTAACTTCATCAGCATTTTCATCAAAATTTTCTTTTATTGATGTGTCATGAATATTTTTAGGCCATTTGCACTCTGCTTCTTTGAGAAGAGAGGGACCTTGGATCCAGTTGACATTTTTCATGAACTTTTCACAGGATACCCCCCTGAAGGCAGAATCAGCTGGGTTTTGTGAGGTATTAACGTACCTCCAATGCTGTGACTTGGTTGACTCTCTTATAATGGCGATTCTGTTGGCCACGAAGGTTTTAAAACGAAGTGTTTCGTTATCAATGTATCTCAAAACAGTTGTACTGTCAGTCCAGAACATAGAGTCCAGCAATTTCATCTGTTTCATTCAAGTCCAGCTGTTCTTTCAACATTTTGTCATTTTTTACAGCGACCACTGCCGCAGTCAGTTCCATTCGTGGAATGGTGGTTTGTTTCAGGTGTGCTACACGGGAGTTCCCCATCATGAATGCACAATGTGTAAGTCCATCAGCGTTTACTAACCTGAGGTATGAGACAGCTCCGTATCCCATTTCACTTGCATCCGAGAAGTGATGGAGTTGTGCTGTAGCTGTAACTCCGAAGTCGGCTGGTTTTATGGACCTTGCTATGCTGAACTCGGACAGTCGTTGCAGCTCTTGCAGCCAGGTTTTCCACGCCGTTGCAAACTGCTCGGGAATGTCATCATCCCAGGCAAGTTTTTCTTTACATAACTGTTGCATTAGGATTGTAGCTGGCAGTATGGCAGGTGGGAGAAAGCCTAACAGGTCGTATGTTGAGCTAGTGATTGACAGAATTCCTCTTCTTGTCACAGGTCGTTCCTTTAAGCTAATCTTAAACGTGAACATGTCTGAGTTAATGCACCACAGCACCCCCAGAGCTCTCTCTATGGGCAGTGCATTGTTACTCATGTCTAAGTCTCTCATGTTTTTGATCCTTTCACTCTCGGGAATGACAGTCAGTAGGGCACGGCTATTGCCTTTTACGTTCAACAGGTGAGCGTGCGCACTGCTCGGGCGTGCACTGCTTAGACGCGCGCTGCTGTCTGCATTTCGGTTGTTGGGCATTTGAAAGGATGCTTTCTTAAGTGGGAGGTCGATGTGGGAGTGATTATTTGTGAACTGCAAGGAGTTATTACACATTTGTTCTACACTTTCAATGCAGATTCGGTTAACTGTAGCGGTCATTAGTTTGTCGGGTTCTCGGTGAATCCCGGCCACAGTCCATCCGAGAGCACTCTGCATCGCGTATGGCCCTCTATGCCTGCTATTGATTATTCGCTTAGGTTCTGTGAGTTCGTGCTCTTTATATCCTATGAGAATTTCGACTCCCGCGCTAATCTGGGGCAGTTTTACTTCACTGAGGTATGGCCACTTATCGATGTCATGCTGTTGTGGAATGTTTGCCACTGTAACTGGCATAGTCTTTTGTGTGAAGACGTTGGGAAGTTCCATAAAATTGTTTTCTTCCAGGCCACTGATCTCCAAATCATTGAGCATGTAGCTGTCTACTAGTTTTGAGGCGTTCATGGTGCTCAGCCGTATCTTAACTCTTTTGCCTCGTGCATTTAGTCGCCTTGCTAATGACTTTGTACAGAATGTGGAGGAACTGCCTGGGTCTATAAAGGCATACACTTCTGCAATTTTGTCACCTTTCTTGGACTTTATTTTGACAGGTACTATGGGGAGGATCCAATTGCCTCCAGCCCCGGTGAGCGCACTTAATTCGTGACTCGCTACAAATGGTGTATGTTGTGTGTGACTTTCGGTTTCGTTCTCATCACCGTGTGTAACTGGCTGCGCCGTGTCTTGCACTGCTCTGTGTAACATGCGCGGATGTGGCTTTGAACACAGTGAACATACAATTTTTCTAGTGCAGTCTTTCCACAAGTGACCCTTTGTTAAACATCCGAAACAGAAACCGTTTCTTTTTAAGAATTCTACTTTGTCTTCGTGGGTCTGATCGTTAAATTTGACGCACTCGTCTAAGATATGGTCCTTTTTACAATATGCGCATGGCTTAGTGAAAGCGCTAACAGCTGACGTACCGGCATTCTTCATCGTAATCGAGTCTTTGTGGATTTTACCAACCTGTCTGACGTCGGTTGCGAAGCTGACCCTGCCGTTCCCTTCTCTTCTTGACTTGGGTCCTTGCGGGGATTTGTTAAAGTGTCCTTTGTCGCTGGTTGAGGCGTTCAGGTTTCCGAAGATTGGGTTTGAAATTACTTTAGCTCGTTGGTCTATGAACTCAGCTAGCTGCTTAAATTTGGGTCTTGTCTGACTAAGCTCTTCAAGCTTGTATACCTGGTCCCTCCATCTCTTACGCAACTCGTAGGGCAGTTTTGAAGTAATGGTCTGCATGTTGGTAGCGTTATCTAGCTCCTCCATGTGGTCGATGCTTGACATGATGTTGTGACAGGATGCTAGAAACACGGAGAAAGCACTTAACGACTTTCCATCCTCTGACTTTATTACCGGCCAACTGGCTATCTTTTGCATCAGCGTGTTTGCAATTTTTCGTTTATTTCCAAATCTGTCCTGCAACAGTCTCATTGCCTCTGCATAACCACACTGATCTGGCATAAGCTGACAGCTCATAACGAGGTCTCTAGCCTCTCCCTCGGTGAACTGCTCAAGATAAAACAGCTTATCAGCATCACTATCTGTTTTGTCAACAATAACATGTTTGAATGCTTTCATGAAGGACGTAAACTCAAGAGGGTCACCATGAAACACAGGAACATTGCGTTGAGGTAAAAAGGATTGCCTTTGGCATTTCATGAGCATTGCTGTGATGTCAGCCTGCTGTTGCATCATGCTCTGTGATTCTAAAGTATACATGTCATGGCGGGTGTATTTATTGTCTTGGGTAGACCCTTCATTTAAAGTACTTTTCAATTTTGGTTCAAAACTTACTGGTACGCTTGGATGGGCTGTCTTGAAACGTGATGGCAGTCCGAGGTTTTCTATCGACGCGCTGCTCCCGTAAAGTTTGTTGTATTCCAGTTTGGGAGCGCGTGCGCCACTTGGTTCGTTGAAGGTGCTCTCTCTTACCGGCTTTCGGCGGCTGTCGTATTCAGGTTTGCGGCCCGTCCTAGGCGGGCTGCTCGAGCGCGTGCAGCTCGGGTCGATGACTCCGCTCTTTGATGCAGGCTGTCGTGTTTCACAACTCTGATAAACCTGTAATTCAGCGTCGACAACTGCGAGCGCAGTTTCTAATTCCAACCTTTCTTTATCAGCTTTTAGTTGCTCTGCCTCAGCCTTTAATTGTGCTTCCTTCTGTTCTAACGCCCGCCGTTCTGCTAAGGCTGCTGCTTTAATCAACAAGGCTGCTCTGTTGGCTTCCGCTTTCTTTATTCTGGCTGAGGATGATGTAGAAGTTACGGACCTTTTGGATGCTGCCGTCGCTACGCTTCCGTGTCTGCTAGAGGCAGACGTCTTAAACTCCACCATTGACACGCTGTCATCTGGCATAATTCCATCGTCGTCCGTTTGGGACATCATGAAGCGGCTCTTAGTTTCCTCAATCCACAACTCTACTTTTTTCCTAAATTCTGTGCAGCTCAGTATTTTAAACTTGTAGTTTTGCAGATCATGCTGGCGTTCTTCTTCGTTTAGGTGCGATCGCACCTGTCTATTGTTTTCAACACATTCCTTTAGCAGCCCTATAAAGTCCGTGTAGTACTTAGTTTCAACGTCATGCACATTGCATGGATTGTACATGAGCAGCTGCATTTCGTCGGATAGTGCAGTCAATTGACTCCACTTTTCGCTTCCGGTTTCTTTCATTTTCTGAAGCTTTAATTTCGAATTCTCGTCGGTGAGCGCCGTCTCACGCTCAGACCCGGCTGTGGCTGGATTCATCTCGCCGTCGGCCGTAGTGAAGTGCGGAGCACTCAAATCCTCTTCCATTTCGATTTCAACAGTTACTTGTTTTCATTCAAACAGCGGAAACACAAGCTTTAGACTTTTGTAGATGCGGATGGCTTATTTCACTAGTTTTGACGCGTAGCTAATGTCTTAAAGTTTCACTCACATGACAGAAGTCCGATCTCTTTGTCTTTTGTCGTTTATTTGTCAGCATCAAAGAATCAACACTTCATACAGTCGTCTTGAGTAAATCCACTGTTATTACAGACACCAGTTGCTGCATCTTGCAAATCTCTGAGTTTTACAACAACCTGTTTGCTGTATCTTGTAGATTACAATCTTGGCTTGGGTATCTAACAACACTCTTGTTGTTTCTTACTTTCCCAGCTTACGTTAGCTTACGGTTACAACAACCTCGTTGCTGTATTTTACATTTCTAGCTTACCGGGAGCTCTCACTAGCTGACGGTCTAAAGCTTGTGTTTCCGTAGCCTTCCAAATCTATACTGAGCTTTCTAGCATATCACAGTCACACAAATGCATGTAATAGTAGAATGACATCACAGACCAACCTACGATTATCAACTTATGATGCATAACTAAGAAATTTAAAGCTTATGGCTTATGTAACAAACTTAATGCTTAATGCTTTACTAATGAATAGAACAAGGTAGAATAAATGAAATAACAGCAAGTAAAATAAAATAAAATAAACACAACAACAAATTCATAAAAAGTGCGATATGGCACTTACAAATATGAATATTAAAGTCCCCTGCTATGGCAAAACAGTCAAACTCTGAGGAAATCATTGATAGCAGTTCTGTAAACTCTTCAATAAAGTCTGGAGAGTATTTTGGAGGTCTGTAAATAATGATGAACAAAATACGTGGAGCACCTTTCAGCAAAATCCCTAGATATTCAAAATACAAATATTGACCAAATGACATTTGCTTGCATTGATAGACATCTTTAAATAGAGCAGCTACACCTCCAGTACAGTTCTGCAGACACTCATGAATGTAAAGTTAGGAGGGGGTGTTTCATTTAGGACTGTTGCACTGCAGCTATCATCTAACCAAGTTTCATTAAAAAACATAAAATCCAATTTGTTCGTGGTAATCAAATCATTGATTAGAAATGATTTATTTTTTAACGAGCGAATATTTAAAAATGCGAACTTTATGACCTTACTTTTTGTCCCCACAGTAATCTTAGTTTGATGCATAACTGGTCGGAGATTAAATAGGTCAGCTGTATGGCTTAAGAAGGCCTTGGGCTTTCTATCATGTGATAAAACAGAGATAGAGAAAGCTACAGGCACACTGGGTTCCCGCTTGTTCTGTAAATATTTGTAAATGTTACTTCTATCGTAGCGGGGACCCAACACACATCACTGAGAGCTGCTATCTGTTTGTTTTATTTCACCTAGACCAGATGGAGGAGGGGGGGGGGGGTTGGGCCTTGGCACTGTGGCAGCGGTCAGAGAGTTCTCACAGGAGGGGGAGGACGAGCTGGGCCCACAGGCCTTGGTGTTGGTGGAGCTCGCTGTTTTTTAGTTGCCATCTGGGGCCTTGCAGCAAAAGAGTGGGAGAGTTTGGTCCCAGTATACACCAGTTCCTCCATTTTCTGTGAGAAGCTTAGAAGTGGAGAATCTGGAGAGAGGGATGCTGTGTCTGGTGAGATGGGCTCTGATTCTTGTGTTTCCGGTGGCTGTAGTATATTGTCCTGAATTTCCTGGCAGTTTTCCAGAAGGTTATCTTGAAGATGATGTAGTATGTCACAGTCTGTCTGTGATGAGCCTTGTGGGCAGGACTGAGCTGTGATGTCCATGAGCAGTGGTTGTTTTGGCTGTGTGATGTTATCAGTGTCCTTGAGGGATTCTTTAGCCACATGATGACTCGAAAACTGTCTGTGGTCACTCTTTGTCCAGACTTTGTCCAGGCATGCCTTTCACATGAATAAATATTTTGCTTTAGCACCCTTGCGCGGAGTTTGTTTGGGTGGAGACAATCCAGTTTGAACAGCTGTCTATGGCCCCAGAAAAGATTAAAGTTGTCGATGAAGTTAACTCCTTTTGAATTGCAGGTTCTTTGTAGCCATGTGTTCAGTCCAAGTAACCGTGAGAACATGTTAGTTCCCCTTGCCGGGACTGGTCCACTGATGAATGACTGAACTTCAAGTCTTTTAAGTGTTTCAAAGAGTTCGCTGAAATCCTTCCTCAGGAGTTCCGACTGCTCTTTCCAAATATCACTTTTCCCCATGTGGATAATGATTCAGTTTGCAGTCTTGTGCTTCGTCAAAATGTTCTGAAGTTCCCTGTTCACATCAGAGACGGTTGCTTGAGGAAAGCAGCATGATGTTGTTGTCCTGCTGCTAATGTTTCTGATAGTTGAGTCCCCGATTATCAGAGTCTTATCAGAGTCTACTCGACTTTGAGCGCCTGTTGGTAGCGACATTAGTTGCTAGCTGATCCAATCCATATTCAGTCACATTTTCCTCACCCACATTCATTACCACTTTAAATCTGTTCTCAAGATGAATAGGGGGTGGCAAAATACCAGTGTTTGCAAGTCTTGTCACAGCCATATCTGGGGAAGAGGATGCTATTGCAGCAATATGAGAGACTTGTGACAATCTGATGTCTCGAGTGCCTTTGGGTCTTGTGACATCGATGAATCTGTCGATCAGTTTCGACATGTTCTTTTACACTTGGTAAAATCTGTTGAGATCTGCTAGATTTACGGGACTCACCAGCTGTAGGCTGAGGGGGTCCATACTGATGATCTGCCTGTTTTGGAAGTCCAGCAAGTAACTTAGTTTCAAGAACTGCAATCCTTTGTAGAAGTGTTTGGCAGGTCATGCAGCAGGTAGATTCCACAAGAGGCATTTTCTTTCTTCTCTGTTTGAGGTAGGCAGCTGTGTTTTCCCGTCGCTGGAATGTTAGCTGCTGGCGGTCGGAGGAAAAAGTCCCCTTTTTGTCCAATCACAAAACGTTTAAAATTTTAGTGTTTGTGCCAAACAAATTTTGTTTGAGCACTTTGCTGATCTGCTGAAGTAGAAAAAAAACAAAACAAAGAAAAGTACAGATACAGGGAACAAAGCGAGCAAAGCGCAGAGCAGTAAGCAGGACCGTCCGAACAGTAGCGAAGTCGGAAGCAGAATTAAGTTCATCCAAAGCCAAAATTTCAAAGAAGAAATTTCCATGTTGCAAAGGGTCATCTAAGACCGCACCCCAGCCCATGAGGGAAGTGTCTGTCATTAGCATCTGCGATGACAAGACAAACTTAGAATGGGACCCAGAGACAGAAACCAGAGTCTGAACCACATAGGAAGGGTACGAAGCCCCTGGCGCATAACCCTTATTGGGGATTGGCCCTCGAGTGAAATCTTCTGGTTCTTATCCACAACTGAAATGCTCTCATGTGCAGAAGGCCCAAAGGTGTCACCGTGGATACAGCTGCCATGAGAGCCAAGATCTCTGAAAGTGATGAACAGTCACTTTCTGGTCTAGCTTGATTTCCTTGAGGGTGGTGAGAATGGATTCGACACGAGCGGGAGAGAGCTGTGCCTGCTTACGATCGAATCCCATGGGACACCCAATACACCCACGGTCCTGGCGGCTAAACTTCAGGACTTCTTCGAAAAGTGCACGGTCTGATCTCTTTGAGGCGGCTTGTGAGGGGCCGCGAGCCGTACCCCAGTCCTTACGAGGGGGTGCCCGGCTGCTGAGGCTTTCCTTCTGCATCTCCCGTCTATCGAGAATCAGATCTGGTCGAGACTGGGTGGCCGACAGACTCGACTCTTGAGCATGGTGTGGGAGAAATTTCCCGAAAGCCTATTCATATAGCCTACAGTAGCTTCCCGAAACTTAGTGGCCGAGACTGAGGGAGGTGAGACAGAGGCATCATGGAGGAATGTTCGATCCTTATTCTTGATGCCTTTCAAGTTTAACCACAGGTGCTTCTCTGTGGACACCAGGGAAGCCATAGAACGGCTGATAGCACAGCCCATCTGCTTGGTCGCGCGAAGGGACAAGTCAGTAGGAGGGGAGATTCCGTCTCGCGCACCTCGGCCAGATCGGCTTGTGAGCCACAGGGAGTGCAGCGCAGTCCGTGGTTCCATAAAGAACGCGAGGTGTGCGCAGAGCACTTTCATGGGGAGAAGATCACAATGTTCGCAGTCTCCGTGAATCCCATGGAGAGCATGCTTTTTGCACAAACACTCAAAGCAAAAAGTTTGGAGATCGCCCTCCGAAAGGAAATTTTCGAAGGAGGTGGACATCTTGTCCATGACTATCGCCCTGTAGCCCTCACCTCAGTAGTGATGAAGTGCTTTGAACGCCTTATCAGAGACTTCATCATTTCTTCACTACCCGACACACTGGACCCACTACAGTTTGCATACCGTCAGAACCGCTCCACAGACGATGCAATCTCTCATCTCCTCCACACATCACTCACTCACCTGGACAGTAGGAAAGGGAATTATGTTAAAATGCTCTTCATTGACTACAGCTCTGCTTTTAACACCATAATTCCCTCCACACTCACCACCAAGCTGGAGCACCTGGGACTGAGCTCATCTATATATCAGTGGATCTCCAATTTTCTGACTGGCAGACCACAGGCAGTAAGGATGGGCGGACATGTCTCAGCTACACTCACTCTCAGCACTGGAGCCCCCCAGGGTTGTGTTCTGAGCCCCCTGCTGTACTCTTTGTACACCCACGACTGCGTGGCCACTACCAACTCCACCTCCATCATCAAGTTTGCTGACGACACCGTCGTGGTCGGACTGATCACCAACAATGATGAGTCGGACTACCTAGAGGAGATTGGAAATCTGGAGAACTGGTGCCAGAGGAACAATCTCCTCCTGAACGTCAGTAAGACAAAGGAGCTGATAGTGGACTTTAGTACAAAGCAGGAGAGGAACTACCAGACCCCCGTCATCAACAGGAGCCCAGTGGAGAGAGTGGACAGCTTCAGATACCTCGGTGTTCACATCACGCAGGACCTATCATGGTCCTGTCACATCAACATCGTGGTGAAAAAAGCCCGGCAGCGTCTCTACCACCTCAGACGCTTGAGAGACTTTAGACTGCCCTCCAAGGTGCTCAGGAACTTCTACTCCTGCACCATAGAGAGCATCCTGACGGGAAACATCTCGACCTGGTTCGGGAACAGCACCATGCAGGACAGACGAGCTCTACAGAGGGTGGTGCGATCAGCCGAGCGCATCATCCGCACTGAGCTCCCTGACCTGCACTCCATCTACAGCAAGCGGTGCTGGACTAAGGCCAGGAAGATCATGAAGGACCTCAGTCACCCCAGTAATGGACTGTTCTCTTTGTTGCGGTCTGGGAAAAGATTCCGCTCCCTAAAGGCCAACACAGAGAGACTGAGCAGGAGCTTCTTCCCGCAGGCGATAAGGTCTCTCAATCACAATCACACCTCCACACAGGACTAATAACATCTTTTAAGCTCACAACACTGACTGGACAATCATGGACACATTCATACACACTTGCACTAAATACTCATACATCTGGACAATTGCACATGTCACCTTTCATGCATATTTGCACAACCACCGACACTTTAATTCTATATACAGTGGTGTGAAAAACTATTTGCCCCCCTCCTGATTTCTTATTCTTTTGCATGTTTGTCACACTTAAATGTTTCTGCTCATCAAAAACCGTTAACTATTAGTAAAAGATAACATAATTGAACACAAAATGCAGTTTTTAAATGAAGTTTTACGTTATTAAGGGAGAAAAAAAACTCCAAATCTACATGGCCCTGTGTGAAAAAGTGATTGCCCCCCTTGTTAAAAAATAACTTAACTGTGGTTTATCACACCTGAGTTCAATTTCTGTAGTCACCCCCAGGCCTGATTACTGCCACACCTGTTTCAGTCAAGAAATCACTTAAATAGGAGCTACCTGACACAGAGAAGTAGACCAAAAGCACCTCAAAAGCTAGACATCATGCCAAGATCCAAAGAAATTCAGGAACACATGAGAACAAAAGTAATTGAGATCTACTGTATCAGTCTGGTAAAGGTTATAAAGCCATTTCTAAAGCTTTGGGACTCCAGCGAACCACAGTGAGAGCCATTATCCACAAATGGCAAAAACATGGAACAGTGGTGAACCTTCTCAGGAGTGGCCGGCCGACCAAAATTACCCCAAGAGCGCAGAGACAACTCATCCGAGAGGCCACAAAAGACCCCAGGACAACATCTAAAGAACTGCAGGCCTCACTTGCCTCAATTAAGGTCAGTGTTCACGACTCCACCATAAGAAAGAGACTGGGCAAAAACGGCCTGCATGGCAGATTTCCAAGGCGCAAACCACTTTTAAGCAAAAAGAACATTAAGGCACGTCTCAATTTTGCTAAAAACATCTCAATGATTGCCAACACTTTTGGGAAAAATACCTTGTGGACCGACGAGGCAAAAGTTGAACTTTTTGGAAGGTGTGTGTCCCGTTACATCTGGCGTAAAAGTAACACAGCATTTCAGAAAAAGAACATCATATCAATAGTAAAATATGGTGGTGGTAGTGAGATGGTCTGGGGTTGTTTTGCTGCTTCAGGACCTGGAAGGCTTGCTGTGATAGATGGAACCATGAATTCTACTGTCTACCAAAAAATCCTGAAGGAGAATGTCCGGCCATCTGTTCGTCAACTCAAGCTGAAGCGATCTTGGGTGCTGCAGCAGGACAATGACCCAAAACACACCAGCAAATCCACCTCTAAATGGCTGAAGAAAAACAAAATGAAGACTTTGGAGTGGCCTAGTCAAAGTCCTGACCTGAATCCTATTGAGATGTTGTGGCATGACCTTAAAAAGGCGGTTCATGCTAGAAAATCCTCAAATAAAGCTGAATTACAACAATTCTGCAAAGATGAGTGGGCCAAAATTCCTCCAGAGCGCTGTAAAAGACTCGTTGCAAGTTATCGCAAACGCTTGATTGCAGTTATTGCTGCTAAGGGTGGCCCAACCAGATATTAGGTTCAGGGGGCAATTACTTTTTCACACAGGGCCATGTAGGTTTGGATTTTTTTTCTCCCTAAATAATAAAACCCCTCATTTAAAAACTGCATTTTGTGTTTACTTGTGTTATCTTTGACTAATAGTTAAATGTGTTTGATGATCAGAAACATTTTGTGTGACAAACATGCAAAAGAACAAGAAATCAGGAGGGGGGCAAATAGTTTTTCACACCACTGTACATATATACTCTACCCTATATTCTATATTTTTGCAATATTTTATTATGCCCTTATTGCACAGTTAATTTTACTAGTTAAAATTATTTCTTCAGTATTTCCTTTTTATTGATTATTTATTTTACGTACAAGCTTTTATTTTCTTTTTTAAGGTCACTGGCGGTCGTATAAAGCATTTCACTGCATATTATACTGTGTATGATTGTGTATGTGACCAATAAAATTTGAATTTGAATTTTGAATTTGTTTTAAACTCGGCCATTTTATAGGTGAGTTAACACTTTTCTTTGCTTTTAATATGCTTTGACTTTGCTTGTACACACACGCGCACAATGCGGTGAAGACAAAAGATCTGAGGAATGTTTCCGGTTTACTCCTACAGTATTTATAACCTGCAGGTGCGTCTCATCAGTTAATGTCACCTGAACAAGGTTATATAAGCCAAAATTTGGCGTGTTTGGTACACACATGTATCACAACCAGCAACACGAAAAGATGTTCCCATAGCGTTTTCACGCAGCATCGAGTGTAGCCTTTGAAAGAGAACATATGCATATATACATAGTGGCTTGTAAAAGTATTCGTACCCCTTGAACTTTTCCACATTTTGTCACATTACACCCACAAACGAATCAATTTTATTGGAATTCCACGTGAAAGACCAATGCAAAGTGGTGTACATGTGAGAAGTGGAACGAAAATCATACATGATTCCAAACATTTTTTACAAATAAATAACTGCAAAGTGGGGTGTGTGTAATTATTCAGCAATAAAATACAGTGGAACCAAGGATTATGAGCATACTTTGTTCCGGAATCGGGCTCATATTCCAAAACACTCGTAAACCAAATGTAATTTTCCCATAAGAAATAATGGAAACTTAAATTATTATCTACAGCCAAAAAAAATAACTACATAATCATAATTAATACAAAATATAAAGTAAAAATGAAACAAATTGACCTGCACTTAACCTTTCAAAAAAGTTAAAAATAAATCCGGACAGATAAATGTTTGTACGCGCAGGCGTGTGTGTGTGAGGCTAGAGTAAGTGGAGACTCTTCCTTTCAGCCCCTCCTGTCTCCCCCTTCTCATCTTACACAGTAAAAATTTCTTCTTTCATCTTATTTAAATTTTTCACAATCACACACACAATCACACACATTAACGGAAAGACTGTTCTTCTCTTCTAAATTATTAAAGCGTCTCCACTTTATTTTAATGTTGCTCGCGACAGCGTAACAGCCCGTTAATTCATGCTCGTGTAATGATGAGATGGACAAACTGCTCGATGCCCGTTCTTTTATTTTCAGCATTGTCGGGCTATAGTACAAACTTTCGGGTGGATCCTGCACTTAAATCCAACAAAAAAAAACCTACTGAAGACCAAAACTCAGGGTCTATATTCTAGCTTACATCTCACATTCGCGTTCACACACACCGGACTGCATTACCCACAATGCATCTCCCACACTGGATTACACTTCCGTAAACAGTGGTGAAAAATCAACGTCTCTCTCCCACAACACTGTTTTATCTGAAAGTTAGCAATGAACATCGCTAATGACACTCATGTGAGCACAGACTGAACAGAATGCTTGTTATGAGTGGGGCTGTAAAGCCGAGAGAGAGAGAGTGTGTGTGTGTGTGTGTTGGTGTAAGTGAATGAGTGCGTGCACACACACACACACACACCTTTACAGCCCCCCTTCTCTCAGATTCCCAAACAAACAATTCAATTCAATTTTATTTATATAGCGATTTTAACAATGGTCATTGTCTCAAAGCAGCTTCACAAAAATTAAAGAAATTTAACAAAAAAATAAAAAATAAAATAATAATACTAAAAAATAAATAAATAAATAAATTAATTAATTAATAATTATATAATAATAATAATAATAATAATAATTATAGAAAAGAAAATAATTGGAAGTGTGGATGTGTGAGAAAAATGTGCAGATACACAGACACAAACACACACGCACACTCAAAAACTCTGCAAGCCCTAAGACCCAGCAGGGGAGATGATAGGTTTTCGGCTTTACACCACCCCTCCTCTCAGGTTCCCAAACAAACACACATAAACTCTGCTCTGTTGTGACTGTTTTCAAAAGTAAGGAGCTGGTTAATTTTTTAGTTTTTTTTGTTTTACTTTAAAGCAGTGATTCCGTCAGTATGCGCTCACTGTGTGACTAGCGATGTTCGTAGCTAATTTTTAAACAGTTTTAATAATGGTCTTTCCATTAATGTGTGTGTGTGCACGCACATTACACACACACAGTGTATTCACCCAGCAGGGGAGACAATTACCTACAATTCCACACCGCAAGAGAGAGAAAAACCGTTGGCTCAGTTGTGATGACATTACGCTCGGTGTCAAAACATTTACATTTAATCTTTGCTTTAATCAAAATCTTTGCTTTTAATACCATAATTCCCACCACACTCACCACCAAGCTGGAGCACCTGGGACTGAGCTCATCTATATGTCAGTGGATCTCCAATTTTCTGACTGGCAGACCACAGGCAGTAAGGATGGGCGGACATGTCTCAGCCACACTCACTCTCAGCACTGGAGCCCCCCAGGGTTGTGTTCTGAGCCCCCTGCTGTACTCTTTGTACACCCACAACTGCGTGGCCACTACCAACTCCACCTCCATCATCAAGTTTGCTGACGACACCGTCGTGGTCGGACTGATCACCAACAATGATGAGTCGGACTACCTAGAGGAGATTGGAAATCTGGAGAACTGGTGCCAGAGGAACAATCTCCTCCTGAACGTCAGTAAGACAAAGGAGCTGATAGTGGACTTCAGTACAAAGCAGGAGAGGAACTACCAGACCCCCATCATCAACAGGAGCCCAGTGGAGAGAGTGGACAGCTTCAGATACCTCGGTGTTCACATCACGCAGGACCTGTCATGGTCCTGTCACATCAACACCGTGGTGAAAAAAGCCCGGCAGCGTCTCTACCACCTCAGACGCTTGAGAGACTTTAGACTGCCCTGCAAGGTGGTCAGGAACTTCTACTCCTGCACCATAGAGAGCATCCTGACGGGAAACATCACGACCTCGCTCGGGAACAGCACCATGCAGGACAGACGAGCTCTACAGAGGGTGGTGCGATCAGCCGAGCGCATCATCCGCACTGAGCTCCCTGACCTGCACTCCATCTACAGCAAGCGGTGCTGGACTAAGGCCAGGAAGATCATGAAGGACCTCAGTCACCCCAGTAATGGACTGTTCTCTTTGTTGCGGTCTGGGAAGCGATTCCGCTCCATAAAGGCCAACACAGAGAGGCTGAGGAGGAGCTTCTTCCCGCAGGCGATAAGGTCTCTCAATCACAATCACACCTCCACACAGGACTAATAACATCTTTTAAGCTCACAACACTGACTGGACAATCATGGACACATTCATACACACTTGCACTAAATACTCATACATCTGGACAATTGCACATGTCACCTTTCATGCATATTTGCACAACCACTGACACTTTATTTCTATATACATATATACTCTACCCTATATTTCAATATTTTTTTAGGTCACTGGCAGTCGTATAAGCATTTCACTGCATATTATACTGTGTATGACTGTGTATGTGACTAATAAAATTTGAATTTGATTTAAGCATTTGGCAGATGCTCTTATCCAGAGGGACTTACATTTTTATCTCATTACACATCTGAGCAGTTGAGGGTCAAGGGCCCAACAGTGGCAACTTGGTGGTTGTGGGGTTTGAACCTGGGATCTTCCGAACCGTAGTCCAATGCCTTAACCACTGAGCTACCCCTGGTGCATGCGTGATACATGATACTTGGTGCTCATAAACCAAGACAACATTCGTTTTTTCAAGTCCAAATTTATAAAAAATCTTTGCTCGTCTTGCGGATCACTTGCAAACCGTGTTACTCGTAATCTGAGGTTCCACTGTAGAATGAAGTCATAAAAAAGACATAATATGTTGTATCGAAGAAATACTACAGTGATGGTAATTTCCATATCTGAGTACTTTATACAACAAACAGGAAAAATCTGAACCAGCGCAGTTGATATTTACTGAACAATAATGAGTCAAAATAATAATAAACATTAGTTAAATGTTGTTTAGACAGACGATCAAGTATTATAGAACCTATCTCTGTTTGTATCTGTTTATTGTTATTTAAAATAAATATATTCAAAGTCACAGAGTGGAAAGACTGTGAAGAAGAAGCTGCAGCGTTTTATCAGTTACAGTACAACAAGCACAGCGATGAGTCCACATCCGCTGAATTTGATAGACTGAAGACAAATTACCGTTTGTTTTCAAAAAGTAAGGAGCTGGTTAATTAATTTTTTTTTATTTACTTTACAGCAGTGATTCTGTTAGTATGCGCTTACACGAGTGTGACTAGCGATTTTCCTAGCTAATTTTTCACACTGTAGGTCATGGATGAGTTTGTGAAAGTTTTTCCAAAGGGAAATAGGAGACTGTTGTTGTAGAGTAGATTGGAGAGAAGAGAGCTGTATTTTATATATATATATATATATATATATATATATATATATATATATATATATATATATATATATATATATATATATATATATATATATATATATAACATATTATGATCTGTTCCATAGTACGGAAGCGCATTGCATTCACACACAAAAAAAATCAGGGGACTTATGTCATAATTATGACTTAATATCTCATAATTATGACATCCTGATCTCATAATTATGACTTATTAACTCATACTAATGACATAATTATGAGATATTAAGACATTCTGATCTCATAATTATGACTTAATATCTCATAATTATGACTTATTCATTCATTCTTGGAATAAAAATGGAGCAAATATTGCCAAATATAATTAGCTTTTATTTCTTCCTTGGATTGAGACACTGGGAGATATTAATGTCTTTAAGTAATTTGGATGCTATTATCATTAGTATGTCAACACTGCGCAGGTATCTAAAGTGCTTAGGACTGTTCAGGAGGAAAGCACATTCTGTCCTTCTCGAAGTGGCTCTTCCTTCAGGAGCAGCTAAACCTGTAACGATGCGGGTCTTACGAGGGGCAGAACCTCACATAAATACTCTGCAATTGTCTGAATGGGCAGATCCACAGAAAAGAAAGGCAGACAGACAAAGTGTGCCTTTGACGCCGGCGAGAGAGAGAGAGAGATAAAGAGCGCGCGGCATGCATCAGTCCAGCGTGCGCCTTCAGGTTAAGTACAGTATGAAAGTACAAAAAAGTGACAAACCCCTCTCTGTCTTATAAATCCTCGGTAAGGGCGAACGCTCCGAGAGAATGTAAAGTTTATTTTTAGGGAAGCTGTGAAAATGTCCTTCATTACCTGTAGGGGGCAGTCATGTTTCAGTCTGAAGTATTGTGTGTCTACTGAAGCCGAAAAATGTTTTATGTCTCTTAGTCACCCATTGACAGCAAGCGACAGAGCTCATAAACATGTCAAGCTCAAACTGATATGTATTTATTCTTCATTTTCTTCTCTCCTTCAATGATGGTACTTCTTTGACTGTATAATTATTATTATTAGTAGTAGTTATCCAAATTTATTATTGTTATTATCATTATTGTAACGCACCCGTTCATGTGTGCAAAAAGACTACAAAGGTTTATGCGCTTTAAATATACACGGCCCCTGGTGGCTCAGTGGTAGGTAGTTCGCCTGCCATGCGGAAGGCCCGGGTTCGATTCCCAGCCAGTGCCCAAAATCTTGTATAATGTTTACTTTGTGGCACATTTACTGTATACAGGGGGAAAAAAACATTAATTAGAACAAATAAAATATAAGGGACAAAGAACTATAGATTTGAGAGTCAAAAGAAAGAATAAAATACACGAGAGGATTGAAATTAAGTATAAACCGTGAAAAGATGTAGCAAGAGACACTTCAATTAAAAATAATATAATAATCTAGAAGTATATTATTCTTATGTATAAAGTATTCTGCATGTAAAATAAAATAAACAAAAACAAATTCAAGCGGTTTATTTTCCCGCATTCTCATAATAAAAGATTATATCTTTAATAGTAAAGGAGTGAGATACATTAAGGTGGTTCAAGAGGTGGTCTTTTAAAAGAGTTAAGAAATTTTTTTAACACTCAACACTCACACTCAACAAACAAATGAATCAGAGATTCATTTAACGTATCACAAAAAGAACATTTATCCTCTAACTCCAAGTATTTAGATCAGGGGTCTCAAACTCAATTTACCCGGGGGCCACTGGAGGTAGAGTTTGGGTGAGGCTGGGCCGCATCAGGTTTTCCACAAGAAAAGCTCTTACAAAAACATTCCAATGTTATCAAATGTCTTTATTTTTATTTTTTAACACAAAATAAGATGAAAAAATAAAGAAATTAACAATTCATAAGAAAAAAAAATAAAAATCAATCAGTAATAAATAAATAAAATGAAAATAATAATGATAATAATAATAATAATAATAATACAGCAGATATAGAACACTGAAGAAACCACATATAGTTGCTGACTAGAGAAATGTAATTATTATTATTCAGATTCAGTTCTTTAACCTTTAACTTTCTGAACATGAATGGAACATTGAACATAAACTGTTATGAACATGGCTTCTTCTGCCTACTTCTTACTGCTAGAGATCTGGCAGCGCTTCCTCTCGCATAGCCGAGCCACATTTGGCTTAAGGGAGGAGGCAGTTGAGACCCTCAGTAGGGCTTGAAGATGCTCGTCAGTAAGTCTGGACCTGTACTTGGACTTATTGAAGTTCAAGGTAGAGAAGAGCTTTTCGCACAAGTATGTGCTCCCAAAAAGACACATGGTCCGCTTGAACATTCGGGAAAGCTCAGGGAAGCTGGGAGGCAATTCTCTCAAAAATTGCCCGAGCTTGTCTGCTTTTCCACTCACCTCCCTGAACTTGGCTCTGAGTTCAGAGTTGCACTGCAGGTCAATGAGCTCCATTTGAAGCACAGGGGGGGCATCTTGCACATCAAAGGAGAAGGGGTCCGCAAAAATTTGAAATGTGGCTCTGTGCGTCTTGAAGTCTGCAAATCTATGATCAAATTCCTCCTGTAGCATCAAAATGGCATCCACATACTTCTCACCACTGAATGGTGTGCCTGCATCCATGAGTGCCTTGCATGCTGGGAAATGGCAAAGGTTTGTTTGAGAAAGCTGGGCCTTCCATAACACAAGTTTCGCAGAGAATGCTCTCACGCTGTCATAGGCAGCACTGACAAGTTGCCCCTGGCCTTGTAACTTCTTGTTCAGTACATTAAGCTCATGTGTAATATCAACAAGAAATGCTAAGTCCATGAGCCATTTGGGATCACTTAGCACGGGAACAGCAACCCCATCTTTCTCCATGAAGGCTTTCACTTCCGCTCTCAACTCAAAAAATCTCTTCAATATGTTTCCCCTGCTGAGCCAACGTACCTCTGTGAAGTAGAGCACATCCCCATATTCTGACTCCATTTCCTCTAATAAAGCACGGAACCTTCTGTGCTTTAAGCTCCTGGATCTGATTTGGTTGATGCATTTCACAACTACAGACATCACATTGTCAAACTTCAGGCATTTGCTGCAAAGGGCCTGCTGATGGATAATGCAGTGCAGAGCAATGGCCTCCTCCACACTCTCCTCTTCCAGTTTTTCTTTAACAAGTGCCACCAGTCCATTTTTCCTCCCTGTCATTGATGGCGCTCCATCGGTTGTTATTCCAACAAACCTCTTCCATGGCAAACCGGCATTCGCAATGGCATCACACAGCTGGTGAAATATCTCCTGAGCGGTGGTCTGGCCATGCATTGGAATTACTGTGAGCAACTCCTCTGTGACTTCAAAATTGTCATCAACACCACGGACATAGATTGCGAGCTGGGCAGTGTCGGTGATGTCTGTGGACTCATCAAGAGCGACTGAGTATACACTGAAACGTTTTGCTTTCTCACACAGTTGATCATAAACGTCACTTGACAGATCAGAAATGCGCTCTGCCACGGTGTTGGCAGAAAGGCTGATGTTGCTAAACTGACCTTTCTTTTCTGGACAGACAATAGTTGCAGCCTGTAATATGCACTTTTTGACAAATTCACCTTCTGTGAATGGCTTTCCTGCTTTAGCAATCATCTCACTAACCACGTAGCTAGCTTCGACTGCTGCATCATTCTCTTTGGTTGCTTTCTTAAAGAAATCCTGTTGCCTCAGTAGACATGTTTTAAGATTAGCAACCCGGTTGGCTCTCTCATCTCCCTGGTATTTTGCATACTCCTCAGCATGTCTAGTTGTGTAATGACGTTTCAAATTGTACTCTTTGTGCACTGCAACTTTCTCTGTGCAAATAAGACACGTCGGGATGCCCCTGTGCTCAACAAAGAAATATTGCACTTCCCACTTTTCCTGAAATTGTCTGTGCTCATCACAAATCTTTCTCTTCACTGCAGGCTTTGAAAAAGACATGTTTGGGGCTGTATAATATATATAATTCCACTTGGTGTCGCTGTCGCGCTGAAGTTTCAGTTTCAGTGCCGATGAGTCTTTTCCGCTTCTTTTTCTGTCCCGTTGAGCAGCAACTTCCGGGTTCAGACTGGACGCCGAAGCGCGTGAAGCGGGAGCAGCCGCGGGAATTGCGCATGCGCCGCGTGCATATAATGACAAATAGAAAATGCACACAAATATGCTTATGCCGATGTCCCGCCCCCGAGAGCAATATACCCAGTGTGCGATTTGTGAAAAAAACAGATGGGGGGGTAATTTTGAGAAACATTTTATTCAGTGGGCCGCGCTAACATTAAACTTTCATATTAAGGCGGGGCCACAAACTATCGTCCCGAGGGCCGCAGTTGGCCCGCGGGCCGCGAGTTTGAGACCCCTGATTTAGATAAAACTGACTTTACAGGGTAAATTTTTGGAGAATCATAAAATGAACAGAGATGTTAGAGGTGCAGTATTCATCCAAGATGGCGCCGGTGAGGTCGGCTGCCGTCACGACTGCTCCGACCACCTTTTCTTTGTTTTTGTTCTTTAAGCTAGTTTTCAGTGTTTTAAAATCGGCAAAATCACCACCATTGAGTACATTAGGTATGATAGAGACACTCTTGTTTCTATTGGTATACAATGTACTCACAATTTGACGTTTTTAACTCCGGATCCGAGCTGGCCGAGTGAGATCCTGAGGGAGAACAATGGACGCGATGCGAAGCGATGAACCCGAGGGAGACGAGCTGGTGTGAGGAACCGGCTCAGGACCCGTGCACACCGCACACCTCTGCCTAGCATCCTGCTCGCCAACGTCCAGTCACTGGAGAACAAGCTCGATGACCTCAGGGCCAGGATAAAGTTCCAGAGAGACATTCGGGCCTGCAATCTCCTCTGCTTCACCGAGACATGGCTGAACCCAGCGGTGCCAGACCACGCCATACAGCCGGCCGAGTTCTTTTCGGTTCACCGCATGGACAGGACGCGGGACTCGGGGAAGTCAAGGGGAGGCGGCGTGTGCTTAATGGTGAACAACAGCTGGTGCAACAGCGCGAGCGTTGTTCCTCTTACACGCTCCTGCACACCAAACCTGGAACTACTGTCCATCATGTGTCATCCATTTTATCTTCCACGGGAGTTCACATCGGTCATAATCAGTGCCGTTTACATACCTCCACAAGCAGACACTGACACTGCCTTATGCGAGCTGCATGAGGCGCTCACACAGCACCAGACACAACACCGGGACGCTGCGCTCATTGTGGCGGGGGATTTTAATAGTGCCAACCTCAAACGCGCAGCGCCGAACTTTTATCAGCACATCACCTGCCCCACCAGGGGCGAAAGGACACTGGACCACTGTTATACCACGGTCAAAGACGGTTACAAGGCACAATCTCGTCCAGCGTTTGGTAAATCCGACCACGCCGCCATTTTTCTCATGCCAAAATATAAACAAAGGCTGAAACAGGAAGTTCCGGTCCTGAGGGAGGTCGCGCGCTGGACGGACCAATCGGTGGCCGCGTTACAGGACGCACTCGATGACGCAGACTGGGACATGTTCAGAAACAGCTCCGATGATGACGTCAGCGTGTTTACGGAAGCGGTTGTGGGATTTATTGAAAAGCTGGCAGACGATAAGGTAGAGAAAAAGACTATCAGAACGTTTCCCAACCAGAAGCTGTGGGTGGATAAAACCATCCCCGACGCTCTGAGATCTCGCACAGCTGCCTACAACACGGGACTTGCGTCGGGGGACATGGAACCGTACAAGGCTGCGTCATATAACGTGCGGAAAGCGGTGAAAGAGGCGAAGCAGCGCTACGGGAGAAAACTAGAGTCACAGCTTCAACAGAGTGACTCTAGGAGCCTGTGGCAGGGATTAAGAACAATAACGGATTATAAAGCACCAGCATCCGGTATGACGAACGCGGACGCAACTCTGGCAGACGAGCTGAACACATTTTACGCTCGCTTCGAGGCTGCAGCTAAAGACGCTAGCAATGCTAATGCTAACGGCGCTAATGCTAACGGCGCTAATGCTAGCGGCGCTAACGGCTGCAGACAGGAAGACACAGCCAGCACCGGGAACGAGCTCATCATCTCCGAGCACGAGGTGAGGAGAGCCTTCAAGAAAGTGAACACCAGGAAAGCAGCAGGACCAGACGGCATCTCAGGTCGTATTCTCAGAGCCTGCGCAGACCAGCTAGCACCTGTGTTCACTGAGATATTCAACCTCTCTTTATCTCAGTCGGTGATCCCCACATGCTTCAAAGAGTCCATTATTGTTCCTGTTCCAAAGAAACCACATCCTGCTTCCCTCAATGACTATCGCCCTGTAGCTCTCACCTGAGTAGTGATGAAGTGCTTTGAATGCCTTATCAGAGACTTCATCATTTCTTCACTACCCGACACACTGGACCCACTACAGTTTGCATACCGTCAGAACCGCTCCACAGACGATGCAATCTCTCATCTCCTCCACACATCACTCACTCACCTGGACACTAGGAAAGGGAATTATGTTAAAATGCTCTTCATCGACTACAGCTCTGCTTTTAACACAATAATTCCCTCCACACTCACCACCAAGCTGGAGCACCTGGGACTGAGCTCATCTATATGTCAGTGGATCTCCAATTTTCTGACTGGCAGACCACAGGCAGTAAGGATGGGCGGACATGTCTCAGCCACACTCACCCTCAGCACTGGAGCCCCCCAGGGTTGTGTTCTGAGCCCCCTGCTGTACTCTTTGTACACCCACGACTGCGATGCCACTACCAACTCCACCTCCATCATCAAGTTTGCTGACGACACCGTCGTGGTTGGACTGATCACCAACAATGATGAGTCGGACTACCTAGAGGAGATTGGAAATCTGGAGAACTGGTGCCAGAGGAACAATCTCCTCCTGAACGTCAGTAAGACAAAGGAGCTGATAGTGGACTTTAGCACAAAGCAGGAGAGGAACTACCAGACCCCCGTCATCAACAGGAGCCCAGTGGAGAGAGTGGACAGCTTCAGATACCTCGGTGTTCACATCACGCAGGACCTATCATGGTCCTGTCACATCAGCACCGTGGTGAAAAAAGCCCGGCAGCGTCTCTACCACCTCAGACGCTTGAGAGACTTTAGACTGCCCTCCAAGGTGCTCAGGAACTTCTACTCCTGCACCATAGAGAGCATCCTGACGGGAAACATCACGACCTGGTTCGGGAACAGCACCATGCAGGACAGACGAGCTCTACAGAGGGTGGTGCGATCAGCCGAGCGCATCATCCGCACTGAGCTCCCTGACCTACACTCCATCTACAGCAAGCGGTGCTGGACTAAGGCCAGGAAGATCATGAAGGACCTCAGTCACCCCAGAGAAAGACTGTTCTCTTTGTTGCGGTCTGGGAAGAGATTCCGCTCCCTAAAGGCCAACACAGAGAGACTGAGGAGGAGCTTCTTCCCGCAGGCGATAAGGTCTCTCAATCACACAATCACACCACAAACACAGGACTAATAACATCTTTTAAGCTCACAACACTGACTGGACAATCATGGACACATTCATACACACTTGCACTAAATACTCATACATCTGGACAATTGCACATGTCACCTCCATGCATACTTGCACAACCACTGTCACTTTAATCCTATATTTTTGCAATATTTTATTATGCCCTTATGCACAGTTAATTTTACTAGTTAAATTTATTTCTTTAGTATTTCCTTTTTATTGATTATTTATTTTACATACAAGCTTTTATTTTCTTTTTTTAAGGTCACTGGCGGTCGTATAAAGCATTTCACTGCATATTATACTGTGTATGATTGTGTATGTGACCAATAAAATTTGAATTTGAATTAGGCAAAAGCCAGGCTTTATGCCATTTAATATCCGAGAGGGAAATTTTATTGGAGATCCTACATTCCAGAGTTGGTTGGTTGGAAGCAGGTTTGAAGAAAAATATTTAGGCCTTAAAAGATGCTTTAAAATTCATCTAAAATTAATTCATCGGCTTGTATAAACCAACAGCCTTAACAAAAGGCAGCGTTTTGATCAAAAGGATGATAAACGAGTGCAAAAAAATGCAGACATGAAGGACTATACTCAACAAGAATATAGAGAATAAGAATCATGCTTATGATAAGATAATTAATTAAATAATAAAATTGTATCAAATAAGAACTTTATCTAAAAGCCAGACCGACCAAATTTCTCATTCACTGCTGAAGTAGTTAAATATGTTTATACATATGTAGGATACATAGGTTACATTTTAAAATATGAATAAAACAGTATTAGACACAAACATATGATATGGTAGTATATGCAATGAAAAAGTTATTTACACATGAGTGCTCAAATGTAAAGCAAACGCAATTATTAATTTATTGTGTATATTTAACTTCATTCAGCAATTTAAGTTATATGAAAAATAACGTGCTTACCAGGGTTAGGGTTAGCCCGAGGGCGACCCTGTTAGTTGATGTTAATTGATGTTAAAATGGAGTCCAGTAGTTATTGGAGACTCAGATAGACTTGTAGAAAGTTCCAGTCCTGAACTATCGAATTGTCAAGTCCTCAGAGAAACAGCTGACAACACCAGTCGAGGCCAGAACCGTCTTCTAAGTAGATAGAATCATCCCCAGACACCAGACGCATCCCAAAGACACACACGGGGCATCCATGCGACGAGACCTCCAACCAGAAACGGGGCACCAGGATGGATCAGACAGGTCCGGAGGGCAGAGGGAGTCTGGATCACTGGCAGCTCAGGAACGACATGTGTAGCTCGACAGAGAGAGAGAGAGAGAAAGAGTGAAAGGGGGAGACAGGGGGAGAGAGGAAAGAGAAAGAGGGGGAGAAAGAGAAGAGGAGGAGCGATGGCAATTAGGTATGGTCACAGTCACAATGTATAATGTGAATGTATATTTACTGTAGAGTGCAAGCAGGGACTCCGGCAGGACTAACTATGACAGCATAACTAGAAGGGAGAGCCAGAAGGAAACACAAACATGAGGGGGAACTGAGATGTAAAGCAAACAATCACCTCACCATCAACAAACCTGAGTGATCAAATGAGAGTGAGGAAGACAGCATCTAAACATACCAGTTCACCATAATACTCTACGTCCATGATTCCCCCAGATCTGCTCCTATACCTATGGCAAATCTGTTTATAAAAATGCTTGGCTAAATAAATCGGTTTTTAGCCTAGACGTAAACACTGAGACTGTGTCTGAGTCCCGAACACTATTTGGAAGACTATTCCATAATTTTGGGGCTTTGTACGAAAAAGCTCTGCCCCCAGCTGTAGTTTTCATAATAGCAACAATAGCATGACAAGCAGCCTGCATCCTTTGATCGAAGTAGGCGTGGCGGATCGTAAGACACTAGCAGTTCGCTCAGATACTGCGGCGCGAGACCATTTAATGCTTTATATGTCAAGAGTAGTATTTTAAAATCAATGCGGAATTTCACAGGGAGCCAATGTAGTGAAGATAGGATAGGGGTTATGTGCTCATATCTTCTGGTTCTAGTGAGGACTCTCGCTGCTGCGTTCTGGACTAGCTGAGGCTTGTTTATGCACCTAACAGAACAACCAGACAGTGAGGCATTACCATAGTCCATCCTAGAAGTGATAAAAGCATGAATTAGTTTTTCTGCATCGTTTAGCGCCAATATATTTCTTATCTTGGCAATATTTCTGAGGTGAATGAATGCTATCCTGGTGATATTATCTAAAGATCCAGGGTGTTTTCCCCTCTCGTTGCAAAGTCCACATACTGATGGAATCTAGGAAGCACTGATTTGCATGGTTGAAATCTCCACCAACAATAAACAGTCCAGCCGGGTGTGTATTTTGCAGTTCACTGATCTTTGCATACAGTTCCCATAGTGCTTCCTTAGCATTAGCGCTAGGTGGAATGTACACTCCGATAATGAAAACCGTGGTGAATTCTCGTGATAAATAAAAAGGTCTGCATCTAACAGTCACAAACTCCACCAGTGATGAGCAATAACTTGAAACTTGCACAACGTTCTTGCACCATTCCGCGTTGATGTAAACACACAAGCCGCCACCACGGCGTCCGCTACTCTATCGCTGAGCCATATCTCTGTGAAAACAAAGACACAGCAGTCTCTAACCTCACGCTGTGTAGCCTGCTGGAGTCGGATGTAGTCCAGTTTATTGTCCAGGGAGCAGACGTTAGATAAGATGATGGACAGGAGAGACGGCCGGCTAGGGTTTGTTTTTAGCCTATCACAGACTCCCGCCCGCTTGCCGCGCTTCTGCTTCCTCGCGCACTGCTTCCGATGTCCCCTCCTCCGGCCGCCGGCATCAGACAGTGCCGAGGCTTTGAGGCCTGGTTCACGTAGCAAGCCGAGGTCATGTAGCTTTTCCCACAGCTCATCATGGATGTCGATAACCGGGTTTTTAAGGTTGAAAAGTGTTTGGCTGTTGTATGTACGGACACTAGTTGCGACGATATCCATACACAGGGTAAAATAAACGCGCTACACACAAAACGTAAACAACGTAGCACCATTTTGGCTCCGGAGCGGCCGCTGCACGCTACTGCCGCCCGCCATCTTGGATCCAGTGTCAACGCAACAGCGCGCTCCGAGGTGAAGCGCACCCATAGTTACTGTAATCCTCCATCTCACCTTTCACTCAGATAGGTGTGAAGTTATCAAACCGGTTTCACTGCTGGGGGAATTCGCAGAATTGGGGGTTTTAAAACAAATTAACAAGACCGAACAGCAGTGGCGGTTCTACACTGAATTGCTCCCCGGGTGAGACTCCCTCCCGGCGCCCACGTCATCGCCTCCCCATCTCCCCGCCCCCTCCCCTCCCCCTGTGGCATCCCCTCTCCTCTCCGCTCGCTTAGCTTCTGTGCTCACAGATTATAATTTTTTTCTTCAGACTCATTTGCCACCCCCCCACGAGACATGAAAAAATGCCGCCCTGGGCGTTTGCCCATGCCTAAAACCGCATGGATGTATTGCTCCCTCGATATTAATTAAACACCTTCATGTTTAATTTACGGAGGGAGAGATATTGATCCTTTCTCGATGCAGCGAATTTCTTTGAGCAAATTAATAATAATTTCAATGAATGAAAAGGAGGAAGAAGAAAAGGTGGAGCTGAAAAGTACACGAAAATAACAAAAGGTTTAGAGGTAAATGCTGTGAAATGCTTCAAATGAACAGATTCTGCCTTTGGTGTGAAGGAAAGTTCCAGTTCTGCAGGCTCTGATTGCTCTTGGCATTACTGTCAGGGACAGCGAGGCTGGATGCAGCAGCTTACCACATCCCACATCATAATACACTGGCTCATTATAGTGGAGATACATTTTTTAAACCACATACTAGTATAAAAATATAACACAAACAAAAACGTAAATAAAAAAGTATCACTGAACATATATTGGGTCGTATTTGTAAAAAAAATAAAAAGAAACAAAGGCAAGAACAATAAGTTCATTATTCAAAGTTATTCAGATCAGTGTAAAGTTAGTATCATTTTAAAAGTGCTATAACTCCACCTGGCACAGTTCCATCCTAGTGGAACAATCTGACTACATGTGCAGTGCCATGGAAAAGTATTTGCCGCTTCCTGATATTTTTCTTTGCATTCTTTGCATTCTTTGCAAATTAAAGAGGAGAATCACGATGCCGAATCGCAGTCCTGAGCCCAAACCTCATTTAAATTAAATTAACAAATATTATAAGTAAAAAAACAATATCCCACGTTTAGAAAAGGTTTATAAATTATTTCCGACATGAGTTGGTCCGGTGTTATGCGCAGAGCACCAGGAGATTTCCTGAAGCTACGAAATCGCTGGGGCATTTTTTCTAAATAGACGCTATCTTTAATAACTGATTTTAACTGATAAAGGTTTTGAGCTGTATACACATGCATTTTTGAGGGGTTTAAAACGAATTAATAAGTCCGAGCAGATACATGGAAGGTATGAAATGGGATTACTGAGCGTGCTGTCGCGTTGTATATACTGTACAACAAGCGTTTATTAACCTTTTGATGAAAACGCTCCCTTTTGTAATGTGAAAGTACTTTACAAAAGACGAACAGCTTTATTTCAGTCATAAATTCACAATCATCACATTCCAGCTAATATTTCCAGCCGTGGTTAAATAATGGATGAAATAATTATTCAATGCTGGACACAAACAGCAAATATGATAATTATTATAAAAAGCCAGAAGAACGTCGTATTCATAAAATACTATCTTATAATATATTTACTCGAAACGCGTGTTATATCGTTAAGTTTTAATTGTTTTGCAGCACACCGCTTTTAGCCGGCATTAGCATCGCTAGCCCGTTAGCCCGGCTATCACAAGTTTGTTTACGCTTCTTCACACCGATTATTTTCCGTATTTAGACACCATGTCGGTTGTGATTCTGCCTCTGAGTGCAGGTGAGGAGACATTGGAGCTGCACTCGGTGGATTTGGAGTTGGAGGCCGTGGAGAAGCTGATCCGTGAGCTACAGGTGAAGCTGGCCCGACTACAGCAGCGGAAAGCCACGCTGGAATCGTCACGGACCGACACTCACCTGTCCCAGGTAAATTCTCGGCGTGAGAATTCTCCGACAACCTCAACCCCGCGTGTTTCTCTGCCCAGGTCCAACACACCAAGGACGCAGCCCGCCCAGGTTTCCTTCACCCCGACGCCGGGATACCATGGACCCTGGATACAGCAGCAGCGGAAGAAGCATGCCAAGCCCCAGGCGAGGACCTCTCCCCCTCCACCGCCACCCGTCTTCGAGATCTCGACCCGAAACCGCGAGACAGCACACAACACGCTGGTCATCGGAGACTCCATCGTTCGTCACGTGCGTGCTACCACGGCTAAAGGTAAGGTGCACACACGCTGTTTACCTGGTGCACGTGTTCTTAATGTTGCTGCACAGGTGCCTGCTGCCCTGAGGAAGAACATTGGAGGTGTGGTCCTTCATGCCGGCACGAACGACACCAGGCTGAGGCAGACGTAGATCCTAAAGAAGGACTTCAGGAGCCTGGTCGTGAAGGTCCGCAGCACATCACCCATGACAAGGATCATCGTATCTGGACCGCTTCCCACATTTCAGCGAGGAATCGAGAAGTTCAGTAGATTATTTGCCTTTAATGAATGGTTACAATCTTGGTGTCGACAACAAAAATTACTCTTTGTTGATAACTGGAATGTTTTCTGGGAGCGTCCTAGGCTCTACCACACTGATGGCCTGCACCCTAGCAGGGCTGGAGCAGCGGTCCTCTCTGACAACATCTCCAGGACACTACGAACCATCTGACTGGCGGTAAGTCATAATGTAGATTCCAAAGATATTAGCCATATCACAACTCACCATAGTGATAGACGCACACACATAACTTGTCCTATAGAAATTGTGTCTGTTCCCCGAATAGTGAGAAAAAAGAATAAATTTGTTAAATTTGCCCGAAACAATCTGATAACCAGAAAACCAGAAAAAGGCCAAATAAGTAGTCAAAATCCACCTCTAAAATTTGGACTTTTCAACATTAGATCCCTTGCGCCTAAAGCATTTATTGTTAATGAAATGATCTCAGATTATTGCCTTGACGCACTCTGTCTCACCGAAACCTGGCTTAAACCAAATGAATATATCGGTCAGAATGAGTCTACTCCGTCAGGATATTCCTATAAGCACGAGCCCTGTCTAATTGATCGCGGTGGTGGTGTCGCCACTATCTACAATGATATACTCACTGTTACTCAGAAAATAAGGCCCAGGTTTAACTCATTTGAAGTGCTTATCATTAATGTTGCACTCAATGAAATACGTAATAAACCGTGTACATACCCCCGGGGCCATATGTCGATTTTCTTAAAGAATTTGGACATCTGCTATCAAACCTATTGGTTAACTCTGACAGTGTTGCTAGTAGTAGTCTTTAACATTCATGTAAATGATGCTAACGACGCTTTAGCACTCGCATTTATGGATTTACTAAATTCTGTTGGGGTTAAACAAAACATAATTGGAGCAACTCACCGCTTTAATCATACGCTAGATTTAATTATATCCCATGGTATAGATGTCTCTAATATAGAGATCATACCTCAAAGTGATGATATCACAGATCACTCCCTCCTGATATATACTCTACCCGTAGAACAGATTAGCTGTGTCCCACCACGTTATCAATCTGTTAGAAATATGAATCCCACTACTAAAGACAGATTAACAAGTATTCTGCCCGATCTGTCCCAATTTCTTATTAGACCCCAAAATGCAGATGATCTAGATGAAGTGACTAGCAGCATGGGCACTATTTTTACCAGTACATTAGACACTGTTGCTCCCATAAGATTAAAAAAAGTCAGAGATAAAACACTTGCACCATCGTACAACAGTCATACTTGCGCCCTAAAGAGAGCAACCCGTAACCTCGAGCGAAAATAGAGAAAAACTAAATTAGAAGTTAGGTCTGAGCATCTTAGCCAACTGATAGCAAGAAACCAAAAC